>OZ059902.1:17161096-17231096 GCA_964057215.1 Oscheius myriophilus
AAATTTCGACCATCTGGTTTTTCAACATGGTTTTTTGAAAGGCACCCTGAAATTAATTGTAATATACATTATTTGACCTTAATTATGTGTTAAACGGCAATTAAACCCTTGTTTTTGGCTTCGGGGGCCTCAACGGACGGACTCCGCCAGCGCCATTGCCGCCGCGGAGAACCTCCGCAAAAGTCCCGCAAAGCCCCCGAAACCCACATAATTGTTCTATAAACTCCCTGTTTGCGATTAATATTGTTATAGACCTTTTTGAAAAGATCAGTACCAGATATCAGTATAAGTGAATGTGTAGATTGGGTCTAACATGAAAATATTGCTTCGTGGTTGCGGGACCTTGATTTTTTGTCCTCCCCCTCTTTTGCGGGACCTTATTTTTTGACCCGACTCCGTACTGTGTCCAGGTATGGTTTGAGTAAACCACTAACGATTATTATATCACCTTTTTCAGATTTCGACGAATTCGTAAAGGTTTACGACAAGTCCAAGACTGTGTTTGCTAGGCAGAACGTTTCCTACCCCCGTTTCTACATCAGGTTTGTCATTTTCCTCTAATTTGTATCATTTATTTTTTTTAGGTGTGTCGTTGAGCTCGAGGACTACATCAACAACATCTGGGACGACAAGGAGGCCAAGAATGTGAGTAAATGCCTTGGGATCTATGAATTTAGTGGTTTTAGGCCCTCTCCAAGGTCAACAGCAAGGCTCTGACCGCACTGCGCCAAAAGGTCCGCAAGTACAACAAAGAGCTGGACGCCAAGGTTACTGAGTACCGTGCCAACGCCGATCCTATCGGTTATGAAAGCCCCGAGGAGGAGGCCGTTGATGACTCTGATGAGTCTCCCAAGCACACTCCCAAGGCTGCTGAACAAAAGAAAAAGAAGGTTGGTTTCGCGGGATTTTTCGTCGATTTGCGACATTATTCGTTTTGGAGCCCATTATGTGATTTGTTTAGCTCGCCGCCGACTCCGATGAGTCCGACCTGTCTGATGATGACTGGGCCAGCGATGACGAGTCCAGTGACTCTTCCGACTCGGACATGGATTTCGACACCAAGAAGATGGAGGATCTCCGTCGTTACTTCTTGAAGTGAGTCGTATTACATTAAATTTTGATAAAATACTCGTTTCAGAAAGGAATTCCGTGCCGATGATGTTGGCAACGCCGCCGACGACAAGAAGGCCGAGCGTAAGAAGAAGCGTGAGGAGAAGGAGAAGAAGACGCTCCTGGAGAACCTGGTGGACGATGATGATGACGACGAGGGCGAGTGGACGCCGATCAACAAGGAGAAGCAGGTGCAGCTGTTCGAGCCCAAGCAGGAGGTCACCCACGAGGTTTGTCTATTTCATTTTGAACTATTCTTGTGCCTTAGGCCATGATCGCCAAGATGGAGGAGATCACCGCCTCCCGCGGTCGTCTCGGAACCAACAGGAAGCATCACGTGCGCCTGCTCCAGGAGCTCTACAAAATCGCCGAGGAGGTGGATTTATCCCAATTTCTCTGTAATAATATTCTATTTTAGAAGAACTTCGGAGCTGGAATCCTCGTCAAGCTGCTGTTCGACATCGTCTCCTCCCTCTTCGAGCTCAACGCGAAGATCAGCGACTTCATGGAGTACGGAAACTTCGTCAAGTGAGTATTGTATTCCGTTCCAGTAGGTTATTTTCGTATTTAAGGACTTTGGCCGCTGTCAATCAGCTCCTGGATATGCTCAACGAGAATAAGAACAAGCTGTCGCTCTCCGTCAAGTACACCGAAGAGGATGAGAATCTGAAGGACGACACCAAGGAGTACAAGGTCCGCGGATCGTTCCTGATGACCGTGCAGCGCCTGGACAACGAGCTGACCAAGATCATGCAAAACGCCGATTGCCACTCCAACGACTACATCGAGAAGTGAGTGTTTTGCTATTTCTGAGTAGAATTCACCCCGTTATCCCTACCAAATTGGCTAAAATTTTGCGAGATCCTCGTTAAATTTGATCATTTCAGGCTAAAGGGCGAAAAGGACATGTGCACGCTGATCGAGCGCACTCAGGACTACGTCGAGGAGAACTTTGCCAAGGATGTCTTCGAGATCAACGAAGTCTGCAAGGTCTACATGATGCGCATCGAGCACCTCTACTACAAGGTAGTATTCAGTGCTGTAATCAGTCTCAGTTCCGAATTTTAGTACCAGGACACCCAGGAGGGTGGCGAGCCCGTTGGAGTCATCATGGATCGTTTGTGCAAGAAGATCTTCCTGTACGACGAGGAGAAACGTCTCCGGTAAGGAATTGGAAATGTTTTCTTCTTTTCAACTTGCCGGATCAGAAGGGACACAAAAATTGATTCATAGATGAACAAGCACCCGTATATTCGGTAGAGGGTGTCGCGCCGAGCCTAATTTCACATTTGGGGGAATCGCGCCACATGTCTCATTATTATTGTGGGGGGGGGGGGGGTCGCGCAAAACGGACCCCTAAGTAGCTTGTTCTTGTATGAATTGATTTAAGAGCGAAAACACAGTATCACCTCAGTTAGTGATAGAAGCACAAGGCCGCTTTTAGCAGATTTGGAACTTTAATTTGTGCTTTTACATGACATATTCGACTATGCAAAGCTAGGAGAAACAATACAACGTCACAACACAACAAAAAAGGAACCGTTGCAAGCATACTTGGCCAACCTCCGCGAATCGCGGCGGCGGGGGCATTGCAATATGAGTTTTACCCAAATTTTTGTATAGAGAGGTGGCCCGCCGCAAATTTTAAAAAAAAATTTCTAATAGAGGGGGCTGTCGCATAATATTCTCCGGCGGTACGTTGGCCAGGTATGGTTGCAAGTAACAAAACAACACTGTAATACTAGCGACTGCTTCATTTGATCACGTATACCCTAAGGGTTGTACTCGATGGGGAGATTCTTCCTGCGGACCATTCCGTCTCCCTGGAACCACTCGCGGCGGAACTGCTTGGCAGCGCCGTCGGGAGTGTAGGTCCACTCGACCGTGATGCGGTCGTGGTTGGTGTCCTCCTGTCCGAAGGCGAAAGCGTCGCAGGAGACGGCCATCAGGATGGCCTCCTTGGGGTCCAGGACGCCGCAGCCGGGGTCCACGCCGAGGCGCTTCATGTTGGTGGTCTTGATGGCCCAGCCGATGCGACGAGCGGATGCTTTGATGATCTGAACACGGAGGGTCAGAAAGGCTTCAGAACACACGAAACCTTGCGCAGCGTTATGACCGTTAGGGCCAGCGGGGGGCAAGGGGGCGCGCGGGAGGGTGGGGGAATGGAAGTTCAGGAAAGGGGGCCTAGCCGCATAGTGGGTCCGGTTACGAAAAGGGCCATACCCCGACTCCCGCCGGGGTTTTCCCTAGAGGCTCCGGTCCCGCGACTAATTAAAAAAACAAACAAAAACTAACATGCACCGATTATAAAAAAATACAATTAACGCAAAATAACGACCATGTCTATAACGGTAGGCAAAACCCACAAAAGGCCGCCCGTCATAAACATGGCGCAAGAAATTCATGTTACAAAAAAGAAGTACACCTATATAATAATACTATTAAAAAAATCCAAATATTAATATATTTTGGGTTTTTGCACCCTGCCACAGGTTTCACAGATCCATAGCGAGTGGGGGATTTTACGCCTACCCACCGTCTGATTTATACAATATCACACAAAAATATACAAAAAAAACGAAGAGTCTTCTTCTTTCCTTGTGCCGCCTCCCCTGGATCCGAGGGGAGGGTCCGCTACTGCCTGAAGACGTCTTCGTAGTTGTGCAGCTCCCCCTGGATCCTACGGTGGAGGTCCGCTCCGTAGTTGTCTTCATCCCCACCCTGGACCTAGGGCAGGGGCAGCTTCGTTGTCGTGCAGCTCCCCCTTGATCCGAGGGGGAGGTCAGCGGTAGTCGACCTCTTCTTCTTTCTTATACGTATGTTTGTCATCATAGGGCGCGTTGAAGACGATCTTGGTTCCCGGCTGGGTGGTGATGTCTCCAGGAGGAACAGACTAAGCCATGATGATGAGAGGATGGTTTTATGGCCAAAAGAGGGGGTTATATTTAGAAAATGACGCATGCTAATAAGACACAGTAAGGAGAGTGAATTGGAATATTGGAGGGTCCAGACAACGCTCAGTAAGGGCTACTGTAGTCTAATTAGGGGAAGACGATTCTAGATCATATTCAAATTCGCGCTTCGTTCCGTATTTCACCTCTCTTTCCTAACATAGGTGACATGTTTGCAGTTGGAAATTTGCTCCAGTTTTGTTAACAACGATGTATCTCTCAAACTTCCTAGTTTCGGTACTGCACAAGTGTTATATATTCTCTATGCCAAATCTAATAGAACCGGTCCGTTTTGCGCGATCCCCCACCTTGGTTGGACAGGTAGCATTTGGAGGGGGCTCGATGTGTAACCCCCCCCCCCCCGCTAACGTTGCCTCGAAAGAAACGGAAGCCCCTTTATTTTAGTTGTTATTGTTTTCAACCAAACGTCGTGCGTACTGAAAGAGCACCTCGCGTTTACCGATGCCCCCACATTACTCCTGCGCTGTGGTGCCCCAAGTAAGAAATTTGGCTCAGCGAACCCCCTCCATAGGTGGACATGGGGTGTTTACGGTACCTACGTAATTAGGCGTTTTGTGAAAAATGGTAACAAAAATTAGAAGACGGGCTTACGTGGCATACGAGGCACCATTTGGGGGACTAACGCATCGAACGCCCCTATCCAGCCTTGGCCCCTCAGTTGTGGCCAACTTCTACAATTTGGCGCCCAAATTTGTTTTTTAGGTAATCATTTTTAAATCTTTTCCGTTTCAGCCAGCGCGCCATCCTGTGTCACATCTACTGGCTGGCCCTTCACGACGAGTGGCACCGTGCCCGCGACATGCTCCTGATGTCCCATCTGCAGGCTATCGTCGATCACTCGGACACGGACACCCAGATCCTGTACAACCGCGCCATCTGCCAGTTGGGCCTGTGCGCCTTCCGCCACGGCTTTATCAAGGAGGCTCACCTCGGCCTGTCCGAGATCCAGAACACGCAACGAGCCAAGGAACTCCTCGCCCAGTCGATCGCCATGCGCCAGCACGAGCGCACCGCCGAGCAGGTATTTCTTTGTTTAAAGGTCTGTTAAAAATGGTTTTTTCAGGAGAAGGCTGAACGCCAGCGCCAAGTGCCTTACCACATGCACGTCAACGTGGAGCTCATGGAGTGCGTCTACCTCATCTGTTCCATGCTCCTGGAGATCCCGCACATGGCCAGCTGCGAATTCGAGATGAGGAGGCGTCTTCTGAGCAGGAGCTTCCACTACCAGCTGAAGCAGAGCGAGAAGGCTTCGTTGGTCGGACCTCCCGAGAACACGCGCGAACACGTGGTGGCCGCTTCGAGGGCCATGCTCGCCGGTGATTGGAAGAAGTGCCGTGACTACATCGTCAACGACAAGATGAACCAGAAGGTTAGTAACGCCTAGGCACTTCTACGACGTCTATACACCCCCAATTTTGAAACATAATCACTCCTTAAGAAAGCAACCTTATTGCTTCAGTCGTGAGATTCTTAATTATTGCATCAGCCGTGAGATTCAAAATTTTGTTAATTTTACCTTTAAAACCTCTGTTTACGGTGAATTTGGGCTCATGCATGAAAAAGCTCCGTGTGGAAGGGGGGTCAGTTTTGCGCACCCCCACAATACAAACGACCGTGTGGCGCGAGTCCCCGAAGAAAGAAATTTGGCTCGGGGCGACCCCCTCAACCGAAAATAACGGCCGATGTTTTCCCATGTATTGTCATGCCTTCCGTAATTTTCCGTAACTTGAACTGCTTGTTTTGCAAATTGTTTGGTAGCCTACGTAATTCGGCGTTTCGTTGAAAATGGTTTTATAGTCCGTGCCAAAACTACTTCGGGACAACGTGACAATGTTTTGATGTCGTACTTAGAGGAAAGCGTGCAATATAGGATACTCGGTCCGTTTGCGCAACCAAATTGGCCGAAGTAGATTTTGGCGAGGAGCATACAAAATTCAGGGGGGATTACGTTGCCTTCGAGGCCCCATTTTGGGGGGCTTGGGCATCAAGCGCCCAATCACTGCCTGCCCAGTCATGGTTTCTTTATTCCACCTCATTAAATTTATAAAATCCCTCGGGCGATCATGTAAGTACGGCCTGGAATACCATTTTTGATCCCAAACGCACTAGTTTTTTCCAAAAACAACGATAATTATATATCATTAGCAGTGTTGCCACATCACAGACGTTTTTTTGTACTTTTTGTATTAAACAAGCTTATGGAGAAGTATCTATTGTTTCCACTAACAGTGAATTGAAATTGTGCTACAACTATCTTATTGTTTCGGACGTAAGATTCTCAGGCAGCTTACCCTATGTTTCATAGCTGGACGTAAGGGGCTTGCGGTACATACGTATTTTGGCGTTTGGTGAAAAATGTTAACAAAAAACTACAGGGGGCTTACATTGCCTCCAAGACACCATTTGGGGGACTTACGCATTTAGCCCCCTAAACGCTCGCTGTCCAGGTATGCTATGTTTAGAAAAAAAAATTTCAAAATAGAAAATCTATAGTTTAAAATTTAGTTTTAATGTTTTCCTTTTTTGGAATTGGCTGCGTACACGGCCCAAATACCCTATTTAATACTCTTACAACAACGTAAAAACTTTGGAACATTGTGGCTAAACTAGCTTTGGCGACAATTATATTAACTTTCGATTTAAATATTTTCTTTTTCAGGTTTGGAACCTCTTCCGCAACGCCGAGGGAGTCAAGAACATGGTTGTGCAGCGTATCCAGGAGGAGTCCCTGAGGACCTATCTGCTGATGTACTCCACCGTCTACACCACCGTTTCCTTGGAAAAACTGGCTACCCTGTTCGAGTTGGAAAAGAAGCAGATCCACAGCATTATCAGGTTCGTTTTTGAATAATCGGATTACTTGGAAACTGTTCTCGCGCACGTTTCCATGCGATTTATGATCTGTATTCAAGGACTTTGGGCTGAGAATTCAATTTTGTTGCCATTTGTGCGGAAGTCGCAAAGCACGGGTCACATTTGGGAAAATTTCGACAAGAAATTGGTTGTGCGTGCGCTCAAGAACATTTTACGCCGTTTCGTTCGATGACATGTTTGTGAAAATGGCGCGTTGAAACAGAGAAAAGCCACCGGTTCCTGCACGTGGTCTTTGCAGCGGCGGAATTCGTTGCTGTCTCGCTGATAACACAATTGACCGAAACATTGAAATCTGGCGGGAAAACAAGGAAATCGCATTTCTAAAGCGCTTACGATTTGGTAGCGTAAATTGACTGAGTATCCTATTTATCACGCAAAATTGGGAAGCAACATGGCGCATTCCTTAGTAACTTTGGCAATTTTTGTACCAGAGTGGCCAAACATCGGGCTCAGACCTGCCCGATCTTGCTAGGATCGAGCAAATTTGGTTACGGAAAAGTCTTTGCAAAGCATAATTTTAAAGTGCCTAAAAAAGTTAAGGTGTCGTTTTTTTTTTAAATATAATTATTCTAATTTATATTTGTAGGCAATTTTATAGCTTAATGACGAAACATTTCACCTTAACTTGTCAATTGATGTTGAAAACGGGCCGAAATCGGGCCCGTTCGGGCCGGACCGAGAGTTTCTGTAGACGGGCCCGCGACCAGCCCTTATCGGGGTTCTCACGGGCCGGGCCAGTTGGAAAATTTTGGTCGGCCCGGCCCGTTTTCCACCCACATGACGAGGGTTTGAATCCGGTCGGTGAATTCTTTTTGTACGACTAATATTGACTTATATAACCTGGTCGGGCCGTCCCAAAACATCCCTCTGCCCGGCCAGGCGGGTCGGTCCGTCATTTTAGAACCGGACCTGATTTGTACTAAATTGACCCTTTTCAGCAAGATGATCATCCAGGAGGAGCTGTCGGCTACTCTGGATGAGCCCACCGACTGCCTGATCATGCACCGTGTTGAGCCCAGCCGTCTTCAGATGCTGGCTCTGAACCTGACCGACAAGCTCCAGATGCTCGCCGAGAACAATGAGCAGGTTGTAGCCACCACTTTTCCCGTTTAAACTCTACTTTTTAGATTCTGGAGCCTCGTACTGGGAGGGCCGGCTACTCGGGGCCCGGAGCGTGGTTCCCCGGCCGCGAGCGCCAGGGAGACAAGCAGAAAGCCGGAGCCGGTGGACAGTTCCAGGTATGTTGTCTGACATGCCGTGTTGTTGCGATTTCGGCGAAATGTCGCGTTGCGCCGAAAATGTCCCCCACGCCGTTTGATAAGGAGTTAACTTTTCGTTGCAGGGTGACCGCCGAGCCGGACAGTCGGAAGGAAAGCGAAACGTCACCTGGGGAGCCCAGAACAACTCTCAGCGTCGCCGTGAGCGCGACTCGCAGAAGCGCTTCTAGACGCCCTCCTCCTCCTCCTTGCCTGAATGTCTCCCTCCCGCAGGCCTGCGCCCGCACCATGTTCCTTAGTGGGTATGGTGCGGGCGCCCCCTGTTTGTTCCGGTTCCGAACTACTGTTGACCACCCTGTTTTCCCCTAGTGTCCCTTTTACTTGTTACCGTTTGTTTCTCTAACTGCTCTTCGTCTGTTGAGTTGGGTTGCTTTGTTTACGGTCTTTATAAAATAAAGTCTTCTTCGGAAAGCGAAAAAAACATCTGATTCTGTTATCGAAGGGGCCGCGGCCTGATTATCGGCCGATTGCTAAGGGGCGGGGCGACCGTCGCGGTACGGCACAGTTGCGCCCTTCACGTAGCGATGACTGACGCCTTCGATCATGTGAGTTTGACTTTCGGTATTATTTGAAGGCTACCTCGGCCAGAATACTTTCTTTCTGTGAAAAATTGTATTGGCGCTTTGTTTTCTCAGTAGTTGCGAACCCACTGTTTCGATGTTGTGAAAGCTTGGCGTTGTTGGTAGAATACTCAGTTAATCTACGCAGCCAAATCAACCACAGATATATTTTTAATTGTACTTTGATGTTTAAAGGTCTAAATTTGCCCATGGCGGGGATTCAAATTTGCTCCGAAGCCAAAAGATTAAAATAGATTAAAGACTAGGGTTACCGTAATACTTTCATGAGGCTAAGCGCTTCGGGACCCATTGCATAGAGTTTGTCCGTAAAAATTATGTTTTCATCTAGTCTCATTATTGATTGGGAACAGTTTTTAAATTTATAAAACAGTCATTTAGCATTTAATCCCTATTTTGCCAACCTGTCCTCGACAACTTTCTTTTGAACCTAACGGATATACGAAAAAGTAGTTTATTTGTAACAGACTAATTCTGGAACGTTATTTAGTCACAATGCCTTTAAACTGTTACGTAGCTCTTCCCACCAGTCACGATTAACAGCAAACACGGGGACGGTCGATTTTAAACTTAACTGTGAAAGTAACAGAATTTCGGTTTTTTTTTTGTTATGCACACAGCAAAGTGGCTAATTTAATTGGATGACTGACTTTCAAATTTGCGAAACTTTCCATTTCGCTTCTGGCGATTGCTCAACAGCGGAATTTTGGAATTCCTTTTGAAATATATATACTTTATCAGAAGGAAAGTGTAACAAGAAACAAAATCACTGAAACGATTCTGCGCTACCCACTAAATTGGCGAAGAAATGTTTATTTTTTTCCATCTAACGAGAGTGAAAAAGCTCTTTCCTGAAATATTGAAAAAAAAAGATTTTATACCCCAACAACCAGTTTTTTTTGTTTTTTTAGCTATGTGTTTTTGATTAGGCTTTCGGTTAAAAGTCTTAGGAGACTTTTATTCTTCACCTTCGAAAACCCTCAAGTTCCCACGGGGCTTTAAAAGGACAAAGAGCCGACGTCGTTCTTGGCAATTAGGCTTTTGGTTAAAAGTGAAATAGAATTAAATTTAATTGGGAAAATAGTCCACGAGCCAGTTTTCTGAGATGTTTCCAAATACGCTTGTTTAAAAAAGCGCCCGGTTTCAGTTTTGGTTTTCGATTTTGATCTCGCTTTTTTATTCTAACGCGATTATGAAATGGGATTCAAAAATCGAGGTCACACGATTAGAACCGGCGGAATGACTTGTGAAATATCTCTCTGTCTGTCTATCTTTGGTTTCTCTCTCTCTCTCTCTCTCTCTCTCTCTTTCTCTCTCTCTATTTTCTCTCTCTCTCTCTCTCTCTCTCTCTTTCTCCCCCCTCTCTCTCTCTTTCTCTCTCTCTCTCTCTTTTCTCTCTCTCTTTTCTTTCTCTCTTTCTCCCTCTCTGTCTCTCTGTCTCTCTCTCTCTCTCTCTCTCTCTCTCTCTCTCTTTCTCTTTCTCTCTCTTTCTCTCTCTCTCTCTCTCTCTCTCTCTCTCTTAAGAATTTTTGCATAACGTTTGAACTGAATGTATTTTCGCTACATGTGTTTTTCTCACAGATTTTAAAGATTTTTGGTTTAAAACAACTCTTTTGGCACAAATTTGCTTGGGAACATCACTTTTTCATCGAATTTCAAAAAATAAATCACTGTAAAATGCGGATTTTCTGCTCCAAAACGAAAAATACCTCCGGTCAATATTCGGTGAAGTTTTTCTAGGTCAATTTCAAACTTTCTGTTTTTGGCTCACATACAGAAAACTTTTTAGAACGAAGCGAAATTCTCAAACCCCTCAGCCGCTCCTATATCGGCCCATTTTGCAACGAAATTGGCACATTACAAATGTATCATAATTTCGCATTTTGGGATTATAGCAGCAACGGGCACAGTTCTGAAATGACGGGCCGGCCCGCGGTCCGAGACGGGCCCGGCCAAAACGGGCCGGGCCGACGCTTTTCTCGGCCCGGCCCGTTTTGGTCCGAGCGGGATCGAACCTTGGTCGTGTGGGTGACAGTTTGACTGGGTGGTTCGAGTGTGCGGGCCGGGCCGGGCATAGGATTTTTTTCAAGTCGGCCCGGCCCGGCCCGTGAGAACTATGGCAACGGGGTCTTAGCGTTTGCTTTCCCGCTTGCAAATCCCACTTCAGTCTTCTGAATACCAGTTTTCGGGTTCGAACAACACTGCCTTATAATCAGATACGAGGGGAGACGTACATGGTGCTCTCTTCGTCATCTTTCTTCACTCCCCTGGGTGCAAGATCGATGCGAACGCCAATTACGCGTCGACTGCTCCGCCCCCTTTAGCCTTCGTCCTTCCGACGACGGCGACCACCTGAAGCACGCGAATTCCACCAATTCCTTTACAAAAAACCTCTTAAATCCCCAAAAATCGTAAAAAAAAAGTTTTCTTTGGAAACATCCTAGTTTTTATCCTCAGTAATCGGGATTCCTTTTGCGATTAGATCTCAGGCCTCCATCGGATTTACGACCAATTTATAATACAACTATATTTGGCCATAAACGCCGAATTGGCGTCATTTTGTGGTTTGTGGTGCGTTTTTTGCAATCAAATTACGACAGGTGGAATTATGAGCACCGTGGGATTTTGTTGCAATGACATTTGACTTGCTAAATGGCTCGCAATTACAAAAGCGCGCAGAAAACGGGATTTCCTTTTCCTTATTTAAGGTTAAACCTTAACTTGACCTTAACTTTTCATCTGTTTTGTTATGCTTTTGCATTTGAGTTACTTTAGCGTTAGCCTTTTCCATTCAGTTCTACTTAAAGCCAACTTTAACCTTAGTCCCTAATAAAAAGGTTAAAGTAGTGCAGTAACTCCACCTTAACGTTCGTATTTAAGTATTTTTTATTACCTTAACATTAAAATTAAAGAAAACCTTAAATAGAGTTTATCTTTAAGTTTTTATTGCGCTTAAGGTCGTCAAGGAAAATGTTAACATTATCTTAACACTAACGTTTTCATTTAGATTTAGTGAACATTATGTCAAGTTACGCTACCCTATAGTTCGTTTCAGTTTCGCCTATGCGTACCTTAACTACCTTAACGTTATTATCTTTATTGTTAAGTTTCAACTTTAAAAGAGTTTCTGAGAGTTTTACGCCCATTGGCATGATTTCTGTTTTTTACTTCCGCAAATTCATCACATTTTCAATTTTCGTTTAATTTTCGTCGGATTTTCGCGATTGTTTACGTCTTTTGGGCATCGTCTAGCTTTATAAATAAATTATCGAGCTGAAGGGAGAAATCACGTGGCATGGATAAACAAAGCGGTTTAAAAGAGATTTTGAAAACAGACCTCTCGTTTTTTGTACATCTCTCTGCCTCTGTCTCTGTCTCTGTTTTTGTCTCTGTCTCTATCTCTATCTCTGTCTCTGTCTCTGTTTTTGTCTCTGTCTCTGTCTCGGTCTCTGTATCTGTTTTTGTCTCTGTCTCTGTCTCTGTCTCTGTCTCTGTCTCTGTCTCTGTCTCTGTCTCTGTCTCTGTCTCTGTCTCTGTCTCTGTCTCTGTCTCTGTCTCTGTCTCTGTCTCTGTCTCTGTCTCTGTCTCTGTCTCTGTTTTTGTCTCTGTCTCTGTCTCTGTTTATGTTTCTGTCTGTGCCTCTGTCTCTGTCTCTATTTCTGTCTCTGTCTCTGTCTCTGTCTCTGTCTCTGTCTCTGTCTCTGTCTCTGTCTCTGTCTCTGTCTCTGTCTCTGTCTCTGTCTCTGTCTCTGTCTCTGTCTCTGTCTCTGTCTCTGTCTCTGTCTCTGTCTCTGTCTCTGTCTCCGTCTCTTTGGGAAACTCAGAAAACGTCATGAACCTCAACTCACTTAAAATGTTTCAGTTGGTCTACCAGACCGGCTTCGGCAATGAGTTCGCCTCCGCGGATCCCCGCGTGCCCGACGCGCTCCCAGTGGGCCGTAACTCACCCCAAAAGTGCCCCCACGGTCTCTACGCCGAGCAGCTTAGCGGAACGGCCTTCACCGCTCCTCGCCACTCGAACCGTCGCAGGTAAAACCCGCACAAACTCGGTCAAACCAAATTTGTTCAATTAGTTCAGTTGGCTCTACCGTATCCGCCCTTCTGTGATCCACAAGCCCTTCGAACCCGTGGATGGAGGAAAGAAGATGACCAATAACTTTTCCGGAATTGCTCCCAACCCGAATCAGTTCCGCTGGCATCCTCATCCCATTCCAGCCGATGGAAAGGTTGATTTTGTCCAAGGACTCTACACCGTTTGTGGAGGAGGAGATGTCATCTCCAGGAGTGGATTGTCTATTCATCTCTACTCTTGCAATGCCAGCATGGATGGAAGGGCTTTCTACAATGCTGATGGGGACTACCTTATCGGTAAGTACGACAAACATCTTTTTGTAGGTCTTTTTATGGTATTGAAACTAACCCCAACATATTTTGTAGCCTAATACATAAACTTAGAATGCAAATATAGGCCAAAAACCAAACATTGTGCCGTTTTTCAAATTTCCAGGGGACCGCTGCCCGAAAAAAGTTGATTTTTTGAAATTCCTACGCCGCTAAACGTCATATAAACTTAGTCTACAGAGCTAATTGCGACGGATTAAATTGTTTTTAGTAAGTTTTTTTTAGCAAGATTTGTGCTTTTTGACGTTTATACATACTCGATAATCATAATAGTGATTTTTAAAACGCGTTTTAAAAGTTCCATGATGTTTTGTACTTGGTAATGGAGCGGAGAAGCTTCATCGGAAAAGTGAGCGGGAATTTCAAACGATAATTTTGTAAAACAGTTGCACTTCTCCATACCTCCTTGTACTAACCCTCTTTCTGTACCCGTACGCTACTGAAAAAATTAAAGCTACTGAATAAAGCGATTGCAGATGCTGTCGCAGAACAAATGATCTAGAGCCGTCGCCAAACCGACATCGGCTAGAAAAAGCCCCATTTTCTCTGTTTCTCCGCTTTTCGCACGCTATTTTCGCAAGAATGCTGCATTAAGGCTGTTTTGGGCGGGATTCCAATTTGGCGACAGCTATAGTGGAAGAGTTTCAAATGCCTGTCCAATCCCTCTTCCACCTATCCGTTTAAAAGAAAACCCCTTCTTGCAGGATAAGAAAGAGTTTCTCCGTTTGTCCAATGATCCATACCAATTGCGCGAGTGTCCTTGTCACTCCCAGGAGAGCCTCCTCCGCTCCGTGGGAACACGCCTTCGTCCGCCTAATTGTGCATGCCACTACGGCTCCTTTGGCGCCGGGGCTTTGACCGGAATTGCGGCCCGCCGATTGGCAATTCTTTGTGTGGGACACGCATTTCGCACTCTCACCGCCGAGAGCTACGGCATAATCACTGCCAACACTGGCTTTTACGAGGCACTTACCAGTACGAGACGGAAAACAAAACGGGAGCGGTTCTGAACTTGAAATAGAAATAGATTATCGCGTCAGCTCATTTTCACCTGTTCTAAAAACTGAAACAAGTTTGAGTACTTTTCGAATGAAATATCTGTTTATCATGTTCTTAGTCCACTTTTGCTGTGTCAGGAAGTTCTCCCTCAGTTGGATATCGTAGTCACGATTTCCTACGGGTTTGAACCCCGCGGTCCCGACTTCATACGGGTTTGAACCGCGCGAGGCTTCTTCACCCAGCGGACTTCTAGTCCCCCCAAATCACCATTTACAAAAGATATTTTACAAAAAAGGTCCCTTTTCAGTTCCCCAATGGAGAACGATATAGTCTTCACAAAAAGGCATAACATGTAATATTTTGGGCCGACCTAATTTTAGGTTAGCAAAAACTAAGTGAAGCGACCGGGATCGAACTTTGGTCGTGTGGGTGACAGTTTGGTTGTCCGAGTAGACGGGGGCGAAGGGGGCTTTTTGATCAAATCGCACTGTTGGTTGCTGTATTTTTCTTGGTTGCTGTAATTCTGATTTAGCTCAAACACTCCCAAAAACAATCTGGGGGAGGTTAGAATTGAAAAAATCTATAATTCTCTGAAATTTTTTTTTCAAGTGACATAAAAACGGATTTAAACCCTTCTTGTTGCTTTAAAATCCGATTTCACACGATTATTGATTTTTCCGCGCGCCGCGCCATCAGATAATTACTGTAGCAGGCATGTGAAGAACATAAGCGCTCTTCGTTTTTAGCTCTATTTATTACTTTTTTTTCAAATCTATGAAATTTTGAGCTTTTTTGGGCAAAATCTACAACTTCGATCTAATCGGATGCCAGTAGTGTAAACAAAATTTCGAAAATAACAAAACTGATGTATTAAAATATATATGTTTATGAAAATTACATATGTGAACAGTACCCCTATAAATTTTTTTAGTAATGAAATTCGTTTCAGTTCCCCAGCAAGGATCTCTTCTCCTGACCACCGAATTCGGTCGCCTCAAGGTCGATCCTCAGGAGATTGTCATCATCCCCCAAGGTAATTTTTCAAGCTAGCATATTCGTTTTATCGATTTTTCTTAAAATTTTTGTAACTTGTTTAAACTACTAAATCCAATTCTTATAGGAATCCGTTTCTCCGTCGCTGTCACCGGCCCGTCTCGCGGTTACATCCTCGAAGTCTATGGAACCCACTTCCAGCTCCCCGACCTCGGCCCTATCGGTTAGTGTTTTTCTTTGTTTTCAAAAACAAACGTGGCTTAATTAGAGCTATACGTCTTATTTGGAACTCGATCCACTTAATTTTCAAAGGGCACTCAGAGATGGAGAAGGAAATACGAGATGCTTGCTTATGTGGGAGCGCGGGGGCAATTTTATTGAAAACAGGGAAGTAAGGGAATAAAAAGCGATTTTAAAGCGAAAATATGGGATTTGAAGCAAATTGATTCATTCGGACGAATATTAATTTCCTTTGCTTAAGCATTAACGCTGTCTTTACCTTACTTTCACTTTACCTTAGCTTTACCTTAACATTAACTCAGCCAGGGCGTTATCGTTAGCATTAGCATTAGCTTTATCTTTAGCCTTAATCTTAGCTTTAGCCTTAACTTTAGCCTAAGTCTTAACCTTAGCTTTAACCTTATACCTAACCTTAGCCTTAACCCGTCCATAACCTTAGCGTTGCCTTTAGCCTTAGCATTCACTTAAACCTTAGCCTTAATCTTAACCTTCACTTTACCCTTACCGTTAACCTTACCTAGCCCTTAACCTTAGCTTTATCGTTAGTTTTAGCTTTAGCTTTAATCTTAGCATTACCTTAATCCTTAGCTCTAGTCTAACCTTGCCCCTAGCCTTTACCTCAGCTTCAACCATACCTAAAAAAAAAAACCTATCCTTAAAAAAAACCTATCCTTAACTTTAACTTGTCACCTTAACCATAATCTTACTTCAACTTAACCTCAACATTACATGAACTTTAGCCTTACAATTAGCCTTAACTTTGCCTTACCTTTGCCCCAGCCTTACTTTTCCCTTAACGAATCGTCACTTTAACTTAGCTAAGCTTACCCTAACATACCCCCGTAACGTTATTATTTACGTTATCTTATTCCTTGCCTTACCTTACCGCAACCTACTCCACAACGATACCTAAGCTTGCACAAAGCTTGTTAAACCCCCCTGACTGTCCCTTTAAGCTTAGCGTGCCTAACCTTAGCTCACCTTCACTGAAAGGCATCCTAAAATTGTGTGGTTTCACCGATTTCTGATGACAACCGGCCTGAAAACTTCCGAAATCCATCATTTGTAGGCTCAGACGGGAAATTGATGCTCTCCGGCGGCGTATGCAAAACAGCCTCGGACAAATTATGTCCCTCGGTTTGAAGCGCGTCATTTGCATTCATTTCACAACAAGGCTTGTGCATTGGTTCCATAGACAATTTTATACATTCTAACTACAAAATACAACATAAAATTTCTTAAAAAGGAGTTTTTTAGGAGCCAACGGTCTTGCCAACCCCCGCGACTTTGAGACTCCCGTTGCCTGGTTCGAGGACGTCGACCGCCCGTTTGAGATCATCTCCAAGTACCAGGGAGCTCTCTTTGTGGCTGAACAGGGCCATTCTCCCTTTGATGTTGTCGGCTGGCACGGAAACTACGCTCCTTATAAGTACGACCTCCGTCACTTCAATGTCATCAACACCGTGTCCTTTGACCATTGTGTGGGTTTTCAAGACGAAGAGAAAAAGAATGAGAGAGAGAGACAGAAAGAGAGAGCGATAGAGAGAGAGAGAGAGAGAGAGTAGATAAAGTGTAAAGGATTGAGAGAGAGAGATGTGAAATGTATAATTGAGACAGAGAAGCAGAGCAACAGAGAAGTAGAGATACAAAGAGGCAGAAAGGTAAATATGCAAATTGGAAGAGAGGCAGAGAAGAGATGAGTCAGAGAGGCAAATAAGAAGGGATGCAGAGCGAGTATGACGCAGAGGAAAAGTTAGGCATACAGTCGGAGGCACCAGGAGAAAATGAGACCCAAAGTGAGGCAGGATAAACGAGAAAAAAGTAGATCAAGAGAGGAAAGTGAGTCAAAGAGGCAAATTTACAGTGAAGGAGCCAGATGTAGTAAAGCAGAGAGGCGGATGAGAGATACACAGTGAAAAGAGGAATAGAGAGGAAGATAGGCAGAGGGGTGTGGGGCAGAGAGCAAGTGGGCCAAAAATCCGGGAGGCAGAGAGGAATAGAGTGAGATAAAAAACAGGGAGACAGGGAAAAGTGCAAAGAAACAGAGACATAGAGAGGCAGACAATAGAATAAAACAGTGAGGCAGAGAAAAAGAGTGGAAGCGTAGCAGAGATAAAGTTAGCCAGATACAGAGACAGAAAGACAAAGATGACGAGAGCCTGAGGGCATTATTGGAATCTTTGAGGTAGTGAGGCAGTGAGGAAAAAACTGAGGCATTGAGGCATTGACATAGAAATCTTTCCAGGACCCCTCCATCTTTACCGTCCTGACCGCCCCTTCTGTCAAGCCTGGCACCGCCATCGCCGACTTCGTCATTTTCCCTCCCCGTTGGGGAGTGGCCGAGAACACTTTCCGTCCTCCCTACTACCACCGTAATCCACCTTTTCCAACTATCTATAATTACCCCCAATTAAGGCAACTGCATGTCCGAGTACATGGGTCTCATCGTCGGAGCTTATGAAGCCAAGGAGGGAGGTTTCCGTCCCGGTGGTGGCTCTCTCCACTCTATCATGACTCCTCATGGACCTGACTTTGCCTGCTTCGAGAAAGCTTCGAACGACGATCTGAAGCCTCAAAGGGTCGCTGATGGTACCATGGCCTTCATGTTCGAGTCTTCTCTCAACATGGCTGTTACCCGCTGGGCTCTGGATGAGAATCTCGACAAGGACTACTACAAGGACTGGCAGCCCCTTCAGAAGCACTTCAAACTGCCTTAAGCAGCCTTAAAAGACATTCACGTGTATAAAGAAGCTTGTATAAGGAGTTAAATGACAAAAATGGTTGAAAAGCCTGTTCGAATACCTTACCACCCAGTTATTGATTGAAATTCAAAATTTGAAAAGTTGCAGTGAGACTTCGAGATGACAGCCGCTTCTACGTCCGGTGCCGCGCGCTACCGTACCACAGGTGCCCTGACCGTCGTGTCGTGTTGTGTGTTTTAGGTATGCGAAAGAAAATAGTTTTGAATGGTGTAAAAGCTACTTTTAGAATCATAACATTCATTTGTCGCAAATCATTAATGAAAATGGTGCCCATAAATGCCCGTCAATCTAGAAGCGTAAAAAGTCGCTTTTTATCTTCGTTTTATTTGCACACTATTGCCGATTGCGTATCTCGCGATTACTACAATATTCGTAGTTCTCACGGGCCGGGCCGAGCCGACTTGAAAAATATCTTGGCCCGGCCCGCTTCGGACCACCAAGTCAAACTGGCACCCACATGCCCAAAGTTAAATCCCGGTCGGGGCACTTTTTATTTGCGTTTTATTTTGCTATCTTAGAGCGAATTTTCGCTATCTTAGAGCGAGTATAAATGTGTAATATAAATAATATGAATGAGTTTAGAAGGCTTTAATTTTTTGTATATAAGCCTAAATAGCGATTTAACGACTTCGTAATCTGTTTGGTTTTCAAACCGGGCCTAAACTGGCCGGCCCGACACTTTTCTCGGCCCTACCAGGCCCGTTTGCCGCGGGCCGGCATTCTCGTGAGAACTAAAGCTGCTGCCAAATGGGCATCATGCCAACCTGTGCCAGTATTCACTGTTGACGCTGAATTAGAATATAATCGTAGTACAATTCAATATCAAAAGAAAAAACTGTCACAAATTGGCATGATGCCCTTTTGGCGTCTGCTGTAGGTTTTGGCAGCGTTTGTTCGAAAACGCCGGTAGCGCAGTGGCACACTATCGTTTAAAAACTAAGGCGCTTTCTGTATTTTAAATCCCCAAAAAACCAAATTAGCCGTTAGGAACAGATTATAAAGCCTTATTTGTTTGTGTGACATTCCTGTTGGCTTTGTCAACCGCAGGAAAACGCCACATCATGGTCTGTTTCCAAAAAAACGACATTGGAAATTTAAAGGACTGGGTGACCTGGTCCCACGGCGACAGCTAATTGTCTATCTTGGTTTATCTGTTATTTTGGGACCAACTTATCTGTTGTTTTGGGACCCGCCCGTTGAAACGACCTCTTATCGAATTCTCTTTTTTGCTCTGCTTCAATTACCCAAGTGCTCATTCTCGTTGTTCACCGAACGTCGTTCTTTTTTCTCTTTCCGGAAACGATACCCTCCATTGAAATTGGCCCGTTACACCTCACAGAATATTCCATTGCTCCCGGGGTGTAATACGTCAAAATCGCGTGGTTAGCCCCCCGAAAAGCCGAAAACGTGCGGCGGTATCTCTTATCGCCGGCGGGTCGGTTTGTGTCTGACCTTCGGCTTCCGAGAAACCTGTCCCCGCTTCCTGTATATGCCTCCACTTTTCAGGAACGGGGCGAGAACTGGCTCACGACACGGAGATCTTCTCCCTCGACGACGAGGTCGGCGGTGATGAAGAGACTAACAAGTAGTGTCCTTAAGGCCTTAAGAACCTAAGTTCTAAGTTTCAGAAGTGCGGGGACTTCGGAAAAGTCTAGACTCTTCGACTGCCCTCTGGACAGTGATGAAGAAGACAAGCCCATGACTACAGTGAAGCTCAGAGCGGATGCCTTCGACGGAGATGGAGAAAGCCTCTCAGACGAGTTGGACCTACTGCCACCGCTACCTGGAGCCCCGAATGCCAATACGTCATGGACGAACAGGTAAATCTATTGTTTGATTATAAAGGGAAAGTTTTGTTCAGGTTACATGTGTTCAACTGCTGTAACCCTAGGATTCCCGGCAAATGTGTGCTCATGTAGAAGGAGAAGAAATGACCTCAGCGCCACGGGTGAAGCCAAGCAATACGCAACGATCTCCCAATGCCAAATGAATGAACCTCACTGAACCCTGAGAAAAAAGACAGAGTTAGGGAAAGATAGAAAGTGAGACAGAAATAGTTAGACAGTTAGGCGGTTGCTGTGGCTTCAAAAACTTCGAATTAGGCTTAAGACTTCGAATATGGCAAATGCCATACACGCTCTCTCTCTCTCTCTCTCTCTCT
This sequence comes from Oscheius myriophilus, assembly GCA_964057215.1. Taxonomy (NCBI): domain Eukaryota; kingdom Metazoa; phylum Nematoda; class Chromadorea; order Rhabditida; family Rhabditidae; genus Oscheius; species Oscheius myriophilus. The sequence continues at coordinate 17,181,464 of OZ059902.1, forward strand.
CTCTTTCTCTCTCTCTCTCTCACACACACACACACAGCTGTCCGCAGTGAAACTGAAATGGTCAATAATACGTTCAGCTGTCGCTCCTATGAAACCTTTAAGCCACCGCTAAGCTGAGAATGATCTCCATGAACCTTTCCGTGACAGCTGAGACTCCGAGAGTTGCGCTTTCGCTGTGGGCCCCCAGATGGCGAGTTTGCTCATGTTTCGAGCTCAGTATGGATCTTGAGGCTCTGACAGTTATGCGGTCATTTATATCTTGCTATGACCCTATTGGATTCAAAAGTTGCGAAAGACTGTGGCGGATGTGGCTGATAGCACCTATACATCCCGTCCCGTTGTGGGCCCTGTGGGCTCGAAAACGCCGATAGCGCTGTAACATGCTACAGTTATAAAGGTGGGGCAGTGGTAAAATACTACGCCGTAGCCGCTTTTGAACAAAGCTTTCCGCATTCGAAAATGCTAAAAAGCCATACCTTTACCGAATGTTTTCTCGGAGCATTCTTTAACATGTACCCCTATGCCACCAGAAAATGTTCGATTACCACCTTTTAAAAACGACCTCTTATCGAATTGAAGGGAAAACAGTTAGACAATTATACAGTGACAGAGGCCTTAGACGGTTTGACAGTTAGATAGAGACAGAGACAGATACATTAGACGGTTAGACGGCTAGACAGAGATAGAGACGTTGGACAGCTAAACATTTAGACAGTTAGACAGTAAGACAATTAGGCGGTTAGACAAATAGTCGGTTAGACAGTTAGACGATTAGACGGTTATACAGTTATACGGTCAGAAGGTTAGACAGTTAGACAAAAACAAAGACAGAGACGTTAGATGGTTAGATAGAGACAGAGACTGATACATTCGTTTATAATCGTGAGATAAAATCAGCTTCCTACCACAAATTCAAGATAGCGATTGCGGTCTTGTTTTTCTTCTTTGTCATGGATTTATTATACTGGTCAATTGTCCAATCAAGAAAAACCAAAAGCGGCAAACCTGTCGGGTGCTGTTCATAAACCATAAGTCCAGAAAGATTTTTTCTCTAAATTTAAGGCATTCACAGCTGTCGCCAAATTGAAATCATGCCAATTACATTGGAATGTCCTAGTGATCCTCTGTTGATATTGAAATTCGTAGTCTAATCAGTCGTTGACAGAGCATGCTTTCCATTTTTTCGCAATAAGCAAATGATTTCATTTTGGCGACAGCTATATGCAGGAAGGGGTACCACTCTTGCTATTTATGCTAATTAGGTGAAAAACCTGGTTATCTACGATTACGTTAATTACATAAGGTCAAGAATATCACATGCATGGGTATAAGTCTGGCAAAAGTCGCGTGGGAGTCAAGCACAGAGGATTTCGTTTGAGGGTTTCGTTAGGTTCCTCAATAACTATGTTTCAAGAAGAAAACCAAAAAAATATGAACGTAATGACTCTTTATTTACATTAATTGCACTATAATTATTATCCCTGACTTTATTATTACTGTCCGATTCTCTCCCAGGGATCGAACTCCGCCGTGTTCTTAATGGTCGCTGTCGAGCCGACCACCTTGTCCAAACGGACAAGTTTTCCTCTGGGCCTCCGGTGGTGAGCCTTGGCGTTTCCAGCAACACGCGTATTCCTCAGCATAACAAGTTTAGGTTTAGAGGGTCTTCTAGTTTTCTCGAAGATTCCTGTCTTCGAATCCACTGGAGCCGTCTTCAGACCTTTCAACAAGTCATCGAGAGCGGCAACTTCAGCCACGGTCAGTTCAGCATCAGTCTGAGGGGGAGGAGGAGGGGTCGCCTCAGGGGTGGTCGTGGTCGTAGAAGCCTGGGTGGTTGTCTGGGTGGTAGGTGTGGGGGTGGTATCTTCTGCTTCAAGGCTCTAAAGGAATAGTTTTGAGATGTCTAGGTGAAAATCACCTTGGGAGAGGAGATTTCGGCAAAATTGTTCAACTCAGGGCGGTGAAGAGGGTCTATGTCCTGGGCGGTGTCAGCAGCAAAAGCTAAAAAGAGATGAAGTAAATGGTCTCTTTCTCTTTGCTCTCTCTTTAATTGCCTCACTTTGTCTCTTTCCGTAGATCTCACTGTATCTGTTAGTTTTCGAAGGTCTCTTTTTCTCACATGCCTCTCTCCGTTCAACTGTCTCTCTGTTCTCACAAAACTCTCTTCATCTCACTACCTGTGTCTCTGTCTCACTGCCTCTCTTTCTGTCTCACAAGCTTCCTTCGTTTCACTGCATCTTTTTGTCTCGTGACTCTCTTTTGTCTCATCGCTTCTCACTCAGCCTTACTGAAACCATTAGTCTCGCGGGTTTCCATAGTCCTTCTCTCTCTCTCTCTCTCTCTCTCTCTCTCTCTCTCTCTCTCTCTTTTTTTTTTTTTAACCAACCTTTAGCAAGAGGGTCCAAAGGCTTTATCCTTTTCAAATATATGATGCCCGAGGGCGGCAGATCCCGGATCTTGCCCCTGGGCGCCGTCGCCTGCTGGGGGTACATCTCCTTCGGGTGTAGTTCGGGGTGCATCGGGTGCATATAGTAAAATGGTTCGGCACATGCCAGCGATAGCAGCAAGGATGCGATTATAGAGGAGAACAGGACGCTCATCGCGAAGTGGACAGGCGGACTGGGGTCAGCAAGTCCGCGCCGGGAGACGGGTTTCGGAGCCACACCTCTAGATGCCAACAGGAGGCATCTCGGCTATGTATGAACTGGATGTGAAACACACGCACACGTACACGCACACGCACACGCACACGCATATGACATAAAAAGATTTATTACAAAGCAAGGTGTTTTTCAAAAGATGATCATCGTGTGTGACTTAGAATTGCTTGTTCAGTTAACAACTTGTCCCTTTTCCTTCTGCAGATGCAGCTGAAACATTGAAATTTAATAATTTCTAAAGAAAGAACTTACTTTTTCATTAAAGTGCGGAACTCTTTCATCCTCAGGTAACATAGAGGTTGGAGAAGAGAGTGAAGGGCGACAAAACCGTAACAGATGTACTTTACGTTCAGTAAATTCATCCCTCCAGCTCTGAAGCCATGGTTTCAATAAGAGAGAGAGAGAGAGAGAGAGAGAGAGAGAGAGAGAGAAGGAGAGCGAGAGAAAATGTGACTCACTTTTTGATGTGCATCACTTGAATTATCTGAATTGCACTGTAAGCCACTAGGAACATAAGGTACACAGCGATGACGGAGCCAATAACAACCACAAATTTCCGACGACGGAGCAGTTGAGGAGCATCGGCTGCCTGAAAAGTAGAACATTACAAAATTTGGCCGAAAAGTGAAAAGTGGTAATTCATTGTGCCTAGCAGGCTCGAATGATAATGCACGCGGGCGGATGAAGACGTGTGCGTTCGTGGTGTAATGGTTAGCATGGATGCCTTCCAAGCATTCGGCGGGGGTTCGATTCCCCCCGAACGCATAACTTTTTTTCTTTTTTGGAATGCGCAGAAACGTGCAAATTTTGAAGTAACCATTGCCGTTGCCTTTTTCTGGCAGTTACGTTTCACTTTTTCAAGGTAGTAACCAAAGTAAAGTTATTCCCCACCTGTCGCAAAGCATCCTCTTCTACTAAACGAGATATGACGTTGAAGAGACGAAAGTAACAGCCGGTTGTTACGGAAAGACACATGAAACAGAATAAGAGAAGGCCGATGTGGTAGAATACATCGGCGGAAGTGGAACGATCGACCATTTGAACGCAAGAAGAGAGAACCATGGTACCTGAAAATGGTTTTGTTAAGCCTCCCTTTACAAAATGTATTTTTTCACTCATTTACCAAATTTTACCTCACCTCACCTCACCTCACCTCACCTCACCTCACCTCACCTCACCTCACCTCACATCACCTCATGTTATCTCACCTTCTCACAAACATCATCTCTTCCTCGGTCGGTCGGTCGGTCGGTCGGTCGGTCGGTCGGTCGGTCGGTCGGTCGGTCGGTCGGTCGGTCGGTCGGTCGGTCGGTCGGTCGGTCGGTCGGTCGGTCGGTCGGTCGGTCGGTCGGTCGGTCGGTCGGTCGGTCGGTCGGTCGGTCGGTCGGTCGGTCGGTCGGTCGGTCGGTCGGTCGGTCGGTCGGTCGGTCGGTCGGTCGGTCGGTCGGTCGGTCGGTCGGTCGGTCGGTCGGTCGGTCGGTCGGTCGGTCGGTCGGTCGGTCGGTCGGTCGGTCGGTCGGTCGGTCGGTCGGTCGGTCGGTCGGTCGGTCGGTCGGTCGGTCGGTCGGTCTCTCTCTCTCTCTCTCTCTCTCTCTCTCTCTCTCTCTCTTAAACTTGGCTCAAAAACCACACGTTGCCCATTTACCTCCTCCAAACTCGGCCGTTTATTACCCCCCGGAGCGTTTTGACAAAAACAAACCACTACTCTCGCAGTCGTCGTTTATGAGAATGGAGCGGTTCCGGCTGACCGCCACACTGTTAGCCAAGGTGATGGAAAATGAAGCCACCCATATAGCAGCCACAAACATCTTTACCCTCGTCCTAAAGAAGTTAGATGCTTCTGAAGTTTCAGAAGCCTCTTACCTGGTAACAAGGGAGGAGTATCTCAAAGGGTAGCAGATGTAGACGTACTCGTGTAGTGTAACAAGGGCCAAGTTTAGGATAGTGCAGAGGTTGCAAAATCTCAGAAGGAGCCCGCTGTACTGATCCACGTGAATGGACCACCCAGAAGATGTCATATCTCCATTTAACATCTTAAGGGCAAACAGGACCGAAGCAAGACCTTAATAAAGCCTTAAAGACGCTGTTAAGGTAAAATCACACCTTTGAAGCAGTCCACCACGGCAAAGTTCAGAATCAGGGAGTAAAAAACCGGGGCTCCCCTTCGTTTTCTGGCGATCAAAGCGCCAACGAGGGTACCATTGACGAGGATTGAAAGGGCACCGAGGACCACGAAACAAGCACCGAAGCCTAGGGAAACGGAGCGGAAGTCATCTGAAGACATGGTTTTGAAGTTACAAACGGAAAGTGCGACTACCTTTTTGTTTGTTGAAGCGGGCAAACCACTCGCGGAGGGCGGATTCGGTTAGGTTTGGGTTCATCAGAGAATGAAGACCTGGAACAGAACGAATGTATGGAAAAACGAAAAGTTTTGGAAAATACAAAGATGTTAACATAAAAAATAGAGCTTTGATTCTAAGCGCGTCAGAAACTTTCCAAGGGCTTTGAAAATCAAATTCAGAGGCTGCCAAAGAGGCACCAGACTGATCTTTCATGTAACTCAACGGGCCGGCCCGTTCTCCAAATTACCTCGGCCCGGAAATTAGACAAATTAGAAAATTTGACTACGAATGAGCATTTGAGTGTTCATTTTTTAATATTCGTCATTTTGACCACAATCCAAAACCATTCTATTAAGGGAAAGCTTTGCGTAAAATTGATTTAAAATTGATTTTCCTTCAAAAACGCTTTTGGAAATTGTTGTCATAGAGTTTCGATGAAAAATTGGTTTCATGTTGTCAAAAATTAGTTTTACGTGAGGAGAAAGGAGACGAAGTTATGAAAAATGAGACAAAAAATTACAAGAAAGAAAAATCAAATTATGAAAGCAGGTGAAAAAAATTTAATCAGACATAAAAATTGAAAAAAAAAGCGTGGATGAGAGGGTAATAAAAGAAAGAGGGCACGAAAGCAAGAGATCCTTGGATTCAAAGAGAGAAAGATATAGAGAGAGAGACCAAGAGAAATAGAAATAGAGCGAAGACCGCGGAATAGAACGAGATCTACAGAGAGACAGAGAGGTCAAGAGAAGAAAAAGAATCAAATACGAGAAAGAGATATGAAAAGAGGTAGAGAAAGTGAGAGAGAGAGAGCGAAAGAGAGAGAGAGAAAGAGCGAGAGAGAGAGAGAGTGAGAGAGAGAGGGACAAAACCAAATAGAAACAGACAAAACATAAGAGAGAACACAAAATGCAAAACGTCTAAAAAAGTAGTAGATGGTAAAATATATGAAACAGAAAAGCAAAAAATCAGCGCCAGATAGAGATAGAGGAAGACAGAGAGACAGAGACAGAAAAAAAATGAAAAAGAGTGGGAGAGAGTGAGACCGAGACCGAGACTGAGAGCTAGAGCTAGAGCAAGAGCAAGAGCGAGAGCGAGAGAGAGAGGAAGAGAGAGAGAGAGAGAGAGAGAGAAAGAGAGAGAGAGAGTGAGAGAGAGAAATAGAGAGAGAGAGAGTGAGAGAGAAAGAGTTAAAAGAAAACGAGTACGTAAAAAAGAGTATAAAAAAAGAACGTAAAAAAAGTGTAAAGAATCCTCAAATTGCTTGTCCTCTGCAGCCCAAAGTGCCCTGGGCGAAGGTCAAGCGAGGCATTGGCGTCGTTCGCACAGGCTGAGCCCCAAATTAAATTAATTAGAGAGTGTTTCATCGTCCAAACTCGTGTCGCGAACAAACAACATCCCTTGCCCTTGTGTATGTGAGGTTACAGGAACCGGAAATAAAGCTGCGTTCTCACAAATAGAATTTCAATTTCACTCTTTTGTGTCGAATCTAATTGTTTACTCGACTTCCGCGTGATTTGTGCATAGTCTACTTCAAGGAGAAAAAGAGAGGCTCGGGGATCTAATTAGAGCCATTTGGTGTCTGGGGAGTTGCACGATAAGAGTTGAGAGAGACCGACGAGGGAGAGACGGGATTTCCTGACTGGAGAGATGGCCAACAGGAAGTTGTGTTTTTTGGTTTCTGGTTTTTAAAAAGAAAGAAAGGAGTGGGAAAATGTTCACAAAAGGTCGTAGAATGAACTCATTTCCTCTGTTATGCATGTCCATGCACTTGTTGTGACTGCTATTTTTAAGGAAAGGCGTTTATTCATTGGTCAAGAACAAAGCATGAAAAACACGATGCCTATATTTACTCTTGAAGTGATTCGGGAGATCCGGGTTAGGTATTATTTACACACGCACACGTTCATCTTCACGCACACGTTCACCTTCACGCACATGTTCACCTTCACGCACACGCACACACTCACACACTCACACACTCACACACTCACACACTCACACACTCACACACTCACACACTCACACACTCACAGGGTAATTAGCCGTTTCGCAAACAAATTTCGTAATTTCATAAATGTTTGCGAAAGTTGTGACATAGATCACTCGGAATTCACTATACTTTCAAATGGATGCACACTCAATTAGGAGCATCAACAATTCATGAAACACACATTATGTAGTGCAAAGTTAGCCACAGATGTGTTTATCTCTTTTTGGAACGACGCCTTCGGACTACTTGAAACGTTCGTCAGCAATTCTCAAGTGGCTCCGCCTGGAAATGGGCTCCATCCACTTGGGTTGCTAGCTCTACAAAATTGTTGTCCGCTAAGCGGCTCCTAAAGACCGTAGGCCGCCCAAATCATGAAGCACCGAGCGATTTCTAGACCCCTGCGGGCCTTGAGGTTCAAAAGGCCCGCTTGGCCTTGACTTCTAGTGGCATAATACCCAATTCATGCAACTGCCCAGACACAGCTTTGAAAATGTTTATGGGCCGTGTGGTTTGGGGAGTTGCTTGCGGAAAGCGCCGTAAAGAACGTGCTATTTCAAGAAATGACGGAAATAGTTGAGCACTTTCGAAATGAAATACGAGGTATGGCGTCGGTATTAAATTTAGATTCATTAGATGACAGAAACCAGAGATGGGCGATTTTTAAGAAAGGCTTGAAGGTCACCAACTTTGGTTTTGTTTTAATAAAAAAATTTGTGAAAAATCTTCTATAAAGTATAATTTTTGAACAATTTTTGAATAGAAAATTTTAAGCAACATTCAAAAAATTTTGTGACAACCATACTGTTTGATACTGAATGAGTTATACCCGAAAACCTTTCTTTAAAAAGGTTCCAAGTACAAAGATTTTTCCAAAGTTTATTTTGCAAGATACGGTTTATGCTAACGACAACTATAGAAATATCGTGCGAAAACTTCAACAGCGCAACATTGGGTTGTCCATTAAATGCAAAATCCCGTCATTTGAATAACTAATAATTTGATTACGGAAATCAGTTAAAAAAATTAAACAAACAACATGAACAAAAAAACACATTTCTGCATTTATACATATAGTGAATGGTGTGTAAAATGAAGGCAGATATACCCATCGCCAAACGAAAATAGCCAAGATAAAAGAAATTGTCTGCGTCTTTGCTTTTTACATGCTATTTTCGCCTGCGTGTCGCATGAATGTTGCATTCAGGCTTTTTTACAGGATTCGAATATGGCGACAGCTATAGGACAAAAGCGGGGGCAAGAGAAAATGGGGGTTTCGGGTCTTTTTTGGCAATTTTTTTTCAAGGTTTGTTTGAATGAGCTATCAACGTATATATTACGCTAATGTCAGGCTTCTTCGTTTGGATTTTCAAATTGGAATTTCAAAAGAAAAGGAACAATCCAAAAAGGCGAGGATTGTTTAAAAATTTGTTGAAAATGGCCTAAAACGCTCAATAAAAGCGAAGTTCTGCTTTGCTCAACTGTATGACCCCAGCTAAAGGCCGCTTTCTAAGCGGTCGCTGGCCGCTTTCCTGATCCGCCGAATGCCACGTACATAAGCGGCCGTAGACCGTCTACATGAGCGGCCTAAGGTCGTGATCTCATTTTGACGCGGCCGAAGGTCGCTGAACGCAAGAGTAAAGCCCCTGTGTTTGAAAATTCATCAAACATGAGAAGAAACTAAAGCTTGAAAGCGTTAAAAACATTTTCCATTGTAATCGAAAAGCCGTTAATTGTAACCTTTGTGGTTGCCCTGAGGCACTAGATTCTATTTTCAAGAACTCAGAGTAGTATTTCCGCTGAAAACTTTATAAAAACCGGATATGATACAAAAGTTTCGTACGCTGGAAGCGTCGATTCCTTAGAATCCAGGCTTATAGCAAATGAATCCAGTGCGTGCTGTTTTGCAACGGACAGATTGAATTAAGGTTGCAGTCACGGATTAAGAGGGTTAGGGTGCAAAAGAGAGACCCATTTGGTCTCTTTTTGAGAAGAAAATAGAGACATATCTGGATTTTGCGATGTAAAAGGTGAAAAACGTAGAAAAACCTAGTGAGGGCAGCAATTTGGGCTGAAGATTGAGGTTAGCGTGAGTGTTAAAGGATAGCTGCTAAATTGCTACTTTGCTGGTCATATGATAATTAAGCCAACGCCATTTTCAACGGAATGACTTTTTTGGAAGAGGAAGTCTCGCGAGGGCGTTTGGTGTTTGCAGATCATGCAATTCTGGGGATATTGGGTGCAGAATTGGGAAATGAAAGTGACAAGGGAGTTTCTGCATTTTTCTCTGTCTCTCTGTCTCTCTGTCTCTCTGTCTCTCTGTCTCTCTGTCTCTCTGTCTCTCTGTTTCTCTGTCTCTCTATCTCTTTGTCTGTCTGTCTCTCTGTCTCTCTGTCTCTCTGTCTCTCTGTCTCTCTGTCTCTCTTCCTCTCTGTCACTCTTCCTCTCTATCTCTCTTCCTCTCTGTCTCTCTGTCTCTATGCTTATCTGTCTCTCTGTCTCTCTGTCTCTCTGTCTCTCTGTCTCTCTGTCTCTCTGTCTCTCTGTCTCTCGGTCTTTCAATCTCTCTGTCTCTTTGTCTCTCTGTCTCTCTATATCTCTGTCTCTCTGTCTCTCTGTCTCTCTGTCTCTCTGTCTCTCTATCTCTCTGTCTCTCTGTCTCTCTATCTCTCTTCCTCTCTGTCTCTCTGTCTCTATGCTTATCTGTCTCTCTGTCTCTCTGTCTCTTTGTCTTTCTATTTCTCTGTCTCTTTGTCTCTCTGTCTCTCTATCTCTCTGTCTCTCTGTCTCTTTGTCTCTCTGCCTCTGTACCTCTGTGCCTCTGTAACTCTCTGTCTCTCTGTTCCCTTTGCCTTACTTTCACTATGCCGCTTCCTCTAGTTCTAGGAACAACAACCAAATAGCCAGAAGTACAATTTGGAGCCCCTTGCTGACGAAACGAAGCGATAATTTCCACGCAGCGATAACAAAGCCAATTTCAGCGAGTGAAGTACGAAACGAAGATAAAATCGTACAAATCCAAATGAAGAGGCGGCATTTCTATAATTAAACCTCAAACCGGGACGACGCGTGTGGTCCGCACGTGGGAAGGCAATTTACTTGATTACAAAAGGAGGCAAGATGAAACAATGAGAGAGAGGGTGAGAGAGAAAGAGAGAGAAAGATACAGAGAGGTAGATTCTTTAATGTGTTGAGACCACCCAAAAACACTAAGCCCATGTCGTAAAAAGGAATGGGTTCCTCTTCATAACCCAAAGCTCCGGGGATCAAAGAACAGCAGCGGCCGGAGGGCCTTTCCCCGACGAAAACGAAATTAATGTGACAACTCGTGTCTCATCGAAATGAACCGTCTAGTCTCAGAAGGCTACTGGCATTACATATGCAGTTTCTTGGCACTGGGTGTCGGATTTCGCACGACGTGGTGGTGAACCCCAAATTACTGCATTAGCCATATGAGCTTATAGCCAGGGAACAAAGCGTTGATATGATTCCTTAAAGGACCCGTCAAGGGCCTTTTCTGATTGAAAATGGAATGTATGCTAATCGATCCATTTCAATTGAAATGATTTTTCCGAACACCGCTCCAGACAACGGCCGTGCGCAAAATGCTTGCCAAGTCCTCATTAGCATACGATTCTGAAAAGGCCCCTGACGAGCTCTTTAAGTAACTAAGGTTCGTATGGACTTTGGTAGCTTTCGTTAGCGCCTTAGCTTACACACCTTATGCTAAGGCCTAGTTAACTTAAGTGCCTTACGGTTAACTTAAACCAATAACCTTAGGGATGTTATGAATTTTCTTGCTTTGGGAACTCCTTAACGACATGGAGTGCTACGTATAACATCTTTATGTGTAGCAACTTACGCGAGCCTGGAATTAGTGCCTATCTTTTCTAAAGGCTTTAAGACGTTAGATAACCTTTTTTTAAAACCATAGTAGCTAAAGTTGGCTTACTGACAGTAAGTGTAGGTTTTTGTACTTTAAGGTGTTTGTCCTTTAAGGTTAACGCGTGCACAATTACCTAACAGTTTTCATGCCCCCTATCGTTTTCTGAAAACCATTAACAACGTGACGTGTCTAGGCTTAACTTAAACACATTTTGGCTACCACCTAACGCGAGGGGGGCATTAGGCATTACTTCAATAAAGACTTAAAGCCCTGAAGTTTCTAAAGCGTCCTAATAAGTCAAACGATACGAGCCTAACGACCATTGGGCGCTTAAAAGGATGAAAACTATCTTAGAAGAACCCTCCCATAACCTTTGGGGCATAACACAATTGGAAATACTGTAGAACCTTAAGGACGTTAAGTATCAAATTCTTTAGGAAACGCCTTAGTGTGTTCTTAAATTTATTTTGAAGCACCCTATGTACCTTATTGAAAACCCTAACGACGTTAATTGGTGTGGCAAAAGTGTAAGAAAATAAAGAGCCTTAAAGACCTTGAGGTTCTTACGCGATATAAGATGACTATATGGGTAAGGGCTTAGAACAATACAGATATTAGTCTCACCTAGAGCAAAAGTTATTTCAGTGCAACTCTTCTATAAACCTTAAGCACCTCTGCGACCTAAGATTATTTTGAACGCTCTTCCATAATACCTTAAGGACGTTAATTATCAAATGCTTTAGTGTAATTAGAAAACGCCTTAGTTTATTTAGACATAAAATTTGAAGCACCTTTGAGGTTTTATGGAAATTTTTCTTAAATTTTCGCCTTATGCACCAAAAGTGATTTCATATTAAAGAACTTAACGGATATTTTAATCCTTAAGTATCTAGACTGCACATAACGTTAAACGTTACGGACCTTAAGTACGAAAGCATTATAAAGGGTTAGGCTTTAACCTTACCCAACCTAGTCGTTAAGGTCCTTAAGTGCCAAATCCCAAGGAAGTGTCAAGCCTTAACTGAATTTAATCTTAAACATTAAGGACCTTAAGTACCGAAACCCTAGAAAGCTTAGGAACCAACCTCTTTCCAGGGCTTTGGTACTTTAACGTTTCCTTACTTAAAGGCGTTATGGACCTTTCGCGATGGTAAATGCTTAGTGGTTTTTGCGTTTCTTTCGTCACATGTTTTCAGCTGAGCGCTATTTTTTGATCCTGTTTATCAAAAACCGACATTTCACATATTCTTGCAAAGAAAATTGTCAAAATCGGAGCGACAAGCGGCATTTGGCGGACGTTCCGAAAGGGTGGTCACATCTGGCAGCTGCCACTTGACGTCTACCCAATTGATGTACTTTTTTGAAGGATGGCATGGCATAAAATTAGCACGAGTCTGACATATGCACGCTTTTTAACCGATGGCCGATGTTTAACGCATGTGTCTTGGTTGTAAATGTAGGCGATTTGTCAATTGTCCGATGTTTAACAGCGTGACACGTGCAAATTCAAATATTACATTCCTTCAGAGTTGTTGTTTTTGGTCAAATTAAGTTCGTTTTAAGTGTCTGCTGTATAACACCGGCATGCGCCTTAGATGATGGCTATAGTCATGTGTTCGATGTCTAACGGCACTACAGAAGTAAAACAAAGGCTACGTTGTTTTTCGGTGTCAGAGTCGATTTTTTGATTAATTTTTGATATATAATGGGATTTCCTGCTTCTCGCGCGGCCGAGCGGTCGGTCCCTTCGCCGCTCTCCCAACCGGGCCTGGATTGCCCGTCCTCAAGCCGGAGTGGAGCTCCGTGAGGACGTAGCTCCAACCAAATGGATCACAGAAGTCGTCTAGAGTACCCCGACCGTCCCAGGAACCAGAGAAGAAGCTGCTTCCTCCAAGGAGAGCTGTACCAGCAACTTGGCCAGGTGGCATTTGAAGCCGAATCAATGGAGAATTTGATCAACCAAGTCAACGTCGTGGGATTGAAAGTCGACAACTGTGATTCATTCTGGCGGTTCAGGGAACAGCCCTAGAGTATAAACCGTTTGTAATGTAATGGGTGTCCGCTGTTTAACAACGACGCGCATGTTACACTTTGTTTAACAGGTACTTTTGGTTTACAGAAAACTGTACAAACCAGTGCACGCGGTTTAACAGGTAAATGATTTTTATCGTATCATTATGTAGGTTTGTGAAATTTATTAAAATTCCGTTGTTTAACGGTTGCGCGGTATATTAAGGGTAACTTGTTATCCTTAGGGCTAATTACGCTGTTCAACCGTGTCAGTTGCCCTTTGTTTAGCAGGCGCGTGTCCGTTCACAGGAAAAAGTTTACCTGCCCGCTGTTTACGAGGAGAGAGAAAAGTTCCATCCTTATCGCCAAACACGTTTTAGAGCATAAACAAGAAGTTTTCAACTGTGAAACACACAACATGGGGCATATTCCGTCTCCAAGGATATGAAAACCACGTTTTGTGCCTCAGCCTGTCGTTTAACAAATGCTCGTTGTTTAGCAGCCTGCTGATTAATGTTAACGGGTGAAACGAATGGCTCAACCCCCGAAATCCGATTTTTCGGTGATTGACGTGGCGAGGGTGCGGAAGACGAACGTGTGTAATGAAGGACGCGAAGGGGGATTTAAGGGGCGGCGCTCTTTTTTGTTCCTCTCAGAAGGGGACGGTAGAGGAGAGGCAATTATCTGATACGGGAGGCGTAATTGAATAAATGGACGTTAAAAGTTCAGGTTCAATCACGTGATCTAAGCTAGAGAGAGAGAGAGAGAGAGAGAGAGAGAGAGAGAGAGAGAGAGAGAGAGAGAGAGGATATGGAGTAAATGTATGAGGTGAGGTGTATAGGTGAGGAAGCCAGAAGGTGAGGTAAAAAAAAGCGAGCCGGCAAGATAATTAGGTGAGGAGGTGAGGAGGTGAGGAGGTGAGGAGGTGAGGAGGTGAGGAGGTGAGGAGGTGAGGAGTTGAGGAGGTGAGGAGGTGAGAAAGCGACAGAATATGAGAGAGGCACGCAGCGGCTTCCGACCACTTTGTTCAAAACAGGAACAGTTGTAAAAGCTATCTCATACATAAAACATTGTTTTTGCTGTTTGGACAGCAATAAACGAGTAGAGTTATTGAGACCGGACGATATATGAAAACGCAAATGTGTCGAAATGCCAAAAGTTGCAGCTGTAACTAGCTTGAATGAATAAGTACCACGGAAACGTGTTTGATGTTTGCTTTTAGTTGCAAAACACACGCCCTCACTTTACTAAGGCTAATGCAAATTCTCTATAGTCTCACATAACAACAGCTAAATTTTGAAACACAGTAGAACATAAAAAAAATATAACAAAAAAAGTTTCATATAACAAAAAAAAGTAAACAAAAGATGACTTGGAGCGAAACTTGTCAAAAGGAAGATATTTAAAATGAGTCAACGGATAAACATCCACATGTGACAGAAAAAAGGCTGAATAAATAAACGCACATGCAATAATAATCAGCTATTTCTATGCGTAGGGCAACTAAAATGGAAAACAAAGGGCGCTCTTCGTCTGATCACCCTGGAAACGTGACAAATGGCTTGTCATAGAGGGGAAAAGTGAGTGAGTGAGTGAGTGAGTGAGTGAGTGAGTGAGTGAGTGAGGGAGTGAGTGAGTGAGTGAGGGAGTGAGTGAGTGTGAGTGAGTGACTGAGTGAGTAAATGAATACGTAATGTTTAGAACAAAATTGTGCCCTCTGAAGGAAAAGAGAGCTTTTCTTAATTAAACTACACATGTACTTTTCTTTTAAATAACTTATGAGCTCAAAGAATTTATCCTTTGTGCAAAGGGGCAGTTCAAAAGGCACGCTATGCACTTTCGACATTTAATGCTTGTTTTCACTGAAACTTCTAATTTGCTTATGAAAAACAAGAAAGTATTAATTCGAGTGTACGCGAGATGGGGATTCTAAGAAGGTCTCTCTCACTTTACAGCCTGCAATTGTGAAACATTGGTGTTGCTCCGCAACATACGGTAATTTCGTTTTCAAAATCCAATAAACAGAAATTATCGTCGAAGAAGCACGGAAACGAGATTTTTTTGTTGGAAACAAATGTTTGGAATGCAAAGAAAGTGAGGCAAATGGGCGGAGGCGGGGATGCGTCACTCCAACAAAGGCAGGTGGCGAGGGTAATGAAAAATGAAACATTCTCCGTTTTTTCTGAGTCTTAGGCTTGTTTGGAGGTACGAGGCGTGGAAAGTGTGACTGTGAGTGTGTGACGAAAAACAAGCTAGTGAAAAATAAACGTAGAGAAACTGAGCTATAAATGAGCCAGAGAGACAAAAATGTCCTGAAACGTCAAAAACCCAAGTGCTCGGCAGAATCCCAACCGATTACACCTCTACAATGTAAGAGCTACTCAAGCGACTAGAAATCGCCGCACGACGTCAACAATGATTAAAAGGGCTTAAAATACGCACTACGCTCAGTCAACTGCTCTGAACCGGATTTCTTTAAAAACCTTTTCTGCTCAAGTAAACAAACTTGCAAAGAAGGAAACTACTTCTAAAGATCAGAAATCGGCGACCAGAAATGTTTCGGTGGTTCGGAGAAATGTTTTAGCATCAGTTATTCATTTAGGTGCGTGGGGTAACCGGATGGGGAAACCATTGGTCCACAACAAAGAAACATAAAGGTAGCAATGATGCTAACAGGGTTTGAAAAACACAACAATCACGTGTGAACACTTATTCACGCCCACACACTCACGGTAACTAACACACGCACACGCACACGCACACGCGTTACGCAAATGTCCTACAAAACTCAAAACACAACTGACTATGAGCGAGTACAATCCCTTTCTTATATCACTCAATTGGTCATTCGAACAATCGCAACAAGTACAGGTGTTTTAAGGTGAAAAATAATTAATGCCACCTTTCTCAGCGAGATTCACGTCATAAATTTCCATTTCTAGAAATAGAAAAAAGCGAAAGATTCCGTAGGAAAATTGAGTACCGGGACAATGACATTATGGAATTTGCACGTCAAATGGCTTGGGCATTGCGGGACACGCATAACAAATGAGATGGAAAGGGCGATGAATTTTGGAATTTGGAGTGGATTCGAACACGTGTGCGTGTGCGTATGTGCGTGTGTCCGTGCGTTTGTGAGTGTGTGAGTGTGTGAGCGTGTGAGCGTGTGCATGTGTGCGTGTGTGTAGGTGCTTCTGAACGTTTGGGTTCCTCTTTTGCATGTTTCAGCGCTTCATTTTGAAAAACTTCGCAAGCACCCAGCTGATTCTGATAGACCTCCGCATGTGTCTATTCAATTTCCTAATCTCGGCTGCAGTGCCCGGTTTTTCATACCCCAAAAAAGCTCTCTTTCCGTCAGAATACAATTGGATTCGCTCTTCTGGCAAGGCGTTGATGATTCCCAGAATTGGGTGATTCGAATTTCAAAAGAACAAAATCAGTTCTAAAACAATTTGAAACTAGAATATTTTTTTCGCATTTTTGAGCATAATTCAGTCAAATTTTCTAACACCTGCGCTGCATTTTGCGAAATGCTTCGAAAATTGCATTTTCTTGCAACATTGGAAAAAAGTTGTTGATTTTCGAAACATAGACGGTTTTGCTATTTTGAAGTATAACACATGGGAAACTATAGGGTTCCATACAAAAGTAAATTTAAAAAAAGAAAACGAAATTTTGCCGTCACGTAGATACTGAAAACGCCAAAAAATTAGAGCGATTGGGCTGAATAAACAAAAAAAATCAATAAAAAGGTAAAATTCTTAAGTAAAGAGCATAAAAAACCCACAAAATTTAAGAAAAACATTAATTTATCGTACCTGATCTCTAGTTGATAAGTGCCTCGATGAGATTTCCGACAATATTTCGAAATCTTCGAAAATAATGATCCTCGCGATTGTTTGTTTGATAATCTGAAAGAAATCGATAATTAATGGAAAATTCATAAGTACAAGGAGAGATAAAAATGGAAGGACATTTATCGAAACAAAAAAAGCTATGTCTGCGCAGAATGTGAAAGCTATTGGCACAAAAGTAGGTCAAAGATGGCCTTCTAATGATTGGTTCTTAGTCTTAACAAACAAAATCTAAAGCGCTCTAAACATTAACCTTAACTAAATTCCTTAATTCAACCTTACATAAACATTAAAGGGGCAGTAAGGGGGCTTTTCATTTCATTTTCGATCAGCTACGGTCGGAAATTAGGCGAATTAACTATGCTAAATTGTCTCGCACTTTCCTCGTTTCCAGCGCTCTCTCAGCAAATTAGAATGAAATTTGGCTCATTTGCATTCCTTGTGAATGCCGGACACGCAGGGCTTACTGCCCGTCTACAAATCTGTAGACGGAGACCCATTTTTAGCGACTTTGGGGTGTATTTTCTCGAAAACGGTAAATTTGCGACCCATAGTCATATACATTTTCGTGATCAGCGAATTTTTCTCTCCTAATTGAGCCAATGTTGTAAAACCCGCCTTACTGTCCCTTTAAGGGAAGGGTTAGGAACACTTACGTAAACGTGCAATTTAACCAGATTCCTTTTCAACCCTCTTATTTACCGTAACCGTAATTGTAACCCTAATTTATCCCTAACCCTTATCTTAACCTTACTTTGACCCAACTCCTGTTTTAACCCTAAACTTCACCGTAATCGTATTCTTAACTGTACTTTAATGTAACCCTAAAGCTTTCCTTAACGTTTTCTTTAAATCTATATCTAAATTTATGCCTAGCCCTTAACGCTCACCTTAACGTTTACTTTATCTCAACTCTTTTATTTAACCTTCCCGCTTGCCTTAATCTTTACCTTAACGCTACTCCTTATTTTAACCGTAACCCCTACCTAAACGTCCATATTTACCTCGACCCAAAATACAAACTTAAACCCAAACCTAGGGGCCGCAAAGGCGGGAGCCGCAATTGCAGCCTGATTTGTTAAGAAAATTTGGATTTTTAACCGGGCGCGCCAAAATACAACATTTTTTTTTATAATGAATAAGAGACTACGACCTAAATCGCAACGGAGAAACGATGGTAATGTTGGTTCTACAAAAAAAAAAAAAAAAAAAAAACTCCATTTTTTAGTGAAAATCGAAATTTTTGCACTTTTTTGCATGCCATTTTGTATCCTGAGCCGATCCGCACGATTTTGTTGTTTATTCTGGTGAAGAACAGCTTGAAAAACGTATAAAAACAAAAATAAAAAATCTACAGTTGCACATTTTGTTAAGTAGCGTTTATTCACTTTAGAACGCTATATTTCCGCAAAACATCGGAAAAGTGGTCAATCTTCCATGAAACCTGATACAAAAAACTGTTTGGACCAAACCAGAGTGAGAAAGGGAGAGTGAGTGAGTAAGTGAGTGAGACAGAAATAGAGAGAGAAAGAGAGAGAAAGAAAGAGAGAGAGAGAGAGAGAGAGAGAGAGAGAGAGAGAGAGAGAGGAAAAGTTCAAGGAGTTCATAATTGTCAAACTAAAGACCACGGGCTCATCCGACGTTTGGCATGCAAGACTAATCTGAGGCGGAAGTTCTGTTCTTTAATCTAGAGCGGTGTTCATCGACTAAATTGTTTTGTTTTTGGTTTAAACGTCTTTTTCAGAATTGATAAATTTCCTCGTTTTATGACGAAAAGCTCTGAAGTGGTCTGTATTGAATTCAAAAATAGCTGGACTGTGAACTTCAGTGGCCATGTTCGAAAATGCAATTGGGCTGAATGTACTTTTAAAACAAGCTGGGCTCACTTTGGGTAATCGATTTTGCATTAAAGCTTGTTTTGGAAGACATCTGCTTCTGTTAGTGCTGGAAGCGGGAAAAATCCATTTTGGCACTTTTCTCTCTGCACCCTCTATATTTATCGCATTATCTCGCTTTTGCGCGCTTGGGAGCATAAAGGGTTACCCTGCTTGGGAATCTAGTGTCAGGTTTAGAAATTGCGTTGTCACTGTCAAAAAACTCTGTCAGAAAACTAAATATTTAGCTTAGACATTTAAGGTAAGGGTTTGGTCAAGGTTAGCGTTTGATTTAGATTAGGGTTAGAGTTGGGCCGAGCTTGGCGTTCAGATAAGGTTAGGGTTAGGTGCGGATCAAGATTAGAGTTAACTTATGATTAGGGTCAGGTTAGGATAAAGCTTAACGTTAAGCTAAGGTCAGGATAGAATTAGGCTTCGAGTTCAAGTAAGGTTAGGGTTAAGGTTGGGTCAAGGTTAGCGTTTAATCAACGCTAGTATTATTGATGAGTCAACCTTAGCGATCAGAAAGTTATGGTTTTTCGGGTTACGGTTTAATCAAACTTAGTGTTTAGGTAAGGTTATGCTTAAGGTAGGATGAAACTCAGCGTTAAGTTGAGGATAGTGTTAAGCTTGGATCAAGCTTAGCATTCAGTTAAGGTTAGGGTTCTTTTGGTTAAGGTTAGGGGTTTGGTTAAATACAGTCAGTTAAGGGTTGGGTTAGAGAAAGGTGAGGCTTTGCGTTGGGTAAAGGGTAAAGTGGAGGTTAGTTCTTAAATGTGACCGATCAATAGATCCCACTACATTTGACCCTTTGTACAAATTTCTCTCGGCGCAGATATCGCTTTCCATTGGGCCAAATAATCATAATCTGAATTTCGCCGCTTTTCTTGCACTTACAACTAAACAACTTCTACCTACGAGGAAGACAGTTCAAAATTTGACAAAACTGGCGAGGAATCTCGAAAAGGGGAAAATCTACAGAGCTCAAGGTGCGTTAATTTTCTATTTCTTGGTTGGTATCAGCTTTAAAAATGTTTAAAAAAAATTATTTAAAACAATGTGTTGTATACACACACAAGCACAAGCACACACACACACACACACACACAAGCACAAGAACACGCGCACGCACACACACACACTCGCTTTTGCGATATTAGCTTTAGGTGTTCCATTTTTGTGGAGCCTTTTTGAAATTCTTGGAACGAAAAGCGGGATTTTGTTTGATATAATTGTTTTTAGTATTAAAGGTCTCGCAAAGATCAATCAAAAACCGTTACTGGATTGACTCGGATTCACTCGGATAGTTTTTGGAAGTTGAATTTCCTATCAGAAACTATATATAACTTACCGTTTTGGTAAACTGTTATTTATTCGCGAAATGGCAGGATTTTGATTAAAAAAATATGTATGTAGACAGTCCTTTAAACTGCCGCCTTCTTGATTTTGTTTGGCGGCGAGTTGTGGGAAAGAGGGAAAAGTTATTGCTTACCACGGGAAAAAAGCGTTTCGAATATTTCACCGCTACATGCTTCTTTCTTAACAAGATGATTTTAGACATGCTCTTTCTAAAAGAATTTGAAAAACAGCATCGCAACCTTTCGAGACATTATGTAAGGTCGGCTGATGTTGAATACCCTCCCAAAA
The DNA here is from genome assembly GCA_964057215.1 of Oscheius myriophilus. Taxonomy (NCBI): domain Eukaryota; kingdom Metazoa; phylum Nematoda; class Chromadorea; order Rhabditida; family Rhabditidae; genus Oscheius; species Oscheius myriophilus. Next base: position 17,201,724 of record OZ059902.1, read on the forward strand.
TATCCATGTCTTCATGAAATGCTATCCATGCGTGGGAGGGCATGTCTACGTGTGTGAACGCCGTCACAACATGTGTTCCTTCCATCCGGCGACCGACCGCACCGGAGAGGAAGACAAATTTCGAGCCACGTATTTTGGCCTCCGAGCGGAGGTGATTTGTAGACGACCAAGGTCGCAAAACAGGCAAATCCGAAGAAGATTACGCACAAGAGGACATTTTTTATAGGTCGAAGCCACCAAGAAGCAGAGGAATACACAAAAAGCAACGAGAAATATGTGATGTTGGGGCTTGAAAATGACTAGATTGGGGGATTTTGGGATTAAGGGGATTCATTGAGTCACGCGATCATTGCAAGGTGCAGAGAGCAGGATTCAGAAGGCAGGAGAGCGGCGGATGACGGATGGCCTGGAAAAACGGGGTGTCTGTATGATGAAGAGATAATGTTTCTGGGGAATTGAAAAAGTAATTGGCGAGGTCATGGGAGGTCTGGAGAAGATGGAGAAAAAAGGAAAAAGAGACAGAGAGATGAAGAGAGACAGAGAGAGACAGAAGGAGACAGAGGGAAAAAGAGAAACAAAGAAAGGCAGGGAAACAGAGAGACAGAGAGACATAGAGACAGAAAAACAGAGACAGAACGAGAAATAGGCAAAGAGAGAGAAAATCTATTAACAGGCAAAGAGGCAAACGGATTGAGAAATTAAGAGGGGGTAAAAAAAACACAGAAAAGGATGACTGAGGAAAACATAAAGAGGTAAATTAAAGAGGCAAAGAGACATACGACAAAATAAGAATGGCTAAAGAGACAGAGACAAACAGGCAAAAACAGAAATATTTGAAAATCATGAGAATGAAATCACAGAGAGAGAGAGAGAGAGAGAGAGAGAGAGCTAGAGAGAAAGTGGGAGAGATTTAGAGATTTAGAGATTTAGAGGGAGAGAAGCGCGAAACATTCATCAGATGAAGAAATAGAACCACCTCTACATAAGCGAACAACGATGATTTTTCTTTTTTATGGCAGCTTCTTCCTTTGACTTTCCTTTTTGACTTTCCTCAACCATCTTTTGACTTTCCTCAACCTAAAATCAAAAAATGAAGTGTTTCAAATAACAAACAATATGAAAATCTAAAAGTTTCGGGAATCGAACCCGGGACCTCCAGCTTTTGAGACTAGACTCTAACCAACTGCGCCACACAGCCAAAGCAACGAGCGCGGGCGGACCCAACGGGGGCGCTGAGATCGCAGAATTACGCGTATTAAAATACTTGAAAATTCTGTAAAATCGGCGCTTTAAATTCACAGCTTTAATTGTATATTGGATTCTATATCGAATGACATGCTATCTGGCTGAAAACCCCTACCATTTTGCAAGCTGCTTGAAAATGAGGGTTTGTGGCTTCAAAATCCGACGTAGCTGTAAATTAAATAAGAAACTGGCTTGACAAAAATTTTTAACCTTTAAAAAGCGCAAGGTAATCTTCAAACATGGTTGCCGCCTCCTTCAAATACTGAAACTTTTGCTTTTTTTTTTAAACTTAAAAGATTACCTCTTCTTCAAAGTCATCAAGCTCTTCTAGTCGGAGTTCTTCATCCATGAAATGTTTGCTTGTTGTGAGAGGTTTCTTCGCAACCTCTTCCTCATTAGGAAAGAGATCTCCAAGTTCTTGTATAATTCTTCCATGCTCACGGATTTTTTTAAGCTGAAAATGGGTTTCTTAAATTCATTTGTGCAAGTTAGTACCAATTGGAATTTACGAAGACGTTCGGTCGACAGCTCACGTTGGACCTAAATTATAAATACCGATCTTCCGCTGAAACTGAGCAAATGCTGTTTTTCTCTTACAAAAAATCCTTATTTTTTCTAATAATGAACTCACTTTCTCTTTTAACAGTTGAATTTTGCTCTCCATTTGGAGAAACTCCTGTTTCAATTCCCCAAATTTCTTTTCTTTTAATTCAATTTCTTTAATAAGCTGAGAAATATTACAATGCGGTTCATCTTGTTGATGTTCCGTTTGTGACATTCTAAAAACATTAGGGATTAAAGTTAAATAGAAAAAAAAACAAAAAAGATGAAATTTCGAAATCTCGAAGCTCGCGAAACGTACATTTGAGTTTAGGTGTTGCTGTCTGCTGATAGCAACGTATTTAACTGTTTGATTTGCTGGTCCTTGTTGTGATGAAATTTTTTTAAAAGGTTTCTCGCAGACGCACACGCACACGCAGTTTGTTGAACACTAGTAGTATACCTCCCCTGATTTACCAAACTGCCCCTGATTTACCACTTTTTGCCGACCCCTCATTTGATCATGAGCCACAGTGCTGGCCACACCGCGAGCTACAGTGTGAGCCACAGCGAGCCACATCGCTTTTCCGGCTCACACTGTGGTTTGTGCAGTGGCTCGCACTGCGGCTCACACTGTGACTCGACCCGGCTCATGGTCAACTGTGACCCGGCTCACGGTCAAATGAGGGGTTGGGAAATAGTGGTAAATCAGGGGCAGTTTGGTAAATCAGGGGAGGTATACTATAACACTTAACCCCAGAAACACACACATACATTCGTATTTTTCCAAACCTTTCATTAACATCAAACAGCAACTCAAAACATTTTCAATTCGACAATTAAAAGAAATGTTGTAGAATAAGGGGTTCCGGAGGCATGTAGTGCAGAAAAAAAACCGATTCCTTCAAAGAAAGTTGTCTGTGAATTTCAAAAGTGAGCGCTCGTGCGTGTGCGTGTGCGTGTGCGTGTGCGTGTGCGTGTGCGTGTGCGTGTGCGTGTGCGTGTGCGTGTGCGTGTGCGTGTGCGTGTGCGTGTGCGTGTGCGTGTGCGTGTTCACGTTTCTGTGTGATTTTCTAACAAAGAAATAACCTTTTACATAACAGAACAACGCTTGCTCTGTTTTCGTTTTAAAGCAGCCAGCTCAGCTTCATATCTCTTCATAGCCATGAGAAGAGGACCTTATCTCTGGAGGCGGAATTCCTGAATAAATGTTACGTAAACAACTAAGCTGGAACAGTTTTCGGAATTTAAAAACACCAGAAAAAGAAAAATGCATAGAATATACCTCCGCCATTTCAGTTAGAAGCCGCTCTGCTGTACGCTGCAATTCAGCCGGGGCTGAGCTTCGAAGTTCATGTTGTTGAAGCTGAAAACGAGAATTTCATTCCGATAAAGCGACTTTTTGGCTCTTTATTGGCGTTTTTTTCTTAAAAGCTCGATTGTGAGTAAGTGTCAGGACATATCAAAAAGCGCTTTCTCAGATTAACTAAGCTTGAAATTTCCGTGGCTTTTTTTTGGCTTTTTTTGGCTTTCTGAAACACAAACAAACCTCTGTTTTTAATACCTGAATTTCCGTCTGCAACGCTTGGTATTGCATTTTCAGTTCTGCACAGCGTTTTTCCTTTACTTCGATTTCGAGTTTGAGTTGCTTTATTTCAGAGCGTAGTTCTTCTTGACGCTGATTGGCTTTCGACATTCTGAAAATCTGTTTAGTCGTGATTTAGCAAAAAGAAACTTTCTAAGATTTCAAATCTAAACTCTTTTAAAATATTTCAAATTAGTTAGCAACCAATACAATCGATAAATCGATTGATGAATCTGACTTTGCGCCAGTACGATTATCGGATGGTTTCACCTTCATAAACTTTTATTGCCTGAGGGAGTAACAAATCGCCAGAAGAGTTGAATCGGTTCACGGGTTAATCAGAAAATGGTCATTAATATGAAATTTCAAAATCTAGAACCTCGCGAAGCGTGCCTGTGAGTTTAGGTGTTGCTATGTGCTAATGCAGCGTATTTACCCCTTTGATTTGATGTTCGTTGTTGTGATGAAATTTTTAAAGGTTTCTCACTAAATCGATTGATTTAACCGATTCATAAACTTTTATTCCAAGAGGGAGTAGCAAATCGACAGAAGAGTTCAGTCGGTTCAAGGGTAACGTACTGACACTCAGTGCCAGTAACAAATCAATAAAATCGGTTTATCGATTGGTTTGCATTTATTTTTATCGATCGCGTTTTTTTTAAAACAAAATTACGCTTTAACATTTTAAAGAAAGATAAAGGGTCAAAAACATGTGCCACTTGCTGCGAACGAGTTTCCATAAGCTCCCTTTTATTACTGATTTTTTGGCTTATCATCTTTTATGGCCCTTTGTCACGCTAAGTTGATGAGAAGGTATTTCATATGACGTACGCAGAAGCGTTCTTTTATCTATGTTTTGCCTCTTCGTTAATGAATCCTGTGTCTAATTTCATAAAGAGATGATGAAAACCGTGGTGTAGCATTCAAAAAACGTAGAAAAGCTTGGCTGCTTAAAGGCAGAGGCCCACAAAAATGAAAATTGACCTGTCCATACCCTAGCGTAGACGAGAGAGTGTCATTTTCAATGGAGAAATGGAGAGAGTTTTATGATTAACATTGACAGGCCCCCTCTTCATTTTACGTGTGCCTCTGCCTTTAAACTGAACAAACATTTTCTTTTTCAAACCCAAACAAATAATACTTTCCAACGGCTCTACCATACTTTTCCCACACATACCCGTTTTTCATACCAGGGCTTGGTTGCGGGTTAGTCTGCACTGTGCCAAACAATATTTTTTTTTGCGTATTTGACGGTAAATAATTGACAAATCCGTAATCTTCTAATTTGTTGTTAGTTTTAATTACGTAAAAAAGTCCCTGGTGGTCCCCTTAAGGACTCATCATTTGTTTTTTTCTACTTATTCACATATTCATTTTAAAATCAAAACAGTTCATTCCAACGATTGGATCTAACATGTGTTGAACGCCTATCCGTTGTTTACAGGGCTGAGACGGCCAAATCATTCTGGAAGCCACCAAACCTAGGAACTCACAGCGCACCAGAGGCCGCGACCTGATGGTCAAGTGGTTGCGCCGCAACCCAGTGTTCTTATAGTCCCTGGTTCGAGTCCTCACAGTGCCAACGTAGTTTTTGCTTAAAACCATAACTTGGGGGGGGGGGTTGGTGGTATAGCGGTCTAAGGCGCGGCTACCACTCGAAGGGTCACAAGTTCGATCCCGCCCCGGGTCAACCCAGCCTACTACGCTTCGGCGAAGGTACAATGGGTAGTAGACGAGTCTACGAAAGTAATACGCCTGGAGAAACGTTGGCACGCCAGGAAGAGAGCCTCAACCCCGCCACCGGGCTTAGCCGTTGGTTCCCGCAGGTACTACAAACCTTGATACGGGGGAAACTTTACTTTACATAACTTTACAAAATGTCATTGATTGTAAATACTCAAATAAATCCATATTGGTCCGTCTAATGACTCATCAATGGCGCTGACTGTCACTTCCGATAAGGATCAATCAGTTGGGGGCCGAATCAGCCCCTTCCGGCTGCCTGGGTAGTCTGTTCTTGACCTTAGCGTTCGAAAATGCATAGATTTTCAGGAAATTCTAAAATCGCAATCAAGAAATATCATCCTCCCCTTTGTTTTTCGCCACTGCCTCCGCTTATCCCGTCGTTTCGCCGTCGATATGGGGCTATTTCGGCATCCAGCTCTCGTCCTGGATGAGATTTGTTTTTTTAGTCTTGCCAACGGTTAGCCATTTCCATTCGAAAGATTGGAAAACGGTGGCAAAATGTAGGAAATTTAATTTCTTTGGCCACTCACTCATTATTTGCCTACAGCTGGGTAAACATGTAGCCCGTGTTGCTAAAGACAGTGGACGGTTGTAATAGCGGAAACAGTGGCTCGTCTCTCTTTCTCTCTCTCTCTCTCTCTCTCTCTCTCTCTCTCTCTCTCTCTCTTCTCTTTAACATCATTCCGTCGCATCATCTCTCTGTCTCTCTGTCTCTCTGTCTCTCTGTCTCTCTGTCTCTCTGTCTCTCTGTCTCTCTGTCTCTCTGTCTCTCTGTCTCTCTGTCTCCCTGTCTCTCTGTCTCTCTGTCTCTCTGTCTCTCTGTCTCTCTGTTTCTCTGTTTCTCTGTCTCTCTGTCTCTCTGTCTATCTGTCTTTCTGTCTTTCTGTCTCTCTGTCTCTCTGTCTCTCTGTTTCTCTGTTTCTCTGGTTCTCTGTCTATCTGTCTTTCTGTCTCTCTGTCTCTTTGTCTCTCTGTCTCTTTGTTTTTCTCTCACCCTTCCTCCCTCTCTCTTTTGATCCAATATAGCGGTCAGGCAAATCAATCACCGACAAGGATCATCGATCACCACTTGGATTGGCTAACAGCGCATATGCTGTTCTCAAGGGTCATTCAACTGTCCACCTCCATCAATGCAAGCGCTCGATAACATTCCCGATCGTCTTAACTGATCCCATCACAATTCTAAATTCCTAACAGGTGACGCGTTGTTCAAACCTGCCGCCTTCGTGTCGCGGCGCATGGTTTCAGTTTTGGCGGGAAAGTTTGAAGGCGCCAGCTGTTTATATCGCCACCCGCCGGTCGCCTGTCTTTCCGTCGAACGCGTCCCCACCCACACTTTAGTAAATGTACTCTTGAATAGTGAAGATAAACTTACACACACACTGATACTGACACAGACACACAGACACATAGAAACAAAGACACACAGACACACAGACACACAGACACACAGACACACAGACACACAGACACACAGACACACCGACACACCGACACACCGACACACAGGCACACAGACACACAGACACACAGACACACAGACACACAGACACACCGACACACACAATTATTCTCTTTCCCAGCAATTAGCATAGATATCCGTGTGACAGATCTGACCTCGCTCGCCGTCCTTGAGATGTTAATTCTGTCCGCTGCGGTCACTATTTGCGGATATTGTGTTGATTAGTTGCACAGATGGTGGTCATTCGATTTTCTTGCCTTCTGTCTCATTTGTACACTTGTTCACTTATGCAGCCTTGGCAGCCTTGGGTCGCTTCAGGTTGCTTTGAAACCTTTGAGTTAACAAGCCTTCGTCCGCATTGGGGCCGCGATGCGCGCCTGCGGCTGGAAACCGGCGTCCTTGATTTACAACCGTTTTCTCTGAAAATGGATTGCTTTTTGAATATTACGTTACACAGATAAGCAAGAGAAAGAAAGCGATCTTCGAAAAAAGTACGGGTTGATATTGATTTTGCATATTTAGTGCCTTATACAGTGACCTTTTTTTTATGATAACTGCGGCGTCTGTCTGGCGACACCCACCGAACAGAATGCAGATAAATGGCGGTTGGGTTAATTGGGGTGACCTGAGGGCAGAGACGCAGAGTAGGCGCCTACGCCGCCCACGCGTTTAATAATACCAACTGGCGAGATACTCCAGCCGATGTTATCGATTTTTTATTTCTGTTGTTGTTATTTCTCATATTTTTATTAGTTATTAGGGTTTATGGAGCGCAACAGTACTTTACCGATCATGAGCAGAAAAATCAATAAATTTTACATAAGAAACATTTTCCTCCAAGCGATATTTTCTATCACAGCTTTAAAATTGTTTTTGATGTCTCACAAGTGCGTAATACGGCGTGAGGCGTAAAATGTTTTTCCTTTGTGTCTTGGCGGGAACTGAAGGCTCATTCAAAACGAAAAACATAGTGCGCCACATTTGCGTTATTCTATAAATACGTTGATTTCCGAGATTTGTTCTTCAATGTTTCAAAGTTCTCCTGTTGTATCTTAAAATTGTCTTTGTCGTATGGTAGAATTTATAATTGTACGAAATTATGAAATACAGGCATATTTTAAAACGTACCAAAGTTTTGCCGTTGGACCTTTGAGTTTTCGAAGTCTCAAAGTTTTCGTGTTGAACCTTACACACAGAAATATGTATTTTACGCCCCAAAGTTTATAAACTTTACTTATGTCTTTAACTTTTCATAGAATAACCTACATTTTACGTTCCAAAGTTGCTCTGTTGCACCTTTTTCACTGAAATCTGCATTTTACGTTCCAACATTTCGCTGTTAAACCTTTCACAAAGAAATCTCTCGTTTACAACATTTCAAAGTTATTCGGTTGAATCTTTCACGTAGCAAGCTTTTTTTTGACGTCCCAGTGTTTCGCTGTTGAACCATTATTATAACCAGCCGTATTTTGGGTCTCAACATTTCGCTGATAAACCTACCACGCATAAATCTGGATTTTGCTTTCCAAGTTTCGCTGTTCAGACTTTTATTTCAAAAATTGTTTTACGTTTGAATCTTTCTCTGTCGTTGTTTACGTCCCACAGTTTCGCTGTAAAACCAGTTTTTAAAAACAAGCTATGTTTTGCGTACCAACTTTTCGCTTTTGAACTGTTCATGCAGAAATTTGTATTTTTCGTCCTAAAGTTTGCCTGTTGCGCCTTTCATAACGAGCAAGGTTTGTTTATCTTTCCCCCAAAGTTTCGCTGTTGAACCTATTTGACCTACTTTTTCTGTTTGTATCACGTACTGACAGACCATCTGCTTCCGTTTTCTCCGCTCCTGTTTATAAAGGGCAGCGTGAGAAAATGGCGCTGCGGCAGTCGCTCTTTCTTTGTTTACTCTATGTGCCCTCCGATCGGCTCCTCCTCCTCCTCTTCTCCGAAGGCGTCATCTTCCGTCCCGTCTGTCACCCTCGTTCTGTGTTCGACGATTTCCGTGGGGATTTGTTTTCCTGTTGACAAGAGGGGGCACGCCAGTCTCTCTCTCGTTGTAAGAGACGCAGACTCTGCCGCGGTCCGGAGCGAATTTCGTCACCGAGCGAACACAGCCCAGCCACAGCCGGCCAGCCACCCGCTATCGACTCTCTGCACAGTGTGCCCCTCCGATCTTATATACCAATTACTGTTTTCCCTGCTGCTTGCACTGCGTTTAGCCGCGTGTCTCCCCGTGGTTGTAATCCTTGGACATTGATTTGCTCTCTGTCGACCTCGCCCACGCCTATATGTTTTCACTGGCCAGAAAAACCCACACGCACGCCAATTTGAACGCTAATTTGCGGTCCGTTTCGGCGGCGCCACCTGGCCACTGACCCTCCTTTGACGGTCACCGCTCCGTCTCAATTGACTTAACCGGCTGTTTTCTAGAGTCTTTTGAACACTTTTCTGCCACTAGAGGCACCAACAGGGACGTTTTTCTATCCCAATGTGTCAAAACTGGCAACCTCTGGCCGCATTCTTCGTTAATTTGCAACCATAGGCCGCTTTCTTCGTTAATTGGCACCCTTAGGCCGCTTTCTGGCTCAATTATCAACTGTAGGCCGATTCCTGTAGAAACAAACAACCTTCTACCGCTTCCTGTAAAAACTGGCCACTTTAGGCCCCTTTCTATAAAAAACTGGAATGAAAATATTTTAGAGAGCTCTAGGACGCATCTTGTATAAGGTGACAAAGACAACCTAAGGCCGCTACCGTTAACAACAAACGTTTTTAGGCCGCTTCTTGTAGGCATTGGCAGTTTTGAGCCTCTGTATATTAACTGTTAATCTTTGACCGCTTCCTGTAGAAACTGGCAACCTTAGGCCGCTTCCTGTTGAAACTGGCAATCTTAGGCCGCTACCTTCATTAACAGGCAACCATAGTTCGCTTCTTATAGAAACCTGCAACTTAAGGCCGCTTCCTGAGAAACCTGAGACCTCGTAATTCCTGAATTGGCCGCCTCAGGCCGCTTCCCATAGAAATTATTTTAGGCCGCCTCCCGTAGAAATACTGAACCCAGGCCGCTTCCTGTCGAAACTTGGTTAGGCCGCTTCTCACAGAAACTGGCAACCTTAGGCCGCTTCCGACTATGCGACTCTCTGCCGACTCTCCGACGAGAACTATCGATTGATTTCTATTTTTGTCTTCGAAGTTCCACGAAACATCTGCTTTCAGTTAACTTGTTGTGTCGCCCGTAAAACGGCAATTCCTGGTGTTTTCACTGGTGTTCTAAGATTTTTTTTTGAGTATAACTGCAAAAAAAATTTCGAATCTCATAATCCCCTTATTTTCTCTGACGACTTGTGACATGTGGCTCAAAATATTTGCGAACTTTATCAGTTTGGTGAGGAGAAAGTCATCTGAGTCTCGTTAAGTTCCCATAAATCGACACACGTTTGCAGGCGTCGTTTTGGGCCACAAATTAAAGGGGACACAGGGTTTTTGCTCTCGAAATCGATTGTGTTTCAATGAACAAACATTATGCAAGGATGAGAAGCAGAGAGAGAGAGAGAGAGAGAGAGAGAGAGAGAGCGAAAAAACTTCTGTGAAAGGCTTCAGTCCCTTCCCCTCTTTCCGTCCCTCCTTCTCCCCTTCGTCCCTCCGTCCCTCTCTCTCTCTCTCTGTCTCTCTCTCTCTCTTTATTTCTCTCTCTCTCTCTCTCTCTCTCTCTCTCTCTCTCTCTTACCCAAAACCCAAACATCACACTTTTTCTAATAATAACTCGACCAAGGTTTACGTGTCAATTTTTCAGTTCTCATTGTCCTCCTATTTTTCATCTTGTTTTGCTCCAATCGATCGTTTTCTCTATGTGAAAACAGAAGTTCCAAGGTTGTTGAGCCCACCTACAAGTTTTTTGTCTCGCCTTTCTGTAACTCTCAGGTGAATGTCAACTCTTAGCTTTTTCAAAGGCCAATTTCGCTTTCCGAAAGGCGCAGTTCGAATAATCTCTGGCGTTTGTCTCGCTTTTTTCCCTCAAAACCAAGCACTCGTCTCGTTCGAGAGCAACTTTCGCAACCCGCCGTGATCCCCTTATTTGCCGGGAAAGATCTCTCTCCCTCCCTCTCTCTCTCTCTCTCTCTCTCTCTCTCTCTCTCTCTCTTCACATCATCTCCCCCACCAACAGAAATCTCGTTCCGGTCGTTTTCGTAATCGCAGATTGAGTAATGACTACTTTCGTGCGTGCCCACTGGCAAAAACGGCCATTTCGGAGCCAGCTGCAGCCCCGCAATGCCAACTTTTCTTCCACTTGCGCCCCCTTTTATGTCGCGTATGCATGTGTGTTTAACTTTCTGTACACAACTTGGCTCGTTCCACCCTGCAATTGGACTACGAATTGGATCTTTCTTGTTGTTATTCTCGTCCAGGGACCCGCAAACGACGAAAACAATGATTTTTGCGAGAATTGGCGACCATCGTTTTGGAAAACAACCCATTTTTACTTTTTCTGAATGGTTCGCTGAAATCCATTTCTGAAACAAGAAATAGACTGGAAATTTCAAGATGAAATGATAGGTTCTTTATGTATCTCTTTCTATTCTCTTTTCTATCTTTATTTCTCTCTCCCCTCTCTCTCTACGCCTCTTTTCCTCCCTCTCTTCAGCTATTTGGAAATATGACGTCTTTTGGGAAATTGTTGGAGTTTCGCAACGCCTCATCTAAACGAGTCACAAAGAGTCACAAAGGATGATTCACAAATTGTTTTCAACAGAAATTAGTGTTTTCTTTGTTTCATGTCATATATTTAACGAAAGAGGCATTTTGAATCATTGGGCCTCTCCACTCGTTTTCCAAACTCTATTTCCATCTCTATCTTCTCCTCTGGACATTCAAATAATCTATACATATCAAAGAGATCTTTAAAATGCCGAGAATTTCTATGACGCAAAATTTAATACGTTAAGATCCTTCTTAACGTATTAAATTTTCTATCTAAGGTCTAAAAAATCTACTAAGGTCCTAAGACCACTACAGAACAGTCATTCTGTTCGACATCAGAGGATAGTATCATCACAAGATTCCGAGACAGAATGAACGTTTTGAAAACGGATACGCAAAATGACGTTTTGTGGAAAATGGTCTTAGAAAATTTAATCAGGTGCGCCTCGCAAGAACAATTCTAGTTTAAGAGCTTTTTGTAGAAAGATGTTTATTTATTAACCAGGAGGATACGCGCGCCAACGGCGCCCACCCTCCTAGGTGGAATTAGCGTGAAGCACGTGAAGCTCGGCCTACGGCCGATCTCACCCTCCCCTCCTGAAGAAATGAACGCGTGGTTTTACGCTGATAGACCATATACACACACACACACACACAAACACACACACACACACACACACACACACACACAAACACACACACAAACACACACACAGAAACCATAGCGTTTTATTATTAGGGATTGGTTGACCCTGTCCATTTTAGTGACCTAAATTTCCGCTTTTCTTACATTTATCACTAAAATTTTCCCTCTCCCACCTGTGAAATGTCATTTAATCCTCCTGGTCCTTTCCACCGTTCCCTTGTTTCTGTCGCCTTCAGCCAACATCCCCTTGTTTGCGCTATTTCTTTGCCGGGGCGCCCGATTTGCGCTTGTTTTGAAAATCGAAGGCCGTCCCTTCGTATTCTGTGCGCGCGGTCTAATGTGGTGCCTGATTTCGGTACTTCCCTCCACATCTGGAAATTCAACTTTGACCTGCTTTTCCCACTGCTCTCGCTCAAGACAAAAGGTCCAGTCCTTTATTCTACGCCGCTTCGTTCACGCCGTCAGCCGCTTTTGATTGGCATATAGCCGCGGGAGCTACAAAAAGGGGATGCCTCTCGTAAAACGAGTCGTTGCGCTGAGAAATGACGGTTGGCGACACTTCTTCCTTTATTGACTGCACACCGTCCGGCTTCTTCTCTCCTGGGATGACGCACTGGCGACCTAATTTACTTTGTTCTCCTCTCGTTCTCTTGAAAATTGTCGTTTCAGATGGCCTACCTGCCGGTTTCGGAGGAGCCCTTGGTCTACGTTCTTGGACCAGGTACGCTAATTTTTTCTGTTTGGCCTTTTGCACTCTCTCTCTCTCTTTTCTCTTTCTCCTTTTTATCTCCCTCGCTCTCTCTATCTTTCCTATTTCTCTCTGCCAAACGTTCTCTCTCATTCGTAGCTTTCTCTTCCTCGCTTGCAATATTTTCTACCTCTGTCTCTCTGTCTCTCAGTCTCTTTGTCTCTCTGTCTCTCTGTCTCTCTGCCTCTCTGTCTCTCTGTCTCTCTGTCTCTCTGTCTCTCTGTCTCTCTGTCTCTCTGTCTCTCTGTCTCTCTGTCTCTCTGTCTCTCTGTCTCTCTGTCTCTCTGTCTCTCTGTCTCTCTGTCTCTCTGTCTCTCTGTCTCTCTGTCTCTCTGTCTCTCTGTCTCTCTGTCTCTCTGTCTCTCTGTCTCTCTGTCTCTCTGTCTCTCTCTGTCTCTCTCTGTCTCTCTCTGTCTCTCTCTGTCTCTCTCTGTCTCTCTGTATGTCTCTCTCTGTCTCTCTGTCTCTCTGTCTCTCTCTGTCTCTCTGTCTCTCTCTGTCTCTCTGTCTCTCTGTCTCTCTGTCTCTCTGTCTCTCTGTCTCTCTGTCTCTCTGTCTCTCTGTCTCTCTGTCTCTCTGTCTCTCTGTCTCTCTGTCTCTCTGTCTCTCTCTGTCTCTCTGTCTCTCTGTCTCTCTGTCTCTCTGTCTCTCTGTCTCTCTGTCTCTCTGTCTCTCTGTCTCTCTGTCTCTGTCTCTAACTTACTGTTTCTATCTATCTATGCTCTGTTTTAAAGCATGTTTTTCTTAACGCCAACTAAAATTGCCCAGCATTTCGTTTTTTGAAAGAAGGTTGGGCAGACACAAAATTACCTTACGGCTCCAATGCAGCGAAATTCCTTGCAAAGCAGGCAGCCAAAAAAGAACACAAGATAACATACACAATGAACAATTTTAGACTCCCTCTTGTTCGATTTCCGCGGGGCCTACACCTTGATCGACAATGGAGCAGCCCCTGTGGCCATGACCAAGCACGTCCGCCAGGTCACCTGCACCCTTAACTCGGCCCTAACTTCAAACTTTGCAGCCAATGCAGCTCATCAGAATCAGGTTGGCTTCAAGTTTAGAAATTCTCAACTATTCTTTTCAGAACCGTTTGGTTCCGGTGGTTGGCTCTTTGGTGGGCAGTGACCTTAAAAAGCAGATGGAGGAGAAGGGAGTGCCTCCAATTGTGGTGAAACAGACCGCTAACTTCGAACCTTTCCTACTTTACAAGGTGAGACTTACGGACTTAAGGCCTTAGTTTTAAGAATGCTTTAGGATCTGGCCGAAGGTCGTTTGGAGTTGGTTGTGCTCGACGGAGGGCTCAAGCCCTCACTGGACCTTGTCCAAAAGGCTGTGGAAAAGGGGGACCTTACCGGCCTCAACATGCTTGCTGAGAAGCACGGAATGATCTTCGCGCTTGTGTGGTACCCTGCGAAGCAGAGTGAGAAGATCAGAAGGGTGCTATACACAGGAAATGCCCCAACTGAGAGGGTGATCACAGCCTTGGAAAAATCATCCGCCCTGGCTGTCTTCCAAATCCCCTCGGTGACCTCGGGCCAGGCTAACGCGGGAATCCAGCTGCCTCCCAGGGCCAGGGCTCCTCTCAGCTCTGGGCGTACCTCTCTCCCCGCGGCTGGAGCCAAGCCAGCCTCTCGCCCTGCTACAACTTCGGCTAGGCCCGCCGCCGCTCCAGCCAGGACCCCTGCGGCCAGGGCTTCCATGGGCACGGCTAGGCCGGCCGCTCCTGCAGCTCGTCCAGCTCCTGCTAGAGTCCCAGCCAGTACCACCACCAAGGTGACCACGACCACACGAGCTCCGGTGAAACCTGCTGCTCCCCCTGCCAGAGCTGCTCCTGCCGCTAGGAAGCCACTTGAACCTGTTGCTACAAAGAGAACCACGTAAGTCCTTAACGCCCATAAACCTTAAAACCCTTAAAGTAAACTTTTAGTTTGTAAACTACCTTGTAGGTATCGAGCAAATAGCTGGAAGAATATAGTGAAAAGCCGATAATCGGAGACTTAGCCCCAAAAATTGCTAAGAAAACGTTCACCTTACCACAACACTATTATCAAACTCTTGGAGCAGAATTGATTTTTTATAAGGGTTGGTAGCTTGACCAGCTTAAACACCCTTTTCTGTGATTTTCAGGGGGCAATATCAATTTCTCATCAAGCTACGGTAGGTGCTAAAACGGGAATTTTTGTCAATTTGCAGCAAGCTACAGTAATCAGAAAGCGGGGCCCTCCTACCGTAACACTTTTGCAAAGTATTGGGCCCACCTACCGTAACAATTTTGAAAATCGATAATGCGGCTACAGTGAGCCGAGTTACTGTACCCAAAAGCTCATCTACCGTAACCTGTGCGTAGGAATGTAAGGATCGAAATCTTGTTTGACTTTGAACCGTAGAAACAAGGAGTTACAGTAACCTACGGATGACCTACCGTAACCCGGTTAAAACCGATATTGTGACCGTTACACCCACTACAGTACCCAAGCTGTTCTACAGTTCCAGGGTGAAAAATCTATATTGCCCCAAAAGTTTCAGTTTAGTGTTTTTGTGTCAAACTCAAGAGAAATTTCGAAATTTTAGAGGTGTCCTTGCTGCCAAGCCTACCGCTTCCAAGACTGCTGCTCCTGCTAAGCCTATTGCCAAGGCCACTCCGATCGCCAAGCCTGCAGCCAAGAAAGAGGAGCCTGCCAAGGTTGGTTCACTTTTAATTCACGCCTGGCCTGGGATTGGCTTTTGGTGTTTACCCTTAGCTTGTGGTGTTTAGCCTTCCGTTGTGACTGCGCCTGTAGTCGCGCCTGTGGTTGCTCCTGTGCCCCCGGTTGTTCAAGCTCCAGCCAAGCAGGAGGAGGAGACACCTTTGATCACAATCGAGGAGCCTGTTGTTCCTGCCGAACCTACGAAGCCTGAGGAGCCAAAGGTAGCCTAGCTTAGCCTGTGTTGTAAGGTGGTAGTTTAAGCCTGAACCCGAAGCCGCTCTGCCTTCTGTTGCCGTTGCTGGTATCCCTCCCGTGGTAGAGTCTCCTGAGGTTCCGCATGAGCTCCCAACCCCTTTGCTTGGCGGAAGTCTGGCTCCTGAGTTGGTAGTGATCCCAGCCACTCCCGAGCCTCCGCATGTCAGTCATGATGATGATCACCTTCCCGAGGTTCCTGAGGTGCTACTGGATTCTATGCTTCTTTGATAACCAAAGTTGTTTCAGAAGGTTGATGCAATCCCTGCCGAGCCTGCCCCGGAGCCTCAGGTCCCGGAGACTCCAGACACTACTCCCACGGCTCCCCCTGTTGAGGACATCAACAAGCCCGATCCTGCTGAAGTTGTGGTGGAGCCTGCTCCAGGATTTGATGTTAGTGTTAAACCAACGCAAAGTGGATTTTTACGCGTCGCGGCGCGCTAAACACATTTTTCGACGCTCTAAAACTGGAACGCCTGAGCAACGGTCCGAAAAATCTACTAATCGAGTTGAAAAAAACACGATCGAGCCGGTTTTGGCGCGTAGCACACCACAGGATAAAGCGGAGTTTGCCGTCTAGCGGCGGGTTGTATGTGAATGTTGACGCGGCGTGCGAAATAAATTATTCTATTTGCCAAACTTCGGCGTTGCGGCGCGTTCAAAATGGCATCTCCAACTTGTTATGGCAAAACATTGCGGATTTTCACACATCGCGGCGCGCTTATACACCGATTTGGATGCGTCAAGGCGAACCAGCATACTAATATTGACGGATCGCGACAAAGTTGACAAAAAATGGATTTTGATGCTTCGCGGCGCGCACAAACGCCAATAACGATGCGTCGCGACGTGTTACTTTGCTGATTTTGAATACTTTCTGCGCGCTAGCCCACGATTTTGACCCGAAGCGGCGCGCCATCAAATAGACGCAGTTACCTACATTTTCCCAATTAACCCATTTCATTTCAGGAGCCCCTGGAGCCCCAGAGCACAGGAGACAATGGTCTTCTGGACGACTTGGACCCTCCTATGCAGCTCAAACGAGTCAGCATGGACACTGACAAGGCCGACGAACTGAGCAACATGCTTAACGACTTGGTTCTCCATGCTGCTGCCGAGGCTGCCCAAGAAGTGACTGAAGGCCACCTTATCAACACTGCTGAGGAGCCGGCTCCCAAGGAGCCAACCCCTACCTTTGGACACGACCTACCGCACGACCCTGTGATGGCCGCTTTCTCTACTGTTTTGACCCAGATTGTAAGTGAAAAACATTCCATTTCACAAATTTACTTTAGGGTGGAGTCGCCGATACAGTCCACAACGCTGTTAACCAGGTAGTGAATGGGGATCATCACAATAACAATGAGACCAACGGCCATGAAGAAGAAGCACAGAAGGTGGGAACAGATTTTGAACATAGATTTCATCATAAATTTCTTTAGGTCAAGGCCATGCAGACTCGTTCCAGTGTGGTTGAAGCTGGTAATGAGAATCGCACTTTTGAAGAAACTGACCTTGCCTTAGATGGTGTCTTGGCTTCGGTTGCTGCCCAGTCAGAGGAAGAGGACAAAAAGAGGAACGAAAATGAAGAAGGGTGGAACAATGTGCCTTCTGGTGCTCAGGCCGGAGTGCTCATGATGACTTTGGTTAAGAGAGATGGTGAGTTTGGGTGTGTGAGAGGGGGAAAAGAAAAAGAGAGATAAAGGATAGAGAGAGATAGAGAGATAGAGAAGGTAAGATAGGGACGAGAGACGAAAGACGAGAGACGAGAGACGAGAGACGAAAGATGAGAGACGAGAGACGAGAGACGAGAGACGAGAGACGAGAGACGAGAGAGACGAGAGAGACGAGAGAGACGAGAGAGACGAGAGAGACGAAAGAGACGAGAGAGACGAGAGAGACGAGAGAGACGAGAGAGACGAGAGAGACGAGAGAGACGAGAGAGACGAGAGAGACGAGAGAGACGAGAGAGACGAGAGAGACGAGAGAGACGAGAGAGACGAGAGAGACGAGAGAGACAAGAGAGACGAGACAGACGAGAGAGACGAGACAGACGAGAGAGACGAGACAGACGAGACAGACGAGACAGACGAGACAGACGAGACAGACGAGAGAGACGAGAGAGACGAGACAGACGAGAGAGACGAGACAGACGAGACAGACGAGACAGACGAGACAGACGAGACAGACGAGACAGACGAGACAGACGAGACAGACGAGACAGACGAAACAGACGAGACAGACGAGACAGACGAGAGAGACGAGAGAGACGAGAAAGACGAGAGAGACGAGAGAGACGAGACAGACAAGAGAGACAAGAGAGACGAGACAGACGAGAGAGACGAGACAGACGAGAGAGACGAGACAGACGAGACAGACGAGACAGACGAGACAGACGAGACAGACGAGACAGACGAGACAGACGAGAGAGACGAGAGAGACGAGAGAGACGAGAGATACGAGACAGACAAGACAGACGAGACAGACGAGACAGACGAGACAGACGAGACAGACGAGACAGACGAGACAGACGAGACAGACGAGAGAGACGAGAGAGACGAGAGAGACTAGAAAGACGAGAAAGACAAGAGAGACGAGAGAGACGAAAGAGACGAGAGAGACAAGAGAGATGAGAAAGATGAGAAAAACGAGAAAGAGGAGAGAGACGAGAGAGACGAGAGAGACGAGAGAGACGAGAGAGACGAGAGAGACGAGAGAGACGAGAGAGACGAGAGAGACGAGAGAGATGAGAGAGACGAGAGAGACGAGAGAGACGAGAGAGACGAGAGAGACGAGAGAGACGAGAGACTTGAGAACGTAAGGCAAGTGCAGAAAGATGAAAATGACGTCACTCATTCAGTAAGTGGGTTTAATATTGAGCCATAGATGCAGAGATGTATTCAGCTATCGAGACATTGCGACATTTAGAAACTGAGAGGGGTTGTGTGAGGAGAGAGATACACACACTTTAACAGGGGGAGGGGTGTGAGACATTCAAACATACATTATGACTGAAACATTTTCCCCTAAAAAGAGATAGATACAGAAACAAAGAAACATGATAGAGACACAGACATTTAGAATGAGATTTTTTGTTTCAGCCGCTGCCTCCAAAGCGCCTCGCCTTACCCGCGAACGCTACTTCGAACTCGTCACAGTGCCTCACAACGGGGGTCAGTGTTCCCTGAAGTCTGCCGATGAGGCCAAGGACTTCTTCGCCTCAGTCCGCTCTCCCGTCTACATCCTAGCCAGTGAAGACCTGCCTCTCTTCATCCTGGAAGGCTGGCTGGAGGGAAAGAAGACCTGGCTGCGACCGGAGGCTCCCTCAGCCATCTATCCCTCAACCAATGCTCCTTCAATCCAAGCCTTCAACACCATGCACAGAGAAGCTATGGAGGCGGAGCACCTTCACATCAACCCCAGCATCGCCAATACAAAAATGTTGATCCAGGTCGAAGAGGGCCCTGAGGAGTTCAACGCCGTCAAGGTTCTCATCTAGCCCTGCTTGTTGTTTATGCCGTAGTTTACTCACCGGTTTTAATTTATGAAGTTCCATGTAAATTACGCAATGAAGTGTACTTGGAAGTCCCTCGTACGTGATTTTATCTGAACGTGGGGGCGACGTGCGCACGGATGGGATAAATAATTCTGACCACGCGGAGCAATCTTCTCCTAAATCGCCGCTCACTCACAAACAAGTGCGAAAGTTCAAGAACAGAATGGATTTTATTGACACCGAATCGTTTTTGGGCATACCCGCAAGTGTTGTCAATTGGTGGTTACTCGTAGGGTTTTTCAGACAGCATGGGAACGTAGCTTGTGTTGTCTCCGGGACGAGGCGAACGGGGCGCTGTGCGACTGTTCCTCATCTGCGACTGCTTTAGACTTGTTTGTCGTGTTTGGCTCTCCATGGAACGGAAGCAGCAGACGGAGAAGGTGCGGAGGAACTCACTGTAAGATTGAAACTTAGCAGAGAGAAAGAGAGAGTGACATAGAGGTACAGTGATAGAGATCTAGAAAGGCAGATAGACTGAGTGACAGATAGACAAGCAGGTAAAGACAGAGACAAAGAGGCAGAGAGAGACAGAGATGTGAAGTGGTAGAGAAGTAGAAATGCAGAGAGGAATAGAGACAAAGAAACAAAGAGCCAAAAAAACAGAGAGGCAGAGAGACAGAGAGATTAAGAGACAGAGGGACAGAGGGACAGAAAGAAAAATAAAGAAAGATAAAGGAGAATGTGAGAGAAAGAGAGAAATTGAGAAATAGAGAGAGAGAGACAACTCACCGTCTGAAAACATGAGACATAAGAGCACAAAGCACAAAATTCACTGCGCTGTTGATCAGTGAGAGTAGATCAAATGCGTTTCCAAGGAGAGGGGTGAGCATCATCAGACGGGGGTTCACCCCAGCCGCTAAGGTTAAAAGGCCTTGGGGTAACTCTGTCAATAAGAAAACTGCTACGATGACCGTCAGCATAGCTGTGGTGCGCTCAGCCTGAAAAAATATATTGTCTCAGTCTCAGTCTCAGTCTCAGTCTCAGTCTCAGTCTCAGTCTCAGTCTCAGTCTCAGTCTCAGTCTCAGTCTCTCTTTTACGTCTCTCTCTTACCTGTGAGTTCCCTGTCGCCACTCCTCCACAAAGCCTAGATCTCCTCTCCCTCGCCTCAATGAGCATCCTCACTAGCAAAGTCATAAAAATTGTCAAAAGTATACATGGAATCAATTTCAACATCCACGCTGAAATTTTTTTTTGATCTACTGAAAATGTTTGACCTACCAACTATCCAGAAATTGGCCCTTTCCCAAGAACAATTCCACCAAGACGGCCTGTCAAAATCATAAACTGGGATTTCATCCTGCGCCGTCCAACTGTTGGCATAACGAGAATGTAAACAATCCCGAGGTACAAGTCGCAATGAGTTGAAGCGAATTTCATAGCGCAACATGTTTGGAAGACTTCCTATGAAGGCTGTTCCTATGCCGATGAGGATGGCGATCACGGCAGCGCCGAAGCCGTTGCATGGAGGCAAACGGGACGTGGATCGGCTGCCTCGGTACAAAACCAGGTACCTGAAAATGGAACTAAAAATTTAGCTCGAATTTTTTAGTTTGATTTCCCCCCGCGCTTTTCACATTTCGAGCGACGCGAAAAACTTACTTTGTGTTTAATTACCCATCCAATTAAATGTTGTGCCTATAATTGCTCAAATTGAAATGTCAAAACAGCAAAGAACTGAACAAGTCTGTCCTAGAACTTGGTGTGTGAACATGTACTTTGTCATTCAGACGGCTGAGTCAGAATGAATTTTGATTTGAGAATCGGTTTTTTATGAAATCGGAAATTATCCAAATTGATTTTGGAAATTATCCAAATTGATTGGGAAAATTTAAAGGCAGTTACAGTAACACATATGTCAGTAAACATTGACGACCTTTAATACAAAACCAATTTTGAAAGTGTCACATGACGTCATCGCTCGAAAGTGACGTCATCGATCGATAATCGAGATCGAGGTTTGACAGTCGTGGTTGCGGATTTTCGATCAATGACGTCACTCTCGGAAAATGACGTCATGGTACCTTTGAATGCGGCGGTATACTTGAGCTCGGACAATAATACGGAAGACATATAATTGGAGCATTGTTTGCTTTCATTAAGGTGAATATTGATTAAAAACTAAAAATTTTGAATTGGAATAGTTATTTGCTCAACCGGGGTATTATCGCTGGTTAATGTGGCGCGCGGCGCGCATTTCGAATCTCGCGTGAACTTCAACCAAATTTCATTTAAACAATGAGCAATCGATTGTAAATTTATGTTTTAAATGATTTATTACATCAACTCTTCATGCTCATGGTAAAAAGGTAAAAAAAACAAAAAAAGTTTTGAAAAACGGTTTTTTTCTTTCATATTTTACGACAAAAGTAAATAATCTGGTAAAGCGTTGTTCCATAATTTATAGTGTTAAATCAAATTTTTTGAAAATTTTATTTACCATCGATTGCTTTTTTTTAAATTGAAGTTTTGTTGAAATTCACATGATATGAATAGCGCGAGATATGAATAGTGCGCCGCGCGCTACAGTAACCCGCGTTAAAGTCAAATGAAAGTTTAATGCCCCAATGGCGTCGTGTTTTATATTTAAAAAAAAACTTATTAACAATGAAACAAATCCTGTATTTATCATTTAAAAAGAATGTATCTTTTTTTTCATTAGTATAAGTGGCCATTTTTCCTAAGAAGCGGCTGACATACTCGCCCCAATATGTATGTTTCAGCTGAAATTGTGTTAGTGCTTTCTTTCGCGGCGGGACCACGAATATCACTCTTTTGTTCTATAATTAGTTCCGCCAGTCGTATTTGTCCTCTATGAATCCGCAAATTTTCCGCCCTTGCTTGAAAACCAAAAATGAGCGCCTTCTTTCAGAACCGGCGACGCATTCAGGAGGAAAGCGTCCCTCCGAAAAGAAGCGTCTCCTACACCGAAGACCAGAAACCGCATATCCACCGAAAAAACACAAATCCACGCATGCAGAGTCACCATTATGCGGTTGCAGAGTCGGAATGTGATCCATTTGCAGTTTTGTTTTAAAGATGCGCATTCGGAAGCATGTGCGCGAGGGGAAAACAAACCTCAGTACGGCCATGTTGACGGTGATCCACAGACTGGCGCTATGTACAAACACAGACATCAGAGCGTAGAATTTCGTGTACAGTACCCAGGCATGGGAGAAAAACCACGGGTGACAGAATTCTACCTAAACAATGAACTGGAAGAAATTCAAGTGATGAAACTAACGTGTTTGTAGGCAAGATATGTGGCCATGAGAAAACCGTCACAGACGGCGATTAACATCAATAATACGTTGAATGGGCTTTTCCTGAAATGAACAAGTAAATAAGTGTATAATGCGTTGAAATTTATCAGAGAGAGAGAGAGAGAGACATAGAGAGACATAGAGAGAGAAATCGAGGAAAAATAAGAGAGAGAGAGAATGGGTGAGTGAGATATACTGATAGAGACCGACATAGAGAGAAAGATACATAGAGAGAGAGTGAGAGAGTAAGTGTGAGAGAGAGTCCTTCAAAGAGAGAGAGAGAGAGAGAGAGAGAGAGAGAGAGAGAGAGAGAGAGAGAGAGGGGAGAGAGAGATAGAGAAAGAGTTGAACAGAGAGAGTAGGTGGATGGAAGGGAAAGTGATAAAAAGTGTGTGTAAGAGAGGAAAGAGAAATGCAAAGGAAGATTGTGAGGGAAAAACAGAGAGAGTGAGAGAGAGAGAGAGAGAGAGAGAGAGAGAGAGAGAGAGAGAGAGAGAGAGAGAGAGAGAGAACTAAAGTGAGCTAGGCAAACAGGGAGAGAGAGAGCGAGAGGCAGACAAAGAGAGAGAGAGAGAGAGAGAGAGAGAGAGAGAGAGAGAGAGAGAGAGAGAGAGAGAGAGAGAGAGAGAGAGAAAGTAGAACAGAGCAAGCGTGTGCAAGAAAGGAGAGAGATATACACAGAGTGAGAGTAAGATACATAGCGAGAGAAAGAGAGAGAGAGAGAGAGAGAGAGAGAGAGAGAGAGAAAGAGAGAGAGAAAGAGAGGGTTAGATAAGACAGCCAGAAAGAGACAGAGTCAAGAGAGACAGACAAAGATAGTGAGTGAGAGTAAGAAAGAAAGAGAGCGCCTGATAGAGAGCGATGTAGAGAGTGAGATGCAGAGAGAGAGAGAGAGAGAGAGAGAGAGAGAGATAGGAGAGAGAGTATGTAAGACACAGTGCAGTGAGAGTAAGATATTGTGACTGAAGATATTGTGTAAGAGAGAGATAAAAGAGAGAGAGAAAGTGAGATAGAGAGAAAATCCCCCAAACGTCTCCAAATTCTCGTCTGGCCCTTTAAGAACAGAGATCTGCCCGATGTCTCATCTCCAAAAGGTGATATTCTGTCGTGTTTTCGTGTCCCCTACTGTTTAATCCTTGCTCAATTAGTGTCACAGGGTGCTCTTCACTTCAAATAGTTAGTGAAAAGGCAATTTTTAGCTAATGTCTGATGAGCAAACTAAATGTACGATGGATTTCAACCTCAAACATCACATAAAGGCTTCAAAAAACTTATTCCCCACTTCTCAAATTACTTTTCTTGGTAACTTTCTACCCTTCTGCAGTGTTTTTCGGTTTCGGCTGTCGACAACTGCACAAGCGAGGATGATCGCATTACGCGGACATCGGCCCGACGAGTCGAGAGGAGCCGTGGGCCGAACAACTCAAAATAACTTTTCGCATCGCAGTCAAATAACATTTGAACATTTTAACCTTAGGTGGAAAGGGCAGAGATCCTTAAAGATTGTTTTCAACTGTTCAAAGCGCCACTTTTTCAGCTTCAAAGTATAAAAAATTTTCAAAATAGCTTTCGCAAGTGTGTTGTTGTCTACCAGGAGTTACGGCCCGCCTACGGCGGTCCTCACTCCTGGCTCCTCGCGGCCTTCGGCCGCTCGTCGGAGGCTTTGCCCCCAAATAGGCTCTAGGCGGCCTGCGGCCGCAGAGATTCGCGGCCTTCGGCCGCTCAATTAGGCGGCCTGCGGCCGCAAAAACAGTCCCTGCGGCAACGCCAACCGCTGAGTGGGGACGCCCGGGTAAAAATGGTCAACCGGCTCCTCCACTCGCTTACGCTAATTCTGCTCATTTCCCTGCTATCGGCCATGTATCCTTGGAATATACGTGGAGTTAGGGCCCGTTCCGACGAAAGAGTAGGAAAAAAGAGGAGACGCAGACACGTGGCGGACCCAGCGCAATTTCACAATGGGACACCACACACACAAAAACACACACACACACAGACCATAAGCGGAGTGTATGTTGCCTATTGGCGGAACTCCAGGTACATTTCCACTCAGTGACAGTGTGAGATCGGTTGTAATTGGAATGCTGAATTTAAAGTGTTACAAGGCATCATTGTCCAAGCAGGAGTAACAAGTTTGACCGTATATACCGAATCTTTGCGACCGCAGGCTGCCTGAATAAGCGGCCGAAGGTCGCCTGTGGGTGCCGCCGCAGGCTACTTAACGTCTGCGGCCGCAGGCGAATCAGGAGGGTGGCGTTGGCACGCGAACCGTCCTGGTATACTATACTGTTCGATTAGCGACTTTACCGCAACTTTCCTTCTAATAACTGCACATGCAAAAAGGCGACCTCGTACATGCCAATGGACGACCGCTTACATGGTCTTTTTCGTTAAAGCGGCGTCCCATTCGGGCAGCCTGCGGCCGCAGAGATTCGGTGTATACGAGAGACACAAAATGTGTGCGAGGTAGCTAACGGTGTTAACCGCTAGAATTCATCCGACATCCCACTTTAGCCATATAAGTGATGAAAAGCTTGTTTTAGGTACTTTATATTTGACATATTACTATGGCCTTGGTTCGTTATGAAGTATTCCCTCAAACTATCTAAACGGTACCTGAAGTATCTGGTCCCGCCGCGATTTGAGTTGATCGCCAATTGCGGACGCGCGAGGGTGTGCGCTTTCTTAGGAGAGCGCAGAGAAACCAGGCAATAGCGTCTGAGCAATGTTTATATTTGAACGAAATTTCAGGAAGGCTATTTGTTGCTCGGACAGAGACTATAACTGTGTTACTGTTTCTTTGAATTGTGTCTAGAAAGTAAACAGATGTTCAGTTGTCTAAATTATGAAAATGCATATCTAGGCAAACTGAGAAGTCTTACAACGCAGAACGCTTTCAGCGTCCCCAATTGGCCTCATTGGGGGAACCAAGCTGATCGTTAAGGAGTAACGTCTATTTCATCAAAATAAAGAGAACAACAGCCTAATTTAGCTAACTTTAGCGGAATAAGTCCTAACATTGTACTTTGGGAAGACACGGTATTTGTTCTTTTCTGCATTGAATTATAACTTGATTTGGTTAAAGCAAGGTATTTAGGAAACTGAATAAAGCAATTAACACACGCGCTCACGCACGCACACATACACGCACACACACACATACACACACACACACGCACACACACATGAAGTTGAGGTTTAAGCTTTCAACTAGATTATGCACTTTCCGCTTGCTAACCGAATAGGAAGTTACTTTGGACGTTGGGCACCGACCGAACAATCAAATAAAGCGCAGTAGGAAGTGCAAGAGGAAGGGCAGACAGAGAAAGAGAGAAAAGTAATATTTGAACGGATGCTCAAACTTTCCGAATTTAAGCTGTACTTTTAATAATTGAATTGAAAA
The DNA here is from genome assembly GCA_964057215.1 of Oscheius myriophilus. NCBI lineage: Eukaryota > Metazoa > Nematoda > Chromadorea > Rhabditida > Rhabditidae > Oscheius > Oscheius myriophilus. The sequence continues at coordinate 17,227,550 of OZ059902.1, forward strand.
GTACTTGAAAATTTACTTACCGCATCGCCGGTCGAAGTAAAACCACGATAATTGCAATGTTTGAGAGTACTCCGAGGACACATAATGGAACGTAGAAGTAACCGTGGACGAATGAGAATACCGTAGTCACCGGTTGGAGGGTCTGAAATTGAGTTTTTAATATTTTACTTTATAAAACTTTGGGTTTTAAACAGTTTTTCAAACGAAAACTCGATGTATTAAGTTGATACGTCTCGAATCTTCCAACTTTCAATGTGTTTCCCTCGATAATATTTTATACTTAAGCTATGTTGAAGCATTTTTGACTTCTAGAAACTATTTCCGGGATACCAACCATTCATATGGAATTTGATGCTTAAAAGTATAGGTGTCCAATTCTATCAACGGAATATCCATCATATACTTAGGATGTACTTTACGAAGAATAGTTGGACTTGAAAAGAAAAACAGAAGGATGACAAAGCATGTAATTTATGATGCTTCTGGCAACAAAAAGTAAATGTAAATTACATAATTTACACACGTCTATTAGTTCAAACAATGGGAGAACAATTAGTACGACGAACTGATTTCTTAAAAAGTCCAATTTGCCAAATAATGAAAATGTTTTCATTCGGATTTTTGGAAACGGTAGAAACGCGCCCCATTGCGAAAAATCTGGCCCACGGTCAACTTTGGTTTTCAGTGATGGATATTGATTGATACATGTTGCGTATCTGTTTTTTAACCGTGATTGATTTAAAGGAAATTTTAGAGTTTTCCACCTCGTAAGTGAAAATCTGTCAATCCCCGTTGTATGCTCAGTGTTCCTTTGTTACGCTGTTACTGTGGCACCTTATCATTTGTTTAAGCTTCTCCCAATGCGGCCTCTCTATGCCCTGAGGCGATTCAGACCCTCAAGTACCCCTTGAAGTTGTCAACTTGTTCAAAACGACGCCTCTTGTGCTTATTATTCCTTTGCGCCGGAACGCCGCGCGAGCATTTGCACATTTCGACGCGAACTGATTCGATTTGGTCGCCTCAGTTGTGCCCTCGGGCGTCGCCCGACGGGAGGCTTCTGCTTGAATATTCGAGAGAGAAGCAGCGCGAGCGGGAGGGAGAACATCTGTTTCGAACATGTCCCTTGTGAGATTGAGGATAAACACACGGACCGCCACGGCCACCGAGTTGTGGCCTTTGTTCGTCTCCGATGAAAGCGCGGAGAATGCATTATGAGAGGTCGTCATCTGGAGTGGCGACCACATGGAAAACAAAAAAATCTTGAAGATTTAGCAGAGCTCATACACTCTTTACAAGTCCTACTAATAATTTCAAACAACTTCGTCAGCAATACGTTCCACTTATGTGAGTGCAAATGTATGCGATTCAGAGTTTTGTATCTTTATTTCTTTCTCTCTCTTTGTCTCGCTCATGTCTCTTTATATCTTTCTCTATTTCTTATCTTTATTATTATTATTTCTCACTTTCTCACTTTGCCTGTCTCTGAGACACGATTTTGTATCTCCGTCCAAGTGGTTTTTTCCAGTCCCATCCCGTCTCTTTGTCTCAGTCTCTTTCTCTTTTTCCTCCCTAGCTCAATCTCGCTGTCACTCAGTCTTGCTGTCTAAAATATCTCGGTCACCCCATTTCTTGGTTTCTCTCTTTGTTTCTTATGTCTCTACCAGGAGGGTACGCGCGCCAACGGCGCGCACCCTCCTGGTCTGCGGCCTGCGGCCGCAGATTCATGGCCTACGGCCATTCATTACTCGTCCTTCGGCCGTGAAGCACGTGAAATTCGGCCTACGGCCGACCTCACCCTCCTCTCGGGGGGAAATGAACGCGTGAACTTCCGCTGATCCACTACACACACACATACACACACGGTAGCGTTTTATTATAAGGGATCTCTCCGTCTGCGAGTTATCCTCTGTCTATCTGTATATTTCTTTCACTGCATGTCTGCCTTTCTCTACTGCTCTCCTTTTCTGTATATCTCTACGTCTGCGTATCTGAGTTACTTGATCTCCGTCTCTATGACGATGTTTCTCTCTATCTCTAACTCTTTCTTTTTCTTGTTTTTGGTATCTTTCTGTGGGCCACCTTCTCAATCTCTCTTTTTTTCCATTTCTGTTCTACCGCCTCTGTGGCGCCCTGCCTCCTTAGAGGTCTTTTAGAAATCGAGCAAAGTAAAAGCCGCTTTTTCTCTGCGTCTTCGCTTCTCGCACACTATTTTCGCCTGCATATCGTACGAATGCTGCATTAAGGCTGTTCTTGGCAGGATTCCAATTTGGCGACAGCTATATTTAACTGTCACTCCATATTTCCTTGTTTCTGATACGGGAAGACGTGATTGAGTGAACGAGTGAGTGCATGAGTGTGTCTGTAAATGCTTATGCTCATATCTCAGCCAAAGATTTTTTAGAAATTACTTCTCTTAATATAAATCAATTGAAAATAAATTGTTCTCTGCCTTACGACGGCAGTGTTTGCCCGTTGTCGACTGCTCGTCCCTAGCCATCATCATCCCAAACGAGCTCCATTTCCTCTCACTTTCCGTCATCGGGAAGAGCATAATTATCATTAGCTCTCGCGAAGCGTCGTGTGCTCCAAATCGGCGACAAAAAGTCGGCCGGCGACCGGGAGGCTGAGCGAATTACCGCGCTCCATCCGTGAGAATGAATTTCCGTAAATAGCGAACGGCTGGAGAAAATCCCTAGCACAGTATTTTCTGTCTACTTGAGTAAAATTAGGGCACTTCAAACACGGTGACAATAGAGATAATTTAAAAACGACTTTCAAAACAAAAATTTCGAAACACTAGGCCAGTTTCGTGTTTTTCGATTCATCCTTCATTGGACGGCTTGAGATGTGGTTTAGAGATTGTGAGTGTTTTCATTGCGGCTTAGGAAGTTTTTAGCGATAAAAATAGTAATGCTTGAAACAATTTGAAGAGTTTGTATTACTGTAAACGAAGAAGTAGACTTGACAAGCGTGTGCGTGTGCGTGTGCGTGTGCGTGTGCGTGTGCGTGTGCGTGTGCGTGTGCGTGTGCGTGTGCGTGTGCGTGTGCGTGTGCGTGTGCGTGTGCGTGTGCGTGTGCGTGTGCGTGTGCGTGTGCGTGTGCGTGTGCGTGTGCGTGTGCGTGTGCGTGTGCGTGTGCGTGTGCGTGTGCGTGTGCGTGTGCGTGTGCGTGTGCGTGTGCGTGTGCGTGTGCGTGTGCGTGTGCGTGTGCGTGTGCGTGTGCGTGTGCGTGTGCGTGTGCGTGAACTAGTCAAAGAAAACACGTTACCAACGAAAATAAATTACTAGAGCAATGTGTTCAGCAGAGAAAGAAACAGACATGACGTTCCAAAAGTTTCAATTTTCTCTCTCCAGCCTGAGCCCGTGAAAATCTTCAGAAGATGCTCGCGTGTGGGGTGTTCATGTCTCCCTAATGCCGTGTCCTTCCGATGACGCGGTCGGGTATAGAGGAAATATTGCTCGTTGGGATGAGAGAATGGAGTTCAGGGAGGTCGTAAAAACGGGGGTGAATTGGATTATATGCATTGTGCACAAGGGCATTAGAGGGC
>OZ059902.1:17236096-17363596 GCA_964057215.1 Oscheius myriophilus
AAGGTGGGAGAGGCCGCCTATCTTATTTTGCATTTAAAGCAAAAACGCATTTAAATCTCCCAAAAATTTCAATTTCGGACCCCCTTCATTCAGTTTGTTTGTTTGTTTTACTTTTAATTTCGATGTGTTTACTGAAAAAAACACTTTAACCCGGAACCATGAGATGAAATTGTGAAATATAAAGATGAAATTGTGAAATATTTAAAAGTTTTGTCAGACGTTTTTTTTCTTCAATCACTTGTTTACCACTATGGGCTTTTGTTTGAAATCTTAGCTTTTTTGGTGTTTGAGTCATTAGAGTATTTGTAGTGAATGTCACAACTATGTCTAAATATGGAGGTGTACTTATTTGCCGAAAATATTTCTGTATTCGTTGATCACGAGAGGGGAAACAATTACCACGTAGTGTTATAATGGGAGGAAACGCGTAAATACAAGTTATTAGAACAGAGATACAGAGAGACAGAGAGACAGAGAGACAGAGAGACAGAGAGACAGAGAGACAGAGAGACAGAGAGACGGAGAGACAGAGAGACAGAGAGACAGAGAGACAGAGAGACAGAGAGACGGAGAGACAGAGAGACAGAGAGACAGAGAGACAGAGAGACGGAGAGACAGAGAGACAGAGAGACAGAGAGACGGAGAGACGGAGAGATAGAGAGACAGAGAGACAGAGAGACAGAGAGACGGAGAGACAGAGAGACAGAGAGACAGAGAGACAGAGAGAAAGAGAGACAGAGAGACAGAGAGACAGAGAGACGGAGAGACAGAGAGACAGAGAGACAGAGAGACGGAGAGACAGAGAGACAGAGAGACAGAGAGACAGAGAGACAGAGAGACAGAGAGACAGAGAGACAGAGAGACAGAGAGACAGAGAGACGGAGAGATAGAGAGACAGAGAGACAGAGAGACAGAGAGACGGAGAGACAGAGAGACAGAGAGACAGAGAGACAGAGAGAAAGAGAGACAGAGAGACAGAGAGACAGAGAGACAGAGAGACAGAGAGACGGAGAGACAGAGAGACAGAGAGACAGAGAGACAGAGAGACGGAGAGACAGAGAGACAGAGAGACAGAAAGACAGAGAGGAAGAGTTGCGTATCGTTGTTTATTGCTAGAATCCTATGAGAGGGTGGAAAAAGTGTATCTCTTTCGCCCCGCCCACTAACATCGTCACTGAAAATCGAATCATGGCAATAAGTTCTCAAAGGGACCATCAGTCCTTGTGAAGTTGTGTAAGCGGACTTTATGTAACTTGGTAGTGTGTTGGAAAAATAAGTTGGGTATAAATAAAGCGCGCCTATCTCATTTCCAATGGACCCGAAACCCCGATAAAAGCGACTACAGATTTCAACATTCGCTTTCTCATCTTCAACAAAAAAAAATCCAGAAAAAAAGCCTGAGTTTTCCTCTCAATAAACAAGATGGGAACAAGCATTTTACTACGTGAAACAGCTGTTGCGTGTTCTAGAACTGTCAACAAAACGAATACTTTCATGCCTGCAAAAGTTTAAGAAAATTATATAAATGTTGGTAATTTTCTCTAAGAAAATGATTATGACGGGATGTCTGAGAGAATCGACAACGGACAATTTACATTTGGTCATAAGAATTCAAAGTGGTCCAATCGGGCTCATATTTTGTGTAAGAACTATCTAGGACCAACAAAAATGAAAAATGATAATGAAAATCGATTATCGGTTTTTTGAGTCAGGGTACTGTAATTCGACCCCGAGATACTGTAACTACTCTCAAACTTGAGAAAACATCACATGTGAAATACGGCATCGATTGCAAATGTTATAAATAACGTGCATTTTTTTTTAAAAACTGGGCGAAACACAAAATTCTGACAATTTTTTGAATGATTTCGCTTCAGAGTAGATTTCAACATTCCAGAAAAGATGCTTGGCAGAGAGAGAGAGAGAGAGAGAGAGAGAGCGGGAATTTGCAAGATATCAGAGAACGAGTTAGAGATAGAGAGATAGAAAGATACATAGAGATAGAGAGATAGAGATAGAGAGAGAGAGACAAATAGATAAAGAGAGAGTTAGTAACAAATCTTGAATTAAAAAACAGAATGAATTAAAAATTAAGGAACAGAATGAATTAAAAATTAAACACTTAGAGTTAGAGGTCTCTCAATCTCTAAGCAAAATCTCTAAGGTTCAAAAGGGAAAGACAGGCCAATGTTTTCTTTAGATTTGCGATAAATGAATAGATCTCACTCTCCTAATTTTGAAAAGTATCGCTTTTTCCCATTTTGGAGAAAAAATAACGCGAAAAGCGAAAATATCGATTGGCAAGCGCGCAACCTGGCCTTTCTCGAGTTTCTGCGCTATCTCGTCATCTGAAGTGCGCGCATGCAACGATATGTGGTGTCCAAATCATGTAAAAGAAACACAATTTAAAAATACAGTTTCGGAGTTGTTGAAACAATATTTTTAATGAATTTCATTTTGAAGACAGTTTTGAAAGATCAATAATGCCCCTTAGGAAAAAAGGACACAACATGTAAAAAAGGGGTTCAACATGTAAAACTGACATGTAGATAGAGAGAAATGCGCGATTTGAGAAAATACATGAAACGTGCTCTAATTGACTTCTGGCAAAGGGCTCCTCTTTAAATAACTATAAAGGAAGTTCAATTGTTCTTCGTCAAAAATTGATGAAGATCTCTGCTGTGAAGTGCTTCCAAAACGAACGGCTGTAAAACATTAACAGAATGTATCAATTATTACCCCCATTTTCAAGCGCTAAGCGTGCACTGCGTCGTAATTCGATGGGAACACGCTGTCTCTTCGGAATTCGGCTACACCAGGTCAACAACATACGCACACGACGCGTGAATGCAGTGTTTACGTGCTTGTTTTGCCGAGATTGAGAATGGCACGAAACCGACTTCCTCTCCCTCAGCTGCGCCAGATGCCCACGGAGATGGAAAATTGTTGTCTGGGGAGGAGGAGGGAAATGGGGGAGAGTGTCTTTCTGAATTTTGAAATGTCATATGGGGCACACAAACACGGCGCAGGCCTGGGAGACGGCACACAGAAAACAGACAGGAAACAGCTGTCTCCGGTGGAAGTCGACGCTGATGAACAGAAGCTTGATGGAAGAGGTGGGGATTTGATTAGAGTAATACGGGGGAGAAAGAAGGAAAGTCAACAGAAAAGAGGTGGGAGCAAAAAACATCAAGGCTTCTGGAATACTAAGGAGGTTCTGCCTCAAATGGAAAACTACGGCTCTTTCTCTAAATCTCTATTTTTCTATGTCTTTATGTCTCTTTCTCTACATATCTATCTTTCTATGTCTCTATGCCTCTTTTTCTACATCTCCATGTCTTTGTGCCCGGAAATAGCGGGCGAGCAGCGCAGACGCAGAGAAAAACCGGCTTTTAACAGCCGATGCTCGCTATATGTCTCTGTGGCTCTATGTCTCTATGCCTCTATGTCTCTATGTCTCTCTGTGTCTCTATATCTCTCTGTCTCTATCTGTCTCTCTCTGTCTCTCTGTCTCTCTCGGTTTCTTTCTGTCTCTCTGTGTCTCTGCGTCTTTGTGTCTCTACGTCTCTGCGTCTCTGTGTCTCTGTGTCTCTGTGTCTCTGTGTCTCTGTGTCTTTGTGTCTACGTCTCTGCGTCTCTGCGTCTCTGCGTCTCTGTCTTTGTCTTTTTCACTATATCTCATCGTTGCTTCTACGTATCTCTTTCTTTCTGTTTCTCGTCTTGTTGTCAAGTTGTCCGTTAAAGCGGTCATTGTTGAATGATTCATGTCAATTGAGAGGAGGACCCAAGACGTCACAACAAGAAAGTGCAAGTCGGGATTTCCCGCATCCTGTCTACTACGCGATTCGGATCTTAGAAAACAAGGAAATTGATTAATAGCTAGACGGAGTCTCGCTCGCCCGAGACAGACCGAAAAAACTAGTCAAAGAAGAAACACATTGATTCCCAAATGAGGCTGCCTTAGGCTATCTGGAATAACTCGTGCTAACGAGATGTTATGTTTTCCTCACGTCGAATCGCTAATTAGTCTTAGCAGTGAGTCAACTTTTCCAGGATTCAAGGAACTCGTTACAAAGTGACATGTGAGAAAAGAAAGAGGGACTCTCGCCCACGTGTCAAGTGAACGCCTCCTTTTTCGGACAACTCGATTTGTCTCTCCCTGGTTCATCAAGCTAGCAACTTTTAGCGGGTGGGCTAAAACGAGCTTCTTCTGGAGATCTTTGGGTGATGTCAGGTCGAAAAAGACGGTTAGATTTTCACTGCTGTCAAAAAACGGCGGGCAGACACGGTTTCAACCGGGATCAGCCAAATCCCCCGGCGAAAAGCCCCGAGGCAACTACTGATCTTCTGCGCTGCCATTCCGGAAATTGGATGAAGCCGGTTTATGTGAATAAGAAGTCTCGGTTCTTGTAACAAAAAGAAAATGAGGGATTCAAGCAATTTGATGAAAAGAGTTGAGGAAAATAGCTGAACACGAGGGAATCGATATGGGAGAAAAGCGAAAGGCAAAGTCTTTATCACAGATCTTTGGGGCTGCAGGAGGCTACTTTGATTGCTTGCGTGCTGTAGGGTGGGAAAGTTTTGTGGGTGGCGAGAAAAAAGTGACGGCAAAAATAGAAACTGAAGAGAGAGAGAGAGAGAGAGAGAGAGAGAGAGAGAGAGAGACCTTTGGGACTGAGGGGCTGAGGACAGAAATATGTGAAGATAGAGAGACAGCAAAACAAAGAGACGGAGAAACAGAGACTACGCAGAGACACAGCGAAACAGAGATACAGGTAGGAGAGACAGAGATACTGAGGAAAGAGAGACAGAGGCAAGGACGAAGACAGGAGAGAGAGAGTGAGATAACGAGAGAGATTTCTCCCGTTTTCCTCTCCCAACGGCATTTTTTCACCTGCCTGACGCAATAGCGAAATTTCCGGTAGGGATGAGTGAGTGTGTATGTCACAATAAAGAAAACAAAAACGGATATGAAATGCATAAAAATCGCCTTTCCGTTTCTTGAATTTGTTACTTGTGGTAAAAGAAATAATATTGAAAGTGAGTGACTCAGATTTAAACAAGACAATTGGGAAAATATAGGACTCTATGAATCTTAATGTAAATAAAATTAAATCTTATGATTTAAAAAAGGAAGAAATAAATGAATAATAGAGACCACGGGCGTTGACTGACAGAACTGGGTGTGTAAATGGCTTTTTATCTAGAAAAGCATCTAGCAGGTTGACCTCATGCGCAGTTTCTGTGTTTTATCGATTAATGCTGACCTATATAGGTAAATGTGAATGAGGTCAAATCAGATATACACACACGCACATGCATACACATGCACACACACGCACGCACACGCATACACACGCACACGCACGCACACACAAACACGCACCCACACACACGCACACACGCACACACGCACACACGCACACACGCACACACGCACACACGCACACACGCACACACGCACACACGCACACACGCACACACGCACACACGCACACACGCACACACGCACACACGCACACACGCACACACGCACACACGCACACACGCACACGCACACGCACACACAAACACATGAGAGAGAGCGAGAGAGAGCGAGAGAGAGAGAGAGAGAGAGAGAGAGAGAGAGAGAGAGAGAGAGAGAGAGAGAGAGAGAGAGAGAGAGAGAGGAGAGAGGGAGCGCACGGAAAAAGTTGAACGCAGACGTTGACAGTTAAAACACAGCCAAAACTGGCAAAATCCACTATATAAACAAAACAAAAGAATTCTTAAACAAAACAAAAGAATTCTCTCAAAATGAGAAAACTAAAGCCAATATTTCTCTAGAACCACCTCTCATAAACAATTTCGCCTGACTTTGAAACGGCCAGACGTGTGTGTATTTAGGAAAGGGGCGCCAAAACAGAGGGTCGCAGGTGGGCGATGGCCGGGATGAGCGGTCGTTCGGGGCCCAAGGGTTGCCGGCAAAACAGCGCCAGTCGACTAAGGCAGAGCGGGAGCTGTCACTAGCAGAAGACACCGAGACCACCGCCGAAAGAGGCGATAAGCGAAGAACGGAGGTCGAAAAAAGCCTCAGAAAGAGAGATAACGCTGCTGGTTTCGTCTTTGTTAGAGAAATTGCACACTTGATGTCATCGCGAACTTGAACTTCTGTCTACACCTTACTTTTTCTCAGCCTCACTTTTATAAGGAAGTGATTAGAAAAAGTGTGGTTAATGGCGGATTTCCTCTGGACGTGGGTTGCCCTATGTTCGCACTAATGAAGCATGGCTCCCTCTTGAGCATGAAAAAGCCTTGTTAGGGGTCTGCTGCAAAAGACGGAGCTCTCGTCTGGCGATTGTCCTTTTGAGCAAAGGAAGTCTCTTCTATTGTGGGAGAGATGAAGTAGGGGATCAGAGCGTAGGAGAAGAGATTGACAGTTGAAAAAATATTGACACTCAATACGAACATACTCACCCTCTATTTCATTCGCTCTCTCTCTCTCTCTCTCTCTCTCTCTCTCTCTCTCTCTTTCTCAATCTTCTCTCATTTGTCTCTCTTTCGTTCTCTTTTTCCATTCCCTCCCCCCTTTCTCTCTATTCTACACTCTCTCCATTTCTATCTTAATTTCTCTCTCTCTCTCTCTCTCTCTCTCTCTCTTTCCCTCTCTTTCCCTCTCTTTCTCTCTCTCTCTCTATCTCTCTCCATTTCTTTCTCTATATCTATCTTTGCTTCTTTATGTATCAGTTGTTCTGTTTCTTTTTCTCGCTTGGCTCTCATCCCTTCTATCTCTCTCACTTTTTTTCACTTTGTACTCTCTCTGTCTACCCATCTATTCTTTCATCTCTCTCTCTGTCTCTCTCTCTCTCTCTATACGTCACTTGCTGTTTCTCTGCCTTTTTTTCGCTATATCTACGTATCCCTGTTGTCTTACCCGTTGTTTCCCAGTCTCTCTGCCTCTATGCTCTCTCTCTCTCTCTCTCTCTCTCTCTCTCTCTCTCTCTCTCCCTCCCCTCTCTCTCCCCTCTCCCCTCTCTCTCTCTCTCTCTCTCTCTCTCTCTCTCTCTCTCTCTTCCTATTCCTCAATTTTTCTCTAGAGTCACTCAATCGTCTGCGATTATTAGTTTTTGCTGATTCTTTACAAGGATGTGAAAAGTATTACTTTAAAACAGATTCTATAAGAATTCCGGGCCAAACGAGAAAACGTGAAAGTTTAATGAATCACAACGTAGAAAATCAAAAAAACATGAGAAAGTAAATGATTTTTGCAGAAATCTAGGCCAAAGCTTGCCCCATACAAATCTATCCGGGGCACGTGAGTTGGGAAAAGTTCACAATTGGCCGGAGACCAATTCTATATGAGAGCGACGGCACTCATCATTAATTCCCAAGCGATAAATAACCAAAAGGCGCCCGAAGGCTAAACATTTGCTCATCTTTAATAAAAAATTTATTTAGTTCTTACATAAAAGCTATGGTCCCTTTTTTATCCAAACATACCTACTGTAGGAAGTTCACGGGTACTGTAATGTCATTCAAAGAGGATTATCCTTTTGCTAATTGTTTTGAAATGAAATTTTAAAATAGAATCAATTATCCTTTTCTGAACAATAGGTGGTGGGAAATGCCAACCTTCGAGGGTGGATCTCGGGGGGATTGCATCATTTCCCTTCAAATTTTCCTCTTATTGCCTTCTTATTGTTTGGTCTGGGCTGAAGACGTCAGCCACAGACGTCGCAAAGAAGCCTTGCATACACAACCCTGAAAACGAAGGTAATTACGGTAACGAGGGAGACTAGGACGACTAGTGCCACCCCCTCTTGAACGACGAGGACGGGGGCTCAACAGACGGCCCTGGTTTGAATTAACGGGCTTTTTGCGCTTTTGTAAAGTTGCTGAAGCGAAAAATTCTACAAATTCAACAATAACAGTGAAACAGTTAAGAAAACGGGTAAAAGTATTTTACGGTTCGAATAGTTAGCTTCGTTATTAAAGCTATGCTGTCAACAAGTGATAGCTTTATACAAAGATCATTTGAACTAAAAAGGGACCTGCCTTTGTCATTATAATTTAAACATAAAAATCTGATTTTTTTGGCTATTGCATTTTTGTTTCACGGGTTACGGAATTTTAGTTGGATACGATGGAGGTTAGAAATTTGCAGCTGAAAGTGAGGCCGTTGCCATCGCGCTGGTGGCCACTTCAAAGCTCCCCCTATGGCAGAGGGGAAACATCCTCGCTTATAAATCTCGCCACTCGGGTTCGAATCCGCGTCAGGGGCCTTTTCAAATTGGAAATGGGATGTATGATTTAAAAGCTATTCCAATTGAAGGGATTTTTCCGAACTTGTTAAATCTTCATTAGCATGCGATTCTGAAAAGGCTCCTTACCTATAAAACTGAAAATGTGTTCATGATCTGCCCACGTTCAAAAACTGTTCTCAAACTTGTTATACTAACTATATCTGTCGCCTAATTGGAATTCGTGAAAAGCGGCTTTATTTTAAAGGGACAGTCAGGCGGGATTTACAACATTGGCTCAATTAGGAGAGAAAAATTCGCTGATCATGAAAATATATATGACAATGGGTCGAATATTTACCGTTTTCGAGAAAATACGCTTCAAAGTCGTCAAAAACGGGTCTCCGTCGATAATTGTAGACGGGCAGTACGTCCTGATTGTCCGGCTTTTACAAGGCATGCTAATGAGCCGAGTGTTAATCTAATTAGCTGAGAGAGCGCTGGAAACGAGGATTGTGCAAGACAATTTAGCATTTTTGATTCGCATGATTTCCTATCATGCGAATATCCGATCAAAAATGAAATAAAAACCATCCTACTGTCCCTTTAAGATACGCATTCGGGAAAGCCATGGCGCAGAGAAAACAGCTTTTTCGTCTTGAACCCATTGTTCAATATGTTTCGATGAACTCCCAAATTTTGTGTTCTTTCTAATACAGTTGTTATTTCCTATAAATCTTAGTTCGTTATAAAAAAATACTTTCGGATATTTAATTTAATATCAGAAAACCATTGAAACCGTTCTTTATTTAAGACCTTATTAAGATCCCTCAGACCTTGCACGCTTATATGCTCGTTAAATAGACAGGTCAAGGAGCCGTAATTTTTCATAAGTTTTTCGATCGGATGTTACGATCTCATTTCTAGAGCTATTTCAGTCAAGTAAAATAAAGTTTTTGTTTGAGCGCCCTGTAAAAACGGGCATTCAGGGTGTACTGGACTTTTTCACAATTAGGTTAGCCAAAGTTTTAACACCCCCTGACTGTTGTTTTCATAAAAGAAACTATTGCTTCAAGTTTTCACAACGAGTAATTAACACTTGTGTACATTCTGTGACTCACGTACGACTTCTCTTTTAAATAATTCATGTGCGCCTTGCTCGCGTCGGTCCCTCGAACACGAGACATTACTCCGATTAGTACTTGAAATATTCACTCGCCAGTGATGTTCTCAGTCTTCTCATATTGCAAAAAGTCTCATCTGAAACAACGGGGATCCCTCGCGTTAATTAGTTCCACGGGTTTCTAAGAAACAAGCATAATACTGTTTATTATTCAATTATTTCATCTCTATATGATACTCTTGTACTTGGACGATGACTTCTGGGAGTGGGATCTGCAGCCAAGCGCTGGTTTGCTTCAAGAACTTCTGAATTAACGTCCGCCCACTTTTCACTTCTGCCTATAATGGAGATTTGTTATAAAAGTGTTTTGGTAAGGAGACCATGTCCGAAAAATTGAAATCCAATTCCTGAAATCAGTAAAACTCCTGATAAAATATAGAAAACCACGCTCCAATCGCCATCCTTTCTTTGGACAGCTCCGAGGATTATAGGAGCCAAGGCACTGCCAATTTGAGCGTAGAGCTGGGAGTAGGCTGAGACAAAGGCTGTGAACTAAAACCAGAATTGATTGAGTGTGAGTGTGAGTGTGAGTAAAAAGGACAAATACTGAAACAGAAAACTGACCTGAGGCAACACGCTAACTACAGAAGTGTTGTACCCAGCAACATATGCTGAGAAGAGAACCATTGAGAGACTGACTAGGAGAGATGCCCAAACGCCGCTATCCTCGCCTAAGAATGCAACTGGTAAGAGTAGAAGAGCAGTTCCAAGGCTTGCTGAAACAAGTTAGCATCACGATTTGAAAGTTTCACAATGAAAACAAACCTAGTGCATTAAAAGACTTAGTGACAATTGTGACGGACACTCTCTTCTCCTTCATCTTGTCCGCAGCTGTACCCATTGCCATCTTTGCAAACACCTGAGCGCAGAAGGGTAGGGCTGACCAGAGTCCATTCTAAAACCACAGTTCTATCGTTAGGTGTACCCATTTTACCCAAGACATGTGCATTCTCATAGCAGACTGGTTGAACAAAGGAAGGTATGTGACCAGTCCAACAAGAACGAACGATTGGGCAAAGGAGCACCAGCAAATCGCATTGACGCAGGGGTTTAGAAGGATCTGAGCCAATAGTTACTAACTTTCCGGGGATGTGAACCTTTTTGTAAGGGGTTGGAACAGGCGCTGTATCCGTTCTGGTACGGGTTCGACGACCCCCAATGTGTTCCAGTTCGACGGCAGTGATGTAGCGGCTGCGACGAGGTTTATCTGCAGCTACAACTGCCCAAACAACGAGAATCACACTTGCGAGAGTTCCTGAAAGACTTCAAACCTTTTTGAAGTTCATTATTGACTCTGATCGTTATGTCAGTAGGCTACAAAAGATAATCGGCCACATGTCAGAAAAAGATTATCGCGTGACGGACATGCTGATTTATGTGAACATTATGGCGTGCTTTTTATGAAATCACAAGTGACAAAGGTAAAACCTGTTATACATGGAGGTAAAAGTAGAGAGAGAGAGAGAGAGAGAGAGAGAGAGAGGGGAGAGAGAAGGAGTAAAACAGTGAGAGAGTTAAAACAACTGAATTTGTCACTCACTCACTCACTCACTCACTTTTTTGCCATGCTTTCTCTGAAGAACTCACCGTAAAGAAGCAGAGCCAACGGCCAACCCCTAATCAGGGGTACCTGGCTCAGCTTGGCGGTGATTAACATGGAAGAAGCAATTCCCAATTGATTTCCAGTGGTAAAAACAGCCATGGCAGTACTTTTTTCACTTAGCGGGAACCATTTGCAAATGAGGACTGAAGCCGCAGGGACCAGAAAACCTAAACGTAATGTCGCTCCAATCCCAAAATTGACCTACCGTATCCGAAGCCCATTATTGCCCTCAAAACGGCCAGTACGGCTGCACTATGAAAAAGAATGACAGTCGGAGGCATGGAGATGGCTCCGGCCGCTGTTGTCATAAGGGTAGCACAAATGACATGTTTCGGTCCAAAACGAAGTATGAGGTTGTTTGCGGCAAACACGGCTACAAATGCTCCGGCGTAAAAGGCCGAGTGGACGAGGGCTTGCTGCTGGACAGACCATGGAAGGGACATGGGTTCCTTAAAGTTACTAGTGTTTGTGTTGGTGTTAGGTGCCCTACGTAACAGTTTGAAGAACTGTTTGTGGTACCGACGATGCAAAGAAGAGCCATTGAGAGGGAAGCTCGAGATGAGGCAACCACAGCCATTACGGAGGCCAGGAGAGCGAGAAGTTGAAGTCGTACCGCATGGATAGTCCATAATGCTGAAAACAGTGTAAATATTGTCTGGCTTTTAAAATTTTGAAATTGGCTAAAAGATATCGAAAATTGTCCATTTTTGCAAAACTGTCCAAGAACTTGCATTTGTAACCCGAAACAAAACAAACCTTAAACATGGGAAGTTAGACCATATACTTTTTAACAGTTGTCAACTTTTGACAGATTATTAAAGGGTAATTAATAAAAAAAAGGGTTATAAGGTTAGCCTTGAAAAAGCGAACTGGTTTCGCGGCCGCCATTAGACATGCAATCAAGTTATTAGGCGTTTGGTTCTGATTCTGCTCCCGTTCTGCGCAGGCTTTCAGCTTTTTGAAAGTTCGACAAAATGCTTTTTTTTCAAAAAAAAAAAAAAAAAAAAAAAAAAAAAATTATTAGAAAAGAACATGAATGTGTAGCTTTTACAACCTGTTTTAGTCAATATGACCAATTCAGTCTTAAACGCGCATTTTTAAAAGCCTTCGATGTACATTTTTCAAAATTTTTTTTAAAAGTGTTGTGAGTACCAGAAGCGCTCAGAAGATTTCAAAAGCAGATTCTTCAAATCTATTAAACAATGTTATATTAGTCTGTTCCAGCACACAAAAATAACTTCAGGAATGCGGTGTTTTCAACGTTGCAATGTTTTTTTTTCTTGCTAAAAAGTATTTCAAAAAGCGATTTTATTGATTGGAGTTAAGCACATTCATCCATATTTAAGCTCAGCGTTATCTGATTTTTTTTTATGCTTTCAATTTTAGCTGTACAAGCTTAGAAAATGAATAAAATGTTTTTATCGACTGAAATTTTGCGCGTTAAGCCATATTTCAGCTCGTTTCTAGCCAATTCAGCTCATTTTTTCAAATTTTGTGTCAAAAAAAAACGAAAATCGCGTTGAAAAAGTCAGTATATCGATTTAACTGAATATTGGTTTTCACGAAAATAGCAATTTTTTGGTGTCAACTACAACATAAATTGTGTTTGTATTCCAGTTTGGATTTTCTGTAAAACCTTGTTGAGATTTCTATGTTTATTTGTATAGAGCCTTTCATTTTTTCTAAAATTCGGGGAATCTTTGCTTGAAACCTTTTTGGTGTATGTTATTTCCCGTAAGTGTAAAAAATCCCGTAATTCGGCTATGCTTTTATTAAAAAAATCCTAACTTTGAAAAGTTTTTTTTCTTCTTTGAGGGGGTTCCATCAAATCGGTTGCATTGCTCTCTTTGTTCTGTCTGGCAACAATGCACTCACCTACACTATTGATCTCAAAGATAATAATTTTATGATGCCGATATGGAGTCGCGGAATATTTATGAGAACAAGGTTCTTCTGTAATCATCTCAAAAAACTGAAAACATGCCTTTTCGAGATCCGGTTCTAGGCTGCGATACGTGATAGTAGATCTTTCCATACTTGTTTGATGAGAAAAGTCTTATTAACTTTTAATATGTAAGTTTATTGATAAGAAGTACTTTTTGGATATTTGAAAAAATTGATCATGACAACATGTCAATAGAGTCTGTTTTCAATTGCATGTCAATAGAATCTTTTTTTCATCTGAAATTCTCTTCTACAAGACAAAGCCAATTTCTAGAAAAGCGTACTTTCTGTTTTTCTTACTTAACAGTTCAGGCAACAAGTATAAAATCTGTTGTTGGTATAAGTATGACTACAAAAGCAAGGTTTTGTCAGAAAAATATGAAAAGTAGGTACAAAACGATTGAGCTTTTGGGGATAAAGAGATTTCTAATTTTTAAGTTAACGAAGTTTTTCTAAAGAAAGGTTTAATAATGTTATATTTTAAACTGAATCCAATATTTCAAGACAAAATTAGATCGAACTGGAAAACTGGAAAAAGGCAAGAAAAAATCTGAACCCTAAAAAACATAAACAATAAAATGAGCAGGGAGAACATTAACCAGCAAATTTTTCTAAAGCAGTTCGTATTCTCTGTAAAAATGTTTATTTTGTACATTTACAAGAATTTTTAAAACAAAATAACATTAATAAATAACGCTTGATGATCCAAAATTTGTTGTGGCTATATTCATACAAATCAGATTTTAGCGTAGACAAGTTTTTTGCTGAAAGTTTTGAACAAGCGACTTTTTATGAATAACTTCAAAAATCAATCGTATGTTTTTAGTGGAAACATCAACTTATAGGTTAAAAAAGTGAAAATAAACAATTGTTGCAAACTGTTTTCTCCACTATTTGAAAGCAATATTACAACTTTTAGTGATACATATTTCACATCAAAACAATGACACATAGTGCCAACTCACGCATTTGTATTCTTGATGAGACCATTCTCGGAGGATTAGGCGGCGGTCCTTATCAGTCGATCGAAGAGGCGCTTTTCATGTACTACCTGCCTGTGATAGCATCAGCACTTGGCCGATTGCCTCTGATACTTGTTTTCGTCGTTTCGATTCATGCCCGCCTTTTGTTTTCTACTGGTTTTTATCTCGGCATCAAGATTACTTCCACGAAAAGAGTGTTTGTAATCGAAGGAATGAATCATTGAAGATTTCCGTTTTTATCATTCTTAGAAAAGAGGAATGCACTCCGCCGTAAAAGTTGTGTGTGTAGGGGTCTGTGTGTTGTGCGTATGTGTGTGTGAGAGAGAGAGAGAAAGAGAGAGAGAGAGGTTGAGTGCGTGTTTATGTGTTTTCTCGTGTTATTGTGTGTGTATGTGTGAGTGAGTGTATTTTTGTGTGTATGTGTCTGTTTCTGTGTGTGTCTGTGTGTTTGTGTGTTTGTGTATTTGTGTGCGTGTGTCTTCGTGTATACCTAGTACGTATGTGTGTATGCGTATGTGTCTCTCTTTCTTTCTTTATCTCTTTATGTGTGTGTGTTTGTGTGTGTGTCTGTGAGTTTGTGTGTGTATATGTATGTGGCTTTTTGTATGTGTACGGACATACAGACACACAGACACACAGGCACACAGACAAACAGACACACAGACACACAGACACACAGACACACAGACACACAGACACACAGGCACACAGACAAACAGACACACAGACACACAGACACAGACACACAGACACACAGACACACAGATACACAGACAAACAGACACACAGACACACAGACACACAGACACACAGACACACAGACACACAGACACACAGACACACAGACACACAGACACACAGACACACAGACACACAGACACACAGACACACAGACACACAGACACACAGATACACAGACAAACAGACACACAGACACACAGACACACAGACACACAGACACACAGACACACAGGCACACAGACAAACAGACACACAGACACACAGACACAGACACACAGACACACAGACACACAGATACACAGACAAACAGACACACAGACACACAGACACACAGACACACAGACACACAGACACACAGACACACAGACACACAGACACACAGACACACAGACACACAGACACACAGACACACAGACACACAGACACACAGACACACAGGCACACAGACAAACAGACACACAAACGCACAGACACATAGACACACAGACACACAGACACACAGACACACAGACACACAGACACACAGACACACAGACACACAGACACACAGACACACAGACACACAGACACACAGACATTTGTAACTTGAATTTTCAAATAATCAATTTTCAACTTGTTATCCTACCGTAACCCAGTCAACGTAACCCTACCATATCCAAGTCATCTGTCCCCTACAGTAGCCCCCTACCCCTATCATAATCATCCTTCTATAAATGTACCCTACCGTAAACCTACCGTAATCAAGCCAAAGTTCCCCTACCGTAACTCGTACCGTAGTTCAGTCAAAGTTTCCCTGCCGTAACCCCGTACCGTAATCCAGTCCAATTTACCCTACCGTAATCTAGCAACGGCTTCCTACCGTAATCCCGTCCGTAATCGTCCTACTGTAGCCCAAGCATAGTTTCCCTACCGTAATCCCCGTACCGTAACCCGGTCAGAAGTGGCATAGGTGGCGGCTGAATGGAAGGTCGTTTTTGCAGATATAGATCGGTATATTTATTTTAATATCATAATAATAAAATATAAATGCTCATAATCATAATCGATCTCTATAAAACAGAGCTGCAGGAACGTGGCCTAATGGTAACCGGGATGCGGTTATTAGTGAATTCGGTTGGCAGGGTTTGGGATGATCGAGGTTGGCGCAGCCATCGGCGACATCCGGGCACAAATCGCACGAAATGGTCCATAAATCGAAAAACTATGGCCTGGACCGGGCCGAAGACAAAAAATGGGGGACAAAGTGAGTTTTTTGTGGGTATAGTCGAGCGAGTGAGCCGATCAACAAGTGGAAAGAGGCGCATATCACGGGGGAACATGGGGCTAAGCTCGCTTCTCACAGATCGCTGGCGGTGAAGAATCGGAGGGAAATGACAGGAGGAGAGTGAACGAGCCGAGACCCGACGAGCATCACGTGATGAACGTGATCTCGTATCGGCAGGGAATGTCGGTCACGTAGACGCGGCTGTAGTTTGGACCCCAGCCACGACCTACGGAGATCACGAGACTGCCCGACGACAGCGCCGGGTCGCGCGACACGCGCCGCAACGCTTGAGCCGGAGTCGTTGAAGACGCTTCGCCCTGAAAATGGACCATTTGAAAATGTTAATTGAAAATAAACAATTCGTTTTTGTCTCTTTCTCATGATCACATTGTTCATATATATCTTTTTTCAAGCATTCGCTCCCTCTGTTTGTCACGTGTCGCGGTCTCTCGGCCTCTTCAGCTATCTGTTTCCTTTTTCTGTACATAGAAACCCTAAGTGAGAATCAAATTTAAGCTTTTAAGTATTTATTGAGCGTCACTAGTGACTATTTTTTAATTCTAAATCTACTTCGTTTTCTCTGTGACAGCGCCGCACACGCGCCGCACACGCGCCGCGTCGCGTTATCACTCTAAAGTTTTTAATTTTTAAGCCGAATCTCATCATGTTATCCAAATTTCCATATCGTGAAATTTGATACTTCACTTTTTTGCAAATTGAAGAACGTTTTTTGATAATTGGAATTTGAGCTCTGTGCCATTCGATAGAGTTTTTTTTACGCTGATTCGAACTATATGTGTTTCAGAATGAGAAATCAATTTTCCAGCGCGCCTCGGCACGCGAAAAGTATAAATTTTCGAATTTCAAAAATCTATTTAGCGCAAGTCTTGAAAAAGTGTTTTTTCCCCTTTTTTTTAAATTCAAACTATGAGTTAGTGAGTGAGTGAGTGAGTGTCATTTCTAATGTAACGCAAACTGAAATTTATCAAACTGTTTTAGACAACCGTGGAATACGCCCGCCGGATGGCGGGCATCAGTCAAGATTTAATTTTTTTTCAGCTCATTCAAGCAGGTCAACGTTCGTTAAAATCAAAACATACCGCGTCAGTAATAGTCTTTGTATTTATTACGCACACTGCCTTGCAGTATCACAGCGTCTCGGATTCTCTAAGTATCTTTTCTCTGTCTTTTTCCTTCACAGTACTTCTGTCTCTCAATTTCTTTGTTTCTCATTCTCTCAGCTTCACTATAGTCTTTTTCCAATGGAAGGTCTTCGACTTTCGGGCAATCTTGAAAAGTGACTCGTAATTAACCAAAAAAGGTTTGAAACACTGAACTGAACAGAGCGAAAGAGCACTGTAAAAGTGGAATGCGCAGACACTTAACTAGGATCGTTACGGGACCAAAGGTACCTAGTCCTTTAAAACTTGTGAAAATCCTTGTCCATTTGTTGGAAATGGAGCATATATGTCTGCCTCTGTCTTAATATACCTCTTCTCTCTTTCTCTTTCTGTCTCGATACTCTTTGTACAATTTCTTGTCACTTTGTTTATATCCCTTCGTTTCGCATTATTTCTCTCTCGCTCCCTATGAGTTTGTCTTCTTTGCCTTTAAACGGGTACTTCGGCCGATTTGGTTGCGTACCCGGTCTGAGTATCATATATTGCACGCAATACTCTTGGTACAACATCAAAGTGTCGAGAGGCCTAAGACCTGGGATTTTTTTCTTCGGAATCACCATTTCCAAAAGTATTTCATTAATATGATTAAAACAAAAGAAAAATAAACCGTGTTTATGTCTGTTGGGTTACTGTAGCCCAAACTTGCGATGTCGCACCTACTTGTCTACATATATCTCGCTTCAATGTGAACGAAATTTAATACAGTTAATCGGAAAAAGATAGATAATTATACAGTAAAAAAGTTTTTGAATTTGTAGAATAGAAAAGTATAAGTGCCATTCAAGACTTTAAAAAACATTTTTATGTCACAACTGCAACCTCGTGTTTGGCAGGATTCCAATGCATATGTTGCTTGAGTCTTATAATAAAGTGTCTCAAGTCTCTTTTGCGTTCTATGCCTCTGCCTCACTACCTCATCCTGCGCTGAATTCCAAAATCTTTTCTATTTATGGGTGACACCGTCTCTCTGTCTCAATGCCTTTCGTCTCCATACCGCCCTGTATTTTCTGTATTTGTCTCGGAACCTTTTGATTTACACTCCTTCTTTGATTCTTACTTCACTGACATGTGCACTTTCTTCAAGGTCACTCTCTGTCTTTTCCCTATCAAATCTTTTGTTTCTTCCTCTTCTCTAACCAGACGTATGAACATTGTATCAGTTCACTAACCTGATGTACTCGAATACAGTACCCGGGCGACAATCGCCTGAGGGTGTCCGCCTTTGAGGAACACGCAGCTAATGAGATGAAGAGCGGCCGCGTGCCGCTGTTGTACAGCCAGACATCCTCCGGCCCATCGGAGCCCAGGGGTTCTGTTTGTCGTATCAAAGCAAAAGATGCTTCGTTCCGAAGATCCCACTCCGAGCAGACCGGCTGCGCGTCGTGGACCGAACGAGACAAAACACCGACGGCCGCGAACTGACCCGTCAGCTGAACCACTTCGCCCATGGACTCCTTGCGCTCGTAGCGAGCCAAATGTCCCCAGGCTGAAAATAAAATTTTGAAAATGAAGTGTGAGTGTGAGTGTGAGTGTGAGTGTGAGTGTGAGTGTGAGTGTGAGTGTGAGTGTGAGTGTGAGTGTGAGTGTGAGTGTGAGTGTGAGTGTGAGTGTGAGTGTGAGTGTGAGTGTGAGTGTGAGTGTGAGTGTGAGTGTGAGTGTGAGTGTGAGTGTGAGTGTGAGTGTGAGTGTGAGTGTGAGTGTGAGTGTGAGTGTGAGTGTGAGTGTGAGTGTGAGTGTGAGTGTGAGTGTGAGTGTGAGTGTGAGTGTGAGTGTGAGTGTGAGTGTGAGTGTGAGTGTGAGTGTGAGTGTGAGTGTGAGTGTGAGTGTGAGTGTGAGTGTGAGTGTGAGTGTGAGTGTGAGTGTGAGTGTGAGTGTGAGTGTGAGTGTGAGTGTGAGTGTGAGTGTGAGTGTGAGTGTGAGTGTGAGTGTGAGTGTGAGTGTGAGTGTGAGTGTGAGTGTGAGTGTGAGTGTGAGTGTGAGTGTGAGTGTGAGTGTGAGTGTGAGTGTGAGTGTGAGTGTGAGTGTGAGTGTGAGTGACAGAAAGCAAGAAGAGCGTAATAAATAGAGAGATAGAGAGTGAGACAGATAGAGAAATAGTTAGAGAGATGCCTTTCGTTTTCTTATAACACTTTTCTCATTTAGGATACTGCCCCAGTTGGACCAAACTTTGATCCGACCAATTCTCTTTTCCCTCTTTCCAAAATGAGTTCCGGTACTTTCCCTACCCTTTGTTTTCTTCTTCACCCTCCTGCTTTCATCCAATTGGCCACCTCCCTTAGCCGAATGGCCCTCTTGGGAGACCTGTAGCCCTAGTAGTCTCAGCTTTCCGACGACACTTTCAAAGACAAATAAGGCAGTTCGGATTATGCACAGAGGCCGTTCGGCTCTGCGGAATGCGCTCTGAGGGTAAATTTATTCATCCGACACGTCTGGGCGGGGGTGGAAACACGACACGCCGAGAGGCTTACGTCGCAAGACGCGCTGATTTTGCCGTTCACTTAGAAGTGAAGTGGAGAATGCAATTGTGACTTCAAGATGAATGTCACATCATCAGAAACTAGAAAACAACGGTTTCAAAACCTAAAGTTCCCTCACACAAAATCGAAACGACGACAAAAGTTTCACCTGTTCAATAGGATACCTTTGGAATTTACGAAAGTTTTGGAATTAGTTGTGCTAAACCATCCACATTTCGCGGATCTTTGCCTACTAAATTTGGCGACCTTCGGCCGCTTCAGGGTCGCTTTCCAATATAGGATCAAGTTGACTTTTAGCCGTATCAAATTCGCTTTGCCGTCTTTTGTAGAATAGTGCATGAACACTCGTTTCAAGTACCCAAGCGCTGCCGGCCGCACTAAGGTATCACTCCTCGCTTTCCCATTTCACAGTCCTTACTACCCTCTGGAAATTGCTCAGTTTGCCTATTACTTTTTTCTGCTACCCCTAAAAGCGGATATAACCGGAGACATAAACATCACAAACGATTTTTTGTTCTGGGTTACGGTAAACGGCCACAAATAACTGTAACTCTTAAGAAACTTTTGTAATGATGTACAGTGAATTCATAAGAATTTTCTGCCTTATATGAATGAAGTCGCATAAAGGCTGATGTTGAAAGATTAACTTTTCAAGTATCGAAATGTGATATTTTACGTTGCGTCTTGCGTAGTAATATTGTGCGATTGGGTTAAGAAACAAACATTTTCCTAACGACCGTAGGCAGCTTAACCGAGCGGCCGAAAGTCGCTTTTCCATGAGGACGCATGCAGCCTAATTGAAAGGCCGAAGGCCGCGTAAAGGTGCGGCCGCAGGCCGTGAACGAGAGAGTTCACGGCGAGGGGATACCCTTCTTGATGTACTAGTTTTCAATATTTTGAAATTCCCAGCTTAAAGATTATTCTAAAAACACATAAGTAAATCAACATAGTGCGTGCTACAGCTTCCGGGTTGCATCATATCTGCTTCTCAAATTTCCAGATCTGATCCGGTTGGTCAAACTATAATAAAAGAAAACGGAGTTTTGAGTTATGAAAATCGTGTGACTTTTTCAGATTTTAGGTTTATTTCGTAATCCGGTTGGTGGTTTTTCGAAGCTTAGAGCATGTTTCAAACATTTCAAAGAACCACCACCGAATTCGTGTTTTCCCGATCACTGACCCCCTATCCATCGGCAACAAGAAGTTGGCGTGGAATTATTTAATCGGAGGGGCAGCCGAGAAATCAATGTGTTGCCACAATGGGTCTCAATCACGATTGTGGACGGCTGCGGACCCCCGAAATAGAGTGGTTCGGGCAGAAGGCGCAGACAATTCCCGGAAGGCCGACTTGGAGCAGCCGCTGAGGAACACCCACCCCCACGGGCCATCAGAAAGCGTTTAATAGCAAGAAAAGCGGGGGTAATTGATAAGGTTTGCAACAATAAGTGGAGAAACAGAAAATGTGTGTGTATGTGTGTGTGTGTGTCCGAGTGTGCGAGTGAGTGAATGTGAGAATGTGAGTTTCTGCACGTGTGTGTGAACGCGTTTGTGTGTATGTGTGTTAGTGTGAGTGCAAGTGCGTGAGTATAACGTGAGTATAATGAATTCACACAAACCAAAACCAAAAAATCAATGAGAAGAACGAAAAACCCACCGGTGGCGTGCGTATGTAAAAGATGCGGCTGTGTCTGTATGGATGAAGATTCTCGACTCGTACTTGGCGGAGAGTCGGGAGGCTCCGGAGGCGTTCCGGCGGGTATGGAAGGCGGCCGTTGGTCAGGAACACCCATACCGCCAGCGGTAAAGCGAGGCAGATGGTCGGGGGAGGCTGAAAAGAAGAGGTTGAAAATAAAAATGAATGAATCTGTGTATAGTCGTCGCCAATGCTACTTCGCCCAATTTCGCTCTTAGCTCTGTGCAAATGTCACCAGACGCAAATTTGCGTACGAAAATCCTGCGTTTAAGAATACGTACGCAATACTGCGTCAGGATTACATTTTCGAATCGGCCATGAAGTGAAATTGGCGAAAATTATACGTGTGGGAGTGTGTGTGTGTGTGCGTGCGTGTGCGTATATGTAAAAGATATTGAAAATTAATAATGCATGTGTGAGTGTGTGCGTGTTTGCGTGCGTGTGTGCGTGCGTATGTGCACATGTGGGTGGGTGTTCGTGTGTTTGTATGCCTGTGTGTTCGTATGTGTGTATGTGTGTGCGTGTGTGTGCTCGTATGTGTGTGTGCGTATGTGAGTGTGAGCGTATGTGTGTATGTGTGTGCGTGCGTGTGTGTGCGTATGTGTGTATGTCTGTGTGTGGTGTGTGTGGTGTGTGTGTATGTGTGTATGTCTGTATGTGTGCATGTGCGCATGTGTGCATGTGTGTATGTATGTTTTTGTGTAAGCATGTGAGCATGTGAGCATGTGAGCGTGTAAGTGGGCAAGTGAATTTGTGTGAGTGAGTGTGTGTGTATGTGTGTGTAAAGTGTATACGTGTGTATGTGTTAAAACATATTTTGAGTACAAACTACATAAAAGTGGTCCCTTGACACCCAGCGGCTGTTCCTATTCCTCCCACACAGAGGCAATCGTTTTTGCATCGTCGGCCAATTATACACACCGCGACCATATGCCTCTTACGACGCGTGAACATTTATCAAATGCACAAATTGGCTCCCACACAATAAATCTATCGTAATCCTGTCTCCCTCTTAGAAGGTAGCCGCTCTCTCTCTCTTTCTGCCAGTGCATTCGACGAGTCTCCGCCGCACAAGCGACACTAATATATATGGGCCCTAGGGAAGAGGAAAGGGAGGGTGGAGATACCGCCGACCCGCGAAGTTCTCACGAAAAGGGCTCAAAAGGGCGAAAAGTGCACTTTTCGGGTGAAGATGTATGATTTGTTTCGAGCTGAGTGACAGGGCAGATGGGAATTGTTTAAAATACTGGTACTTGGGTCAAAAAACCGTTCTGATACTTTTGGAATGACCCTTTTACATAATTTGATTTATAAGTAATGCAAAATCAAACACAGTCATTTATGAGTTGCCCCTCAGCGAAGAGGGTTGGACAAATTTCGAAAAACTTGTGAAACTCCTAGAACCTCGTAAATAAGTAGTAATTCAGTCAGCAAAAAAAGTTAAAACTGGCCGGGATTCGAACCAGATACCCCTAGCGTGGCAGTCCGTAGCCCACACCACTCGGCTACCGATCAAATTTTGCTTAACGCTGCAGCGCCCTCATATGCAGCCGGCGGCGCAGGGCGCGCGAATTTCCCTAATATAAAAATGGGTGTTTTCGAATTTGGGAAATGCATAGCAAAGTTAACCTACTATCCCTCACAAAGTACGAAATTGGCTTCACAAAAAGGTGGTCTCGTTTGATTTGACCACCAAGATCCGAAGGACTACAGATTTAATATTGACACTGTTAGAGTTGGCGAGAGAGATTTAGAGAGCACAGCGCGGCGCGCAATTCGAATGAAAATTTCGGTAAAAAGTTTTCTAGTTGACTTAAATTTGAATAAAAGGTTTAAATTTAAATTTTTAAAAAATCGGAAATTGTTCAATTTCAATTTTCAACAAGTTCAAAAATAGTTCTACAAATTGACAAATTCCGAAATCCAGCCAATTTGAAGTCTTTAAAAGCCAAAACTTGAACTTCTCTTAAAAGATCGATCCTCTCAACGGTGGGTCAAATTTCAGGCGGCCGCATCCAAAAAGATAGACATTCCTCTTGTTCTTTGAAAACTGAGCCGCGCTGGGAAACTTTTCAAAACTTCTAAACAGTAGAATAGCTACTTCGAATTTAAAACTTAAAACGGTCTATTAAAATTAAAGAGTTGAGGAAATTGCTCGAAATTTCGGGAAAAATGAGAGTGATTAAACCGACATAAGACAATTTTGTCGAATAAAGAACTAAGCAATTTCAAAATGAAAGTTGAATTGAAATCCGTATTTTAATAAAACGAAAAACTCACATAGATGTGTCCTGTACTGCAGATGTCCGTTTCCGACGGGCGGTACGTCCCTGCCGTTCTCTGAGCCCGAGTCCTCTTCTGTGCAACTCGTCTCCGGTCGGATCCACAGTGCATAATGATAGGGATTGCAACAGCTCACGGTAGCGTTGTTGATGGTGACTCGGCCGAAACGACACCAAGGTAGTGCTTCCAGTCGGTGAAGGGCTGCGTCTACCTGAAATTTCAAACGTCAACTCAGGTAACAAGGGGAATTGGGTTGTGAGAGGTGAAAGAACTAAGGGACAATCTGGTTCAAAAGCTGGCTTTTTAGTGGAATGTTGGCTTTTTTTGTGATGCAGTTTCAGCTTTTTGGTGAGAAACAGTTTCTGCAAAAGCGCTTTTTGACCCGGTTAACATATTATTACCGCCAAAACTTGACCTTTACGTCGCGCCAATGTTTCGATACCAGAAGTCAAACCACCCTACGCCTCCTGAATTCAGCGTCCTTCGGCCGCCTCAGGACACCTTTGTGGTCTAGGAGTAAAGCGGCCGTCGGCCGCATCAGTGCCGTCTCGCGGCCTACACAGATCAGTGTGTAAATGACTCTTTCCTGATATGAAACAAGAAAACATCCTCAAAAATTGGTTTTTGACCATTTTAGTAATGAACATAAATTGGATTTCATTTTCACTACCTTGTTGGGTTGGTTTATCTGACAACTGGATTCATGATCTACCAAAAAATCGCACACGAAAAAACAAGACAGCACTGTTTTCTTTTTACTGTACGAACGAAAAATAACGATTTGAAGCTAAAATTATCACTATGCAAATATTGTTCATTGTGAACCCCCCAGATCAAATTAATGTAGACCCAGACAAAATGTCTTGTTTTCGTGTATGTCAATCCACCTAACAAAAGATAGAAAATTTGTTTATGCGTTATTTTTGTATTTTGAATGTTTATCCCGCAAGCTGCATTTACAATACAGAGTTGCTGATATCGTATGGGTTTGATCATTACCGGACGAAATTAAACCCGAACGCAATCGGTCGCATTGCATAAACTTACCACTAAAACATTAGTCTGTGCTCGTTATGAGAATGCCTTTGTCTTGAAATGCCCATATTTCGATTTTTTTTAGAAAATGCCCATATTTCGATTTTTGAATTAAAACGTCAAGGTGGGCATATTAGAATCAAATCAAAATAGACCTTATTTCAGCGGAGTTGCGAAACTTAGCCGAGAGAGCGTGCACAACGAAGATACGCAGACAAAAGACGCTTTTTTCCCGCGGATCCCGCTGAAGCGCTGATTTCCGGTTGTATTATAAAGAATTTCTTTAAATAAGGTTTATGGAGGGTAAAATGTCAGCTTAAGATTCACTTCGCCAAAGTGTATCATGACAATTTGTAGGCTACAGTAGAAATTTTTCTCTGTTGATACAGAAATTTCCCAGTCAACCCTTCAATTGAGCAGATTTTGCTTTTTTTATGTTGCCCTATTGGCACATGATTTCCGTTTGACAACAGCCAAATTCTTGTCAACTCAAACTACAAAAGATATTTTACTACTTTCTTACCTGTAGATCCCGCCACCGCCAGAGTTTGCAGCAGAGGTAGGGCATGCTCATGGGCCGGTCTATCTGAGGGATCAAGCCAGAGTCCTCCTCCAAGGGCTCTTCGTCCGGCCGTTCGTCCATCGGTGGTCCCGGAGCACAGGCCTTCGCATCCACCCCGCCCGACTCGACGGCTTTTCGGATCACGTCCACGTCTTCGGCGTCGAACCCTCGCATCAGTCGCAGGAACCTGCAAGCATCAAACTTTGTAAACCTCCAAAAACCATCAAAATGACTCGATTTTCATCGGGATTTCTGGTGTCCCCTTGGCTGTCCCCCGGGCGCCGGCTTGGTCCAGCGGGTCCTATCCGCCCGGAAGCAGCTCCCAGCCGCGCTTTCTGAAGGCGAGTCGATACTGGTAAGCCGGCCGGCGGCGCCCATTGTTCGCCCCCATTATCCGCACGGAAGAAACTCCACAAATGCGCGGGGTGCAGCCTAATCGGGAGCACGGCGGGGGAGGAATGCGCGGATTTCGGCGTTACAAGGAAGAGGAAACGAAAGGCGTATGAAAGGAAAGTTGTCCCGAGTATTCAAAAACAGTTCGGCATTCAAAAACACTATTCTAAAAGGCATGTAGTGCCCGCCAACCTTACTTCGGCGGTTTTTTTCTGACGTTGGTTTTCGAATTAACCATTACTACTTCATAATATTTAGCTACAAATGGGGCGTGGCCGCTTTTCGGCCAAAGTAGAATTTGTGGAAAAAAGCCAATAAAAGCTGATAAAATAGACTTTCCTAATTAGGCAAATGTGATACGAAATGGATTTGTATTGTAGCAAGACATGGAAAAAGCTAATAATTTGAATTATTCTATGGAACATTCGTGAACAGTGGCCAATAATGAGTAAAAGCAGAGATAGACAAAAAATGAAAGAGGAAGGTCTCTGCGATTGGCACTCGTCTGATGTCGTATAAGTCGAGCATGTCAAAAGCGGAATTTCAGAACTCGCAATTCTTGAAGAGCAAACGGCAAAGATAAGTATTTCAAGCCTGGAATATAACATGAATCTAGGGAATTTTATCTTTCTAAAGTTACAACTCATGTTACACAAGAACAAAATACAAATTTACCTTATTTTTGGGATGGTTTCCACCAAGATTTGATTATTTTGCCTAAAAAAGGAACAAATTTGGGTCACTTGGGTAAAATGAGTCAAAAATGTCTTTTTGAATTGCCAAAGGCTTCTTTTTTGCAAATCCGCTTTCAAAAACTACAGAGGGCTTCTAGTTTTCAAGTTACGTTCATTTCAATTTTAAAATTATACCTGGAAATGGTAGAATGAAAAAAAAGAATGTTTTTAGAGGGGTTTGCACATAATTCAAGAACCAGAGAAGCTCAGAAAATTTTAAAGACAGATTCTGAAGTAGTAAGTCTAAGGTTTCATAAAAATGCCTGATATGACTCGTTTGGCCAAATTTCATCTTACCAAGAAAACAACTTCTTTTTCGCTTTTAGCATAATTGTCTGTAAATTTTCAAACTCATGGGTTGGAAACGATCTCAAACAACTGCGACATGAATCAGACATGAATCAGTGACCGACAGTCATATGCAATCGGTTGGGTAGAGGCATTTTTCTTAAACAAACTCTAGAACATGCAAATTATATAATAGTTGATTTAGTAGTTTTCATGTTATTCTCTTTAAACTTTTTTTGAAAAATAAATAAAGATTAATTTGAAATTATCCTAACTTTCTTTCCATTTCCTTTTTGTGTGGTTGCAGCGCCAGTCGCTTTTTTCTCCCGAGCAGACTGGGATTATTGTCTTCGGAAACCTGATTGTCTAGACGAATCGGAAATTACCCGTCGCTATTCGTTGCAATTTGAGACGAAGGTTCGGGCATTGTGAATTTTGAGCAAAATGGAATTTTTCGGATCTATGTTTGTCACACAAGTGGTGTGTGATACAGTTCTAGTGAGCCAGAGAGCACGGAAAACGAGGAGAGGCCAGTGTGGCGGCCAAAAGGACGTTTTTGGTCAACTTTTAAAATTCAAACCCGTACCAAATCGGCAGCTTGCTATAAATCGATAAAATCGGTATAATAAGAGAATTCATGTAAGAGAACCCTAAAATATCCGGCGGAAAAGCTGAAAATCTAATTTTCAAGATTAAAACCCTTTTCTGCTTAAATATTCTGTCAGACTCTGCAACTTATCTCCAAAATCCTCCTCCCCCGCCTTCGAAACGATTCTTCCCCGGGGCCGAGATTTGGTGCGCGGGGCGACGGCGGCGCCAAAACAGACGAGTTGAGCCAATTGTTTTTGGGCGCCGAGCCTTCGGAAAACAAGGCTCGCGTGTCGCTGTGCCTCCTGAATCTCTTCGCCCCGACGATGACGAGGCGAGTAGCCGGCGGGCAGGCGTTAAGCGAATTACGCGCCCGTTTGGCTCCGGACGAACGCCCGGAGACCAATTTACGGCCGTTAGCACCACGAGGAAGCAACCTAATTAGCGATGAATAAAGGGGCTCGTTTACGAAGGGGGAAACAATTAGAATTAGATAGGAAGAAGGAAATCTGGGTAACAATCTCGGTGAAAAAAGGCAAGTGGTAGTTAAAATTTTTTGACATAGATGTCCTACAAAAACGAGACTCGAACCATCAGACCGGTATGGTAAACAAAACTTTCTTTTTCTGTAAACGGCAAACCTATCAATTATTTTTGTAGCTTAAAATGCTGTTTCCAATTACTTTGACGAAAAACTGAAGTTTCCTATCGCGGGGTCGGTTGGGCAGCTCTGGTTCAAAACCAACAAAAGTAAAATTCGCAATTAAACAATCGAATTTGCTAAGAAAAACTTGTGATATATGAGAAAGGAAGATTTTTGTTTATCAATCAGATCAAAAACTCAGGAAAGGGGTGAACAAGGCAAGCTAATACTTGAGCTCCAAGATTGGCGCAAAGCGGCTTTGAAGCGGCCAAAGGTCGCTTTTTCTTTTGTCAGAAAGCGATCATTATACAGAATGCAAAAGGGAATGACTCAAGAAGCGTACTTCTTATACCTTAAATTTTTCCGTGCTGTTTTTTTGAAAGCGTGCAAAATAATTGCTTTTACACAGTTCTTTATGCCACATTTCTGATTTTCTCGTAATTTATCGATTCTAGCTGCCACAGCCCCAAATTGGTAATGCGAAATTCGGTGTATCCATAAAAAGTTCGAAAAATACATTTCTAAGGTGATTTTAAAAAGCAAGAGCTTCGAAATTCAGTAAAATTGGATGTATATAACGCAAAATATCAAATGTAACAAAGCGCAAATGGGATTTTTCAAAGAAACTTAGAATTTTGTTGGAAAAATTTTACGTTTTTTTTTGTTAAGAGAAAAGAACACGAGGTAGAAAACAATCAATAATCGAATGAAACATGTGAAAGTGAGAAAATAAGTGTAGAAAAAGTAAAGGAAGTATATAAGTGCGTAAAAATGTTGTTCCTCCAAGGCGTCAAAAATTCTTACGGCTGTCAATCATTCCTGATTACGCGTTCTTTGGGATATCGATTTTCTGTGTCTATCGGTCAGTAAAATTGATTTTCAAAATTTTAACGTTTCAAGAAATTTTTCTGAATTTGCAGAATCGTAATTACACAAAATTTAAATGAAGTTTGTCTTGTAGTAGATGAAAATGCTACTTTTTCGACTGAAAGGTATTTTAAATTGAATAATGGAAAATAGGGCGAGTTTCAAAAACGATCGGCAAAAATTTTAGGAATCAAAAAGCAAAGACTATAATTTTTGAAACATTAATTGAGAAAGTTTTTTTTTTTAAAATAAAATTTCAATTAAAAAAAAGCCTTCAGTGGCAATTATAGCATGCGTTTTTTTGTCATCGGAGTTAAATTTTTCCGATTTGGCCCAAAAACATTTTCTTCTGAAACGAAATTCACAGTTTTACCGTGATCTTAACAGAAAATCGATAAAGATTGGGACACGGCGCGCGTTGATTGGCCGATTTGGGGTCAATTATCGATTAGTAATTGGCAGCGCGCGAAATTGCAGAAGTTAATGGAATTAGGTATATGGAATGGGTCGGATTGTGGAAAAATGAAAAAGTGACTCTAAAATAAATCGATATCGACTGTTCGCCTACCTTCTTCGTGCGCGGCGCTCGTCTGATGTGACGAGAAGCCGGCGTCGCCAGAGCCGCTCGACGTGGCGCCGGCGCTCGCTGAAGACGCACCAAAGGCCACAGTCCATGGCCGGCCATCCGCGATTGGCCGCGGATCGATTCTCGATCGGAGCGCGCGGCCGATTCGAATCGATCGCTTTCACTCGCTCTCTTAGGGCTCGAGTTCGAAATCAGCGGCGGCGGCGTATCCTTCGCTCCATGAGGTTGTTGTGCTGCTGTGCTGCTGAGAGCGCTGCCGCCGGCGCTGGGTGGGGGCGGGGCTCCGTTGTGTGGTTGTGTGTGTCGGCGGCGGTCAGGGATCGATGGGCGGTGACCAGACCACACCCCCGTCTAACGAGCCATGCCAAACGCTAACGACGTCTTTCAGCTGCGCATTAGCGCCTGCCCTCCGCCCTTCCGCCTCTTCCGTCAGCCTTCGGTCACGTCGTCTTCCGAGCCTTCCGTCGAAGTCCGAGGGTTTCCCCTAGTTAACTCTAGCTTTGACTTCATTTGACCTCTGCTTTCACAGACTCCGTCGGAAGATGACGACCTGGTCGCCTGCCGAACTCCCCTGGGGCTGCCAGCTGACAAAGAGCGCCATCTGGACGTAGGGAGAGTCTCGCGCATAGTAAAACGACTACGCCGCCGGGAGTTGCGCCGCAGGGTTATGACGAGACTGGGAACAACATGATGTGATTTTGTTGAAGTCATATGGAGTCAGTAGCCTAAGCAAATTTATGGAAACAAGCCAGAAAAGGAGTGAGACGAGAGAAACCTGAGAAATATTACCTGGAGATGGGGGGAGGGAGAGAGAGTGAGTGGGTGAGTGGGTGAGTGTGTGTGTGTGTGTGAGAGAGAGAGAGAGAGAGAGAGAGAGAAGCTCGGACTTACAACGAGGTGCAGGTCCAAAAGTTCAAAAAAAAAGTTGAGACAGGAAATGGCAAGACACGGA
The DNA here is from genome assembly GCA_964057215.1 of Oscheius myriophilus. Taxonomy (NCBI): domain Eukaryota; kingdom Metazoa; phylum Nematoda; class Chromadorea; order Rhabditida; family Rhabditidae; genus Oscheius; species Oscheius myriophilus. The sequence continues at coordinate 17,266,316 of OZ059902.1, forward strand.
GAGACGGAATGACGGAGAGACGGAGAGATGGAGAGACGGAGAGATGGAGAGACGGAGAGACGGAGAGACGGAGAAACGGAGAGACAGAGCGACAAAGAGACGGAGAGACGGAGAAACCGAGAGTCGGAGAGACGGATAGACGGAGAAAAAGAGAGACGGAGAGACTGAGAGACGGAGATCCGCAATTCTTTAAATTCTTTTCACACCTCGGCCTTCAAAATGACAACAAATGACGTCCCTTGTTTTTTGGCGGAAGTGTAAATTCCAGCGTGCGGCTGGGTCTCAACTGCTACCAGCTGATCTGCCGGTTAACGAGTGCAATGCGGGTTGAACAACAAACAAGTCAACAGCAAACGAATAAATACTGATTGGGAGGCATCGTTTAAGCTTTTAATACAAAGAGAGAGTAAGTGAGAAAAAGGAGAGAAAGAAAGAGAGAGAGAGAGAGAGAGAGAGAGAGATAGAGATAGAGAGAGATAGAGAGAGAGACAGAGAGAGGGAAGAAGGGATGGAGGATGGGACTCCTTGAGCTTCTCCTACAAGATGAGACTTCGACTTAACTTCATGTGAGGCGTCACTGAGGTCCGCCACCTAAGTATTTCGGTGCCAGTGTCCCTCAGTCTCTTATTGTCTGAGTGACATCTTACCTGGTCCTTGACTTGATCTCCTACTGTCACATCATTTCATTTTTGAAGTGTCTCGCTGTTGCAGTCCTGCGTATTCCATTGCTCAAATGTCGAAGTAACTTAAGGCTTAGTAGTTGGCACTTCAGAACCTTCAAGAATTTTTGCGTATCTTAGTAATTAAATATAATTAAGTCTCAGTGCTTCAGGATCTCTGGGATTAGCCTCACATTGTCTCAAGATATGTTCCGATTTTGTTTGACTGAAAAACAAAAACATCGGAATACACAGTTTCTCTCATTCTCTCTTTCTCTGTCTCTCTCTGTCTCTCTCTGGGGTTCTCTCTGGGTTTCTCTACATACCTCCTGTTTAAATGAGAAAAGCTTACTTTTTTTGCAACGTTCCTGTTTAGCAAAGATAGCTTTCATTTCAGAATGTTTTCAAAGCTCGGATATCTTAAAAGAAAACCGTATTACAATCGGGATTAAACTATTTCGGAAAATTTCGAAATGGGTAATATTAGAATTCAATCGAAATAATACTAGGACATTGTAATAGCGGTGGATTACAAATGCGAACAGTTTAGAATTATATCGCTGAAAATTCCAAAGCCGATCGACCAGTTTTTTTTCGATCGATAGTCAGTTTCGCAAAATCGAAGCGACGTGAAAATTTGTTGCTTGATCCACCCATTTTCGATATAGACTTGTCGTTGATCTGTGCAGATGCAAATGCTTTCGGTGGTGTCACTGAAAAAGCGAGGAAAAATAGCTGTTGGCTAATTTGAAATCGTTGAAAAGCCAAATGAAAGCCAAAGCGCGCTCGGTCCATGTAACTGCGTGTGCCAAATTTTGGTTTGATAGGCTTTGCATTCTAACGGCTGAAACTTTGCTTTGTATGCCTTAAGACTTGCAGATCCAGATGCTCTCCATCGGGGTTTCCACGGCCCGGGTCATTTGAAAAATTTTGGTCGGCCCGACCCGGGACGGCCCGTTCGGCCCAATTACCCTGACTCAATTTACTCTGACTGAATCAGATCGCCCCCACACGACAAGGGTTCGATCACGATCGGTGGCGTTATTTTTTGTACAACTAATATGTTAGTACCAAACATTATTTAGTTATTTAAAGCAATTAAAAAAATTATTGTACCGATTTATACAAAATTTAGTATATTATTTTTCACACTCGGCCCGACCGCGCCGGTCCATCCCCAAAAAAATATGAAAACACAGCCGTACCATACAGAAAAAAATTCGACTGACAAAAAAAGATGAAATTGGCTGACCAAATGCATTTCTGCATTAAATTTATAAAATCAGTTTGCTTGTAAAACCTTAGAACATGGAAAATAAAAACGGATAAACCCATGGGATCTTTGTCAGATGACCTCTCCCGCCTGTTGTTTTCCTTCGCTCTTCCGCATCAAACCATTTCCTCCTACGTCCGCTGCTCGGACATATAAACAATAAACATAGTGGGAGAATGCATTGCTGAACGCAATTAGTGCGCTTTGCACCGTGCGAAGTGCGATTTCGGCGGCGGGCCGCCGCGCCGTTTGACGCGGGCGCGGGGCGTTATGAGATCTCACCTGGCATAGGTGTGTTCCCGCGAGAATTTCTCTCTGCAGACGGCCCACTTGGTGACAGCTGCTGTGACAGCCGCAGTGATGGAAAGGAACCATCACGTCACACGCGCCTTTTTAGAGAGACGGGCCACACTGCTGGTGTTAAGTGGCCGATTGGCGCCGAGATTTGCAATTGATTGATAGATACCGCGAAGATTTTTGCTTAAGATAATGTTTGCATTATAATAAGGGTCATAAGAGAATGCAGAAAGTAAAAACAGAGAGAGAGAGAGAGAGAAAGAGAGAGAGAGAGAGGAGAGACATTTTTGTCCGTGGGCAATTTTGGGTAGCGGGTGACCCTTTGTGATACGTACGATAGTTTTTCAAAAGTGATATACTATAGGAAACCGAGCATTACCATTGCTGTCAAACTGGAACATGAAATTGAAAAACTTGAACTTAGAAATTCATCTTGATTCTAATCTGGAAAGTCACAAAAAATTCGGAGAATGACTGTGATTTTACTCTACCTTCATGTCAAACTTTTTTTCTCCCATTCACAATACAAATCGTTTTAAAATTGCATTAGGAACCAAAAATCGAAAACTCGAAAAGGCCAAAGTCTTAGGACAAAGTTGACGTTCTTTGAATTCATCCGATTTTTGACCCGAATTACGGTAGAGTGCGCTAATTTTTCAAAATTGGTCAAACAGAGTGAAACTAATGTTTGTTTGAAAGCTTTTGCCGTGAATAGATCAAATCTGTCAACTAAATAGCGAAAATCGCTTGCACTTCCACACAAGAGTCCTAAAACCTGTAAATTTTGAAATTATGCGATAGTTTTTCGCATTTTGCAACATTTGGCACAAAATTTGAGCAAACTAGTAGTATAAGCATTGTAACTATTCCTTAAAAAACGGAATGTAACTATTCCTAAAAAAACCCCGTTTTCCTTGTCTCTTTTTCGGAAATGCACTATAATATGCACATGTTAATAGTGCCGACGTATTAATGTCATTAAAGATTTTCTTATCCCACCCAAAAGTTTATTAAACTGATATACGATACAAATAACACAATGAAACATACGAGGAAGTCAAAACGGTTATTTTTGTCTAGTAAGACATCTCATGATTCTTAGATTCTTTTCCAGTGGATGTTAAAGACATTTGTTTTGGGTCCTGTCGCGATAAACCCGGGGGACTCAAAAAAGAGAGTGTTGAATGGAGCTGTGTGGAGAAAAAATGCGCAAAAATCAGTAATTTTGCGTCCTTTCCAATGCACCATTTTGGCAATCGGAAGTTGGTAGAGTTGACAATTGAAGTGTTTCGAGTAAAGTCGTCGGTAGAGGTAAAGTCGTCTGCCGCAGTATCAAGGACGGTTGAACAGTTTCTTCTGCAAAGTGGTATACAATTCGGGCTAAGGAAGGTCTCTTACCATTTTTTCTTGTTCAAACAGTCTTCCTTCAATCGCGTTTTTCATATCGTCAGCGCAGCGCTTAAGAATGCTTTGAATGCGCTTTCGATCTGAAAAAATCAATATCCATCTTGGTTTTTAAGAAGGCCCACTTTTGCTGTATACGTGTGAGGTTACATTGAGGGTTTCGTCGATGCAGTCGCAAATGAACATTGACGTACCCCAATCCTTATGTTCCTTGACGGCAGCTTTTGGAGGCTGGATCATGATGACCTAACAAGTAATTAATGATTACCAAGAAATACACAAACCTTTTCGGACAAGATGTCGCTGCCGTAGAATTCTAAGAAACCATGAAAAAATTGAGCAACGTTTTGTTCATTTGGCTTCTCCAGCAGATTTTCCTTATTTTCCTAAAACAAAATCTCTCTGTCTCTCTGCTCTCTGTCTCTCTGTCTCTCTGTCTCTCTGTCTCTCTGTCTCTCTGTCTCACTGTCTCTCTATGTTGGTTCTTTCCATTCACTTACAACATCCAGCGGTAGCACCGCCGGAACAGTGCGCTGAAGATAGTAAATCAGCATCAACATGTAGCCGTACGATGGAATAGTACCATTCTGCTTCGAGCATATGTCGAATTCGTTTGTCAGCTGAGATGCACAAGTATCTCTAATAGAAAAAATTACTGACCTTTTTGATCCAGAATCCCAAAACTTTCACTCGGTTGTCGTAATTGCAATACTTGCGCAAAAGCTCTGCGTTGGCCACGGCAGAGCTGTTGTCGAAACTGACGCTGAAATAAAATCATTAAGCTATTTTGAATAAAATATCATACTCAACGCTTAATCCTTTCCATCGCAAGCAAATAATCGGATTATTCAGGGGGACGTATTCCACTGCCCAAGTCGCCTGAGCATTTCTCACGAGTTTTTCCACATTTCTCAGAACTGCTTTTTTCCCTTCATCCTGAAACAAATTGTAGTAAATGTGCGTGTGCGTGTGCGTGTGCGTGTGCGTGTGCGTGTGCGTGTGCGTGTGCGTGTGCGTGTGCGTGTGCGTGTGCGTGTGCGTGTGCGTGTGCGTGTGCGTGTGCGTGTGCGTGTGCGTGTGCGTGTGCGTGTGCGTGTGCGTGTGCGTGTGCGTGTGCGTGTGCGTGTGCGTGTGCGTGTGCGTGTGCGTGTGCGTGTGCGTGTGCGTGTGCGTGTGCGTGTGCGTGTGCGTGTGCGTGTGCGTGTGCGTGTGCGTGTGCGTGTGCGTGTGCGTGTGCGTGTGCGTGTGCGTGTGCGTGTGCGTGTGCGTGTGCGTGTGCGTGTGCGTGTGCGTGTGCGCAATAGTTTCGCGCAACATTTTTAACCCACCTCTGTTGGTTGTCCAGGGTAGGAAAGCGTCAGATCAATATCCGAAACCCTTGACGCGAATCTGCTAACCGTTGAGCCGTAGGGCTGAAACACGGTATAATTAGTGTATAATAGAAATATTTACCGTCAATTGCGCTTTTGGGTAGTCAAGCCGAATAAAACGGAGAAGATCTTGAGCACACTGACGCTCTTGCTCTTCCCGTTTTTCGCTGACTTTCTCCATTTCTGAAAAGGCGCTTAGAAAAACGCTATGGTAAAATTACCATAGAAATGCTGCATGGAGTTTGAAATCTTCCCGGAACGATTCTTAGGGACAATTCTGAAAATATAATTGAACAGAAAATTAGAATACTTTACGGGATGATCGGAGGGCCTCCGTTGGTTCCTTGAGTTGACATGCTTTTCAACCCTGGATTCTGAAAATATTGGTAGTGGTAGTGATTTTAATTGATCTCGAAAGCAGAGCTTCAAAAATTTCGAAATATTATTGTAGAAAGTGCCAGAACTGTGTTTCAAAGATAAGGACGTTACACGATGGCTCAACGCTGCGCCAACAAAATGATTCGTGATTCATCAGGGCAAAAACAGGAGATTGGGAGTTAACGAGTCATTTTCTTGAGAATTCAGCTTAAAAACGAGCGTAACATGAAAAAACTTGGAGTTGAAAAGTTTTAAAGAGTTCTCTCCCAATCCAATTGTCTAATTTCTGCCCAAATTCGATTTTCTAGGTTAGAATTTCATAAAAGAACATTAATATCTCAAAATGTTTCGGGATTATACTGTGGATAACGATGTGTGAGTTAGAAATTAAAGGGGCTGTAAGGGGCCTTTTCAGATTGGAAATGAACCGTATGCAAATTGGCCCATTTCAATTGAAATCATTTTCCCGAACAACGCTCCAGACAACGGCCGTGCGCAAAATGCTTGCCAAGTCTTCATTAGCATACGATTCTGAAAAGGCCCCTTACGATCCCTTTAAGTGTAGAAAATATAATTCAAGTCATAGAAAAGCAGAAATGTATTGTGAAACCGATAAGAAAGAAAAACGAACATGGGATGAAGCGGAGAGATAAGGAAATGAAGGGTCCAAAATGCGGAGAACCAAGAGGAACGGCGACTACAGTAACGAAAGGTCGAAAGAAGCAAGATATATGCCCCAGGACATTACGATGCCATCTAAGAGTGAGCGAGAAAGCTCTAATACAGAGGGCGCAGCCTTAAAGATGGCTTCACCCGCGTGTGATATCGGCGTCGTGGGCTGACAGTACGAGGACCGTTTACCATTCCACTGCATAATAGCCTTCCGGCGGCAACTTTCGGATGCCCTAATGGCGCAGGTGGTAAAGCAACAAATCACTGACCGCATAAGCGCGAGTTCAAACCCCGCTGGCAACTGGATGTTTTGCTCATTGAATATGGAAACTGCAAGCGATTTTTGTCGCTTTTAGCAAACATTAGAGATGGTTATTATTTTCATGCGCCTGATAATGACTGATTTTCATGCCTTTTGTTTGTACCCTTGCGCTTTTCCCGCAACCGCGCAGATCACAGGTCAACCCATTAACCAAAAAGCGGAAATTTTCGATTGAAACCCAAAAGGAAGGTCAAATTTCTCCTATCAAAGAACTCCTGATAAATAGAGCTGTCGCCAAAACAAAACCAACGGGAGTTTTTGGATTATGCATTTGGATTGACAATTCCTCCGGCCCCAAGAATTCCTCCGGCGGCGACATTTCCTACACCGCGGCAAATTTTCCACGCTATCGAAATTCGCCAAGGAAATTCAATACAGACAGGTTAAACCCTCTTCCGAGGGGAATTCAGAAAAAGAAGACTTGGTTCTTTAGAAGGCTTTGGGCTTGCAGATGACACTGAGGCGTTGAACAAGGAAATGATGATGATCTTCTATGTAAGCCTGTCGCTTGCTTAAGGAACAAAGCGTTCTCCATTCTGTTAGAGCACATAAAACCGCACAATTTAACAAAAAGCCTCTTATACGCCCTCGTTTACTCGCTGGGTACCCATAAAGTTAACTACACCCTTCTAACAGGGTGACTGTTTCAAATAAGGAAGGGGTACATGTTTGTGCTGGCGGGGTCCCCACCCCACTCAGCCTCGCGTTTGTGGGTAGCGGGGGGGGGGGGGGGGAGGAGGGCGAAAAGTCCATATTGTACAGAAACCGGGGAACCGGGCGTCGCAGCAGTAAGAATTGCCGTGATCAGGGGAGGAGACATTTTAGGGGAGGAATTGACGCGGTCAGACAAAATTGCCGCCGAGGAATAGTCCACCAACCTCGCTTTTGGCAGGATTTCAATATGACGACAACTATCTATATTGCCCGCCGATTCAACTGTGGCATTTTTTGGAAATGAATTAGATTATTCTGATTTTCAACTTTCCAATTAACTTTCCGGCGCCGACAGGGAAGCAAATCCTAGACCTACCCCTTCAAAATGCGTGAATGCGAACTTTTTCCATTTTGTAAAGACGGAATCTGGAACAAAAAGATACCATCTTTCGAATGACGTACCGTTTGTTGGCAGGTGAAACGAGGAAAATGGGATATTTCGCCTCAAAGTAGGAAAAACAGGTTTTTTGTTAACAACGCTTATTTACAAGTGGCTAACGGCATTTTGGTATTTAAGTTAATACAATACAACATTTAGATCATTTTAAAACCAACTGCACTCAGATTGTGAATATTTATAGTATCATTTCAAAGTGGACACATTTTTGTCTTCCATAAAATGCCGATTATCTCAGAATTTTCAGCGACAACCCCTATTTATTTATTATTTAATTGAACAGTAGAAGCAATAGGATCACTTTGAAAAATTCGTAGTGGTGTTTACCCATAGTTACATCAAAATTGTGGGTTACAAAAGGGGCGTGGCCGAAGAAGGATGGGCGAGAAGTTTATTTGCATTTTTTAAAAAATATATAGTCGCCTTCAATGCTACTTCGCCCAATTTCGCTCTTAGCTCTGTGCAAATGACACTAGAGGCGAATTTGCGTACGAAAATCCCGTGTTTTAGGATACGTACGCAATTCTGCGTCAGGGTTACATATTCGAATCGGCCAAGAAGTAAAATTGGCGAAGACTATACTTAAATATTTTTTTTCGCTTTTTTGGCACAAGCGCAGATCACAATCAGACACATCAACAAAAAGCAAACTTTTCGTTTGAAAGCCAACCGAAGACAAAATTCACCTTTCAGATAGAGTTCCTAATCAATTCATATTTCAAATTTGATAATTTACCGAAACCGGGTTGACTTTCCATTTGTGGCCTACTACAATTGTAAAGTGACGAATCCAACCGCCAAAAATAAACAATGGCGTATGTTTTCGCTATCGATTTTCGTATTTTCGCACCTAAAAACCCGAAATTCACCTGATCGGAAGTCTCCGCCAATCCCGCCTTGTTTTTCCACAGGGACAAAGTGATTTGGCCGCGATCTACGCGGATTATCGACGTTCGTTCGACCATGGATCGTACCTTATCGCAAGTTTTTCAACAATTCAAATTTAAAAAGTGATTTTTCAGGCCAACTTCAGCGCTTTTAATTCTATTCTGCGGCATGTTAGGCCCTGGCTTTTTATCAGTGCCAGCGGCATTTAAAATGGCAGGGCTTTGGGTAATAATAACTGTTTTAACGGATTTCCAAATGTCATTTTCAGGCAGGTTTTGGCCTAGTTTTCCTAGTTGGTGTTATGTGTCTACTTTCTATGTATCGATTGGTACAGTGCTCTCAACTACTTGTTAAAAAGTAAAGTTTATCGATTTTCATTGAAATTTCGAATTTTTCAGGTCTCCTGGAGTACGGTGTTTGAGTTACGGGGATACGGTAGAAATGGCTTTAACTCAGACAATCAATATTCCTAAATTTTCAACATTCGGAAGGTCAGTTTACATGTTTGTTTTTAAAAAGTTCATGTTTTCAGATACCTAGCTGAAGCCTTAGTTGCTTCTTTTCAAATTGGCGTTCTCATTGTTTCTTTCGTATTTGCGGCGGAACACCTACCGGAAGTAGGTTTTGTAGTTTGCAGCCAAATCTGCTCACAATTTTAGCTACTGGAAAGCATTGGTGTAGCCCAACCTAAAGGAGCTTTGCCATTTTACCTTATTCTCCAGATTATTTTATGTTACTCTGCTAGCATGAGGTTACTCACAGTTCTAGCCACTTTCGGAAATTTTGCTGTGGTTGCTGTGATAGTTATTTTTGCGAAGGTGAGTGAAAGAGAGAGAGAGAGAGAGAGAGAGAGAGAGAGAGAGGGAGGGAGAGAGAGGGTGCGAGACAGAGAGACATAGAGACAGATAGACAGATAGACAGAGAGACCGAGAGACCGAGAGACAGAGAGACAGAGAGACAGAGACACAGAGACACAGAGACACAGAGACACAGAGACACAGAGACACAGAGACACAGAGGCACAGAGACACAGAGACATAGAGACACATAGACAGAGACTTAAAGACAAAAATTTGAGGTTTCCTTCAGGAAATGTACTCCAAAGGGCTCCACTCGCCAGAATCACTCCCTTCCGTCACAAATATGGGTGGAATTGCAACCGCAGCCGGTGCTTTGATATATGCCCTCGAGGGTCAAACAATGATCCTCCCTCTGGAAAACCGTTTAACTCAGAGAAATGCAATGCTAGGCCTGAATGGAGTTCTCTGTACCGCCATCAATCTTGTCATTCTCCTTTACGCAGCTTCTGGTTTCTTTGGATACTTGTGCTTTGAAAATGCCGTGCGCGGCAGTATCTCGCTTAATCTGCCCGCGAACATGTGAGTAATTCACTTGAACTTCGGTCAACCAGGGCAGTTTAAGGTCATCTAGAATTGTTCAGTACCTTCTTGTTGGAAAGGTTTTTGTCGGAACTGCACTACAACTTCACGTGTTCACAGACGTTTACTGTCCCCCTGGGAGGGGAGGAACAGTTGGGAAATTTGGAGGCCCAGTTGTGCTTGTTTTAACTGGTAAACCTTGCTACTTCATTTTCCCTTAACGTTAACTTCAACCTTAACCTTAACCTTTACCTTTACCTTAACCTTAATATTAACCTTAACCTTAACCTTAACCTTAACTTTAACCTTAACCTTAACCTTAACCTTAACCTTAACCTTAACCTTAACTTTAACCTTAACCTTAACCTTAACCTTAACCTTAACCTTAACCTTAACCTTAACCTTAACCTTAACCTTAACCTTAACCTTAACCTTAACCTTTACCTTTACCTTAACCTTAATATTAACCTTAACCTTAACCTTAACCTTAACTTTAACCTTAACCTTAACCTTAACCTTAACCTTAACCTTAACCTTAACCTTAACCTTAACCTTAACCTTAACCTTAACCTTAACCTTAGCCTCTACTCTAGAACTTTAACTAAAGTTCTAAATTTAGGCCTTATCGCGATGTTTGTTCCTCGTCTCTCCCTGATTATCCCCCTTGTCGGCCTCACTAGTGGTCTTCTACTATCCCTAATCCTCCCTCCATTTCTTCACATTCTCATAACTCTATACCTTCCCTTCAAGTCACCCGTTCACCACCGTCTTCTCTCGTGTTGTGTTGACCTTTTCATGATTGCTACGGGTCTATATTTCCTCACCATTGGCTTATATGACTATATATTGAAGCTTTATTGAGCAAATATAAATACTCTGTTAAAATTGCACAAATTTCCTGAAAACGAGGCGTGTCGGTTGATGATGCACAGTGGAATCATTGCTTCTTGAGATCGAGCTTCTTGGCGCGAAGTTCAGCACAGCGGCTGTAGTCGCAGCAGTTGCGATCGCAGGTGAAGGGTCCGTCGAACTCCTCGACGGCTCTCTTCATCCTGGGGGCCGCGGTAGCGGCAGGAGCGGCCTTAGCCGCGCAGGGGCAGTTTTCTGGGCTTCTCTTCTTACGGCCACCGCAGGGTCCGCACTAAACAATTCGTTGGTGAATAGGACCCCTAAAAATACATACATTGATAGTCCTCTTCTGCCTCGTTATGAATGTTTGGAGAAGGGAGCAGCTGCGGCAGTTGGCATCGCGCTTTTTGCGGCCTCCGAGGCAGAGGAGGCAGGAGCGCTTCTGCCGGATATGTTGGTCGGCTTGTTCGGCTTCGCGCTTCTTGCGACCACAAGGAAGGCAACCCTGAAAATCAATAGGTAAGAAGTTTGAAGTTGGAATCACTGTATCAAAATTTCTCTCTCGGTATCCGGCTCACTCTACTAACAGTCTCGCAGCGGTTCAGTTTCTTTGCGTCTCACTGATCCGTATAGCCGTCGCCCAACATAAATCGGCAAAAAAAAGCAGCTCTTTCTCTGCGTTTTCGCTTTTTACATGCTATTTTAGCCTGAGTATCGCACGAATGTTGCATTAAGATCCATTTTGGCGACAGTTATAGGGATTATCACATGCTTGAGAGGTTACCACATGCCGTTCTGAGAATTTTGCTTACAGCCTTCAAGTGTTCAAATGTTTCCTGGAAAACCGCAACTTTATTGATGCAAAATCGTTTCCTGATTACGGAGAAACCGGTCTCGTCCCATGCCGCGGGCATAAAACGGTCAAAACTTAAAAAATTGTTTAAATATTTAAGCAAGTTTTTGCTCCGAATTCAATGTTTAACATTGGTTTACCTAAACCACATCAAGACACACAATGATGCACGTAAATACTGCTATATTCACAAGTTATAGATTTTTAGTGGGCGGGGCCAAAACTTTTTTTCGAGAACTACTTTTTCACACACTTTGGGATAAGCCAAATCAAGTTTTATGCTAATTTAATCATTTGAAAAATATGATGTCCGCACCCTAGTCGGCAATTATAAAAATTGTGTGTTTAAAAACGTTACAGAAATCGGCGGTTTGTTATCTTTGCGGCCGATACAACATCTTACAAACCTTTATAAAACTTTTACGTGAAATCAAAAACGCAACAAAAATATGGAAATCAAAAACGCAACAAAAGTAAGAAAATCTTCTGAACTTAGCCTAAATAGCCGTTTTCTACCCCCAATATCGCGTCCCTTGAATTTTTCGCGAATTAAATCATTTTGAAATTTTGACGCGTCGCGGCGCGCAGCGGTGATGTCGGCTCTGATTTTTTAAAAGTTGGGGGGCTCCGCCCCCCAAACCCCCCCTCCCGTGCACAATTTCCAACTCCCAAGCCAAAGCTTTCACTACCAAGCGCTACCCCTGCGGGCGCGCGCGACGCGCGCGGGCCGGCCCGGGCCGGGTCCAAATCACCAATATGGGTATCAAACAACTTCTCATAATATTTTTTATCACTTCCACACCTTTTCTTTGCGAACTGGCAAGAAAACTCTCAGAAATGCCAAAAAGGGTCATTTTTGACCTTAAAAAAATCATAACTTTCTTAGACACCTGAAGCACACATTTTAATATACATTTTTGGAATCAGCATCGCAAGATCTATTTTTAGGAATTTTTAGAAATTTTTCTGATGGTGCGCAAATTTCGTCACCAACCTCAGCCTAAATAGCCTATGCTCCCGCGCAGGAGCTTGGAGCATGGGCATAAGCATGTACCTTTGCGCCTCAGAATTGAAATATGCTGATTTATATGTATTTCACTGTACCAGTGTCGCATTGTCAGTGTTCGGATCTTTTTCTCTCTGTCTGTCTGTCTCTCTCTCTCTCTCTCTCTCTCTCTCTCTCTCTTTCTCTCTGTCACAAACACCCAAAACTCACCAATCGCTTGACCCTCTTGTGACTACCATTGCAAGTTCCACATCCCCCAGCCGCCTAAACGTGGTGATTTTCTTTTAACCTTCAAGTTCTCGTTTACCTGAGTCAATGGGTTCGCGTTACTGCTACATTGCCTGCAGTTTCCATTTCCATGCCTCTTCACTCTCTTTTGGCAGAAAGCCGCTCTCTTGTAGCGAGGATCATCCACACTCCTGCGACGGCGGCAAGGACAAGATGGACAGCCTCGGTAGCACAGAGGAATCTAAGTTGCGACTTTTGAGATGCTAAATTAGTGATAATTACCGTAGGGAGACAAATCTGAATCTGAGGTAGGCAGCAAGGAATAATTGGCTGACAACACAGGGAGATCTGAGGACAGCAGGGAATTGGAGGAGGAGGTGGGCAGCAAGGAAGAGTAGCTGAAATATAAGTTTTAACGAGTTTAAGGGCTTTAAAGACTTACGCATACAGCAGGGTGACACAGGTTGACAGCAGATTTGAGGAGGTGCTGCGCAGGGACAAGAGCCTCCGTATGAGCCTCCATAAGAGCCTCCGTAAGATGTAGCATACCCAGCCTGAGGGTACTGAGACGGAGTGAATTGGCCAACAATGGGAGTCTGCTGGGCTGTAGGATAAAAAGTTCCTGGGAGGTTGGTGTAGGCTGTGCTTGGTCCGTAGCCAGTGCCAGCAGGGCGGAGCACAGGACTTGGGTTGAGTAGGGCAGGCTGCTGACCGATTGGAATGGGCTGTTGCTGAGAAGAGGCTGGTAGGACGGGGAAGACTTGTTGAGACTTATGACCGGGGGTATAAGAAGGAGAGACAGGGAACACCTCACGAGGAGAAGCAGATGCTTCGACGTAGCCTCCGCCGAGGACGGGTTCTGAATAAGACTTATTAAGATAAATATAAAAGAGGGATAGAGATCGAGGAAAGAGGCAAGAGGCGAGAGGCAAGATGCAAGAGGCGAGAGGCAAGAGGCAAGAGGCAAGAGGCGAGAGGCAAGAGGCGAGAGGCAAGAGGCAAGAGGCAAGAGGCAAGAGGCAAGAGGCAAGAGGCAAGAGGCAAGAAGCAAGAGCCAAGAGCCAAGAGCCAAGAGGCAAGAGGCAAGAGGCAAGAGGCAAGAGGCAAGAGGCAAGAGGCAAGAAGCAAGAAGCAAGAAGCAAGAAGCAAGAGGCAAAAGGCAAGAGGCAAGAGGCAAGAGGCGAGTGTGTGTGTGTAAAGAGGGAGAGAGATAGAGAACTACAGAGAGACACAGAGAGAGTACTCGCCTTTCAATTTCTCCTCATCTTTGCAGCACGGGCAACAAACTTTTCCATTATCCGAAGTGTTCTCCCCAGACTTCCAAGTGGACAGTCTCTCCGTACTTCCCTTACTAATTTCCATCCTGATTGGTTCCTTGAGAATAGGCAGCTTCACCAGTTTGCTCACTTGTTCCTCAATTTCCGACACTTCCGTAGGCAACGGCCTTCGGCCGTTCTCTTCTGGATCTTCCGGGCCTTCAGAATCCGTTCCCGTCACCACACCAGGCCTGGGGACATTCGTATTGATCTTCACCAGAGTGGAATGTCCTCCTTTGTTCCAAGTGCTAGAGTTTGGTTTCCAGCCCCCACGGTTATTGCTGCCTTTCGGCAAGGTTACAATCTTTCCACCCTTCTCATAGGCTTCAGAACCGTCTCCAGAACTGCTGGGTGACACTTGAAGCTCCGGGGCCCTGTGCCCTGGGGGACCGGACCAAGCCTGTCCGTTTTCTCCATCCTCATCGGTTTGACTCCAAGTTCCCTCATTAAGATCGGTTCTTTGGGGCTTAGGCCTCAGCCCAACCGTTTCTTTTCCAGAGAAAATGTGGTGCGATCCGTCTTCATTGCCGTAGGCTTGATTTGTGCTTTCAGGTCCAGATCCACTTCCTCCAGACGGCTTAGCTCCTGGGTTGCTTCCAGAAGGCTTCGACCTTCCTCGGTGTCCTTCAGAGTTATTTGGGTAACCACCATTCTCTCCGGCTAGAGAATCAGTAGATCCACCAGTTTCTGGCTGTTTTCCTGGCCAACTTCCCGGCTTCCTGGGACCCACAGAAACCGAAGATTCACCTTCTTCTCCTTCTTCTCCGTCCGTGGATTCCCACTTGGAGCTGTGCTTCTGACCATCCCAGTTTGTCTCATCTTCTGATTCCGGTTCATATCCCAGGGGTTCTCCGTCAACATCTGGTTGCTCGGTGTGCCCTGGTGCTTGTGGGCTTGCGGGGACCTTAGGTTGTGACTTTGGCTTTGGTGAGCTAGGTTTGGGCTTAGGTGGTCCAGCTACCCTAGGGTTCGATAGGGGTTTGGGAGGACCCTCAGGACCAGCGGCTCCAGCGGCTGCAGCCAGGTCCGACTCAGGCTCCTCCTCCTCTTCAGCTGGTCTTTGAGGCTCTCCGGCGGGCGCTGCAGCAGGAGCGGAAGGTGCAGGAGCGGATGGCTCGGCTGAAAACAATAGAATGTTTCTAACTGACGAAAAGTAGCTTACGATCTTTCTCATAGTAGAACTGATACGGTTGCTCGGGCTCGCTCATCATGTAGGCACTTGGTGGTACCGTACCAAGTTTACTGTTCGTCTCTTCAGGTGGGTACATTCCAGGAGCGTGTGGGAGTTCAATGAGAGCGAGTCCCACAGCGGGTAGAAAGAGGAAAAGTAGCCTTCGCATCTTAAAAAAAAGGATTATGATGAGGCAGAGATCTTCAGGTGCAAAGAGAGAAGGGTCAGAGAAACAGAGAGGCAGAGAGGCAGAGAGGCAGAGAGGCAGATACGCAGGGAGTCAGAGAGGCAGAGAGGCAGATACACAGAGAGGCAGAGAGGCAGTGGGAACATGACAGAGAGAAAGACGAGGGAGAGAGTCAAAGAGACAAAAGCAAAGTTACATGTGAGAGAAAAGTTCAAATTTTTATGAAATTTTGTGCTTTTCTCCCTGAAACCAGATATGATGATGGACGTTGGATTTATTGCCCTCGCGCGTCGCAACGTAAGAATGTGGTGGCGGCGCATCGAAAAAAGCGAGAAATCGGTTCTCGCCAATCGCCTCGTTATAGTTGCGGACGGAAGACTAACAGATGTGATAGAGTGATAGGATGAACTCGGAAAGGGCGTTTTCGCCTTTTCGCCGGATTGGGGACGCAAAGGTGAAACAAGGGGATCAAAAAATATGGTGACCGAGCACTTTGTCGCGAAGAAAAAATCGAAAGGATCGGCCTTAATGCGAAAACATAGGGAAACAATGTAGTTTTGTTTTCAATGAGTCGTAACTGGGACAACGGTTAAATTCGCATATTTGAGTTAAAGAAAGTTATCGCTCATTATACAACCGGTAGTTGGCACAAATTGCATTTATTTCTGCAATGTTCGTGAATCCTACTTCGACGATTCTGGAAAACAAGTGATATTCTTTCGATGTTGTTATTCAAACTCCCTATTGTCATACCAAAATACAAAAGGGCCTGGCCTTAATTTGACCAAAGTAGGATTAACGAGGGGGCATAAAGAAATAAATCAATACGACATAATGCCCTAATACCCAGAAGGGTTAAAAAGCTGGATTTGGGCAAAAGTTTCGAAAATCGCTGTGAAAATGCAAAACGACTGTTTCTGGAAGTCGCTTTTGCAGATCGGGCACACGCGAGCCGAAAGCGGACTTACTTGTTTTAGTGCGCTTTTAAAAATACCGCCTGCTTACAGAAAAATGGTTTCTCTTTAAGTGAAAAATTTAGATCCGTCAGGGCACGCGAATTTGTTATGAACATTTTTTGAAACAATTTGAAACAATGTTCTTTTACGAAAAGTTCTTACTTTTCGCATTCATTTTTTCGCTCTCTCACATTTGCAAAAATTTTGTGTGAAACTTTTTATGTCCGTTAAGGTCACCGTAAGTCACATGAGGTCGAAATTTGAAACATGCATGAATACGTGCAATTTATGATAAATTGTGATAATTTAAGCAAAAGCTGAACATTAGTATACTTTACTTCGCTGCCATGTCTTTACGAACCTGTACATATAGCTGTCGCCAAACGAGCAACGGCTCTTAAAAGTCGCTTTTTCGCAGCGTCTGCGCTCCTCGCGCACTTTTTCCGCCTGACTATCGCACGACTGCTGCATTAAGGCCGTTTTTGGCAGGATGCTCGTTTGGCAACAGCTACAAGTTTTAAAAGCTTTGTCACAACTAGTTGCACAGTTACATTTTTGTTGCAAATTTGGGCGAGAGATAGGCAAACTGCGCACCAAGAGTTGGATGAAAATACCATTTGTTAAAGGACGAATGTCCCAAAGGAAACATCTTTATTAGGCTTTTGTAACTCTAATTTTAAAAAGACCATTCTTTGTGTCAGCCTTTGGCTCAATGATCCATCAGACCTTCACGACCCTGACACAGGACTTGCTAAGAAACTTGCAAAAATGATTTGCAGGGACTTAAAGGGAGCTTTTTATTTCATTTTCTAGAAAGTTGTCCGAATCAACTTTGCTTCAAATTAAAATTAAATTGATTACCATGCCTTGGAATCAACGCACACGGAGGACGTACTGGATGTCTACGAAGACCCGTTTCTGACGATTTTGAGCGTGTTTTCTCGAAAACGATAAATTTGCGACGTAAAGTTGTATGCATTTTCATACTAAATGAATTTTTCTCTCCATATTTAGTCAATGTTGTAAAATCTGTCTGACTGTCTCTTTAAGAACAGTATAAAAATGACTGAACACTGAGATAGAAAACAAAATAAGAGTAGAGCTACCCGAGCTATTTTAAAATTGGTGGATTCTTAGCGGATCTTGAGTATCTTTTCATAGACAGGACAAGGAAGGTAATCATCGCTTGCGGTTTAGAAATGGGGTAGTTTACCTTAAGGCTTTAAGGTTTGACCTTACGATAGTGCGGATTTAATGAGGCCATATTGGGTTGACTTGGGTAGCGTAGCCTGCCTTGGGTTTAATGAGGTCGTTTGAAGATAGAGATACAAGTCAATCGTACCTAGGTAATTCTAGAACATGAATGCAAAAGTTAAGATGCTGCTCGAATTACACGTTGCAAAATTTGAATATTGGTCTACAAAAGGGGTGTGGCCAAGTATGACCGAAAGAAAATTGGCTTGGTGCCCAGCCGCCAAAATTTTGACGATGTGGCATTTTGATCAAGATCTCTACGTGTAAAGGCCCGCATAGGTAACCATGAGATCTAGCGATAAAAACGGCTTCGCGCACTACGGACGATGCGGGGTGCCAGTGATAGCCGCGAAAAGATAGCCAGCTTGCAACATGAAAACGCGGACAAAGAGGTGAAGACCTGTTCCCGACCTAATGGAAGGCGGAGGCGTTTCCTGGGGGCACACGGAAAACAAAGACCAGGGTGGTCTGAGGTTTACAAAGCTTGAATATGAAGTTATTTATAAGCATGGTGATTATTTCTTCATAAAGCAGAACCAGAAGGCGAAGAGGATTCCAGGCAGCCAGAAAATGAACATGAGAACGAGGGCGATCAGGACGTTGATGTCGCACTCGCGAGTCTTCCAGTAGATGGCGAGTGGCTGAAAATTTGTGATAAGAAGGGAAATTCAGTTTCAAAACGGGTGAAAACAACTTTTTCGTGGGTCGAGACAATATCCGTGCAGAGGAGAAAAAGCCAGACCGGAACCTATGAAACCGACGCCAAAAACAGGATGGATTAGCGGCGATACGGGAGCGTGGGAAACGGAGAAAGGGGGGTTTTTAGAAGTCGAGTAGGTGATTACGACTAAAGGAGTAAATATCCATTTTCAACTTTCTCTAAGAGTCATAGTCTCTGAACTTCTAAAGCAGGACCCCTTCGGGCAGAGCGGGGTTGAGAAAATTTTCAGGCCGCGACCCTGCTTTTTATAATATTTATTACATATTAACACAAAAATAATGTTTTTAAGTAATTTTGTCGCAAGATGATAAATAATTTCACCTTGACTTGTCAATTAAACCTGGCCATAGACCAGCCCCAATGCCAATAATTTTTATTTTGTGGTTGGGTTTTGATTTTTGGTAATGGGTTACTGTATGTGAGCCGTTTTTTGGTCAAGGGATACGGTAGGCGACTTACAAAGTAGTCCTTGAAAATTGAATTTCCCACTGCGTACTATGTTTTGGGTCACACGCAATTTTATGTAAATCGAATTTGATTTTGAAGCATGTTTAACGTGTTGAGTTTTATTTTTTTTTCTTTTTTTTTATTTCTTTCTTTTATAGCATTTTAAGTTTTTCAAGTACATGTCGTGTGATCAAAAATAGAGTACACAAAGTATGAAACTCGATGGAGAATTAGGATTGACTAAACTTATACTTTTCTTAAACTCGACCGAAATTCAATGTTAATGTATTTTTTGCAAGAGCAGTTTACACCCGGAAAAACTTTTATGCGCCAAAAACATTTTTTAATAAAAAAGACCAGACACTAAATAAGGCACAAATTATTCTTTGCCTTTAATTTGTATTTGTGGCGCATGGAGCAAATACAAAAGATCTATGTTTTATTTTTGACCATCATGAAATAATTGACTCTGAAATAATCACTTTTTCATGTTTTTTTCGTTGGAGAAAAATTTCAGTTTAGCTTTTAACTCCACTTTAAAGACATATGAAAAATGAAACCAGTATCACTGTTTTTCCATGTAGATTATTGCTTAGCTTGAAAAAATACGATTGGTCTGCGCTACTTTAAAATGTACCGTAAAATGTATAGTCGTCGCCAATGCTACTTCGCCCAATTTCGCGCTTAGCTCTGTGCAAATGTCAAAAGACGCGAATTTGCGTACTAAAAAAATTGTGTTTCAGGATACGTACGCAACACTGCGTCAGGGTTACATTTGTGAATAAGCCAAGAACTAAAATTGGCGAAGTCTATATTAAGATTTTATAGACTTCGTAAAACCGGAATAGTGACAATGCTATAGTAAAATCTTGTTTTCCATAAGCGTGGGTGTTTATCAATACTGTATAGTGAGGGAAGCGCTGACTGCTCACATTAACTGTCTGAATCACACCTGGCAAATATGTAGCCAGAAATAGTATCAAAAATTTGCTGCCAAAAGATGCATCTTTTTAAAGGATTGTCATTTGCAACCTTATTCAATGTTACAAATGAAGAACCATTTTTTAGAACAATGTTGAAAAAATTGTGTTATTTGAGAATTACTCGTTAATCGTCTCAGATATTATCCAGAAAGTTGTTTTTTTTGTAAATGTGAAGGAAATGTATATATAGCCGTCGCCAAACGAGCATCGGGTGTTAAAAGCCGCCTTTTCTCTGCGTCTGCGCTTCTCGCACACTATTTCCGCCTGAGTATCGCACGGCTGCTGGACTAGGCCGTTTTTGGCAGGATGTTCGTTTGGCG
Source organism: Oscheius myriophilus (assembly GCA_964057215.1). Lineage (NCBI taxonomy): Eukaryota > Metazoa > Nematoda > Chromadorea > Rhabditida > Rhabditidae > Oscheius > Oscheius myriophilus. Next base: position 17,286,360 of record OZ059902.1, read on the forward strand.
ACAGCTATAGTCAGCTATTGTGAAGAGTTTGGTGCTATTTTCTCACCTGGTTTCACAATTGATAAGGAAACCACGTGCAAACCTAAACATCGGTCAAGCCGATCAAAATCGCTTTTTTGTTTCGCGTTATTTTCGAAATTTGGCCTTCGTTTGAAAAAAGCTTAATCACTTAACAACCCAAAGGTAATATATTTTGAAAAGAATTTTTTTTGTGTATTTGTGTGAGAAACTTTTTTAGGTTCTGAACTACTACATTTTACAAATTTTACCCATTTTTCTAGGATCGCCGATTTTGTCGGACTTGCCAATAAGTATTGCATCATAAAACAAAACTCTTGCGTCATTTATGCCTAAAAAAAGTCGCAGCGAGCCGGCCAACAGTTTTAGGCTCCTAATTTGGTCGCCTCATGAATTTGCCATTCAGTCTTACAATTCTTTCCAAAAACCCGAAACATTTTTGATTTTGCCGTAAAATTATCTCTCATAATGGTGTCAGTAGGAAGGAACTATTTGCTGAAAATTGAACTTACCGGAATAAAGATACAGAGAATGATGATGATGAGTTGGTCGGCATCGTCGGACATGGCAGCTGTTGAGTCTAACTTGATCGGGTTAGAATGCTGTGGGCGGTCTGAAAAGTAAACAATGATAAGGAAAGCGGGGCCGAGCGTTGCTCACTTCAAGGCAAACATATCGTTAGCTGGGATCCGCCCTTTATGGACACCTTGGCAAGCAAGTACAAATGCAGGGTGAGGAAACAATATACACAATCTGAGAAATACGCCTTTAGCCTTGAAATTCGACGGCCTACGGCCGCTGAAAGATGTCAGAATCAACTTTAGAACCAATTTTTTCACAGTAAATTTTCAGAGAGAAATATTTCCTTTCTCTGTGACTGAATGAGCCAAATGGGACACTGTTATGTAGATTTAAGTGTCCTCTTTCCACAACTGCTTTCAAAAATACTGAGCGCAACTATTTCACAAGTTATGACCTAACTATACTAAAAACAAACGGTATAAAACCACTTTATGAGGATGTGAATGAACCTCGGGAATGAAACAATCTCAACAAATTTTGATGACAGTTTCCGAACAAACAAATCAAGGGCTATTTAATTTACAAAGGCTTCTGCTGGTTCATTTGATTATACTGACCAAAATTGATTTCCTCGTAATATTCAATGTTATATTTTTCAGAATTAGTAACCAGGAACGGAAAATACAATAAACATGTTCTTATAGGCGGGATTCGGAAAAGTGCATATACAGTGAGCGCAATTATTATACGGCCGCCGAGATTTTCAAATTTTCTCGAAAATAGATGGGAGAATCGTGAAGAGCACCATTTAACAGCTCTTATAAAATTACCCCAGGCACCGGATGACAAAAAACGATTTTGCATGTTCTAATTTTACGAAAAATTCGAATTAATAGAAATTTAGAGACAAGCGGCCTCTGAAATCACTGATTGTTTGCTATAAAACGAGTTTTATAAGAAACAAGGGGACATTACGAAAATGGTTGCTGTTTAAAACGCCGTAGACTATTTTGCTAAATGTTGGATTAGTCAAAGTTGAAATTGGCTTCAAAATGACCGTATTTTGGGTGTGGCCTTCATTGTGCACAACTCATTTTCAAATTTTTCGCGTAAAATTGGAATATGCAAATTCTATTTTTTGTCGTCCAGCGCGGAAAAGTTTTGAATATCTATAAGGACACGGACAATCTCGATTTTCGCAGCCATCACCTTTCAGCGTGCATACAAAAGCCAAATTCGGAGAAAAGAATTAAATGTTTCAAAGGTCAAGTTTTTCGGTTGTTAGAATATTGAACGCTTGAGGTTAAGGGTTTTAAAAAGTGCAGTAGAATTTAATGGCACTCAAGCCAAACATCCCTCAAATGTGATGCAGAACTGTGACGCAAAACTCGAATGGGCACAAATAGTCAATGCAAAAATGCAAAGCAAACATGATCGAAACTGAGTCGAAATTGTTTCAGCTAACAGGATCAGATTGATCGTTTGAACATTTGAATTTCAGATTCCAACATTAAAGGGACAGTCAGGCGGAGTTACTCAATTAGAAGATAAAAATTCGCTGATCATGAAAACATATATGACTATTGGTAGAAAATTTACCGTTTTCGAGAAAATACGCTTCAAAGTCGTCAAAAAAGAGCCTCCGTCTACAGACTTGTAGACGCGCAGTACGCCCTGCGTGTCCGGCATTTACAAGACATGTTAATGAGCCAAATTTCATTCTAATTTGGTGAGAGAGCGCTTAAAACGAGGAAGGTAGCATAGTTAAGTCGAATAACTTCCGACCGTAGCCGATCGAAAAATTATGAAAGCCCCCTTACTGTCCCTTTAAGTTAGCTACAACGAATCTGAATGGGAAGTGATAACGTAAAGTTGCAACTGTTGCATTTACGGCATGATTCTGCCTTTTAAGGCTTGACAAGATGACCACACTCACTACAACTTCCGGTGCTGATAAGGTGGCTACAAAATCATGCCAGTGCCGTAAAGCGGTTTTTATCGCTCGATTCTGAAGCAAAGGTTTCCTGAAAACGGCACATCCCTAGAATGGAATGAATGAGTCATTTTCAAAGAGATTGAAAAACTGAAGCAAAGCTGGTAAGATAGTGAGTAACCACGTGTGATAGAAGCTCCAGTTCGTCAGAAATACAAGAATAGAACTGAACAATTAAATGGTTTACTAATGTTTAACACAAATTAAGGTTCACGCCAAATATTTGTGAAAATATGGTTTAGTGTGAATGGACAGGGGAGAAGAAAATAAAAACAAACGCTTTTATGGTGACGGTTTGAACGAATCGAAGGAACGAAAAAGCGTTATTTGCAGTTGTGCGAAATTGGGTCAAAACCCAGCTTTTTAACCAACGTGACCTGACTATTGATCGGCCCTCCTTATAGTTCTAGTCAAGCCTACTTTGGCTTAAAAGTCACGCCCTTTTTGTAGCCGTCTATTTTGATGTAATAATGGGAAATTTGAATATTAATCAGAAGAATCTCACTCTTTTTTGAAAAAAATCACTGAAGTAAGATTGGTGGGCCCTAAATGTCTTTGATGATAATTGTTCTCTGATAACCACCATTTTAGAAATGTATTCAAAACATCCTGGTTTTTTTGTATCAGTTTATGAAATTAGTTTTCATTTCATTTTACTAGCAGTCAACGTATTATACCCATTATGTGATCTACTTTTCCTGATTCTTAGGAGGTTTTGTAAAAACAAAAAAGTGTATCGCTGTGTGTATAGTTTTCAAACTCAATTTAAGTTTAAACTTTGCATAAATTTCGAAGTCTGATTTTAAAGCATGGAACAAAACTACGGCTACGAAGGGTTCTAAAAATTTTTACCAGTTACTTTTTTTATGAGAGTATTATTTTTATTGGGAGACTTGAATATATATTGGAATCATTTGGAGGAAAATGAACTCAATCGTAACAAAAAAACAAAACAGCCAAAAACGACTTTAACCGTGTTGGAAGTCAAGATTTTGTGTGAGAGAAAAACGCATCAATTTTTATCATCAGAAGACGCGACAACTGCAAACGAGTCATAAAATTTGAAATTCTTTGCGCCGGATAGTCCAAAATATACAAATTCAAAACCCTACCGTCATGTAGAAATGATGGCTTAATGCGCACTACGTTTACGCGGCGCGCGATAGTCGGCGCGGTAGTACGTTTACTCGCAGCGCAGGTCGGAAAAGGCGTAGCGAACAACAGTAGTGGTATATTGATTGAATTAACTTAACAATTCATTTTTCACAGACACACAAGTGAAAATCCAATGTGACTGAATACTTAGCAAACGAAACGGCATCACATCGATGAAACAGTCTCATAAAGGGATCGGCTTCTCCTTCTCGTGTGATTATCCGAAAGGTCCCTGACGGGCCCTTCAACGAACGCATTCAAAAAGACTCAAATAACACTAATTTAATGATTTTGTTTTCGGTTCAATCTCCTTTTTACTGATGTATGGGTTTAACGCGCTCCATTGCGAAAAATCCCACCCCGGCTTATAGAATTGATGAAGCCTATTTTTAGTTTAGTTGTACATGATTTTACATAATGCTCAAATGCTTTAGCTTAGAATTCGATCTACAATTCGAAAAATTTGAAAAACTTAAGTGAAAACCGAAATATGAAAAATGTGCATACCTTCACATGGTTGACAAAATCCGAAATTGCCCTTTTAAAGAAAATAGAGTTTTTGCGGGTAATGTCCAGCAACCATCAAGTTTAACCTGAAACCCATATTTTTTTCTTTAATGGAGAATTTTAAAACCCACATTTTGAATTTTTGAAGTGTCCAGTGGAATCTTATTATCGTAGATCTTAAAAACGACAGACAGGAAACCGAAATGCAGAGTTTCTATCTTCACACGCTGAAAAGTTTAAAAAACGTTTATAAAAAAGATTTTAAAAAACCTGTAGAAATGAAAAAAGAGCATCTGAGTTAGAGGAAACTCCAAATGACAATAATTTGAAGTTGGTGCACAAATACTAAAGTTCTTGGATGATGTCATCGGTGATTTCCTGAAGTGAAGATAGAGTTTTCCTCTTTCTATTGTACATACACTCACACACGCACACACGAACACATGCACACACGCACACACGCACACGACTAAGGGCGCGCTTTGAAGAGTCATCATAGCGAAATGGCAGTGTTGTTACTTGCAAAACTGAAATCTCTGGTTCGAATCCTTCCCAATGTTTAATTCGTTTTGCCCATTTTTAAAGTTCTTCTCGAAGCGTAAGCCTCTTTCCTCTCTCGCTCTCTCTCTCTCTTTCTTTCTCTCTCTCTATCTCTATCTCTATCTCTATGTCACTCTCTCACTCCCTCTCCCTTTAAAACTCACATCCACGGTTACGTTAGCATCGCACATTTGCAACTGTGGCACATCCAATAAATTGAAAAATTTCTGATATTCGTTGACGATAAATGGCTGAAATAGAAATACAAATTGATATTCATGAAAAACTACCCATTGCTCTATTTTAATGCGAGACGCATTAAAAGGAAAGCTCAAATTGCGGTGTTGATTGCAGAAAATCAATGCAAAGCTGCTACTTTCTTTAAAAGCTGCGAAATTTTGGTAATTAAACTGAAAACAAAAAAATGCATAAAAAAGGAAATCTTTTACCTTTTCAAAAATTCCATATTGTAAAAGTTCCCGAAGATAATAGAAAGGGAAGCGATTCTAAATTAACATTTTTGTATTTTTATATAAAATCATATTTACCTGACTCATTACGTCTGTACGATAAACAGTGACACGTGGAAAGTTTTGAAATTTAAACTGTAACAAAGCAAACAGCAAAAGCGATGTTGCTTTATTTTGAAAAAAAAAAAAACAAAAAACTCTTTGCTTGTTTAATTGATAAACTCAAGTTTTTTTTTATCTGGTTAAGTTCAGCTGCTATGTCAATATTTTAATCTCTCGCTCTCTCTCTCTGTCTGTCTCTCTCTTTCTCTTTCTCTCTTTCTCTCTTTCTCTCTCTTCTCTCTTTCTCTCTTTCTCTCTTTCTCTCTCTTCTCTCTTTCTCTCTTTCTCTCTTTCTCTCTTTCTCTCTTTCTCTCTTTCTCTCTTTCTCTCTCTTCTCTCTTTCTCTCTTTCTCTTCTTTCTCTCTTTCTCTCTTTCTCTCTTTCTCTCTTCTCTCTCTTTCTCTCTTTCTCTCTTTCTCTCTTTCTCTCTTTCTCTCTTCTCTCTTTCTCTCTTTCTCTCTTTCTCTCTTTCTCTCTTTCTCCTCTTTCTCTCTTTCTCTCTTTCTCTCTTTCTCTCTTTCTCTCTTTCTCTCTTTCTCTCTTTCTCTCTTTCTCTCTTTCTCTCTTTCTCTCTTTCTCTCTTTCTCTCTTTCTCTCTTTCTCTCTTTCTCTCTTTCTCTCTTTCTCTTCTTTCTCTCTTTCTCTCTTTCTCTCTTTCTCTCTTTCTCTCTTTCTCTCTTCTCTCTTTCTCCTCTCTTTCTCTCTTTCTCTCTTTCTCTCTTTCTCTCTTCTCTTCTTTCTCTCTTCTCCTCTCTTTCTCTCTTTCCTCTCTTTCCTCTCTTTCTCTCTTTCTCTCTTCTCTCTTCTCTCTTTCTCTCTTTCTCTCTTTCTCTCTTTCTCTCTTTCTCTCTTTCTCTCTTTCTCTCTTTCTCTCTTCTCTCTTTCTCTCTTTCTCTCTTTCTCTCTTTCTCTCTTTCTCTCTTTCTCTCTTTCTCTCTCTTTCTCTCTTTCTCTCTTTCTCTCTTTCTCTCTTCTCTCTTCTCTCTTTCTCTCTTTCTCTCTTTCTCTCTTTCTCTCTCTTCTTCTCTCTTTCTCTCTTTCTCTCTTTCTCTCTTTCTCTCTTTCTTTTCTCTCTTTCTCTCTTTCTCTCTTTCTCTCTTTCTCCTCTTTCTCTCTTTCTCTCTTTCTCTCTTTCTCTCTTTCTCTCTTTCTCTCTCTTTCTCTCTTTCTCTCTTCTCTCTCTTCTCTCTTTCTCTCTTTCTCTCTTTCTGTCGTTTTACCTTTCTTTGTATACTCCTAGCCCAAGGAGCTTGACCGGAAATCTTGGACATATAACTTTCAATAGACAAATATGCAAAAATGTGAACTTGTAAATCTGTCAATACTTATGCTAATTAGATTAGATGTGCAGGTTTTCTACACTTCCGGTCAAGGTCGGTGGGCAAGGAGTATATATCACTCTTTCTCTTTCTCTAAAGATCACTCTTTTGAAATTGGTCTCTGTTTTTCTTGTACCATCGATCAAAATGTCAGGCGTAAATTGAAAAAAGGAAATTTTACCATTAAACAATTTTTTTTCCTCTTCAAAAAAAATTCCAGGCCATGAAGTTACTTTGATCATCCTTTCTGACGCCTTGCTGTTTTGCTGAAGAAGAAGATGGTGGAGAAACCTTTCCTTGACGCGCCTAAAACACGTGAGTGTGTGAGTGTGTGTATGTGTGCGTATGTGTGCGTGTGTGTGCGTGTGAGTGCGTGTGTGCGTGTGTGTGCGTGTGTGTGAGTGTGTGTGTGTGCGTGTGTGTGTGTGCGTGTGTGTGCGTGTGTGTGCGTGCGTGTGTGCGTGTGTGCGTGTGTGTGCATGTGTGTGTGTCTGTGTGTGTGTGTGTGGGGGGGAGGGTGTTTCTCTGTGGGTGTGTGGCCGTGCGCGCAAATTTCGACTAACCTATTCTTAAACCAAAGTTCTACCCTCGAAGCCCCGAGTTCCAGCCTTCTGCCAATATCCGCCATTATATCGCCCGTAGGGTGGTCATTTGTGGCAAAATGTGTCCATATAAAAGAAAGCTTTGTTGAAGTAACCCACCGATTCCAGTATTCTAATCTGCTCATCAGACATCCGTTGCCTTACGCGACGCATACGAGGAGCATTGTTTACAACTTGTTGTCCGACCAGAATATTCCGGCCCGCCTAACGGCGGTCCTGAAGCCTCCGGCCGCTCGCCGGGGGCTGCGCCCCCGAAATGAACAGTGGGAACGGCCAGATTCCTTCACTTTCCGTAAGAGTTACGTGGAGTTAGAACCCGTAAGAGAGAGAGAGTGCAGACGAATTGGAGAGACGCAGATACGTGACGGACCCAGCGCAATTTCACCGTGGGACACCACACACACACACACACACACACACACACACACACACACAGAGAGAGAGAGAGAGAGAGAGATCATAAGCGCAGTGCCTCTCTTGGATGTTCATGATAAAATTCTAAACACAAACAAAACAAAGGATGTGGAATCTGATAACGGGGGGTTATAGTTTAAAAACCCGACGATAATGGGAAAAGCGATCTTTTGGTTAAATCGATATTAATCTTTTTAAAAGGTCACTTGATCGCGAGGTTACCAATATTTAGCCACATTGAACCCCTCCTGCTCAAGAGAGACAATGAGAGAGAGAGAGAGGGAGAGATTCAGAGACAAACTAAGTGAGAGAGACAGATAGAGATATATTGAGTCAAAAAGAGAGGGAGACAGAGAGAGAAAGAGAGAGAGACAGAGAGAGAGAGAAAGACAGGGAGACAGGGAGACTGGGAGAGAGAGAGACAGATAGAAAGACAGAGAGATAGAGAGACAGACAGAAATAGAGAGGGGAAGAGAGATGGAGAGACTTAGAGAGAAAGAGAGAGACAGAGCGAGAAATAGCGAGAGAGAGAGAGAGAGAGAGAGAAAGAGAGAGGAGAGAGAGAGAGAGGGAGAGAGAGAAAAGAACCTGTTCTTGAGTCCACGCTTAAGTTTATTGTTTTGCAATCGTAAGAAATTCATTCTGTTCCATCTATTTCCGCCCTGCTCTCTCTCTCTCTCTCTCTCTCACTCTCTTTCTCTCTGTCTCTCTCTCTCTCTGCCTCACTCTGTCACGCTCCCATATCTCTCTCGCTCTCTATCTCTTTCTCATTTCTCACCCCCTGTGTGTTTAATCTATTGCTGATGAGTTAAGAAAATCAAATTAATAAACATGTATATTTATTTAAAAGAAACTTGAGAAGATGGAGCGGGGCAAACAGGGCGAAGAGGAGCATCGGTAGGGCGAGGAGCGGAGACGGGAGGAGACGGAGGCGAAACCTAGTGAGTCATTGATTAGTCGATTGGTATTTTTGACCTATCTTTTTTCAAGCAATCCAGTGCCAGTGCGTCGGTAGGTGCTTGTGAGACGATGTTGGAATCTTGCTTTTGCAGGGCAGAAAAGCTGCATTTTTTTCTGGAAAAGAACATTCGATTTTTGCAGGTGTTTCAATCAATACTTTATTGTTCTCACTGTAAGCCCAGTTTTCAGCGTACACGCGGGAGAGCTGGTTTTAGTGCCTTCGGACCGCCCCTAGACATCTTCTGTACCTAATTTCTTCCTAGTTTAAGGCGGCCCAATATTTCCTACCGCATGGGTCACGTGAACACTCGAACATGTTTTTTCTTAGGAAAATACACATCGAAGTATCCGTTATGGTAACCTATGCACCATCCCATGAACCCCGAAGGGATGCTCTCCCAGTGGAGAGTCGGAAGGCCATCTTTCTCCAAAAAGACCTGGATTTTATGAATATCTCTAGTACTTTCGGCGATCTTGTCGAGGTCAGTGGAATGCCACCGATAATCACGGATGTTAATTCATGCCTCTCTGAGAAGTCGGTTGACACCGTCCATCCAGACTGCGTCGTTTTCCTTGAGTTCAGCGATCTTGTCCTTGAAGTCCAGTTGTCAGTGGGCGATGATTTCAGCCATAACGATGGCCCTTGATAGGGAGAAACGGTCCTGAGGGACAAGTCCCGACATTCCCTTGTAGAATCCGAAGAAATCCATTTGTTGAAGCTCCTATAGCGTGCGGAAGTGACGGTCGTGGGGTTTTTATGGGGGTCCGTAGGTGGAATCCGCCCAAAAAAGCACAAACCCGTGGGTGTCAGAACCTTCGCCGCGATTCGGCGTGAGCTGCAGAATAAACTGTGAGTAATGTATGTACTGAAAGAATAAAATAAATTAAATGTAATAACTTAGAGAATAAAGAAGGCAAAAATGTATACATTTGCGCGGTTGTAGTGAATAAACTACATCCATTTTGCATAGCAAAAAATACGAAAAGTGTTTTCTGGCGATCTGGAGGTTTCCGCATCAAGGTTGAAAAAAATTCACAATATGCATGTAGTGGAAAACGATCGGTCATTTAGAAATGTGAAAATTTCCATTTCACAATTGTGGAAAAATTGATTACCGATCGGTTATTCCGAATGTGAAAAATCCTTTCGTTTCCTGAAACCCAGGATGTCTCATTTTGAAACAATGGGTCTTGCGAAATTCCAGGCTCAAGGAAGGTTTCACCATTTTTCAGTCAAAAAGGGCAATGTGTGCACCCGATTCTAAAGTTTTAAAGAAAATGCGTAAATGATTACATTTATGGTTTTTTTTTGCCAAACTTCAAACGTTCAACAGTTGTCTCTATTTACCGAATTCTCATGGATAGGGGGGGGGGGGAAAAATACATGCAACCCCCATAAGAACTAGGGGCCTTAAAGAAAACAAAAAAAATAATATGGTCGTTGAAGCTACTTTGACTTACGGAGGAGAGAGAATATGGGTATATATACGGTCCGGTATGTTGAACACGCCCACAAAGTACCCTGTTTGTGACTAAGAAGTGACAGGCGTATGGCCGCTGCGCGGCAGGTGATCACATGAAGTGGGTTGAAGAATAGAATCGTGCTGCGTTACAATGCATGTCAAGTGACCTCTAACATGATGGTGACGCAATTAAGAACAAACCCATTATCTCTAAAAACATGTGGACACTTTCTTCTGCCAAACTTTAATGTCTTTTATGTTTGTTTTTTTTTAAATTTTGAGGGGTCTTCGATCAAAACTTGAAAGGATTGGACATTTAAGCGACACCGCTTAAAGTTTGATTTGGCTCATGGTTTGCTGTAGAAATTTATCCACTGGGCGAATTTTTGAATATTGTGTTTTTACATATACTCTTCGCCCATAGAGTTTGACAGGAAATGTTGGACATTAGCATAGATTTCAATCAAAAACAATGGACATTTATGCAAAAATGTGAACTTGTCAATCTGTCATCGCTCACGCTGATTAGCTTAGATTCTCAGGTTGTTTATACTTCCGGTCATGGTCTATGGACGAGAAGTATATGTCTTATTATGTTCATGTCTTATTTGAAAGTTCAGTGTGCCTCTAAAATTGAACCAAGCTGCATGGAACTAAAGCGCGATAAATTTATTTAAAAAATGGTATTTCAATCACACATGCCGAAATCGGGCAACATACAGAAAATTATTTACATGTACAGAAATTTAGTTTACAACGAGGTCAATTATTGCGTGGAAGCTGAAGATATCGATTAAATCGATGAGTCGGCAGCAGCAATGAACAGCTTACTGAGCTGCATTCTGGAAACGATATCGATTCCTTTCCTTGTGGCGCCTAAAACAAAATTTTACTGAATGTAATAAGGAGATGCGAGAGAACACATTTCAATTAACTAACCTGTTCTGAAACCAAATCGTGATATGACGATACGTAAGACCCACTATTCGGGCGATTTCTGCCCTTCTAATGATCGAAGGGTAAGGATTAATGGAAAATTCCTGCAAATTTCCAATGAAATGACAACCTTGCCCACTGTAATTTACCGCCTCCAGTGCTTGAAGTTGTGCGTCGTTGAATAGATATCTTCGGCGACGCACAAAGGGAACATTGTTCGCAACTTGTTGTCCGTTGTCCATTTTTAAAGGTCTAAACAAAAATAAAGAATTTCCGAAATTAACATGGCATGGGAAATGAAACAAACAGAAAGGCAAAGTGAGAAAACCGCTGAGAGAGTGATAAAAGTGAGAGAAAGGTGAGAAAACTCTCGAGGAGTTGCCAAGTGGGTTACGGTAAGTGGATTAGGGCAGGATTACTTTAAGCTCAGGAAATAGAACCGAATGCGAAACGGTTTCGAAATGTGTGAGAAAATCAAAAATAAACTCCAGTGTTTCGTATAGCCGTAGCCAAACGGGAATCGACGACAAAAAGCCGCTTTTTATTTGCGTCTTCGCTTTTTGCACACTCTTTTTGCCTGCGTATCGCACCAAAGCTACATTAAGACTGTTTTTGCCAGGATTCCAATTTGGCGACAGCTATATGGAATTTGGCGACAGGTGATTGAATGTTTGTTGTTGTCGGAATCAACTTTTACAATTTGCTTCAGAGGGACCGTCATAGGGCCATTTCAGTCCAAATGAAACGTTTGACTGTTCTCGGACCTTTGTCGACTGGGTTCAGCAACCTTCGGCCGCATCAGGGCCGCTTTGCGGTCTCACATAAATTAGAGCGGGAACGCCAGGATTTCGCCAATTGTTTTCCGTTGACCATTTAAAGGTCTTGATCACAACTAATGGGAAAATAGCATGGAATGGGAAATGCAACTAAATGAATCGCAAAGTGGGTAACCCACTGGGAGAGTAATAAAAGCGTATGCGAGGTGAGAAAATTCTCGAGTAGGCGCCAAGTAGGTTATGGGAATGCACATTAGAGCGGGATTCATGTATGCTTAGGACAGATAATAACAGGATTAGTGCCTTATGTTTGATGCGAGACGTTTTGCACATCGCTGAAGGGAAACTTTGCAATTGAAATTGTGGGTTTTCCGGTTCGCGACTTTTACTATTTGCTTCAGAGGAGCCCTCAGGGAGATTTCGAAACGACAATGAGCAATATGTACATTGCGCTTCCATTTCAACTGAAATGTTTGACAAGTAAGTGTTCAAAAGCAAATTACTTAATTGCGGTCTCACGTTAAATAGTGCGTGAACGCTACCGGAGGGAGACATAACATTCACCAAAAGCACAAAATGATACAATTACTAATACAAAGATAATAGAAAACTGCCTCGATTTTCTGAAAACTTGGGTATAATTTTCCTGAAAGCTTCCTAAGACACCAATGGGAATTTCTAAAACCTTTGGCCTGTGTTAAATTTTAGGCGCTGAAATACGGAAAACGGTCCCTGAATAAAGTGTGGTTTCAACGTTTTCAAAGATTGAGTCCAAATTTAGTGGGTTTTTTGCAAAATTAATTTATGCCCTAATTGGGTAAAATCCGTAGCGAAGTGTTATCGCGTCGCGTTACCACAGCCTGCAGAATCCAGAATTTGTACACATTCTCAACGTTTTAAGAAAATAAACAACACAACGAACAACGTGTCAATGTTTTGATGGTGTACCTAGAGTAAAGCGTGTAATATATGATACTCAGGCTATGTACGCAGCCAAATCGGCAGAAGTAGATTTGGCGAGAGGTATATCTCTCTGAATGTTGATATTCCAAGAAAACGAGTTAAGCGAGTTTTTGAAATTTTCACAACTTTGATAGTAAAATGTTCAACTTTTTGAAAACATTAATGGTTACAGTGGAAAAATTGAGACATGTGAAAAAATATGGTGTTATAGTCGCAAATGGACGCGGGTAATAGCAGAAAAGCGATATTAGGTCATCATGTCACCCCGAACTGTTTGAATCGATAATGAATGGATAGAAAGGTCAAGAAATGCATGGCGCTTAGGAAAAAAGCCCAGACGGACCAGAATCCCTCCTGATTGGGCGCTAAGAAATTCAAAAAAAATATATGCCAGAGTCCCAAAACTGATAGAATGGGTGTAACTAACACATACTCTCTCTATCTCTCTTTCTCTCTCTCTCTATCTCTCTCTCTCTCTTCCTCTCTCTCACTCTATCTGTATTTTTCTCTCTCTCTGTCTAAGTATTTCTCTCCTTCTATAAGTATGTGTGTTTCTATCCCTGGAAACTCATTTTTCGCCTCGTACTCAAGTGCGATATTAAATATTTACATCCATTACATAAACAGCAAAAAAGATTCATTAATGTTTAAAAATTTACATATTATGAAAATTGGGTGTACATCAAAGATATCGATGGTTTTTTACTGTTTGGACAGCATTGACGCGGATACCGTACTCTGGTTACCGTAAGTTAGAAAAATTTTCAGCTACAAACTGACGGAGACGGAGCCGCTTTTCCTTAGCTTCTTTTAAACGCCTGAAAAAAGAATAAACAGTTTTTCGACAATTACAAATGAGGAGAAAGAAGAGGTGAGAGAGGTGAGAGATTCTAAAGAGGTGATAGAGGCGAAGGAGGCGAAGAGGCGGTAAAGGCCAGAGTGTCAAGAAATGCAAGAGAAGCGAAAGAGGCAAGAGAGGGAAATGAAGCAAAATGCAAGAAAGGCTAGAGAGACGGGAGAGGCGAATTCAGACCAGAGAGGAGATGAATGCAAGAGAGGCGGCAGAAGCGAAACAGGAGAGAAAGAGAGATAGAGAAGGGAGGGAGGGGGAGAGTCAAAAGATAGAGAGAGCGACAGCGAGACAGGAGACAGCGAGTCACAAGAGGTTAAAAGGTCAAGAGATGCGAGAGAGAGAGAGAGATACACAGAGAGAGAGAGAGAAAGAGAGAGAGAGAGAGAGAGAGAGAGAGAGAGAGGTGAAGGACGCTACAAAGCAGGGGGAGGCAAGATAGGCGAAAGAGGCAAGAGAGGCGAGAAAGGCGGCGAGAGAGAGAGGTGAAGGACGCTACAAAGCAGGTAGAGGCAAAATAGGCGAAAGAGGCAAGAGAGGCGAGAAAGACGTGAGAGGATAAACATGTGAATAAAAAGAGAGAAAGAGAGCGAGAGAGAGATAGAGAGAGAGAGAGCTAGAGAAGAGGAATAAATTAATAAACGAACTTCTTCTTAAACCAGCGCTTGACCTGATGCTCCGTGAGTACAAACATTCTTGCAATTTCTGCCGTTCTCCGTTTTGTAAGAACACGCTTATAAGCAAATTCCTACAAATGTTTTAGGCCTTTTATACTGTAACTCACATATTCAAGTGCTAGGGTCTGCGCCTTAGAGAGAGCTGTCTTTCGGCGAGGCCTCGCAGCAGCATTGTTCCCGTCTCCTTGTCCGTTGTTCATTTTAAAGGTCTAAACGTAAACAAATGTTTTCATGATGGGTAATGGGTAATTGAACCAAAACGAAGGGAGAAAACCTCAGAGACAGGAAGAAAAGCAAAAGAGAGGTGACAAATCACACGAGGAGATGCGTGGGTTACTGTAAGATTGGCAAACGTGGAATAGGGCATGATTACTTTCGCTTAGAAAACAGAAACCATAATTAGAGACCTCTCTCTGCTGTTACGTATAATTAAAAAAACCAAACAAAAACAAGTTTTAATTCCACGCTTACAAATCTCGCGACTCGGGTTCGAATCCCCTTTTAATTCTTGCAAAATTATAATTTTTTTAATTAATTTTTGAGAACTTTTGTATCAACCGATATCTTATGTGTAAAACGAAAATTTGTGTTAAACTATGTTAACAATTGGACTATTTTAGTTATCGTTTTACATCTATCGGAGATTTTTTGGAGAACTTGAAAAAAATACAAAATTTTGCGTTTTTTGGCCTTAGCTTTTTCAGTTTTTAAGAAATCGAATACATTCTATTCGGATTCTTTCTTGAAATTGAATTTCCTGTCTGCAAATATATAAAACTTACCCTTTTGGCAAACTTTGATTTTCACCCTAACCAACTTCAACCTATCGTAATCCGGGAACGAAAAAATGAGGGGGCCCAAAAGTTTCAAAATTTTAAAATCTCGGGGCCATAGGAAGGCTATACACAAGTTTTTCAGAAAATCCGATTTTTTTCTATGTCACTAGTCGGCTTGAGTCTGTCCGAGACGACTTCATAATTTCAGTATTGAAATTTCGGAAGAAAATATATATTCAAACGATAATGAGTAATTTAGAACTTTTCTGAATTAAAAAAAAATAATAGATAAGAATAAAGGAGATATGCAAAGGGGTGCGGTATATAAGGCAAAGGTAACGCTAGGTCAAGTGGCGCGGAAATGGTTCAATCGATAATGGTTGCATGGTAAGGTGTACACAGAGGCTATTATTTTGCGGGTTATTCGTAAACCACAAGACGCAAAACGATTTCGACCACGGCAGGATTCGAACCTACAATCTTCTGCTCCGTAGGCAGACGCGTTATCCATTGCGCCACGCGGCCACTGTTGCATTATCACAGCGCCCCCTTCAAGAGCGCTTGGCGCAAAACTGACATAGGCCTGCCATAATCGCACAACGAGCGGGGCGGGTTAGTATTGCGACAAAATCTTTGTAATTTCGTTCACATAAAAAAGTGGGATTTCATTGTACCCTGCGGAACGAAGTGGAAGCAGGGGAATCTCTTGCCTTGTTCTCAATTTCTCGGAACTTCGATTCTTTTCTATCTTCCTTGGAACCGATTTATCTCTCTCACACAATGGTTAATAAAATATTATTTATATCGGGAATGTCAGGAACAGAAAATGAATAAAATGGGTATTTTACAATACTGGAGAGACATTTAAAATGAGGCCGAAACAGCGAGGTAGACAACCAAGATATCGATTAAAAGAAGATAAACTTGTTACGGAGAAAATTGGCAAGACTTAGTAGAGAATGACTTGTGTTGTGTTTTACTGAGCTGCGATGTTGCCCATTCTCTCTTGTTTCAAGCGCCTGAAAATGTGAAATGATGGTAAAAATTATTTGAAACTTTGAAGAAATTTATAGTAATGATAGAAAATGGCCAGTTTTATTAGGGGAGAAAGGGAGAGAGTGTGTGAGTGTGTGAATGTGTGAATGTGTGAGTGTGTGAATGTGTGAATGAGTGAGTGTGTGAGTGTGTGAGTGTGTGAGTGTGTGAGTGTGTGAATGTGTGAATGTGTGAATGTGTGAGTGTGTGAATGTGTGAATGAGTGAGTGTGTGAGTGTGTGAGTGTGTAAGTGTGTGAGTGTGTGAGTGTGTGAGTGTGTGAGTGTGTGAGTGTGTGAGTGTGTGAGTGTGTGAGTGTGTGAATGAGTGAGTGTGTGAGTGTGTGAGTGTGTGAGTGTGTGAGTGTGTGAATGTGTGAATGTGTGAATGAGTGAGTGTGTGAGTGTGTGAGTGTGTGAGTGTGTGAGTGTGTGAATGTGTGAATGTGGGAATGTGTGAGTGTGTGAATGTGTGAATGAGTGAGTGTGTGAGTGTGTGAGTGTGTAAGTGTGTGAGTGTGTGAGTGTGTGAGTGTGTGAGTGTGTGAGTGTGTGAGTGTGTGAGTGTGTGAGTGTGTGAGTGTGTGAGTGTGTGAGTGTGTGAGTGTGTGAGTGTGTGAGTGTGTGAGTGTGTGAGTGTGTGAGTGTGTGAGTGTGTGAGTGTGTGAGTGTGTGAGTGTGTGAGTGTGTGAGTGTGTGAGTGTGTGAGTGTGTGAGTGTGTGAGTGTGCGAGTGTGTGAGTGTGTGAGTGTGCGAGTGTGTGAGTGTGTGAGTGTGTGAGTGTGTGAGTGTGTGAGTGTGTGAGTGTGTGAGTGTGTGAGTGTGTGAGTGTGTGAGTGTGTGAGTGTGTGAGTGTGTGAGTGTGGCAATTGTCGACTGACCTGTTCAGAAATCCAATCTTGACCATTCTCTCCGTGAGATTCAATCTCATGGCGATTTCTGCCTTTCTTTCCCGCATAAGCACCGCATCACTTACAAATTCAATGTCAAAGTTTTTGTTATATTTTTTTCGCAACTTTGTTACTTACAGCTTCCAGCTCCCTAGTATGTTCGGTGGAGTAGGGTGTTCTCTTCATCCTCAAGTTTTGGATTTCCATCTTAGTCTGCAATTATTTTTTTACAAGAGTATAATAAAAAACAGTTGAACAAAATAGAAACAAGGTCCCAACCGGGAGATTCTAGAATGCTTATGGGCGGGGAAGAAATGATTGTCTGTAGATCTCATCTCAAATATACGCGAGAGGAGATTACTCTAAGATTACGAAAGACACAGGGGAACAAGGGATTAGCGCATCATCATAAAAGGGATTAAGGTCTTAAGGAGATTCAGATGACACCGGCATTGGGGATGAGTATATGGTATGTATTGGACCTTAAGAAATGTAGAAGTATGGTGTGGTCAACATAATAACGTCTCACCCAATAGGAATGTGTCAATCAGAGCCATCGGTGCGACAACAGCGGTTGCGTTTACAATGCTAGATTGGGCTCCGATCCTATCGGACAGCCATAAATCATTGTGACGGTTACGTGACACGATATTTAAAGAGCTGAAGACAACCGCGACAGAGTCGCCGACAACAAAAATATGATGACATCTGCCAGGCATGTCCAACACGTTTTCTATGAAAGGGTGGAGAAGTAGTAGTAGCAGTATCTGCAAAAAAGCGAAGAACATCAACTTTGCCAGCTCGGAAGTTAAGTTGTGAAAAGCTCACGAGATGCGTAGCAAAGAGCTATTGCAGGAGTAGGAAAACCCCCGGAATAGTCAGATTGTGCAGATTACCCGTGGATATTCACAAACTGGCAGGCAGAATGCAGATAGAGACTGAACGTGATGCACACGCACACATGCACACATGCATACACGCACACTCGTACACACGCACACACGCACACACGCACACACGCACACACGCACACGCACACACGCACACACGCACACACGCACACACGCACACACGCACACACGCACACACGCACACACGCACACACGCACACACGCACACACGCACACACGCACACACGCACACACGCACACACGCACACGCACACACGCACACACGCACACACGCACACACGCACACACGCACACACGCACACACGCACACACGCACACACGCACACACGCACACACGCACACACGCACACACGCACACACGCACACACGCACACACGCACACACGCACACACGCACACACGCACACACGCACACACGCACACACGCACACACGCACACACGCACACACGCACACACGCACACACGCACACACGCACACACGCACACACGCACACACGCACACACGCACACACGCACACACGCACACACGCACACACGCACACACGCACACACGCACACACGCACACACGCACACACGCACACACGCACACACGCACACACGCACACACGCACACACGCACACACGCACTTACGCACACACGCACACACGCACACACGCACACACGCACACACGCACACGCACACACGCACACACGCACACACGCACACACGCACACACGCACACACGCACACACGCACACACGCACACACGCACACACGCACACACGCACACACGCACACACGCACACACGCACACACGCACACACGCACACACGCACACACGCACACACGCACACGCAAATTTTACATACACACACGTTCATCTGGCTACAGTCTACTCTTTGTGTCATGTTTTATGGTAGAGCCTACAAAATCGAAATAAATAGGTAATGAAAACTCGTTCTTTGTCTAGACATTGTGCAACCTTAGCACTAACTACACTAGCACTTTCTAGTACTGTGTTTATTTTTTCTTCCGAACTTTGAACAGTTGTCTCTATTTGTCTTTCCCAATTTGCTATTCTATTTACACTGCTTCCGTAGACTATACAAACTACACAGATCGTAATGTATAAAAAGGTTTCCCTCTCTCTCTCTCTCACACACACACACACACACACACACACACACACACACACACACACACACAATCTCTATCTTTACCATTCTGCTTTCTTCACTTTTTTCCATTTTGTTGTTTCTTTTTCTGCCTTTATTGGCCCGTGAATTGACGCAGTCTGCGAAACCCCCGCCTTGTGATTGTAAAGTTTATATGATTTCCTGATCGGAACTTTCTTAACTGTTTCACACTCACACACTCACACACTCATCTCTGGCTAAAGTCTACCCTTTATGTCATGTTTCATGGCAGAGACTACAAAATATACAAAAACTGCGTTATGAAAACAAGTTCTTTGTCTAGGTCATGTACAACAATTGCCCTCACTACTTATGTAGCACTCGACACTTTCTAGTTCTGCAATCACTTTTCTTTCGATCTTTGACAAGGTATCTCTATTTGTCTTTCCCGATTCGCTAGTCTGTTAACACAAATACCGTCTCAAAGAATACAAACTACGCAGATCGTAATTTATTAAGGGGTGCGGTCTCTGCGGTCTCTCTCTCTCTCTCTCTCTCTCTCTCTCTCTCTCTCTCTCTCTCTCTCTCTCTCTCTTCTGCAAGAATCTGATAAACGGTCGTCGCCAT
Organism: Oscheius myriophilus; assembly: GCA_964057215.1. Taxonomy (NCBI): domain Eukaryota; kingdom Metazoa; phylum Nematoda; class Chromadorea; order Rhabditida; family Rhabditidae; genus Oscheius; species Oscheius myriophilus. Next base: position 17,305,983 of record OZ059902.1, read on the forward strand.
TTTTTGAACTCATACTTACAATTTGCGAACTTTCATAATTATTTTTCACTCGAAATTTACAAAAATGCCCTTACGGTTAGAACAAAAAGTTACAAACCTGTGACAATTACACGTTGCGCTTCCCTAAAAGTAAATAAAGATAAAGTTTTTAATAAAAAGCGATTTCAAACGCTAAATTTCGCTTTTTCAAAATTTCCAGGCTCCTGCGAATTTCCAGGCTCCTGCGTAAAGTACACATCGCTTTCAATAATAAGCGTCACATTTTATCTATCTGTGTCATAAGCGTTAAAAAACACAAATTCCTTTCTTTTTGATCACATTTGAAAACAAAATTCCTTTCATTTTTACATCTTTGCTCCCCTAACTACAAATCGTTGCCAAACTTATCTTCTCCGTCTGAGTTCGCACATTCCCACTCACAAATTTGACCGTCATAGTTTGTAGCTAGGTTAATCGCGTCCGCAGCCATATATAAAACGGTTTTCTGCCAGTCTGATCATCTGGTCGTCACTCAAATCTTATCTCCAACTGTGATAAGCCGTGTATCACTCGACCCAAGCAGTTTTTGAAAATTCTGTCTTCGAAAATGCGGCTTCTAACTCTATTTTTACTATTGCCAGGTAATACAGTTCGCATTTTTCAACTGATATTTCATTTTAGCGGTATTTTCTTACAAATTCCTCGTCTACTCTCCCCTTTTCGGCCACTCACATTGCAACTACTTGGGAACTATTGCCGATACTCTAACTCAAGCAGGTCACGATGTGGTATGCAAATTTCCAATTTGGTATTGTAGTTTGTACTTCAGACGGTCTTGTTACCAGTGGTGGATCGAGGCTTGATGGACAAAACTGGAGTTAAAATAACCCAGAAGCAGATCATAATCGAGGGTGATCCGGAATACGCCGAGTATGCTGATTCTTACACGAAGTCAATGTTCCAAGAGAGATGGGGAGGAACTTCTCGAAACTGTTCAGTGCAACGTGTGACAGTGAGTTTTTTGTGTGAGAGAGAGAGAGAGAGAGAGAGAGAGAGAGAAGGAGAGATGATCATGAAATTCGCTAATCCTTTGCGTTTTCACCCGTATTTTCGCCTGGAAAAGACCAAAAACGTCTTCGATAGTTTGGGACATTCAACAGGTTGTTTTCGATGCTCTGTTCAGCAAAATCGACAAAACATGGCTAGGGAATAAAATTTTCTTTAAAATTTTCTTAAAATTTCGTTATTTTGCCGGGGTGTTGAAAAATTCAATTTTTTGAACTCTAGCACACATGTTAAAACTCTATCACAACTGGCCATTTTATAAACCCCTTACGATTTCTGTCTAACGAGCTATTTTTAGGCATTTTCAGTGATATTTTCAGTTTTTCTCACGGGCAGGGCCGGGCCGACTTGAAAAAAATCCTCGGCCCGGCCCGTCGTTTGAGAACTATGCTCGCGCCCGTACCAACACGGCAGTGCCGTTTTTATGAGGTTCTACAAGTATTTTCGGAGCTTTGTATAAGAAAAACAAAAAAAAACAGTTTAGTAAAAACAGACTTAATTTTCCATCTAGTCTTAAAACCTAATATGATCCACCTAGTAGTCACTGCAAGCCGCACCCGTACCAACTCGGGGGTGCATCAATTATGCAGTTTTTTACGAATACTGGATGTTCTGTTAGAGAAAGGCTAAGAACAGATCAGTGATTTTGACTAGATTTCCCATCTAGCCTTTATTATGTCATCCCACCTACACTTGCATATAATCAGTTTTTATCTTGCTCACAATCAGGCACCATTTGAACAAAAGATTAGACAAACACTCAACCACAAAATCGCAGGGAACAACTTTTTTGCCGTATCACAAGCGGACATTGCCCTCGAAATTCCAAAGAATGCGCTTTTGAATGACAGATTTCAATTTGAAAAGCTCATTGTCACGGAAAAGGGTCGCCAGTGAAAAATCTTTCTTCCTTCATGCAATACAGCAAGGACCTTGAAAGCACAAAAAGGTTTAACAACCAAATTTGCAAGATTCTCCAATCTGAGTTTGAAAAATTTGTATCTTTTTGAACAGAAAAACTGTGCTCTGGCGGGCATCACCTCTTGCTCTATTTGCGCACAGTTTGCACGAAAGATAAGAGTTAGGCTAGACTTTGCTCATTGGCTACAGTTTTAGCAGCGGAACACTTTGTTTCCTTTGTTTTGCGCTAGGGGACCAAGAGGGGCTACGGGCCGGCCCGGACCGGCCCAGACTGCCCTCTCAAAAAACAACCTCGGCCCGGCTCGACCCGGGGTCAAAATTTCTGAAAGCATTTTACCAACTATGAACTGGAATTGTGTCTTTATCATAACTAATGTATAAAACAACTAAGGCAAAAATGTTTTGCTGGTGGGGGATGGAACTGGGGTAACTTTTATTGCCATTCCGACCACTTAGCCACTCGGTCATGAAATTTACATAGGGTAGTTCGATTCCAAAAGCACAGTATGTTTTGCACAATTAGACTTTCTTTGTATATATAACTTAAAATAACATAAAATAGTGGCGTTAAGGGGACCATAGGAAGCCAAAAAGCGGCTGTTTTCCCTGCTTCTCCGCAATTTGCACATTCTCTCGCCTGAGTGTCATACGCCTACTAAAATCATCCCGCTTTTGACTAAATCACAATTTGGTGATCGCTATAAGTATATTTTTTCAGTGCTTAGCAAAAACATAACTCTCCTCTCCCAACTTAGGGAGGAAAAGTATGATGTGGGTGTGGCTGAGACCTTCTACATTTGTGGTTTTGGTAACTTTCCTTTCCGATTCTTCAAAAGATAAACTTTAGGACTTTTCGAGCAGCTTAACATTACCAAAGTGATGGCTGCCACCTCAGGCACCCACTTTGACGGAGCTTCTTACTACCTTGGAGAAACCTTAGTACCCAGCTATGTACCATCCCTTGGGTCAACCAATGGAGAACCTAAAACGTTAATTGACCGATTCTGGAACACGGTTGAAACTCTCTCCGCCATCCAGTTTTTCACCAACATCTATGAAACAGAGTCCCTTGTTTTGAAGAAACACTTTGGAGATTCGTACAGTGGAGCGCAGAAGAAACACTTTGGAGATTCGTACAGTGGAGCGCAGGTATCATATCTGCTAGAAATGGCTTGAAAATGTGAGTTTAGGAGGTTCTTGCCCGATCTTCGGTGCACATGACCCAGTCGAACCCTTACTTGGACTACCCTCGACCGAAGCTTCACAAAACTGTTGATTTGGGAGGACTTACTGGAAATATTGAGAAGACGGCTAAACTTAATGAGGTATGAACACACGCACACGCATACGCACACGGACACGCACACGCACACGCACACGCACACGCACACGCACACGCACACGCACACGCACACGCACACGCACACGCACACGCACACGCACACGCACACGCACACGCACACGCACACGCACACGCACACGCACACGCACACGCACACGCACACGCACACGCACACGCACACGCACACGCACACGCACACGCACACGCACACGCACACGCACACGCACACGCACACGCACACGCACACGCACACGCACACGCACACGCACACGCACACGCACACGCACACGCACACGCACACGCACACGCACACGCACACGCACACGCACACGCACACGCACACGCACACGCACACGCACACGCACACGCACACGCACACGCACACGCACACGCACACGCACACGCACACGCACACGCACACGCACACGCACACGCACACGCACACGCACACGCACACGCACACGCACACGCACACGCACACGCACACGCACACGCACACGCACACGCACACGCACACGCACACGCACACGCACACGCACACGCACACGCACACGCACACGCACACGCACACGCACACGCACACGCACACGCACACGCACACGCACATGCACACGCACACGCACACGCACACGCACACGCACACGCACACGCACACGCACACGCACACGCACACGCACACGCACGTTTTCAGCACTTTGACAAAATCCTCTCTGAACGCCCACACAACGTCCTTTTATCCTTCGGTTCAGTGTCCAAAAGTAAGGACATGCCCGACAAGTACAGGTAAACATAATTACAGGCCGTGACCCTAATTGTCCCTTTTAGAAACACAATCCTAGATGTTTTCGGCTCATTGCCGAACATCACTTTTATTTGGAAGTACGAGATTGACACCAAAATGGCTGACCATCTTCCCAATGTTCATCTTGCTAAGTGGCAGCCTCAGACTGCTCTTTTGGGTGAAAATTTGTCTCTTGTTGATTAAAATTGTAAATTTCAGCTGATCCTCGACTTTCTGGGTTCATAACTCATGGTGGACTTGGTTCGACTACCGAGGTTGCTCATTCTGGAAAACCCTGCGATCATGGTGCGTTTCTCTCTCTCTCTCTCTCTCTCTCTCTCTCTCTCTCTCTCTCTCTCTCTCTCTCTCCAAGGAGATGAACTTTAACGGTGAACTTTTCTATATGTGCAGAATTATTCTTATTAAAAGACCAAAGCTTGAAATAGATAGTAAGTACTGTACAACAGAGTTTTAAAAAAGGCGTTGAGTAATAATGATATGGATTCCGCAAATAATGTAAATGCGACGCCAGGGTACGCCTATTTGATTGACTCGATAAGAGTTGCATAGAAAGACTCACGCAAAGGTTGGGCCTTTATCAAACACTACGCGCAAAACGATTTCGACCACGGCAGTATTCGAACCTACAATCTTCTGCTCCGTAGGCAGACGCGTTATCCATTGCGCCACGCGGCCACGTGTGTTTAGCAACCGCGCCTGCTCTAAGATCTCGGAACGTCCGACTTTTAATTGGTTGCCCCACCACATCTCTCTCTTTCTCTCTCTCTCTCTCTCTCTCTCTCTCTCTCTCTCTCTCTCTCTCTCTTTCTAAAATCTCTTATTTAGATCCCCATCTTTGCCGAACAACCCAGAAACGCAGCCATGCTCTCCCGCCACGGAGGAGCAATCGTTCTAAGGAGAAGTGACCTCGACAATAGAGACAAACTCAGAAACGCCATCTTATCTATAGTAAACGATAAGAGGTTTTGTTTAAAAAAAACGAAAATCATTTGAATTTTAGCTACGCCCATGCTGCTGAACGCCTTGCTCACATGCTCAAAGAGCAACCAGTCAGTGCAAAGGAGAAGCTCATCAAAAACGCAGAATTTGTTGCAAAGTGAGAAATTTCGAAACAAATTTACATATATTTTTCAGATTCGGCCCACTTGACCAACTGGACCCTTATGGACGACATCTCACCTTTGTTCAGTACTTTTTAATTGACGTCATTGCATTGTTCCTAGGTGTTTTCGCAGTTATCATTGCTGTCGTTGTATATTCAATTAGGCGTTGTTTAGGATTTTTCAATTTTGAAAAGAAGAAAGTAGATTAATTTATTGCCAGAGATTAAAGAATTTACAAAAAACACTAGTTTTATCTCTCGACTTCTAGTAATTGCCTTGTTTGTGGAGGTTATTGGGGTAGTTTACGCGGCCGCTGATTTCGTACGGTTTTGAGCTTCAAAAGATCGCGACTTTGTGTCCCGCAACTTTACTGATGTGCGTGACCGCGAAGCGGCCCCTTGCGGCCAAAAGCAGCGATTCGAGATGAGGTTGAATGGTGAAAAGACCGCCTATTTTATACGAGGGGGACAAAGCTGGCCCACCAGACTACCCCAATTCGGGCAAAGACCGCTTTAATCTTTCATTGCAAGCCGACCCTGAGGCGGCCGAAGGCTATAGAATCCAGAAAGCAAAATTAAGAGAACAGAGGGTATTCCTTTTTGTTTTTATAAAGTATCTCTTGCAAGTTTGGGGATTTAGTTGAAAAGTTAGCATAAAAAACAAGGGCTGATAGAAAATTTTTAGTAAGTTCTTTTTCGGTCTCACCGTTTTGTTCCGTCGCCCAGAAAAATATTTCTTACCTCTGGTAGAGTCTCTACTTATTATTGTTGCTCTTTCGACAAATCAGGTTTGCTACAAAATAGATAGGAGTGTCCCTTGTTTCGATGAACATTATTGTTACCATCAATCCAACTTCGGCGAGTATTGGAAATGACCAAGCGTTTTCTGATGTTGTTCTTCAAGTTGACGTTGCCAACATCATAAGAAGAATCTTTTTGCATCACCTTCAACAAATCTGAAAGGCGTTTCTTTTATATGTCACCAGAAATCTTTGGTAAAAAAAAGGGCTCTCTGGAGCTTGGCCTTCGGCGAAATCAGGTTGCTTGACGACATAGGAGGCCTTCGGTCGTGTAAAGAGCCCTTCGGTCGTGTAAAGGCGACCTATCGTCTTCCGTGAAATCTACGGTTGGGTATACTTACGCTCCGTTACCTTTAAAAGCGGGCTGTTCAACGCCAGAGCGGTTCCCGACCGCTTAACAAAGCGGGCAAAACTCGGTGCGGTCGCAGGCCGCTCAAATGAGCAGTTGAACGCTGAAAGCCAGGGTGAACACAGTAAAAATTAACTTTTTGTAGCTTGTGATTCTGTTTTGCGAAACGGCCTTAATCGAATCATCACATCAATGATTCAATTTTGTCCTTTCATTCGTCTTGGTCAATTTTTTCCCAAAAGTTATTTAAAATGTATCTTTATATTCTGTCAGTTTAAAATTTAAAAGACCTATTTCAAATAATAATTAATAGCAACTACTGCGTTTTTTTCTATTTTCCGAAGTCAATTGCTCTAGATTTGATTCAAATCTTTGCAAAATACATTAATTCGCTTTTTTGTTTACGCCGTGATCAATTGCACCCAGTTTGACGAGGTAACACAATTTTCCCTACAAATCGGGTCGGGCCGGGCCGAGAAAAGTGTCGGTCCGGCCCGTATCGACACGGTTTGTAACTTGTCAAATTAAAATTTTTTTAAATCGATATTTCAGCTTACGTAAAATTTTAAAAACTTACAAACACTTTCACAAAGCTTCTATTACATATTAGAACTAAATCTAAGTTAGCAAAAATTAAGTGCACCGACGGGGATCGAACCTTGGTCGCGTGGGTGACAGTTTGGCTTGGTGGTCCGAGTAGACGCCAAAGCGGGCCGGGCCGAGGAATTTTTTCGAGTCGGCCCGGCCCGTAAAAACCGTGGTTTTTCGGACTTTTATATTTCAAAATATGCGCAAAATCTTGTGTATTTTTCGCTTATAATGGCGTTTCGCAGCACTAATATAACGAAAGTCGAAAAATGGGAAAAACTGCTATTTCAAACGCAAATATTCAGGAAACACATGCAAGTTTCAGTATTTAAGCGTTACATTTGATTGATTCACTGCAAAAACATCTGAATTAGCACTACGGAAAAAATCTTGATCGAGCATATCCCTTATGATAAAACGCTATGGTTTCTGTGTGTGTGTCTGAAGTGGATCAGCGGAAGGTCACGCGTTCATTTCCCCCCGAGGGGACGGTGAGGTCAGCCGTAGGCCGAGTTAAGCGGTCTTCACGTCATTTATAAGGCCACATACCGAGAAATGAGTGGCCGAAGGCCCCGTGTAGGTGCGGCCGCAGGCCGCAAGCCAGGAGGGTGCGCGCCGTAGGCGCGCGTACCCTTTTGGTTGGACAAAAAGTCGCTTTTTCTCTGCTAGTTGTATACTATTTTCGCTTGCACATCGGCTGCACAAAGGCCGTTTTTGGCAGGATACCGCCTGGGCGACAGTTATTTTTTGGGCCATTTGTAGCAAGTAGTTCAAACTCCACTTATTCTTTCCGATTTTTGGGATTTTCCCACATTACGAACACCTCCATATCTTAAAAAAGATGCTACTGGCATGTTCTTGAGGTTTGTGCGATAAGATAAGGTGGTCTGCCGAAGAAACGCGTCCGTAGAGGTCATTTCGATGATCTTCCTCCCTCTGCTGCTGCTGGTTTTCCAAGCTTTCCATGGTAACTACCCCAATTCTTCTAAACAATTTTAAATTTTCAGTATCATCTGCTTATAAATATCTAGTCTACAATCCCGTTTTCGGCCACTCTCAATGCAAATACTTTGCAACTATCGCTGATACACTTACTGAGGCTGGTCATGATGTGGTATGTCAATAGAGTATGTTTTTGAATGCAAAATTTGTTTTGAGACTCTTCTCATGCCCGGATTGGATCGGGATTTACTGGACAAAACTGGAATCAAACTGACCAAGAAGATAATTTTGGTGGAGGGAGATCAGAATTATGCTGATTTCGCCCATGGATTTGTAAAAACTATGCAGGAAAAGTTGTGGGAAGAGGAGTACAATTCGTTTTCGTGGCTGGAGGCTGGAAAGGGGTTGTCCATGTTGTTTCAAGCTACTTGTGAAAGTGAGTTTTGAAATTTTTATCGATTTTTCCAGTATTTTTCAACTTTCTGTTCCTTCTTTTCGTATTTTGTAGTTTCCAAGCAGAGCTGGGGCATTGGGGTTTTCCATAAAGTTTTCGGGTCAGTTAAAACAAAATAGTGTTGGTTGTTTGCCGTTTTGAACAAATTTCGAAAGGTTTCCGTTCATTTGCAGTGTTTTCAGTGTGTAAAATTCTATCGAAAAATATGTTAACTTTCGTTTTTGGTTCCGATTGGCCCGAGTTACAGTGACCACGGCCGGCCGCGACCGGCTAAGGAACATTTCGACACTATTCGAAATGGAAAATTTTGTATTTTTGCGACATTCAAACGATTAAAAATTGTGGTTTCCATTATTCTGTTTTGCACATAATTAATGTAAAATCGTCAAATCTCGCTTAAGTTGAATGTAAATCGTTTAAATTTTCAAATTTGATCTCGAGAACTATACTGACAATGAGAATCACTAACAAACAAACAATTTTCATTTTGTTTTTCGAAGAATACAAATTGCGCGCAAATACTGACTTTTTCCAAAACTCTGGCAAAATTGAAGAAATCGAGTTTAGGAGTTCTTTGGTGAGGCGTGCAGTTTGGTGAAACGTAGGCCTTGGGAGCCCGTGAATGGATATGATGATATATCTATGGCCGCGGCTCAGTCCTGCGTGAAGCCAAAGTTTTGCCCAAGGCTCCCCAAAAGGAATCGCCTCCAAAAGCGCAAAGGAATTGAGAAAAAACACAAGCGGCGGATAAAGTTAATAAAACATTAGTATGTGAAAAATCGAAAAAAAAAAAAGTGGGCCGTTCTTCTCTTTTACTGTTTTCTTAGCCCAATTTTCTGTGTCAATATTGAAGTTCTCAGTTGTACATTGAATACTCAGGTAACCGAAAAACAGAATGAACAAAAAAAGCTATTCTTATTGTATCTGAATTCACATTTTCAGTGCTCATTAGCAACCAAACTCTTCTTGAGCAACTTCGTAACGAAAAGTTCGACGTCGGAATCGCGGAGCCATTTTATATTTGCGGCTTTGGTCAGTTTTATAAGAAGTAAAGGTAGAGTGACAATATTCACTGCCTGCCTACATAAAAGCTGTTTTGAAAGTTCAATCACAAAAAATACATCGTTTTCAGGAATTTTTGAGCACCTCGGCATCGACAAAGTAATCGCTGCCACCTCTACCACCCACTACGACGTCGTATCTCACCATATTGGTGAACCAGTGACTCCAAGCTACGTTCCCTCTCTGGCTTGGGCATCAGGAGTGCCTAAATCCATGTTCGACCGAGCTCTAAATGCCTTTGATATCTACGCATCAATGAGATTCTTTTCCGACATCTACGAGGGAGAAGCTGTTGTTTTGGAGAAACATTTCGGAGATTCCTTCAGCGGAGTACAGGTGAGAGATCATTGATTAGAAGATGATCAACCGAAAAAAGTGTAATGTTCGAAAGATCATGATGACAAACTGTCAAAAAGGATCGTTTTGAACCGAGGCGACGAAACGAAGGTTAGAAATCAGAAAAAGTTTCAGAAGAATATCACTCTTTCGCGTAACGGGATGTAAAATCAAACGTTAATATTGGGTGGTGTTTTTGAATTACGAATGAAAATCCAAATTCATGGATTGTGAATTCTGGTTTAGGTTGCAAATTTGGGAATCATGCTTTTCACGAAAATTGACTTTGTTTAATAGACCGTCACTGTGATTGCAGAATGATTACAGCGGCACGTCATGCGCGCCGCGCGCCGCGTAGCTCCAATCGATCGATACTGGGTGAAACACCAAATTGATTTTATTTACTGTAACAAGCATTTACGTAAAGTATTGACAGAAAATTCAATGTTTTATGGGGTTACTGTTATGGGGTTACCGTTCCGGGAAGTCCATTGTTCGATGGTATTTTATAAATATCCTCTCTTATACACTGCGCTTATGGTCTATGTGTGTGTGTGTGTGTGTGTGTGTGTGTGTGGTGTCTCACGGTGAAACTGCGCAGAGTCCGTCACGTGTCTGCGTCTCTCCAATTCGTCTGCACTCTCTCTTACGGGTTCTAACTCCACGTAAATGTTACGGAAACATTACGGAATTCGGCCATTTCCACCGTTCATTTCGGGGGCGCAGCCCCCGGCGAGCGGCCGGAGGCCGCGAGCAGCCAGAATATTCAGGACCGCCGCAGGCGGGCCGGAATATTCTGGTTGTTGCACATTTTAAGAGTTGAAAGTTTTCGCCCATTTTTTTCCACAACAAAAAATACAAAATTTAGGATTTACAGAACAATTTGCTCTAAAAAATGGCTAAAACACAAAAAAATCTTAAAAACGGTTTAATTTTCTTGAAAACGAAATAATAGGTTTTCTGCAATTGTGTCAAAAACGCTTTCTGCTAAAAATTCTTTGCACATACATATTCATCTGAAAATTCGAAATAAATGGAATTTGTTTTTTATCGTTTACTAGGAATGTTTGTTAATGCAACAATCACATTAAAAATATTACTATAAAACTCGGATATTTCAGGAAAAAAACGAAAACTCGTATAAAACCATGCGGAATGTTGTGGTTGGCTTTAAAATAATGATTTCGTCTTTAGAACATAACAACGTTTAAAATATCAATGTATAACAGTTCGTGCCAAAACTTTTTCGGAACAAAGTGTCAATGTTTTGCTGTTGTTCCTAGAATAAAGCCTGCAATATAGGATACTCAGGCTGTGTACGCAGCCAAATTGGCCGAAGTAGATTTGGCGAGGAGTATAATGAATGTTTCAAAAATATGTGTAATAAAATTTTATGAAAAAATATCCATTTTAGAACGTCATCGCCCGCTCTTCAATTCAGTTCACCCAATCCATCCCCTACATCGATTTCCCCAGGCCTAAAATAGCCAAAACTATTGAAATCGGGGGAATTGCTTCAAAATCGGAAAGCTTCGACAAACTAGATAAGGTGGGCAACTTTTCAAGCTATCTAAAAATATGAATCAAATTTAGAAGTTCGACAAAATCCTATCTGAACGACCTGAAAACGTTCTTCTCTCTTTCGGTACGGTAACAAAAAGCAAAGATATGCCGGAATCTTACAAGTAATTTTTGCAAATTTATATGTAAACTTAATTCTTTAAAGAAAGAATATCTTGAAAACAATGGCGAGTTTGCCCAATGTGACGTTTATTTGGAAATACGAGGAAGATACCTCAATGGCCGATCATCTACCAAATGTGCACCTTGTTAAATGGCAGCCTCAGACTACTCTTTTGGGTTAGTTAATTTTGAAACGTTCCATTATTTATCTGTGTTTAGCTGATTCTAGATTGTCTTTGTTTATCACTCATGGAGGGTTGGGTTCGACGTTGGAAGTGGCGTACTCAGGAAAACCGGCCGTAATGGTGAGTTAGATAGAGAAAGAAATAAAGAGAGAGAGGGAGAGAGAGAGGGAGGAAACAGAGAGAGGGATACAAAGAGAGAAATGAAGAGCATTCAAGAATGGGATTCCTTCCCAATTAAGCCACGCGCCTTAGGAGATATCGTTCACGAGGATAATTCCAATGTATCGTAATTAGAGAAATTTCGCCACGCCCATTTTTTGCTTTAGAACTCAATGAATATTTAATGTCTTTCAACCCTACTTCGGCAATTTTTAGAAATGAGCGAGATTATTTCGATGTTGATTTTCGAATGTCCCATTATTCCATCAAAATAGTGCGCTAGAAAAGGGGGCGTGGCCGCTTTTTGGCCGAAGTAGGTTTGCGAGTAGTATAGTTGTCATTTTTGAAAAGAGGATGAAATGCCGATTTAAGCAACACCAATTTTTAGCATCTTTTTGAAATTTAAATTCGGCTCTAGGGGGTTGAAATTAGGCCACACCCGTTTTTGGTGCGATGGAAATCAAACGATTACGAGATCGACATTTTGAAATGATCGATTTTAATAGAACGATATCCGTTTTCCGCCAAACCGTAAAAAACGCACAGAGTGCATGGGTTAAAATTAGACCACGCCCTTTTTGTGGCACCAGGACATCAATAAATCTATGTACCGTTTTCTGACTCGTATATCGTTAGAGAGAGAGGGAGAGAGGGGTAGAAAGAGACAGAGAGAGCGAGAGACGGAGAGAGACAGAGACAAACAGAGGCATTTCCAGATTCCTCTTTTCGCGGATCAACCCAAAAACGCTGCAATGCTAGCAAGAATGGGAAATGCTATGGTGGTTCCCAGAAGTCATATAGAAAATCCAGAAAACCTCAAGTCAGCTATTTTGACAGTTCTGAATGACAACACGTAATGTAAATTTGCAAATTTCTTGAAACAGTTTTTACAGTTATACCTTAGCTGCCCAGAAAATGCAGCACATGCTGAAAGAACAGCCATTCACTCCTAAGGAGACTCTAATTCGTTACTCGGAGTTTGTGGCCAAGTGAATTCCAAGTTTTGCTTAATTAAAAAATTTGGAATTTCAGATTCGGCCCTCTTAACCAACTGGACCCTTACGGGCGTCAACTGAGCTACGTAGAGTATTACCTACTGGATGTAATCGCTTTGGTGTTGGCTGTATTTTCGCTATTGATAATTGCTACGGTTAAAATTACAAGGTGGTGCTGCACCGGAGGAAAGAAGAAAGTTGATTAAACAACTTTTTAACTTTTATGTTTGTGAAAAGAAATCGAATGTTTGGTTATTAAATGAATTCTTCCTGATTCGGAAATTCACTAATAGTATATTTCAAGACGTTGCCAAGTGATTCGAATAATATATAAACTTAGCAGTAAAACAATATGAAACTGCACGACTTTCAGGTCATTACGGTGTTTAATTCAAAAGTTCATAAGAGTGCAATTGAAAATTACGACCAATAGTAAAATTTTAGAATGGGAAATTACAGTGAGCACGAAATCGGTACAAACCTAGTGAAATTATGGAAAAATTCAGATACTTTTGTCTGTGCTACTTCTAAGGACAAATTAGAAGTAGCACATACTGAAGTATTTCCAACGTTTTAGGCTTGATTATTTTTAATGAGTTTAGAAAAACAAGAAGATTTATTAGTAAATTTGATTTTAACTTTATTCGCTCGAGTAGTAAATTTGAGTAATGAATTTAAATAATTTAAATAAATAAAATACAGTGCGAGGGGAACTTGAGCGGTTTGTTTAATTACCCAAGTTTGAGGTACTAATTACTTCCGACACTGCGAATGTGAAGGTTGCTGAAATTTTGGAATATCCTTCCTTAGGGAAGGGCAACAAAACTGGAGAAAGCGAAAGAAGTGTGTGTTTCACGAAAACTAAAACAACTTTGACGTCTTTTTAAAACCTAAACGAGGGATAGCGTCTGTCTAACAGAGAGGACGCCAGGCTTGTGTCACGCTAGCTTTTCGCTTGGCTCGTCCGCTTCACGGGGCTGTCGCGGTCTACGGCCGCTTGAAAATATGGTAGTGTAGTCGCGAATTTGGAATCCTGCCAAAAACAGCCTTAATACAGCATTCGTGCGAACGCAGGCAAAAATATCATTTGAAAAGCGAATACGCTAAAAAAGCGGCCGTAAAAGCGCCGATTTCCGTTTGGCGACAACTATATCCTTTGGCCGCTTAAGAAGCTACCGGCCGCCTCGGGCCGCTTTGCGGCCTTAGGTCGGAGACACCTAAACGCTCGTTTCGGGATCAAATGAGCTCGTATGATCTAAACTTCCAAAGTGGACTTGTAAACATGATCAATTAGGCTGAACTGAGTGCTCAAGACATGTTTAACTGTTCTAGGTTTAAAAAAATTAAATAAAACTTTTTTTGCCTTAAAGTGTTATATAAACATTTTTACTTGCCCTTATCGGACTAACTTATCCGAAAAAATCGAACTCGCTCAAAATGTGTGAAAAGAAGACGCATAAATCTAATGATTTTATTTTATATTTTAAAAAATCTTTAAAAAAAATCTTTGAAAAAACGAAAAAAATCTACAATTTGTAAATAACCAGCTTTTCAAAATCAATCTGAACCTGTAAAAATGGTTCTTCTCCAGGTGTCGCAGAAATCTCCCAGCAATTCTCCACTCCTAATGCCCGTTTACACCTATCTCCTATCACTTCTAGTGCCGCTTCCAAATGGTGTGGTAGAATCTGCCCAAATGTTATGAACTCCTTACAAGGGAAATTTCTTCTTTGGTAGATCAAATCCTAAAAAAAATCATTTTTCTTTGTGAAATTTTGATCTACCTGCATATGTGTTACAATATCATTCGCCCTTACTAATGTATTTGTAATTAGACTGAAGGTAACTTTGTTTTTCGCCTTTATGGAGAAAAAGAATTCTGCTGATGATCCAACATGATCCAAAATTCGAACCTTGAAATTTGAAATAGAAATTCATGTTTTCGAAAAAAAAATTACTTGGCTGATTTCGCTGGTATCATAGCAAAATTTAGACTGGGGTTCAGCTAAGCTGAAATGAAGAATTTTCGGATTCAGCTTCTAAAAAATTACAAAATTAAGTATAAAAAATGTAAAGTAAACCTGTAGTAGGTATGGTATGTTCTCGTCGTATTCTTCGGGAAAAATCAAATACAAAGTGTCGACGAAGCTTACGTTTTCGCAGAGGAATTGGTAAACTGTTTCGTTCAAGGGACACTGAAAAAAAATTTTTAGCTGTGAAAAAATAGGGTATTCTTTGTGGAGAGTCAAAAAACCTCAAAAAAAATCTATTCTTAGAAGTTGTCATATTTCACTCTGAAGGCGGGCAAAATCTACTCGAAATAGAGAAATTCCACATAATTAGGCCTATTACATGATTTTCATAAAGCATTTAAATCGATTTTTTACCCAATCGTAGTTATACCAAAGCCAACCAAAAAAGGACATTTTTTTACTTCGACGCAGGTCCCCGAAAACCCCAAACAAGTGAAAATTTGCGTTTTTAAATGCTGTTTTTCGCAGTTTTAGACTTTGAGTCTTAGACGCGCAACAGGTGGTCTTAAAATATTACATTTTCCTGCGTTTCGAAAAAAATAATGTCTGGACTCCATAAATAAGCAAATTGCCTCTGAAAAGTTCAAGATATAATAAAAATGTTTTTTTTATATTCATGAACATTTTGATCGATTCGGGAGGAAAATTTTTTTGAATTACAAAAAGTGAAATTCCTCCTGATCGAATCGGTGGAAAAGTTCATTTTAAAGGCAATTTTCATGGCGGGGCGGGCTCCAGGTACTTTCAACTGGGGAATATGCTTTCAATACGGGAAGAAACATATTTTGCCCGTCTTTTATGGCACAGGTTGAAAAATGCGAAAAGCTCGCTTTTTTTAACGTTTCTGGGTCCTGTGTGGAAGGTAAGACCAATCTCCTGATCGAATGCCTCAAGATATTGCAATCTTTTGTATATAAGATTAAAGCGATTGGAAAACCCCCATTTATAAGGATTTTCATCGAATTTTCACCAAGTTATCGACCTAAACCTTTAAAACTTCGTACGATCCAAAAACCTCAAAAGATTCTATTCTCAAAAAAAAATTCCAAATGTAGGTTACTGACCGATATTGAGCCGATTCTGAGACTATCACCTATTTTCTAAAACAGTTTCCTAATTTTGCAGCTATAACTGAAGCCATTGGAAAACAATTGTTTTCTACCAATCGGTATTGACCTAAACATTTTCGAATAGCACTAGGAAGGTTATTGGTCCAATTTGAACGAATTCTGAAAGTATGAACTGTTTGTTAAGACAGCCTACGGGAACCGCTCGATTCTCTGCGCCTTTTAATGCACATGATGCTTTATCAAGAGAATCCAATCATATGCCAACGAATACTTAGAAGACACGATGCAAACGACCGCTTCCTCAAGCAATGTCATGAAAATATCCAGTTCCGAAAACTTTATACAGGTCGCTTTATATAATTTGGTTTTGCGGGTTTTAGAGCGGAGCATAACTTGAAGGCAGAGGACTAGTACGTTTCCTAAAAAGAGACAAGGAAAATGGGATTTCTTCAAGGACTAGGTACATTTGGTCCCTCCGCGATTAATGAATTGTCTGCGCACTCCGCTTTTGCCGTGCTATTTCGCACAATTTGTTCGTGCTCACTTCACTGTTTCAAATCGTAAATGGTTAAATACGGGTGAATGTTAGGGTCGCTCGAAAGTCCCCGACTTTTGTTAGGAAATGGACTATACGTGAAATGAAGAGAGCGGACCTGTCCCTGTTAATCATAAAACTAACTGCATTTCAACATTGAAAATAAGACTCTCTTGCCTACGCTACATCATGGACAGGTCCTTTTGCTTGAGGGTATTTTTTAAGCGGCTTTATAGCGCGATTCATAAGTTTTTGAATAAAATTGGAAATTTAAATGTTTGCAGATCATTTCTATAGTCGTTGGATATTTTTAGTTTTTAGAAACGAATACAATGCGAAACTCAATGGAGATTTCAAAAATGGGTTTTTTTCTGGCGAATTTAGTGAAATGTTGAAAAACTAAACAAAAATAGTTTTAGTTTTAGGCGGTTTTTTGAGGAAAATATTTTAAGAGACAGGTATAATTTCCTTTGTTACGAGTGTTTCAACAAAGCAAATTTGCAACAATAAATGTAGTACTGTAACCCGGGTAAAAAACGATATCGGCCCAAAAGTTTCAGGTTAAAGGGGCAGTAAGGGGCCTTTTCATTTCATTTTCGATCGGATACGGTCGGAAATTATGCGAATGAACTATGCAAAATTGTCTCGCAATCTCCTCATTTTCACAGCTCTCTCAGAAAATTAGAATGAATTCGGTTCATTAGCATCCCTTGTAAATACCGGACACGCAGGGCGTCCTGGCCATCCGCACAATCTGCGGATGGTCGGCCGTTTTTGGACACTTTGAAGCCATGTCTATCGAAAACGGTACATTTCCGACCCATAGTCATATACATTTTCTTGATCAGCGAATTTTTCTCTCTTAGATGAGCCAATTTTGTAAAACCCTTTAAGGATTTGTGTTATAGGAATGTTTTACGCCGCATTTCACCCAAATGACTGATTATTATATCGCTGCCCGAGGTTTACAGAGACGGCGTCATAAAAAATATGATACTCAATTTTAAGGGAATCAAGGGAAGAAATTCAGGTTGATTTTTCAACCTTAATAAAATTGCATGATAATGAATACCTGGAAGGCGCGCTGCGAACAAGTTTACTCAAGAAATGTCATGAAAAATCACATGGAATGGCTAAATTTGCAAACCCCCGTTTCGAAAAAGCGATGATGGTCGCTTTGGTTGTGCGCGTTTTAGACTGAAGCTTTAGTTGGCCAAATTTCAATATTATTTAAAAACTCACAGTAACATTCAAAAACTGAGATCGAAACTTCGCTTGACGGCAGTTTTGCAGCGGAAATGGACGTCCCAGAGTTTTAAAGAAATTGCCTTCCTGAAATTTTTTTTTCATATATATATTTTTTTAAAAAAATTTTACCTGAATAGACAAGTTACAAAAAATTGGAAACTTCAAATTTCGATTGTAATTGCACAGTCTGTAGGCAGATGAATTCGTCTTTTCGAATTTCGCAAATTCCTGGTAGTATAACTGAAATTCGCTAGTTTTTTCAGTATAAAGTTGTAAAATCTCACCTTTTCTAAAACAAATCCCTGTAGATTTAAATGAACTTCATTAAAATCAAAGGGTTCTTGCTCCTGAAATGAACAAATTCTATGAAAATTCGAAAAATCGAACCTCCTCCGCACTGATTTCGTTGAAAAGTTCGGGAAAATAGTCATAATCGGGGTATTGAATAGAATTGTTCTGCCGCTGAAAATGGAATTAATTTAATTATTTTTTTTTAAAATAATTTCAACTTACGCCGTTCATTATCATAATTATTTAGGGAACGGGATGGATATTGGGCGTGGGAGGCGAGGAAGGGAGGAGAACTGAACGCGGGTAACTGTTGATGGAAATATAAAAAGCGATGGAATAATTAGCAGGACAAAGGACATGGATGGCTTTTTTCTAGAATGTAGGACAGATGCAGTTGCGTGGGTGGGAAATCAATTTCGCTTTTGTTAGGTAAAGCGGTTTTTCGAAATTCGTCCTCAAAAAGTCGCTTTTGTGGCTTATCCCTTGTTTCGAACAGATGAATCTGTTTCAAAAATCTTTCTCTGCTTGTACGTGTTTTATAATTCATTTTCTTTGCTTGCCCGCTATTTACAAGACTTGAATACACGATGACTTATTAATCCTGATCGCTGTTTACAAGGCTTATGCAGTTGTAAATTGCAGTATTTCGTTATTTATTTGTGGCTTGTCCGCTATTTAAAAGGCTCATTTGGTTTAAAATTTCTATATTTCATTGATCATTTTCTTAATATGGCCGCGATTTACATGGCTAATACAGTTAGTAACTGCATTAGCCATGATTCGCTATATAAACCCTAAATTGTACTTCTTCGGCAGCTTTCGGCATTTTCATTAAACGAGGCAAGTTTGAGCATTTTCCCCATTTTTATCCAGTCTTACACAAAATTAGCTGCAAAATTAGGCTTTCATATAACTTTTTGTTGTAAAAATCGACTCAGTTGGCTAATTCTCAGGCTCCGGCCAGGCTGACTCGTTCTTTTGACATTTTCCTGTAGTGACAGCATTTTAGCAATAAAAAATTAAGAATTGAATCATTAAAACATAATTGATTCAATTTTTACGAACAAAATAACGAAATAGAATTGAATAAACCTCGTAAAGGAATATTGAGAGAAAAAAAAGCGTTAAACGAAACCAACACCGCCGCAGGAAATTGACGATTAGCGTTAGGGCGCGTTTTCGAGACGACACTTCTTTTTCAAGTGAACCATGTAAAACGAGCAGGATCTGATATGGGAATTTTGAAATATAACAATTCGATCTCATTAACCAAAATAAGTTTTAATAATTTCAAAAACTAGCAAAATTCAATCACAAATATTATTTTACACCTCTTTCTCATGAATACTCCCGAATAACGAGCCTTGTCCGTGTCTGTTTGCATTAGCAAATTCCCGACCGATTTATGCATTGGGCAACAGGTGTGCGGGTGGCAATTACGCAGCCATTATCCCGGTATCATCCAAAATACTGCACAGCTGCGCATTGGCGCCCTTTGCCCTTCACCCACTGCCCTAAAAGTTACTTTTTGGACTTCAAATTGGCTGTACATGCAAACTTCAAATCTGTACATGCAAATTGCCAGGTTTGGGAACAGAATGAACCAAATTACGTTGGATACGGATTTTTTTGTTGTTGCAATTTCGCACAAACCGCCCGAACC
Organism: Oscheius myriophilus; assembly: GCA_964057215.1. Classification (NCBI taxonomy): domain Eukaryota; kingdom Metazoa; phylum Nematoda; class Chromadorea; order Rhabditida; family Rhabditidae; genus Oscheius; species Oscheius myriophilus. The sequence continues at coordinate 17,325,587 of OZ059902.1, forward strand.
CGGCTGAATGCCGTTGAATCTTCCTGGCAAGGATTCCGCAATCCTTATATACATTTGAAGGCTGTCTTTTTGTTTGTTAGCAGCGCAACGCAATTTGCATAAAGGCGCACCCGTTCATTTCCCCCAACTCGGCCATAGGGAACAGTTTATTGAAGCTTGCAACAAAAAACGGCCGTAGGCCGCCAAATCGAACGGCGGAAGGCCGTGCGAACACATTGACGCGGCCGAAGGCCGCCGAAACCAGAAGGCGAAGACCCGCGCAGCGGGGCTTTGGCTTCTGGCTGGGTACATAAGAATGTTAATAATGTAATTGTAACAACCAAAATCAAAAAATATTACCAATTTTTTGGGCAACAAATTTGTTTCAAATAAGTTTTTGAAAGAAAATGGAACTTTGCATTGCCTTCACATACACCAAATACCTACTTTATCCAAAACAGAATAAAATATCCCAACGTGGATTCGAACCCGGGTCACTAGATTGGCAGACAAAAACGTTAGCATTCAGCCATCGCTGCGCGGCCCATTTGCGCCTAACGTTCACCGTACTCATTCAAAAAAAAAAAAAAAATGAAAAACGTGACTTATGTAAATACTTGAAGATCATTTTTGTCTACACGTTTAGTATTCGTAAATTGGTTCGTTTCGGTTTTCACCCAGCATGGCTAAGGCCAGGCCAGTCCAGAGCGGAACAATATTTTTAAGTAGAAAAAAAAACGTTTTCAATGCACTGGAATTGTGTTTTTTTTAACCAATGATTCTATGGAAAAAGAATAGTGAGGCAAAAAAGTTTTGACGACGCGGGATCGAACTTGGGTCATTTGGCTTGCCAGTCCAATCTCTTAGCCACTCGGCGAAGGATAACATTAATAATTTATCAAGGGTTGTTCGAGTCCTCCTTTAATCAATATATTTTTCTCACTGAGAATAATATTTTCCAACAAAAAGAATGTAAAGAAAAGAATCTTGAAATGAGTCACATAAAAACATATAACAATCGCCAAACGTTCCACATTTGCTTCTTTTGGCGGTATTTGACTGCCCAAAAATTTGCTCTACCATTTGTTTATACCCAAATTAGCGGTCATTTCGAACCGCCGACTGTGTCCCATATCCGGAGTCCATTCCACGGCCTCATAGCCTCTGCCAGAGAGCGCCCTCGGCCGTCAGTCAGAAGTGGTCGCTAATGGCCCCAACCATTATTACCCGCCCGTTGCTCACTTTCCATGTCTCTATGCTTGCGAAGCGCTGAAAAATGGCGTCGTTTGTCGTGTTGGTTGCCTTCGAGAAATGACTGATGTCTCCATTCTCCCCCTCATAATACCCCCGTCCTGAGCCGTTTACAACATCTGGAAGGCAGTCTTTATTACAAGAGTATTTATTACAAGAGTTTACAATTAGAGCTAAATAGCTGCAAGGGCGATTTCACTCAGCTTGTTCAACAGCATAGCAATGTGGGCGGCCTGAAAGAGGCTACTGAACTTGAGTTTTTAAATTTCAAACCTGAGGTGTTCTAATAGTTAATTGGTGATCGTGGGAGCGGGCCCTCATAGTGACGTAGTTCTGCTCCTTGCTCAGTTCCCAGCTCAGACCTCTGAAGCTGTTTTTGCCGGATTTGCGACGGAAAAAGCTACCTGTACTCGTAGGAGGCGAGGAGATGATGGGAAGGCAGAGAAATTATATGGAAGCCGTAGTCGTTCACTCCACAGAGGGTTCTTTGTTGACCGTGGGGCTGAAATTGTGTACTGACTTTAGTAAGTTACTCTATCTTTTTTCCTCTTCATTTAATCTCTCTCCTTCCCTCCCATTTTCACTAAGGTAAACAAAGGTTAAGGTTAAGGTTAAGGTTAAGGTTAAGGTTAAGGTTAAGGTTAAGGTTAAGGTTAAGGTTAAGGTTAAGGTTAAGGTTAAGGTTAAGGTTAATGTTAAGGTTAAGGTTAAGGTTAAGGTTAAGGTAGGCTTAGGCTTAGGCGTAGGCTAGGCTCATCCTACCTAAATATCTCTCTCTATCTCTATCTCTCTTTTTCTTTCCCTGTATGTCTCTCTGTCTCCCCATCTCTCTTATACCCTTTTCTTTTTCGACTCTGTCTTTCTTTCACTCACCTTTTCTTTTTCTCCCCTTTTCTTTCCAAACTCACTCCTATACACGCATCCCTCACATCTACTTCCTTCTTTCTTCTTCTTCCCTCTTTCTCTCACATCTCTCTCATCACTCCGTCCCTCTCCCATCTTTTTCTCTATTTTTCTCTCTCCTTCTCTCGTTGTGTGTGTCGCTCTCTCCTTGCTTTCTCTATCTCTCTTTCGGTCTTCCTCTCCCTACCCTCCCATATCTCTTGCACACTGACTCCCAAAACTATTGCATTTTCGTCTTTCCCAATCCCAATTTGAAACTTCTTTAAGTCCTATCGTCTCTACCGTTTTCAATTACTTACCCTAGCTAGGTAAACCTCAGCCGCAAAGAATGTAGATCCATAGACCCGGAATTCTCTGCAAATCCTCAAAAACTCTCTTTGAAGGTGGGCTATATTAGTAGGAACGGTTGTTTCCTAAAATTACAGTTCTTAATACCCGATATTTCAATTTTACCTTTAACGCTTTGTTAATCTTCTTCCTTAAATCAGTGGACTTGGAAAGGACATGAAGTGGCAGGATGAGTGAGAGGTCGCTGGTTTCGCTAAAAACCTCATTTTCGAATAAGGTTAGGTTTCTTGAGCCCTTAAGTGCATTAGCTCTCTTTTGGGGGTAGGAGAGGACCCCGTAATGGAGCGCGCTACGCCTCGCGGCGCCATTTCACGGGTGCGTGGAGCGCACTTGGCGCCGTTTCCACGCGCGGAGCCCATTCCTGCGATGACCGCTAATTGTCCGGTTAGGAAGGGTGAACCTAGGAACTGCAGAGGCCCACCCCGCGCGGGCAGTCCAAAATGTTATAAAACAAGAATATTCCGGCCCGCCTAACGGCGGTCCTAAATATTCTGGCTGCCGGCGCCTGTGCACTCGAGCGATACTGACCCGCCTAATAACCGCGGCAATGAAAAATTCGGTTAATTTTCGGGTACTCAAAGCGGAATATCTCACTTCGTTCTGGATGAAATTTGAAAGTGCAAACAGAAAAAGTTTAAGTTAGACTATAAACTAGCGTTACATTTGTGTTAGAAATGCAAAAAGATATTTATAATTTTTCGTCTGCGGTCTCTATGTTAACCATATGGTTTCAGAGGAAGGTTCACTAGGCTTGGACAAAATTACCACAGAGAAAAATTTTTCTTTTCCAGGCTTTTTCCAACTCTAGCTATAGCTAGTCAAGTTGATGTTTTGTTTCCCAAGGCGCCACGGTGTCGTTCTCAAAAACGCCGTTGCCCGAACAACGCATCCTCTGAAAGCGCCCGAAATGAGTGTGCACTCGAGTCCCACCATTGAAACATTAGCCCACCCCCACGGTCCTTCAAACGGGTGGTCTCCGCGCGTTCGCTCTCCTTTAGAAAATGGCCCGAAAATGAGGTTCCCTGGAGCAGCGCCACCTACGAAACTTCATTACCCACCGCTATTATATCCTCCGTGTGGGCATGCCCAAGCCTGGTTCTGTTTTCCCTGCAGCTGTCATACCGGAAGGCGTTCTGGTGGTGACAGCCGGCAGGAAAGGGGGGGGGGGGGGGGGTTAGGGCTCTACTGTACTCTACTCACTCTTTTTCACTGGCTCACTGGCTCCTTCATTTAATATTTGAATCTCTGACTTTCTAACTATCCGCCTCACTGACTCTCTAATTATCTGACTCTCTGACTATCTGACTATCTGACTCTCTCTCTCACTCTCTAGCTATCTGACTCTCTGACTATCTGACTATCTGACTCTCTCACTCTCTCACTCTCTAACTATCTGACTCTCCGAGTCTCTAACTATCTGACTCTCTCACTCACTCACTCTCTATCTATCTGACTCTCTGACTCTCTAACTATCTGACTCTCTCACTCTCTCACTCTCTAGCTATCTGAGTCTCTAACTCACTGACTCTCTGATTCTCTAACTAACTGATTCTCTCACAATCCAACTATCTGATTCTCGCGCTATCTAACGATTTGACTCTCTCACTCTCTAACTGACTCTCTCACTCTCTCACCATCTGACTCTCTCACTCTCTAACTATCTGACTCTCTAGCTATCTGACTCTCTGACTCTCTGACTCTCTAACTATCTGACTCTCTCTTTCTCTAACTATCTGACTCTCACGTTCTCTAACTTTTTGAATCTCACTATCTAACTATCTGACTCTCTAACTATCGGACTCTCTCACTCTCTCACTCTCTAACTATCTGACTCTCTCACTATCTCACTCTCTCACTCTCTAGCTATCTGACTCTCTCACTCTCTCACTATCTGACTCTCTGACTCTCGAACTATTTGACTCTCTCACTTTCTAACTATCTGACTCTCTAACTCTCTAAATATCTGACTCTCAGGGCAACGGTCTCTCACTCTCTAACCCGTCACCAGACACGTATTGCAAAATTAAGCCCCAGGGCAGAGATTTTTGGTGGACTCCCTCTGCACGCTGCAGTTGCGTGCGTCCATTCATAATCCATGCGCAGGCTCATCGCCTACCTATGTCCGGATATGCTAATGAGTTTATGCAAATGTTGCGGTACACACAGCTGCAGGGGGCGTGACGGTGTTGACAGATGATTGCGCCGTGTGACCCGAGAAAGACAATTGTTGCTTTTATTGCAAACCAAGGGCGTTTTTTTAGGGAATGAGGTGCTTATCGCTTTTTCTTTTTGATCCTGTTGTTCTTCGTGTAATGTTTCTACTTCCACCTGCTATGTCTCCTTAATCCCGGATTAGCCGAGTGCGCCTCCTGCCTCCTCAGGGCCTTCTTTGACGTCTTCTTCCCCCATTTGCCTATTGTCAAAACAAACCCTCTTCTCCATATGAACACTTGCCGTTTCCATCCCAGATAAGCCAGATTAGCAAAGGGGATATGCCGCTGATTGCAGAAATTGGCATGTCCGGAAGGGGTAGGAGGTAAACAGAGAGGCTCCTACCTGGCGGCTGCCGAATCTCTTCGCGCACCATTTACCCACGCACATGAACATCCGCCCGGCTGCACCTATTTATCCACCCTTTCTGCACTTTTCTACCGCTTGTTCTTTTTCATAAAGCGCCCGAGGGCCAAAACACGACCGAATTGATCAAGAATTCAATTTCTCGCTCGAAATAGACGCTCTTCCGATGATTGTTGTCGCTCGGAGGGTTTTGCACTGCGCAGTGGGTACTACTCGACCCATTGCAGATTTTTCTCTTTTAATTGAATTAAACAACTTTTAAATTGTGGTCTGACGGTCTAAGACGCGCTAGCACAGAGACACAGAGACAGAGAGACACAGAAGTTAGAGAGACAGAGAGACAGAGAGACAGAGAGACAGAGAGACAGAGAGACAGAGAGTCAGAGAGACAGAGAGACAGAGAGACAGAGAGACAGAGAGACAGAGAGACAAAGAGACAGAAAAACAGAGAGACAGAGAGACAGAGAGACAGAGAGACAGAGAGACAGAGAGACAGAGAGACAGAGAGACAGAGAGACAGAGAGACAGAGAGACAGAGAGACAGAGAGACAGAGAGACAGAGAGACAGAGAGACAGAGAGACAGAGAGACAGAGAGACAGAGAGACAGAGAGACAGAGAGACAGAGAGACAGAGAGACAGAGAGACAGAGAGACAGAGAGACAGAGAGACAGAGAGACAGAGAGACAGAGAGACAGTTTGTTTGCCTGTTTTACACCCCTTCTCTCATTGTTTATGTCGTTCTACTTTTTTCTCCCTCAATAATCCCATGTCGCCAACCCTCCTAATCCCCGTTGTCCCATCCTCTTCATGTGTCACCGTGTTCCCGTGTCGGCACGCAACGCCGCGTGTGCTCTAATAACCACCCGACGCATCCATAATAAACCTCCGCCGATTGTCTCTGGTCGGGAATATTCATGTTTTAATTAGCTTATACTATGCGCCATGGGAAAGTGACCCTCCATTAGTGACCGTTGGAATCCGCCGTCCACACTTGTGCATTTTTAAGGACAGAAGTCCGGAAGTCGGGAAAGGGTGGACATCGCATTTCCGAGAGGAAGTGGCGTTTTTGGGGCGGATGGGATGTGTTATATAAACAGTTAGTCAGACTGACGGTGACTAATACTTTTATACTTTTTATATCGGAAGAGTTATTATTGGATATCAACAGAGAGTGAGCTCACTCCTATACATATTCCATTTCACTTTCGGTTCTATTAATTTTTGGAAACTTCAGGCCTAATTGTAGCCGCTCGGGCAACCTCAGTTCGAATTTTTGGCGTACTGAGACTTCTTTACCGCTTGTGGCAAAATATGGTTACTTCTAACAATCCCTTGTAACCTCGGATCGCTTCTTAGCCGCTTGGATAACCTCAGGTCGCATAAATCATGACTTGGTAACCTCAGGCCGATTGTCAGCCGCTTGAGGCAACCTCAGGTCGCTCGTTAACCGCTTGAGGCAACCTCGGGTCACTTCTATGGATACTGAGAAACCTCCAACCGCTTCAACCAGTTCAGGGGCCGTTTCCTAGACTCCAGGGGCAACTTCAGGCCACATCAATGGATTCTTGGTAACCTCATGGCGCTTCTTCGCCGCTTGTGGTAACCTCAGGTCACTTCGCTTATTGCTAACCTCCGGCCGCTTATCACCCGCTTGGGGCAAACTTAGGTTACTTCTATCGATTCCTGGTAACCACAGGCCGCCTCTTAGCAACTTGGGGCTACCACATGTCACTTTTCTTAATTCTGGAAACTTCAGGCCGCTTCTTAGCCGCTTCTTAGCCGGTTCGGTAACCTCAGATTACAACATTCAATTCTTGACAACCAGGCCACTTTCAAATTCTATGAGCGCTTTTGGCGTGTTTCCTGACTCAGCCAACCTAAGGCCGTTGGGAACCGCTAAGCCACCGCCAAGTTGGGGTCTACCTAATGGTTAAAGGCAGAGGCCCACGTAAAATGAAGAGGGACCTGTCCATGCTAATCATAAAACTCTCTGCATTTCACCGTAGAAAATGACATTCTCTCGCTAACGCTACGCTATGGACAGGTCCATTTGCATTTTCGTGGGCCTCTGTCTTTAACTGGATAATAATTGCGAATCTAACAATCTCTAATTCGGATTAACTGTTCTGCCAAAGATTTCAACTCCACCCCTTCCCCAGAACACTTGTTCATTTCCGCCATCTGTGCGTGTCCGTCCAAGTGCGCGGTAATGAATCATGCGCGTTTTTAGCCCCTTTTTCCCGCCTGCAGGTGGCCGTCGCAGCTGGCCCTTCGGCCGCCTAAAACACGTGCCGCCGCATGTTTTACACGGTCCATCCATTAGAAGAAGAATTCCTCACCACCGTCGCGTACCAGTCCTTTAATCCCTCCCACTCTTTAGTCCCGACGCTCCCAGGGGGCGGGGGCGGGGCTTCGAAGCGGCAACATATTGCCGCCGTCACTTCATCGCCCGCTTCATTAGCATAATACTGGCTTAATAGTTTCCACCCGATTTCACCCGCAACGTTACTTTTCACTTAGTGAAGCACTTCAGTACATACTTATCGATTACTAATGGGGCAGATTTACTCACCTCAGCTGGGATCCAGGTCCATAGAGCATTTTGGCGCCGATTGTTGCCAGAAGAATGGTCTGCTTCTCTTCACAAGGGTAACAGCCTTTTAGGAAATTGTGTCTGGCTTCATCGAAGAGCAGGGAAATTGAAAATTCGTGCTTTGCAGCCTGAAAATATTAATTTCAATGCACGATTTTATTTTGAATTTGTTACATTTTACTGTCTGTCTTTCTGTCTCCCTGTCTCTCTGTCTCTCTGTCTCTCTGTCTCTCTGTCTCTCTGTCTCTCTATCTCTCTGTCTCTCTGTCTCTCTATCTCTCTGTCTCTCTGTCTCTCTGTCTCTATGTATCTTTGTCTCTCTGTCTCTCTGTCTCTCTGTCTCTCTGTCTCTCTGTCTCTCTGTCTCTCTGTCTCTCTGTCTCTCTGTTTCTCTGTCTCTCTGTCTCTCTGTCTCTCTGTCTCTCTGTCTCTCTGTCTCTCTGTCTCTCTGTCTCTCTGTCTCTCTGTCTCTCTGTCTCTCTGTTTCTCTGTCTCTCTGTCTCTCTGTCTCTCTGTCTCTCTCTCTCTCTCTCTCTCTCTCTCTCTCTCTCTCGTTATCACCGCTCTCTTGACCACAATCCGATTTTTGTTTACCTTATATTTGCCCATTCTTCTTCTAATCCCCTACTTTTTTGTCATTCACCTTTCTTAAACTTTGCGTTATTAACAAATATAATATTTCACCATTTAAGGTAATCCCTTTACCATTTCGGAAGCATTTGGGAAAAGCCAAGCCGTTGGTTGACTCAAGATCATGTACAAGTTGTGCTTACTTCTGTTAATGTTTCTATCTTCGACATACTATGGTTAGTTTTTTTGGTTTAACATAGAGAGAGACAGAAAGAGTTAAGGTCGCGCGCAAAGGTCGCGCGTTAAGGTCACGGTTATGGTCGCACGTTAAGGTCGCGCTTTAAGATCGCGCGTTAAAGTCGCACGTTAAGGTCGTGCGTTAAGGTCACGCGTTATGGTCGCCCGTTAAGATGGGGCGTTGCGGTTCTCTATAGATTTCCGCGTTGACCCGCTTGTTCTCAGGAAATGCCACATAATTTACATATTTTGAAAGCTACAAAAAGAAGTAAAAGCTTCATTTTTCATGTTGTTTTCTTTTCCTTTCAACACGGCGCTTTAACGATCTATTCCTCTAAGAAACCCACTCCATCTGGTAAACAGGGCCACAAATTTCCCCGTGCTACGAGCAATTACGGACCGGCCCACTTTAATTAGGCGAACACCAGACAAAAGGACACGGCAGGGCCATAAAAAAGCGGACGCGCCTCTCCGAAACGGCAGCCGCCCATTGGGGCGATGAAGCTCAATTGAGGCAAAAAATGATTGTGTTTCAAACGATGGGAAATGAAATATTCGGCAAAGTTCTGGTTTTCAGTGAATGGATTGGAGTGTGTTCAATGCGACCGAGCCCGCCTGTGGTTTTCTGAGGAGGAACACGCCCGGCACTTAGAAAATTGCCAAATGGGAAGGATTGCTCCGACTTCTTGCACGAATCAGAGCCATACTCATTGCATCGTTAGCTGGTTCAAGAGAGGAGATGCAGGTTAGTTTTATTTTTGATAGTTGAAAAGCTTGGGTCATTTAAACTTTATCCTATGCAAAGGGCGCATATGTGCACGGCAGAGAAAAGCGAGAGAGCGCGGTAAATAGCGAGACGCAGAATGGCGCGCAATTCAAACGATATTTTCGACTCAACTTTATGCGGTCCTAATTTTGTTAATTTTGATCCAAAAATAAAAAAATGGGATACTTTTCTGAATCAGGAGAATGGGATCTACTCATTTTTCACAATCCCACAGAAAACTATTTTTCGCGGTTCTTCCCCTTTAAGAAAGTTCCAATAACACCATTTTTACCCACCAAAGAATATTTTTGGCCTTAACTTGCTGCTCAAACCCAGGGATATCTATAACCAAAGTCACAAGCCTCGCTTCTGGATTAAGTCTTATCTTACTTAACTAAATTAAGTTTCACTAAGGCCTTAACTCACTTTAGTAACCTAATGTTTAAGTAAGTCCAAACATTGCTTTTTGAACCGGATTGTAGGAGTATCTAAGGTGGCTTAACGACCCTGGAAAGGCCTTAACTTTTATGTCTTAACTGATTTTAAAGCCTTGGTGCATTTATGATGTATACCGCTGTAAGGTCCTTAGCGCCTTTATAGCGGCGTACGGTTGCCAGTTTCCGACAGGAAGCGGACTGAGGGTGCCAGGTTTCACCTAAAGTAGCCTCTGATTGTCAGATGCCAACAGAGCGACCTATAATTGTCAGGTTTCAACAAAAGCGACCTGAGGTTGCCAGTTTCAACTAGTAAATCCTAAAGAAATCCTTAACGCCTTAAGAACCTAAGTGATTTTTAGGCCTTAACTTTCTCTGTTAATTTTTGCTCCGTCAGTTTTTAATTATATTACCCTGTTCATTCCAAAACTTGTATGAGCCACTAGAATTTCATTAGAGATCTAACTTACTTCAAATGCTTCGAAAGTATGGTCTAAATTCACTCTACCAATATATGCCATTGTTCGTGGGACTTTCGAGTGGCTACTCTTTATCCCCTGTCTTCCATCTGTTCACACATCGTTGGCAGTTAATTATTAGCCTCGCCTCTCGCTTGTCGGCCGCGTGGAATCCAACTCCCTCGGGAAACGGCGAATTTCATATGCGCCGTCCGTGCCGAAAGGCGTGTGAATGGCAGGGGACAAATGAGAAAGTGGCGGTGAAAGGCAAAACAAAGGACTCATTTTTCTTGGAAGATTGGGTCGCAATTTCAGGTTTGAAATTGAACTGAAATCAAGGGTATGGGAATCGTGCTATGGTTGTGTATTCTCATGCAAGCGGCCTTAGATTGCCAGTTTTCATATGAAGCGGCCTATATTTTCCCATTTCAATCTGTAGCGGCCTATGGTTGCCAGTATCCAAAGAAATTTGGATGTCATTACTGGCCACAAGTGCTAATTTTCATGTGAAGCGGCCTAAAGGTGGCAATATCGGTCCAAAGCGGCCTAATGTTGCCAGTTGAAACCTGAAGCGGCCTAAGGTTACCGATCCCTTATAATAAAACGCTACCGTGTGTGTCTGTGTGTGTGTTTAGTGGATCAGCGGAAGTACACGCGTTCATTTCCCCCGAGAAGAGGGTGAGGTCGGCCGTAGGCCGAGCTTCACGTGTTTCACGCAGGTTTCACGGCCGAAGGCCGAGTAATGAGTGGCCGTAGGCCATGAATGTTTGCGGCCGCAAGCCGCTTAACTGAGCGGCCGAAGGCCGCGACCCAGGAGGGTGCGCGCCGTTGGCGCGCGCACCCTCCTGGTTTTAAACAAAGGGCCTGCCAAATAAAGCTGCCAAAGAAAAGAAAGCGACCTGAGTTTGCCAGTCATCAACGGAAGCGGCCTATGGTTGGCAATTTCTATTTTAGCGTCCTATGGTTACCATGTTTAAACAGAAGCGGCCTAAGGTTACAATCTTCTATCGGAAGTGGCCTAAGGCTGGTCCACTCTACTCGAAACGGGCAAATGTTGTCCAATTTTATTCAAAGGGTTGCCACGTTCTCTCGGAAGCATCTTAAGATAACGAATATCCACCAAAAACTTCAAACTTTAAAAAAAATCTGACTAAAATTTATGGTGAACCTATTTTAAGAAAACAACAATTAGCCCATTGAGTCGTAATCTCCCCTCTCGAAAACGCGCTCTAGTGCTATCCTTGCCCCATCTGCTGTTTGTTCAGCAGCGGTTCGTTTCAAGTGGCTCCGTATGGAACAAGCATTGTGTCGGCCTTTCACACGCTGACCCACGGCTAATTAGACCTTTAATAAGTGCGCGCCTCATATCTGTGCCCGTTTAATTGCTGCAAATTGGGCTCGCCGACCTTCGACCGCTGGGTTCTTTCGACGCCTTCAGGCTATGGGAAACGGGAATTTGTTTGGTCACCGCTGGGAGAGCACTGATTTGCCCCAAGGAAACAATGATTTCTTAAATTAAACTTTCAGATCGAATCGTGACGGAGAGGAAGTGTGGCACACAGGCGGATGTCACGGGGTGCACTCTGTACAATTCCAAGATCAACAGAAAGGTTTTCACAAGTTTTTGAACAGCTTGATATTTGAATGTTTAGGTCCGTCATCTGTTGAACAATGGAAAAACGGAAGATAGGAGGGAGAGCGCTCCAACGTTTGTGGAGGTAGGAAAATCATGCCATACCTAGAACGACATAAGGCCGTAAATTTTGGCAACCTTATAGTTAGGCCGCTTCAAACTGAAACTGACAATCTTTGGCCGCTTCCCATTGAAGTTGGCAACCTTATGCGACTTCCGTTGGAATCGTACAACAATACGCCTCTTACGATAAAAATTCCGAGTCTAATCGAGTTTACACAAAAGTGGAAACCTTCGCTTAAACTTGAATTTGTAAATGATTTGCCTCTAGAGATAGATCCTAGCAACCTTAGGTCGCTTGCCTGGGATTCTTACAACCTTAGGCCGCTCATAATAGAAACAGACAACTTTAGGTCGCTTCAGTTCAACCCTGACAACAATAGGCCGCTGCCGATAGAAACCTTAGTCCGATTAGTACACTCATTGACGATTTCCAATGGAAATTGAAAACATCTGGCCGCTTTTGTTCGAATCTGGCCATAGGCAGCTAAAAAACTAAACATATTAGGCCTTCCGTTGAAAACTGAACAACATTAGGCCGCTTCTGCTAAAACTGGCGACCTTATAGGCTTACATTAGGATATGGTGTGCAGTTGAAACCTTTGGCCGCTTCTACCAACCTCAGGCCCCTTATGATCGAAAGTGGAAACATTAGGCCACTTTCCCTAAAATATGACGTCCATAGGTCGCTAAGGATAAGGACTGGCAACACTAAACCGCTTTTTATGTAAACCAGCACTCATTTGCGGCTTACCTTCGAAATTTGAGACCGTTTTTGTATCAAACAGACAACGTAAGGGCGCTTTCGTAGAAGCCACTTTAGGTCGGATTCCTTTGAATCTAACACCCATAAGCCACATTTAACGAGATCTGGCAACTCTTGGCCACTTTGTATGAAAACCGGCACTCATCGGTCGCTTCCATTGGGAATTGATGGGCACTTAAATTCGACGCTGACAAAGTTAGGCCTATTCCGTAAAAAGCAACATTAGGCCGCTTTTGTTTGGCTCTCACAATCCTCGGCCGCTTCTAACTGGCAATCGCAGGCCGTTTTTTAAACATGCATCCTTTCGTGGCTTCCGACACGATATTACTACTACAGGCCGCTTCCTACAAAACACTGGGCTTTCATTAAAAACTACCTTTCAGGTCTGCAGCGAGTCTTGTCCCCAAGGAGACTGTATCAACACTTCTTCTTCAATTTCTCTAATGACAGTTCTTTTTGTTCTCCTTCCCCTCTTTCGCTAGTTTCTGACCGGTCAACGATACGGTTCCTGTGAACTTTAGCACTGATGTCCTCAAAAAAGTTCATCAGGATCCGTATGTTTCACTTTATGCTCCACATATCTATTGTCCCCCCTTTTCCCCAAGCTCAATCTTGCCAAATTTCCCCATTTTTTTCTGGGTACCCCGGCCAATCCCGGTTCATGTCGTTGCTAGTCTTAACCTTCATGATTTGTAGAATCTTTCTCATCTCAGGTGGTTATAGTTTGACGTTTTTCAACGAAAGTTTGTTTATGAACTTCGCGTTTAAATAAACCATAGATACCTGAGCATCAAGGCGGGCTTCTGATGATACGGTTGCATGGGCGTTGCGCTTGAAAACGAGACGAGGCACTTCGTCGGAGTCTTCGCGGTCTGTCCATTTGGCTACCTAAAATGTTTGGGAAAAGCATGACGAGATAAAGAGAACGAGGGACAGAGAGAAAGGCAGAGAGAGAGAGAGAGACAGAGAGACAGAGAAACAGAGAAACAGAGAAACAGAGAAACAGAGAAACAGAGAAACAGAGAGACAGAGAGACAGAGAGACAGAGAGACAGAGAGACAGAGAGACAGAGAGACAGAGAGACAGAGAGACAGAGAGACAGAGAGACAGAGAGACAGAGAGACAGAGAGACATAAAGACATAAAGACAGAGAGACAGAGAAACAGAGAAACAGAGAAACAGAGAAACAGAGAAACAGAGAGACAGGTAGACAGAGAGAAAGACAGAGACCGACAGAGAAACAGAGAGACAGAGAGACATAGAGACAGAGAAACAGAAAGACAGAGAGAGCAATACAGAGAAACAGAAAAACAGAGAGATAGAGAGACAGAGAACTCACTTTTTGTCTCCACTTCTTCACATTCAAATGATTTGCAACTTTCTGAGCGTCTTTCAATTGTACAGCTAAAACACAATTTCATTATTTTAAAACCCAGAAACTCACAAGCGCTTTCAGAACAAACCCAAAGGCCGAATATTTTTGCAGCCCTGTGGCTCATCTTCAACTCCTTAATGATCTGAGCCACTACTTGAGCTACATTCGTGTCGTCACCATCGGTAAGTTGGACCATCACCCTACCCGCATCCAAGAAATCGACCTTAAATTGCATTATTTTCTGGTTACGTTAAGTTAAACCTGTGTCTTATCGATTTTCTTCCACTCTCTCAGCAACTTGGCGATTGCTTGCCACTGAGGCCGAGGAACATTCTCACACAGATCCAGGGCAGTCTGACCATCACAATTTCGAATTTCCTGAAATCTATTTTCACCAATTTCCAGTTTCCCATACCTTGTCAATCTTTGCGTGACTCAACATCAGCTCAACAAGATAGACGTTTCCGTTTATAGCTGCAAAGTGAAGAGGAGTGGCCCCTCCCTTGTTCTGGATGTTGACCTAAAACTCAGCAAATTTCAAAACCAAGCTGAAAAACTGGCATCAGCTGATCCTACTGTCAACAACACGTCAACTGCCTTCTGTTGACCATAGAAACAGGCGTAGTGAAGAGGGGTCCAGGAGTCCTTGTCCATTTCGTTGACATCGGTTCCGCGAGAGAGAAGCGCCCTGAGGGAAAATGTTAAACATTTCTCTAAATGAGGGTACTCGATAGTTTGTTGATCTCCTAGATAGGCAGCGCGGTGGAGTGGGAATCGGCCCTCGAAGGAGTTCTGATTGGAGCCTTGGGAAGCAGCTCGTTGGCGCTTTGAGGCGGAGAAGTACTCGGGAACCTGAAAATGTGTGTCTGGGCGTCTGTGCGTGTGTTCGTCTGTGCGTGTGTTTCTGTGTGCGTCTGTGTGCGTGTGTGTGTGTGCGTGTGAGTGTGTGTGCGTGTGTTTCTGTGTGCGTGTGTGCGTGTGTGCGTGTGTGCGTGTGTGCGTGTGTGCGTGTGTGCGTGTGTGCGTGTGTGCGTGTGTGCGTGTGTGCGTGTGTGCGTGTGTGCGTGTGTGCGTGTGTGCGTGTGTGCGTGTGTGCGTGTGTGCGCGTGTGCGCGTGTGTGCGTGTGTGCGTGTGTGCGTGTGTGCGTTTGTAAGTACGCTCTCACCTGCTCCTCTCCATAAGGCATCCACCCAAACAACGGATTCAGAACAAATGTGTTACACTTGTTGTAAGTCATCATCTGAACCCGCGCAAGGTTTCCAATCCTAACTTTATCATCCAAGTCAACAGAAGAACAAACGCTCCTGGCACTGCCAGCCATCCTGGAATAACTGTTTTCAAACTTCCTACGGTTTTCGCTCACCGTTGCATGTACCTCACACACTTTTCTTGTTCTTCTCCTACATAAGCAGGGTTATGTGTGCAACGGACGACTCTTTGAGCTGCGGGTGGTCTCACAAATAGGGATGCCAAAAAATGTGGGTTTGTGCACTGAGAGTGGGCGATCCATCTAAATTGAACAGAAAATTTAGGAAACATGCAGACTCACTCTTCTAGGCGGAGAAGCATGTGTCTTGTTTGGACGTCAAGAGTTTCTGGAGAGTTATGACACATGTTCACCAAACGAGCTAGGTTCTCCAGACGACCGTATGGGTACTGTATCTTGTCTGAAATGTACTGACTTCATCTCACTCACACACGTACAAACGCATACACGCACACGCACACACGCACACACGCACACACGCACACACGCACACACGCACACACGCACACACGCACACACGCACACACGCACACACGCACACACGCACACACGCACACACGCACACACGCACACACGCACACACGCACACACGCACACACGCACACACGCACACACGCACACACGCACACACGCACACACTCACACAGACGCAAACACGCACGCACACACGTACACACGCACACACGCACAAACGCACACCTTTTGATAAAGCTGGAGTACAAACCAACGCCGTTCCCGGAAATGGCGGCGCCTTCGAGTTTGAACACGACGGTCTGTCATCCCAAAGGGGTACCGAAATAGCTCGACGGTAGCGAATTCTAAATACAGCGTAGCGGAATAATATATTCTTGAGTTACTTCGTTTTATCTCCTAGAAGATCCAAAACAGCATCTCCCAGACTGAGATTATCATTCGTGATTCGGAACTTGGGCAGAGCAATTACAGTACTCCCGACGGCGTGGCTGCCAACAGTAGTTCTGCTATTGACATACGGCTGTAAATTCCGGATTACTGTAGGCAAAAAAGTGAAAATACCTGATTTTCCTTTCCATAACTCGTACTAGGACGAGACATCTCATCGAGGATCATGACGTCATAGTCGTGAGGAGATGAGGTGATTCGGTCTGAGAGGGCGCTCTGCCTCAGTTGCACTATGGCCACAGAGGCCTCCATGGCCCTAAAGGAATCTGATGGAAATTACCTCGCAAGGTATTTAGAAATCAAACGGAACGGATTAAAAACTTAGCTGGTGACAATGGAATTCGCTGCAGAACAGGGCGCGGTCGGGGACTGATTACGAAAGAAGAGATTAGGGAGGAAGGCGGGGTTAAGCGCAAGAGAGGTGTTTCACCGAATGGTCATAAATATGATGTCTCGGGGTGATAAAAGGTTGAAAGATTAAGGTTTGCAGCTTTTCATCTGAATAAACTGCAGTGAATTTTGTGGGCGGGGCTTCAAACCGGTAATAGCAGGATGTAGAATGCAGATACTAAAAAGCCATCATTGGAAAAAGCGCTTTTTGGGGGATTTTGAAAATTCTTCATTTGAAAAAAGCGGCTAGGAGAGCTTGAACAGGCTGTGGAGCTTCAGCAAGCTGTGGGACTTGGGGAATTGAACAGACAAAATTCAACTGATTGCGGGGACTTCAAACGGCAAGCTTGAACAGGTTGTGGGGCTTGAACAGATAAGCTTAAACAGGTGGGGGAGTCTGGGGGCTTGAACAGACAAGCTTAGAATGATGTTGGGAGCAGACAAGCTCAGACAGGTTTGCACATGTAGTGGGGGGCTTGAATAGAACCGCACGCTTGAACAGGTGGTGGGGGCTTGCACAGAAACAGACAAGCCCACAAGTCAGGCGCCGACCCCAAGATGGGTCAACCGGGGAAATTTATTACCGGAGTTGGTTTATATGTATAAAGCCGCACAATTTTGCGGCCGAACGCCTACCTGCGCGCCTTTACCGACAATATGTGCGGCCAAAGGCTGCAAACCTGAAGTGAGGGCATCCAATGGTGTACCGCATTTAAAGGCATTAACGAGCAATACGAAAAAGCACATTTGAAATATAGTTGTCTCAAAGAAACGACAGTTTAGGCAGACCTTGGGCTTTCGCCACGCGGCTGCTACAATTTTGCACAGGGGGTCTGGATCAAAGTATACTCCGTTTCATTCATATGTAGTCTGTGTCTGAGCTTAACGACTTACTTATCCGCAAAAAGTTGAAATTTTTTGGCAAAATGAGAAAATTCTGTGCAACAATTATCCTCCCAGAAGCTGTCGAGCCTTTACATTTTGTGGTTTCATTCGTAGAGTGAAGGTTATTTAAATTGGATAGTTGAGACGCCGTCTTTGTAAAAGTCGAGCAAACCAGTGTTATAGAGAAAAATCCGATTTTCTGAAAACTTGTGTAGGACTTCCATATGGCCCAACTTAGAATTTCTGAAATTATTGGGCCCTGGTCATTTTCGGGTCCCGGGTTCCGGTAGGTTACACTGGTTACTGTCGATTGTCAGCTAACTAGTGCTTTCAATTATTAAAGTATTTACGCACAGTTTTTCTTGTAAGACCTAAAAATCCGAGGGTACAAAAGTGTTCAAAAACGCGTTTGAGAAAGGTTGACCCCGCGCCCAATGGGCATGTGCGTCCCTATTTTTTTTTTTTAAATCGGATCGCAGGGAATCGCTCCGGGATCGCAGGGAGTCCATTCTGCGCAGGGTCAGCCTTTTACAAACATGTTTTTTTTAAACTTTAGTACCCTTCGCTTTTTTTAGGTATAACAGTGCGCGTGAATAGTTGAATAATTCAAAAACACTTGTTAGCCATTTTCTGTTTTTAAAAGTTTTTGAGAAAAAACCCAAAACAGCCCGAAAAATGGCAAATTTTTGTCCGAAAATATTTTTGCCTTTGAGTTTTTCGGTTTTGGTCAATTAAGAAAGTTTCTGAAAATTAAATTTGCAACAAAATGACGTATGCATGAACATGATTCTGTGCATTTTTAGGATTGACCGTAAGCAGTTGTCATCTACCGTAACCCGGCACCCGAAAATGACACTGGCCCAAAAGTTTCAGAACCTCATATTTCGGTCATAGAAAGGTCCTACAGAAGTTTTATGTCACTGCCTTTTTGAACGGTGCTCGAGACTTACAGAGACGGCGTCTTAATTGAGTCGAACTTTGTTGAACTCGAACTTGAACTCGAACTTGACTTACAAAGCAAGATATTTTAAACCTTTTGTAATACATTTGTAATGAATTACAAAAGAAATCCGTTTAAAGGGGATTCGAACTCGGGAAGTGCAGCTTAGTAAACGAACGTCATGCCACTGCACTAGCAGAGGGCTGGAAAATAGCGCGCGCCCCGCTTACACATTTCACGATCGGCCGCGCGGTGCCAATTGAATTTGAAATAAAAATTTCAGCAAATTCAGTTGAAAATTCTTGCGAAAGCGATACCTTTTTTCTTGAAGCACAGGAAAGATTGCGTAAATCAATGCTCACATGGAAGCATTTATCTACCTTGCCTGTTGACATTAATGGGCTGTAAATATCTCTAAAAGCCATTATCTTAACCAGCAACAGACACAAATCTGGAATGTGTTTGGCTGTGCCGGTCTTTGGCCAATTCACGCGTTTTAAGTTTGATCGCCTCAATTACGATACAGATCTCTCGTATCTGGAGGCGTTTCGTCGAGACAGATTTTCGTCGCCGCGGGGCGTCACGAGAAAAATAAGCGTTTCTAGTTGGGTACATCGTGCACCTTAGTTCGCGAACATTCTTGTTATTCAAAAACTAATTTTAGATTCTATTTCAATCAATATAGTTCAACAAACTCACTTTGCGATTCTTGGAAATGAGTTAGATTATTCGGATGCCAGAATTCAAATTTCCTTTGGAGCAGGTGGCCTCATAATGCTAGGAAATGGTGCAAAAGTCTCAAAATTAGTTGTTCAATAACAAATAACTCAAATCTAACTCTTAAACAGCAACAGGATTGTGTAGTTTCCGTCTAGGTCCCATAAAACCTCAAAAAAGTTGAAAATTTGATTATGAAAAACAGTTTTCAAAGTTTTCGTCTTCGACTTAAAACAAGCGCAAAATGGGATCCTATCGATTAAATTCTACATTTAATTGCAAATCAAATCCATATGTCGATGTGGAAATTTTCAGGATGTGAAAAGGGATTTACAAAAAGGGCGTGGCCTCGTTTTTATTATTAATCAAAGTATTTTTTAAAAAAAACTTGGCGATGGGTATATTACATGATACCGTATAAAGAAAAGCTATTCACATTCAATCATTTTGTTTTTGCCTAAATCTTGAAAAAAGTGGCAAAGTTGGTTGCAAAGAAAACACGCTTTGGTGAGAAAATGTGGCATTTCGTGAAAGACCCAATCAATAATTACAAAGTTTTGTATGAAAATTGGTATTTAAAGCCGATATCCAATCAATACATCGCTATATCGATTTAAGTTCGGAAATTCGTCAAAAATGCACATTCTACTTGCGCCGTTTAACAAATTGAAAACACATAATTAACAACCTTATGAGCCTTGTAAAAAGCGGGCAGTTGGAAATTTACTGTTGCGAAAATTGGTGTAACTTGTTAGAAAATAGCTTTCCGTTGTCAACAGAATTAGAGCCAAAATTAATACATATGCTAATTGCGCAAACATGCAAAGCATGATCTGTCGACAATGATTACAATACGAATTTACTATATCAACAGAGCATCACTTGAACATTATAATTTTATTGGAACGATTCCAATTCGGCGACAGCTATATCATATTGTGAGAAACTTAACTTTGAAAAGCAAGAATTGCAAGGTGGGTTCGAAACCAAAAAATGATTCATAGTCGAGGTATTGGTAAAATGTAAAATACACAAAACTTATGACACGTAAAAAATTTCATAAAGCGCTGGTTGTAAAATGCGAAAAAAATGATCAAGCTTATAGTTTAAAAATAGTTATTTCAATAAAAAAAGCTATTTCCCTGCAGAAAGGAGCTAGAAATGGTGACAAACCAAAAATTTGCAAAACTAATGACTCATAGCTCCCCTTCGCTTTTTCCTCGATAAGAGTTATTTCAAATTTATGACGTCACTATGCCGTCATTATCATAACATTTTAATCTACCGGAACTACCAATCAATAAAAGGGGCTTATAAAAAAGATATAAACAAAGAAAGTGAAGGGGCTGAACGGATGGAAATAATCGATGAGAGATAAGCACTGGTCGACACGCCCTCAACGCAAACAGAACACCGCAGGACACTCCAAACTTGACGTCTTTGTTTAACAAACATTTTCTTTTTGCTCTAAAAAGAGGCTTCGATCTTTGAAGCTTTCAAATGAAAAAATTGTAAAAAGCCGACTTCAAAAGTTATATCCAGCGTTAGAGAGTTGTGGTAAGATGACGCAACAATGACGTAAAATTAATCGAAATGACAGAAAAAGCGAGAAATTTTTGGGGATTTTGGGCGTGGCTGGCGTCGAAGTGTCACCGGTTGGGTCGTATGCTTACAAAAGGGAGATAAGGGGTCCTTGGAAGAGTTAATATGGTCGTGAAATCGACAGAATCGGCGAAAACATGGGGGAAATTTATGATTTGTCGTTTTTTCTATGTTGTTTGGACGAATCCTACAGAACTCACAACGTTTAAATATCTCTGTGCCTCTAACCTTTGTTTCCTAAGCTTTAGATGCACACAAGTTTCCCATTTTATTCTGATCTTACATTTTCAAAAACTTTGAAAAAAAAAAGTTTCTGGGAAACTTGAGTAGGCCATTGTCTTATAAAACAGTTCATAATCTGCGTTTTGGCTTAAATTTGGTTTATTACCTTTCCGAAACGTTTGGGTCAAAATCGATTTATTGACTTGGGTAACGATAGGATACTGAACATTTTCAAAAATGGTCAGATCTTGTGCTAAAATGGTTAAATCGAGTGCTTTTTCTCAAAAACATAACGTGTAGATCAAAACTGACATTTGAACAGCGAAACTGTTTTGCATTTTCGCTCAGGAGACCGAAAACATTGAAAAAGTGAATTTTTCCGTTTGAATATAGGGCATTTCCAAAACTGAGACAAAGAAAAGGAGATTTTCCTAAAGGACTAGGTACAATGGGTCCCGCAGCGATCGTCTAACTGTCTGCGCACTCCTCTGCTACAGTGCTATTTCGCATATTTTATTGTTATTTACTTCGATGTTTCAAATCGTCAATGGTTAAATATCAAGGAAATTCGCGGTCATTCAAAAGTCGTCGTCTCAAGATTGGAAATAGACTATAGTTTTTCGCGTTTTGGAATTTTTTAAATACCGCAATATCTAGTTAAATTCGTTAGACTAAAATGTTTTGGCGTATCTTTTGCAATTTTGCACCAAGAATTGTCAAAAATAAGAAAATGGCAAAAATAACCAACTCCGATGGAAAGCGGATACAAACGTACCCTCGAATTGTAAAACTACGTTTCCACTTTCTTTCGGTTGACTTTTTTTAGCAAAAGAAAATTCCAACCTGATACAAATGTCCTTTAGGAGAGAAGATAGTAATATGACGAACGAAAGCGGCGCTGCTTCCTCGAGACATCTAAAAATTGGAAACACGCCAACACATTGGAGGGTTTTTAGGTATTACATAGGTTAAGCCATGAAAACAAAAGATGGGAGTGATAGAAGAAATAAATTGGATAGGTTAGAGACAGATTGGAAGAGATAGAAAGGGAGTAAAAGAAAAAGCAAGAGAGACAGAGAGACATAGAGACAGAGAGACAGAGAGACATAAAGACAGAGAGACAGAGAAACAAAGAGACAGAGAGATAGAGAGATAGGTGATAAACATGTTTTCAGGACATGATGATCCGAGCGATTCCAATTGTAGATATGGACATCCACGTAGAAGAGTCTTTTCCAAGACAAGACTGGGAAAGAGAACTTTTAACTCTTGGAGAAAATTGTAAACCTCTTGAAAACCGATGGATGCCTTCTTGGGGAATTAGGAGAAATTTAGACGGGGAACCGTTTTTGGAAGTCGCCACTGGAACAGTTAGCTGCAGCACTATTTTCTTGTTTAAAAAATAAATTTTGAATGTGAGTGTGTAAGTGTGAGTGTGTGTGTCATTTTATAAAGCTAACCATCGATTTGTTGTTAAATTTTATTTAACCAGCATAGATACATTAACAAAAAAACAAAATAAATACAACTACACCATCGATGGGCGAATAGTAATAATTCCCCTTGACATACCACTAGGAAAACTCTTAGCAAAAGAAATTCTAAGTTTTTCTCCGTTTTTTCTGGTTATTTCCCAATTAGTCGGGTCTCTTCTGCAAAGATTTCCAAGTGTCCTGAGGCCCCATTCCAGCTCATCCTCCTGGATCATTGTCATAAATTTCCTCCTGGTGATCGGTTCGTCGGAGTCTATATATTTCTGAAAAAAAATCACAGTTTAGTAATTGTTTTTATTGACAAAAGTTACCTCAAGTTGTTCTACTACCGTTTTGTAGCTTATGTTATAATTATCTCCAAGGTTATTATTCATTCCAATGATAGCTTCTTTTTGGGCCTTGATGGAGAAGACGGCTTCTGTTGTGAGGCGGGAGGCTTCGGAGAGTTCAACCTGCAACGAAAGAGTTGATGAGAGATAGAGATAGAGACAGAGAGACAAAAAGTGTAACCAACCGTTTGAACGCTACTGGTATCATAGTCGAACTCCTCAAACGCATCAAAATCCGTCACGTAAAGATTTTTCAACTTCCAAGTCTGAAGATCGAATTTTACATTTTTCAATCACTTAAAATTACCTCCAAAAGCTTTGTGAATGTGTCCTTAAAAAGCATGTCCCCATGCAATCGACAAATGAGCTTTGAAGTCTTAACATTCTCCATAAAGTAGAGGCAAAGTTCGTGAGTTAGGTAGGTCTGAAAAAGAATTTGAAAGTATTAGTAGAACATTTTAATGAAAAACTGAGATATAACTTACATTTGAGGCATCTACCACTTCGGCATCGAGTTGGACGTTGGTGAACGGGTAAGAGTAGCTACGGCGGATTCCATTTGGCATTTTGACTTTGAGAATGTCTCCCTGCAAAATGTAACATTCAAAAGTATTTTTGAAATGAAATTACCGAGACGGTGATTTTCCTAGCCTTGACGAAGAACTTTACCTTAGGCTTCTGGTAAGGCTGGCCCAAGGGAATGTTGAACAGAGAAACAGCTGACTTGCAAGGAGCGAAAGGAGGCTGAAAAAGCAAAGTGTTAGAAAGAGGATGATTGTTAGAAGGTAATCCCCCCCAGCTATCCTTTTCTCTTCGTAATGGAGTGAAGGCTGATCTGAATTCACTGTTTCCCCCTTCCCCTCCCCCACATCATGTGAGGGCTAGTTACAGAAGCATCCGTTAAGTATCACGACTTAGCAATTGAACGGTTTGGGGTGGGGGTGGGGGTAAGGGGAGGGGGGTGATCTGAATTCGTTTGTTCAGCTCATTTCCAGAAAGTTTGGTTAATCCCCCTCACTGGTACAGCCCAAAATTAGTTCAGTCCCTAATGCAAATTTAGAAATATGAAAGTAGGAGTGTTATTTTGGAAATTATATATCAATTTAGCCCCCCCCCCACAAATGAAATGAGGTTTGATACCTTGATAAAGTTAAGACCCACCCCTTCAGGAACCGAGCAGAATGGGGGACATAATTACTTAAAGAATCTTTGGCGATGATACCCTACACTTGAAACATGTTCAATTCTTTGTATGGATACATAAGTGAATACAGTCATTGGGGGGGGGGGGGCTTGTCTGATCTCTAGAATGCTACTCCAGGTTCGGTTAAGTCTCACACTCAAGGAACGGCTGAGAACGTTGGGGGGGGGGGTGGTCTAACGTAGCATTGGAACATTGAATCTTGGGGGGGTTGATTCGAGTTAACTTCATCCCCCACACATGAAATTTGGGCTGAATGGATGAAACTAAACTGAACTCTAAAGTAGTCCCACAAACTTTAAAAGTTCGGAAATGGGGCTTTAGTGTGGAACAAAAGTTGTGAGAATCTTAAAATTACTCGTTCCACAAAAATGTGGGGGGGGGGGGGGGGTTTGAATGGTTAACTGAAAGATTCTTAAGTTAAGACCCATTATCTAATTAATTCAAGTTCCTACTCTAGAATTTTTCTGCTATTACTATTTTCAGTGTTTGTTTTAGCTTCCCCTCGATGAGAACACAAAAATCGAGCACATTTGGGAAATAAAGAAAAAAATAAAATTATCTCTCTAATTTTTATAAACTCACCATTTCAGCGGCTGTATAGTAGTTGAGATTAGGTTGAATTTGTTGCGAATAAAACCCAGGTCATGGTTTTATACTCCAAAAAAAGCTAAAGCGCGCGCAGAAACAGCGCAATTAAAGAACTAGGTCATTGGGTTGGCTTTTTTGTTGCGTGTTTCGAAAATCCGAAAAAGGTTTCGAAACTGCATTTTCGAAAATAATTTTGGTTATGATAACCTAATTCCCGATACTTTTTACAAATTGATGAATTCCTTAAAGAGGCCTTATCTCTCTCTCTCTCTCTCTCTCTCTCTCTCTCTCTCTCTCTCTCTATCTCTCTCTCTATCTCTCTCTCTCTCTCTCTCTCTATCTCTCTCTCTCTCTCTCTCTCTCTCTCTATCTCTCTCTCTCTCTCTCTCTCTCTCTCTCTCTCTCTCTCTATCTCTCTCTCTCTCTCTCTCTCTATCTCTCTCTCTCTCTCTCTCTCTCTCTATCTCTCTCTCTCTCTCTCTCTCTATCTCTCTCTCTCTCTCTCTCTCTCTCTCTCTCTCTCTCTCTCTTTCCAAACATTTTTATTCCAACATTTATCAATGTAAATCAGCGTTTAAACCGACATCATTTTTGTGCTTCGATTTCTTCCAAAACATAATCTTGATTGATAATTTCGAACATTCTTTCGAAAGTCGCTTCCAGAAAACTTTCCCGCAACAATTCAACAATGTCTTTGATGTTCAGTAGACTTGCCACAAAATCCAGAAGCACCGATTTTGATGCTGGGAAGAAGAATATATCAACATCCTAAAAAACATAATTAACTATCGTCAGGAAAATTAAGCACCAGAATAACGGCTCCGAATTCTCGGATTTCGCAGTAGGTCACGCAAACAGCGTATTTCGTTTTAAGGTCGATAAGGTGAATACTGGCGGGAATGTCGTTCTAAAATAGAAAACAGTGAAGACAGAGTCTCTGGAAGATTCAAGCGGTCCTCGTGAAGTCACTGTTTAAGAAATTCGGTCCTAGTTTCAGAATCGGCTCAAAACTTGTATAAAACCTTATTAGGGCAAATATAAGTCAAATCGAAAGTTTTATGTCAAAATCGATTTTTCCCCTTGGTTACGGTAGGGTGCTATAATTTTGTAAAATTGGTAAAAATCACTGGAAGTAGTGTTTTTACGATAATTTCAGTAGTTGATACACCAAAACTGACAAAAGTTTGTGTACAAGCGCACAGCACTCTGAAAACCTCAAAGAAGTGAGTTTTTGTGTATGAAAATGCGGTTTTTCGCATTTTTTCGACCTTTGACTTATATGACGCGCAAAATGTGAGTTAAATCATTGAATTCTACAAAAAATTCATTTGAAAGTGAACTTTTCCATCGATAAGGGAAAAATTCACTTTATTTTTCGTTATGATTTCCCGTCCAGATATTTCTAACATTAATATATATATTCCCGGTGCGAGAAAAGTGGAATTCAATTTTGTAACATACATTTTGCGCATTTCTAAAGTCAAAGGTCGAAAAAAGCGAAAACTGCATTTTCATACACAAAAAATCACTTTTTTGAGGATTTCTGAGTGATGTGCGATTGTACACAAACGTTTGTTAGTTTTGGTGTATTCACGACTAAAGGTATCCGAAAAACACCGCTTCCAGTGTTTTTACCAATTTCACAAAATTACAGTACCGGTAACCATGGAGATAAAATCTAATTTGACATAAAACTTTCGAATTGGCTTTTATTTGCCCTAGGAAGGTTTTATACCAAATCTGAGCCGTTTCTGAGATTGACCTTATTTCTAAGACAGTTTTCTGTTTGAGTTTCTTAGAGACGGTGTCTAGTAGTAACTTAAAAATAAGAAAGAAGAGAGAGAGAGAGAGAGAGAGAGAGAGAGAGAGATTTTCTGTTAAAAAAACTCACATGATTACCGTAATCGTCATCTTTGAGTTTGCGATCCCAAAGAGAAAGAAAGATAATGCGTTCGAAAAATAAAGATAATGCGTTCGAATGGATGAATTTAAAAAAGGAAACCCAAGACTTAGATCATTCGGTTTGACATGGATTTTTTGACATTGAAGTCGTCCAATATTGATTGAACTGGCGTCTGTAGACTTGATTTCCTGAAAATCCACTTTTCCAGAGAATAGCTTTAAATAAAACCGAAAACGAAGAAGTAAATGAAATTTTTTGCTTCCAGAATGTAAAACTTTCGATGAAACTTTCGATAAACTTTCGATTACACGGTAACGGTGAAAAAAAATTGTTTAATGGTAATAGTTCAAAATTGTATGAAAAATAAAATTTTAATTTTTATATAAATCGGAACAAAATTTTTTTAAACTGCTTCAATTTACTTAATTTGTCAATAAAACATAAGTCAATAATAGTTGTACAAAAAGAATGTCACCGACCGGGATCGAACGCTGGTCGTGTGGGTGGCAATCTGACCGGGTGGTCCAAGGTAAATGGACCGAACGGGCCAACCGAAATTTTCCGAATGGCCCATCCCGTCAAAGTTCTCACGGGCCGGGCCGGGCCGGGCAGGGCCTGCCTGTCTTGGCCCGGCTCGGCCCCTCGGACCACCCAGTGAAACTGTCACCCACACGACCAAGGTTCGATCCCGGTCGGGACACTTTATTTTTGGTAACTTAAAATTAGTTTAAATGTGTAATATAAGTATAATGAAAGTGTTTTCAGGGTTTAACAAAATTGACGTAATCTAAAATAACGATTTGAAGAATTTTTAATTTGACAGGTCTACGAACCGGGCCGACTTTTTTCTCGGCCCGGCCCGGCCCGCATCGGCCCCTTTTTTGCTCGGGCCGGCTCGTCATTTGAGAACTATGCGCCCCGTGAGATCCCCTATTATTTGTGATAAACAAAGTTTTACTCACCCAAAGCAAATCGTGAAACTCCCTTAGCCTTGTAACTGCATAAACCTCCCCAAAATTCTTAAAAATTTCAACTATAGCGCATCAATTGGTTGTCTTCGTTTTTCCGTTGAGGCAATTTGAATTTTCGAACGAAGAGCCGACTAAAAGTGTCTCATACAAGTTCTTATTCACACTTACGCTTAGCAAGTTTGTAAGAAACTGTTTGTTATTCTGCTGTTGAGAAATTGCAACCGAGATCCAACTAATAGAATGAATGCTGTCGATAATTGCACCAATATAATTTTCCGGTGTGTTTGTATAAACAGTAGCCTTCAGGCAATGTGGTAAACCTAACAGCATTTCCAGGAATAGTGGAATTAACGCACTATCAGCTCGACTATTGCAAACCTGAAAATCGATATGAAATCAAAATTCGAAGAGAACTACCACGTGAAGAGACTTGATTGAAATTGCAGAGAGTTTTCTCCGAAACCCTGCGTCCCCAATGAAAAAGTCCTTGTCCCTGTCTTCTTTCCTGTGTTTAGATAAGAGAATGTTATTCTTAAAAGGTGAATTTAAAAACAATACTTAAAGGGACCGTCAGGGGCCTTTTCGGACTAGACATGGACTGTATGCCAATCAAGTTGTTTCAGTTGAAATCATTTTACCGAAAACCGCTCCAGTCAAAGGTCACGCTTATAGTGAGTTTCCTAAAAAGAGACAAAGAAAAAAGGGGTTTTCTAAAGGAGTAGGTACATTTGGTCCCGCCGCGATTTCTTAATTGTCTGCGCACTCCTCTTTTACTGTGCTGTTTCGCTTGTTAAATTATTATTCACTTCAATGTTTCAAGCTGCTAGTGGTTGAATACGAGCGGAATTCAAGACCGGTCAAAAGTCGTCGACTCTTCGTTGGAAATGGACTATACCAAGTCAGGTCATAAGCATGCGATTTGGAAAAGGCCTCTGGCGAGCCCCTTTAAAGAGACGGTCAGGCGGGTTTTACAACCTTGGCTCAATTCAGAGAGAAAAATTTGCTGATCATGAAAATATATATGACTTTTCGAAAATTTACAGTTTTCGAGAAAATGCGTCGAAAATTTACAGAAAATGCGCTTCAAAGTCGTTAAAAACCGGTATCCGTCTACAGATTTGTAGATTGGCCGTACGCCCTGCGTGTCCGGCTTTTACAATTAATGCTAATGAGAAAATTTGCATTATAATTGGTTAAGAGAACGTTGGAAACAAGAAAGGAGCGAGAAAGAATTTATAGAGAAAAATTCGTTTTTATGAAAACTTGTGTAGGACTTCCCGATGACTCAATTAAGAATTTCTGAAACTTTTGGGCCCGTATAATTTTTGGGTAACGGGTTCCGGTAGGTGACGATTCTGAGTATCAATATACTCATGTTTACGTCATTTTGTAGAAAATTTCATTTCCAGAAAAAAATTTTATTTGGCCTAAACAGAAAAAATCACGGGGAAAAACATTTCGAACAAAAACTGAAACATTTGCCATTTTTCGGGCTGTTTTGAGTTTTTTCTCAAAAACATAAAAAACGGGAAACTCTTACTAATTTTTCCCACTAACGCAAGTATTTCGGCACAATTATTCTTTTAACTCCTTAAAAATTGGAATGTACAAAAGTTTTCAATAACGCGTTTGGAAAGGGTTAACCGCGCCCCTATAATTTCCTCGTTTTGAACGTCCATTCACCAAAATCGTTTAGAAACAAATGTTTCGCTATTTCAAATAAAAAATGTCCGGAATAGAGGAAACCGCGGATGAGGGGAAGTCGCGGATGTCCACACAACGGGGTACACCTTTTTCAAACGCGTTTTAAAAACTTTAGTATCGTTTGATTTTTAAGGAGTCAAAAGAATAATTGTGCATTACTACTTGCTTTATTTGAAAAGACTAGTTAGCCGTTTCCCGTTTTTGAAAAAATCTGGGAAAATACCCAAAACAGCCCGAAAAATGGCAAGTTTTTTCGGTTTCGGCTACTTGAGAATGTTTTTGGAATTTAAATCGGCTAAAAATGTCTTTTATATAAACACGATTCATTTCTGTACCATAAAGGGCAGAGAAATCCAATAAATCCACGATTTTCCTATTGAAATGCCCTGCTTGAGATTTTTCTTATGAAAAAAAGAACAAAAAGACATGGAAAGAGAAAGGAAGAGAGAGGAAGGGAGATAGAGAGCGACAGAAAGACAAACAGACAGAGAACTTACACAATTCCAGCTATAAATTCCAATTTTCAAGTCAATCCCCATATTAACTCGTGATGACAGCAAAATCTCATAATTTTTCACTACTTTATCCATTTTCATGCAAGTAGCTCTAAGTTTACATAAAGTAGTGATAGGAATCTAAAAACTCCATTTTTTGAAAAATGTAAATTGTTACCTTCATTAAGACCTTCAGCAATAGTTCAGCCGGAAGTTGGTAAATCGGTATTTTTCTCAGCATGTTAACTAAAGTGGTAAATGGTTTTTTGGTATAATATACGGTGCGGAAAAAAGGGAGGAGTGAACGCGAAAGGCTCCAAATCGATAATGACGGGTCACCGAGGCAGATTCAAGTAATGAGGTCACATAAAAGACTGTTGTATCAGCAAGCATTTTTTCAGACGCTTTTCTCACTGTCTCTAAGTTTCTCTGTCTCTCTCGTATATTCAAACTCAGTTTTTATTATGGTTTCCAACAAAAGTTATCACTTTGGTGCTTCCATTTTCTCCAAATCATGTGCCTGATTAACAATGTCGATCATTCTTTCGCGAGGTGCATCCAGAAAATTTTCTCTCAATACGCCAACAACACGCTTCAGGTATAATTGACTTGTTACGAAATCCAGTAGAGTCGATCGCGATGCATTCATGAAGAACATGTCTACGTCCTGAAATGAAAACAATGAAAAACCGAAGAGGAAACAGGCTTTACAACAACTACGTTGCTCCTGTCGCGGATTTCGCAGTAGTTTAAGCAAACCATGTATTTTGTCTTGAGGTCGATAAGGTAAATACTGGCAGGAATGCAGTTCTAAAATAGAAAAGTGAGCGTGCGTCTGAGTGTGAGCGTGCGTCTGAGCGTGCGTGTGCGTCTGAGCGTGCGTGTGAGTTTGAGTGTGAGTGTGAGTGTGAGTGTGAGTGTGAGTGTGAGTGTGAGTGTGAGTGTGAGTGTGAGTGTGAGTATGAGTGTGCGTGTGTTGCGTGTGCGTGTGCGTGTGCGTGTGCGTGTGCGTGTGCGTGTGCGTGTGCGTGTGCGTGTGCGTGTGCGTGTGCGTGAGTGAAGTCTTACATAAACACCGTAGTTATCTGCTTTCAGATTGCGATCCCAGAGAGCGTATAGAGGAAAGTTTCCAAAGGGAGGATTTGCAAAGGGAAACCCAACGTTAAAATCCACAACATCTATGTACAGTCTATTTTGGATTCGCTCAATATTTATAGTACTGATGTCTTCAGTAGATTCCATTTCCTAAACGTGCCTATTTGCATCCCTAAAAAGTATTTCTTACCCAAAGCATAGCATGAAATTCCCTTAATGTCGTTGTTTCATAAACTTCCCCAAAATTCTTGAAAATTTTAAACAGACCCTCAGTTGACTTTTTTCGAATATCTGATGAGGCGAGTTGAATTTGACCGCAGTGAGTCGACTAAACTCCTTTATCTGTGATTTTTATTCACCTACTTTTTGCAAAAGGGCAAGAAAGTTTATATTGTTCTGTTCTTGAGATATCGCAACCCTTATCCAACTTCTGGATCGTATGCTATCAATAATTGGCACTATGTATGCTTTAGGTGTGTTTGTATGAACAGTTGCCCTGAGGCAAAATGGAAGACTGGACAAAATCTCGAGAAACTTCGGAATTACTTCATTGTCAGCTCGACGGTTGCAAATCTGAAAATAAGCGATTTTTGGCATAGAAGTTGGATGCAAATACCACGTGAAGGCATTTGATTCCAATAGCGGAGAGGTTTTCCATATTTCCGATAAAATAGTTATTTCTTTTGTAGCGACAGAAGTGAATTTCATCCTTAAAATATAAATTTGACAGAGACAGAGACAAAGCCAGAGACAAAGACAGACAAAGAGACAAAGCCAGAGAAAAAGAGACAAAGCCAGAAAAAAAGAGACAGAGACAGAGACAAAGAGAGAGAGAGAGAGAGAGACAGAGACAGAGACAGAGACAGAGACAGAGACAGAGACAGAGACAGAGACAGAGAATTAAAAACTAACCCAATTCCAGCTATAAATTCCTATGGTCAAATCGATGCCCATCTGAGCTCGCGAAGCCAAAAGAATCTTAAAATTCTCCACTGCTTCATCCAATTTCTTGCAAGCAGCTCTGAGTCTGCATAATGGAATGGTAGGAATCTGAAAATTAAAAATTTCAGAAATTCAAAGTGTTACCTTCATTAGAACTTTCAACAAAAGTTCAGCAGGAAGCTGGTTAATCGGTATTTGTCTTATCATACTTGTTTAACTAGTCAAACTTCGGTGGAGTTTTGTAAGGAGGGAATTATGTAATGCGGAGAGGAATGAAAGCGGAATGCTCCAAATCGATAATACCGGGTCACCGAGGGAGGGTCTGCTAATTAGCGAGGTCACACAAATGTCTATGAAAACATTTTCAGCAATTCGCTTTTTATGTATAGTCGCTTTTTCTAACAAGCTATTATATTTTCTGTCTGTGTCTGAGTTTGTCACCGGTTTTCTCTCTCTCTCTCTCTCTCTCTCTCTCTCTCTCTCTCTCACCTCGTTTATTTCTTACCATTGAATGGCTCCAACCTTCCTCCGATAATTTAGAACGAGGTATACCTTATTTGGTAATTTATCGAATCGACAGTTAATAATTCTAGCTACTTAATGGCCTTTAGCACCGAGAAATCATCCATTTTCTGCGCGCGGCTCCGACCCATTTTTGGCGCCGGAGTCTCAAAAGCTGCTGCGCGGCGCCAACTCCCAGCAGCTCGGTGGTCCCGTGCCAAGCGCATCCGTCCATAAGCACAAGGTCAGGGGTTCGTTCCCCCTCGTAGCCAACCTTTTTTGTTTTGCTTTTCTAGTATTCCTTATGCGAATACTTTACAAAAAATATGATTTTTGCACTTCACAAAAATAACAAGCCATTTTATCAACTTGTTAACATCAAGAAAACTGGTTAGTTTTCATTTTTCTTGTCAACGTTGTTTTCGAGATTGCTTACGTCAAAATGCTGACTATAACAATATTCTGCTGAAAATTGATAACAAAAGTCGTGACAAGCGAAAACGTCTGGTAAAGTCTGAGGTATAAATTGACGGCCCCGGTTTTTACGAAACTATTTCGATTCAAAAATTACCACGAAATTTGAGGTCTTTGCAACTTTTCATGTATGCAAAACACCTTTTTCACCCATTTTGACTTCCAGAGCTGTCACCATTCGAGCAGCGGGTGTAGAAAGAAGCTTTTTTCTGTTTTGTCGCGGATTTTTTTTTTTATAATAACAAATTCATCGCATAGAAATCGTGTTCTCGATTAATACCCCTTTTATGTGATTTGGACTGCAACCGGTGTAAATGTACACGGCAGAGAAAAGCGAGAGAGCGCGGGAAAAAGCGAGACGCAGAATGGCGCGCTATTCAAACGATATTTTCCAAAAAAAACTTCAGGCGTCCCTAATTTGGGTCATTTTGCTCCAAAAAGCGAAAATGGGACATTTGTCTGAATCAGGAAAATGAGATATATTCATTTATCACCAGACCAGAAAAATATTTACGCAGTCCGTACCCTTTATGGTCGTTTTTGGCATGATGCCGACTTAACGCTTGCTATATTGCGATCTTTCTCGAAGCCCTGGGTAGCACATTCGCAGTGCAAAAGTCTTTTTTAACTTTTAAAATGAACTATAGATTGTTATTCTGTGTTTTTTTAGTTCGCTTTTTATTTCTGTCCGGCGCCGACCTGACGTTTGTACTTTGTAATCAATGAAAAACACTGTCTTTTTGTTTATTCTTCCTTTTGATTAGTGGTTATCTTATAGTTCATTTCCTCTTGCGAAAAACAATATTACTGTCTACTCGTCTCAGACAGTTAGTACTGTGTAACATGACCTTGTTCTTTAAAAAGCGCTAACTTCTCTCTTTTCTCTCTTTTCTCTGCGATTTCTCTCGTCTCTCTTTGCGTTTTTTTCTGTTATCTCGTCTCTCTTGTCTTTCTCGTTTTTTCCGTCTCTCTTGTCTCTCCCCTTCTTCCCTTTTTCTTGTCTCACTCTCTCGTCTCTCATGTCTTTGCCGTCTTTTTGGTCTCTTCAAATCTCGCGTCTCTCCCCTGCTTTCATATCTACCGTATATCTCTCGTCTCTTCCGTCTCTCTAGTCCTCTCCTGTCTCTCGTGTCTCTTTCGTATCTCTCTTCTCTACCGCCCCTTTCATTTTTTTTGTTTCTCTCGTCTTTCTGGTCTCCATAGTCTCCCTTCTCAATTTTTCTCTCTTCCTCTTTCTCTCCCTCCCTCTCCCTCGTTCTCTATCCCTCTCTTTCTCTCCCGTTCTCTCTCTCATCTCTCTAAACTACTTCGTCTCCTAGGTATTTCTTGTCACTCTCGTCTTTTCCGATTTTGTCTCTCTCATCTCTCTCATCTGTCTCTCGTCTCTCTCATCTCTCTCATCTCTTTCGCGTCTCTTCAGTCTCTCCTGTCTCTCTCGTCCCTCCCCTTCTTTAATCTCTCTTGTCTCTCTCTCGTCTCTCTTTACTCTCCCGTTTATTTGGTCTATTCAAATATCTCGTCTGTTCCGCCTTTCTCGTCCTCTCCTGTCTCTCTTGTCTGTTTCGTATCTCTCTTCTCTCCCGCTCCTTTCATTTTTCTCGTTTCTCTCGTCTTTTTGGCTTTCATAGTCTTTCTTCTCAATCTTTCTCTCTTCCTCTCCCTCTCCCTCTCTCTCCCTCTCTTCTCTCCCTCTTTATTTGTCTTTCTCTCTTTCTCTTCTCTTTCTCTCTCTCTCTCTCTCTCTCTCTCTCTCTCTCATCTGTCTAATCAACTTCGTCTCCCAGGTATCTTTTGTCTCTCTCGTCTTTTCCGATTCCCTCGTCTCTCATCTCTCTTGTCTCTTCCTTATTTCTCATATCCCTCTTCTTTCCCATCTCTCCAGTCTTTCTTCTCTGTGATTTCTCTCTTCTCTCTCGTCTCTCTCTTCTCTCATCCTCTCGTTTCCTGTCTCTTTTGTCTCTCTCGTCTCAGAAACAGAGAAACATAGAAACTGGGGTCTCTTGTCTCTCTCGTTTTTTCCGATTCTGTCAATTCTCTCATCTCCCTCGTCTCTCTCCTCTCTCTTGTATTTCTTTCTTTCTCTGGTTTTTTTTTCGTCTCTCGTGTCTCTTTTTCCCCCTTTCCGTTAATCTTAGATCATTAAGTGCCGCGTTTGCAAAGACCCTCGCTTCACATTATCTTTATATCACTTGCAGACACGTTAATTTCTTTGTTTTCGACATGTGGCCCAAGAATTCGTTGACGACCAATTTCACGGATACATTTTTAGGACTCTGGACCGACTTTTCATGGTTCCTGCCAACACATGGCATTTGTATCAGATTATTGGGGTCATTTTTGATCCTCTACTATACCTTATCTTGCTAAGACGATTAACGGGGAGTACATAATAACCGATTCCCTATACTTTTTATTATTTTTTCCTTCCTCTATCGTGTCTTGATTGATGAAATCCATTCATTTCATTCAGTTTTCAGAGAAACGATGTCGCTTCGTCGATTCGAGGGCAAATCTGTAATTGTCACGGGTCAGTATTCCGATTAGTTCGCCATGCCTTAAGATCGCCTTACTTTGAATGCACCATACCTTAAGTTAGCCGTGGCTCAAGTTCACTTTACTTTAAGTACTTCTTACCTTAAGTTCGCAATATCTTAAGTTCGTCATGCATTAAATCCAAGTCCGACGTACCTTAAGTGCGCCTTACTGCAATGAATGCGCCTTAAGTAAGATGTACCTTAACTTAAGTTGCCGTACCTTATGCTTGACATACCTTAAGCTCGTCATACCTTAACGCCTCAACTGTCCGCCGTACCTTAAAGGGGAAGGACCGCGCAAATAAAAAAATTTCTGGACTTGTGATAAATGAGTAGATCTCATTCTTCTGATTCGGAAAAGTGTCCCATTTACTCTTTTTGGAGCAAGATGAACCAACTTAGGCGCTTCTGAAGTTTAGTGAAAAATATCGTTTGAATAGCGCGCGATTCTGCGTCTCTTTTTTTCCCGCGCTCTCTCGCCTTTCTCTGCCGTGTACATCTGCGCCGGTTGCAGTCCAAAACATATAAAAGGGGTATGTTTCGGAATCGTGGCAACGGTATCTATTCAATGAAGTTGTTATTACAAAGATTTGAAAAATCAATTTTACGAGGTCCTTCCCCTTTAAGTATCCCACCTTAAGTTCGGCATATCATGGATTTGTCCTGCCTTAAGTTTCATGTACCTTAAGCATGCCGTACCTTAATAAGTCTGCCGTACCTTAAATTCGCAGTACCTTACGCCCAGCGCTTCCAAAGTTGCACTTAAGTCTGTTATACCTTAAGCTCAATTAGCTGTGCCTTAAGTTGGCCATGCCTAGATTCCGCCCTGTCTTAAGCCCAGTATAATTAAAGTTACCGCACCTTAAGTCTGCCGTACCTTAAACTCGCCGCGCCTTACATTTGCCGTGCCTTAAGTTACCGCATCTTAAGTCCGCATTACCTTAAGTTCGTCATACCTGAAATTCGCCATACCTTAAACTCGCAGTGTCTTAAGACCTTAAGTGCCTTACAATAAAAAATCGTCATTCCTTAAGTTACATGTAGTTCAAGTGCGTTTTACCTCCTTACCGCTCCCTAAGTAGCCGTACCTTAAAGGCCCCTCACCTTAAGTTCGCCATTACTTAAAGTCGTACTTTAAGTCTGCGGTAGCTTACGTTGACCTTAAATTCGCCGTGACTGGCTTAGAAAACTTAAAATTCAGGCTCCAGTAACGGGATCGGCCGCGAGACAGCTATCCTTTTCGCAGAAGAAGGGGCCCAAGTCACTATTTGTGGAAGGAATGCTACATCTCTTCAGGTTATCAATACATTTGACAAAACACAAATATATATTCAGGAAACCAAAAACATTATCTTGAAACTTGGGAGATCGGAAAGAGACATTGTTGAGGTAGTAGGAGACCTCAGTCAAGAAGAAACCGCCAAGCTTATCATCGAAAAAACGCTGGAAAAGTTTGGAAAAATCGATGTTTTGGTACGTTTTAGTGGCTTATGCAACCTTGGTGCAGTGCCAAGTGGCGCGTGCCAAACTAGTGGCCAGGGTTCGGATACATTCCAGTGCAACTTTTTGCTTAACCAGTATTGATGTAACAACACTACATTTTGAACATTTTTATGAAATTTGCGCTTAATTTTCAACTTTTAAGGTCAATAACGCTGCTGGAACCGCTCCCGACAACACGACGGCCCGTGGTTTCACCCAAGGCATGGATGTGTACGACTACGTTATGAAAGTCAATCTTAGAAGGTTTATCACATTTTGTTTTTGTGAAATATATATGCAAATTTAAGTGTTGTAACGCTGACCCGCATGGCTATGCCTTATCTGATCAAGTCACAAGGAGAAGTTGTCATGATTTCCAGTATCACTGGGCTCAACTTTGCGGTAAGAGGGTTTTTCAGGCCGACATTTAGAAAAAGTTTATTAATTTCGAACTTTCAAATAAAGTGGGAATTTTGGGGGCCCGGGCGCAGAGTCAAGTTTGTTTTCGGCGCTGACCAAGGAGGCCCAGGCGGCGCCCTTCAAGTCGCCGCCTGCGGCTCAAACCCGTACGAAATCGGCGCCCCCAAGGAACGGGGCTATATAAGCATCCCGCCGCAAGCCACATCCGTTCATACCAATGGACATATACTAAAATTTGAACAATACAGAGAAGATTAGCATGGCCCCTGCGCAAGGATGACACGCAAATTCGTGAAGCGTTCCAAATTTTTTGATTTTTTATTACATTAATCTTCTAAATATCTGTTTTTAGTTTCCCGCTTTCCCCTACTACGGCATGTCCAAAGCCGCTCTGAATCAACTCACCAGAGCTCTTGCGGCTGAGTTTGGACCAAAGGGAGTAAGAATCAACGCAATCAAGTGGGGTTTGTTTTATAAAGTTAAACCATTTATTTAAAGCCCCGGAATCATCACCACAACTATCATGAAGAAACAAGGAGCTTCGGATTCTGAGCAAGAAGAGGTGAACGGGAAAGTCGTTGAAAGTTGAAATTTGGTTTTAGATGGAGAGCAAATTGTGCAGCAGTGAACTTCACTGTCCTCTTCAGAGACCAGGTAGGGTTGTGTGAGTGTGTGAGTGTGTGAGTGTGTCAGTGTGTCAGTGTGTCAGTGTGTCAGTGTGTGAGTGAGCCTGCCTACAAAGCCAACCTTCAGGCACCTCCCGCGAGATCGCCGAAGCCGTTGCCTTCCTCTCCGACCGCAAGCGCTCTTCCTACATTGTCGGTCACTGCCTCGTCGTTGATGGAGGCTCCGCCGTTCACATGCCAGTCCTCGCCAACTGGAACACAAGTGCAAAACTCTAAGCCCAACCTTTGCCACAATGAACTTTTGGATCATACTTTGCTCATTCTCTCACTTTTTGTTTGCCAAGTGTGCAACTT
>OZ059902.1:17368596-17461096 GCA_964057215.1 Oscheius myriophilus
CTTCTAAAATGTGCTCTGGCCAATATACGCTCACTTTCCAAAAATCTTACTGCGACCCATGCTTTCATAGTGAAAAATAGCATCGATATTCTGTGGCTTACTGAGACCTGGCTTACCCGTTCGTTGGATTCGGCCACCGCGCTTGGCGATTTAAACTCAAATTTTGAAATAATTCGATTAGACAGAATTCGCAAAAAGGGCGGCGGTATAGCAATTATTTTGAAATCGGGGATAAAATTCAATGTTATTCAAGAGCTCGCCCTCCCCAATGCCTACGAACTCATTGTCGTTGATTTTTACACCCCCAGCCACGCCAAACTGCGTTCAATACTCGTCTACCGAGTGCCGGATTCCAATTTCTCCGACACCGCCCGCCTTCTTAAAATTGCGAACGACTTTTCCTCTGTTGAGCACCCCACTATCCTGCTAGGTGATTTTAACTTTACAGACTTTTCGAAGAGCAATTTTTCCTCTTCCCCAATGGGACTATGCCTCAATGAAAACATTCTGGGAGTAGGATTTTCCAACTACGTCAATGAGGGCACAAGGGGGCAGAATGTCCTCGACTTAGTAATGACCAATAAGGATAACCTGGTGTCGGATTTGGCGGTCCTCCCTCCAATTGGCAGTGGAGATCACAACGCTATTTCTTTTGCGGTAAACATGGTTTCCTGCCCCCCTTCGCCACCACTTTCCCGGAACTATGCAAAGTTGAAAAGCGGCGAATTAGAGACTTATCTCGCTTCAATCTGCTGGCACGCCGAGTTTTCTAGTTACACAAGCCCTAACGACATGTACGAACGCTTCCTGGAGATAATTGTCAACGCCCACGACACCTACGTTCCGCTGACCCCTGTCAATCTACATGACTCACTGCCGCGATATCTAGCCAATCTCTCGGAAAAAACGGACCGACTGTGGTCCATAGCTCGAACAAACAGAGACCCATCGACTTGGGATCGTTATCTCGAATGTAAACGTACTTTCGATCACGCGCTAGCCAAGTACAATGCCAACAAGGAAAAACGCGCAATTTCCGCGCTTAAACCAAATGCCTTGTACAGAGTTATGGCTCGCCGGACCAAGTGTAGACCTTTATATAAAGCAATGTTAGATAGCGCGGGCAACCCAGTAGTATGCGATACAAAAGGAGCAAACCTTTTAGCGGAATTCTTTACTTCTTTTTACTCTAATCAATCCCCAACGCAAAGTGCAGTCCCCACCGGCAATCTTCCCCGCGTGCCCCACATGCACTTTGCCCCCAACTTCGATAGACTCGAAATTTCCAAACTGCTCTCCAGGTGCAATCGTTCATTTTCCCCTACTCCTGACGGGGTGCCGTCGGTATTTTTATGCAAAATAGCACACCTGATTGGTACTCCGCTGGAGATAATTTTTAACTTGTCGCTTTGGACGGGCATCGTGCCGGACAAATGGAAACACGGCCTTGTGACGGCTATTCCGAAACCAGGAAAACCCAAGTTTTAGAAAACTGCCGACCTATCACGATTACTTCCATTATCTCGCGAACTTTTGAGAAATTACTAAAGCCCCACATTGTCTCTCATCTAGAAGCCCACAAAATCATCTCCCCTCATCAGCATGGCTTTCAAAAGGGGAGCTCGGTCGAAACGCAAATGCTGGAATGTCTCAATGACTGGACAGCTGCTGTAGACAAGAAACAGTGCGTTGACGTAGTGTACTTCGACTTTTCGAAGGCGTTCGACAAAGTTAATCATGCGAAACTACTTGTGAAACTGGGCCTCCTTAATTTGCATCCCATGGTCCTGCAGTGGCTCCAAAACTTTTTAACAGGGCGGACGTTTCAAGTAAAATACAGAACCTCTCTATCCAAAATCCACCCGGTAACCAGTGGAGTCCCGCAGGGGGGCTGTCTATCTCCACTCATGTTCAACATATACACCGCTGAACTTCCCACGCTACTTGCCCAAGACGGTGTTTCCTGTAAGGTGTTTGCCGACGACACCAAAATCTACAAAAATGTCAACGGTGCGCAATCCAGGTCCGATCTTCAAAATGCGATAGACCGTCTCTGGGAGTGGTCACAGGCGTGGGGCCTACCCATCTCTATTCCTAAGTCCCAAGTCCTTCACATCGGATCCAGTAACCCCCACTCAACCTACACCTTAAACTCTGAGCCGCTTGCAGTTGTAGCACATGGTGTTCGAGACTTGGGATTTACCATCACCCCTTCCCTATCTTTTGCTATACACTGCCATAAGTCCGTCACAGCCGCTAAGCGAAGGCTCTACAACTTGTTTAAAGTGGTAAAGACAAAAGAAACCAACGCTTGGTTAAGAATCTATAAAACGTATGTACGGCCAATCGTAGAATTTGGAACCACGGTTTTTAACTCCGATGCGGGGCATGTGAAACGCTTAGAAACCATCCAAAACGACTTTACGCGGAAATTGTTCTTGCGCGCGGGGCTCTGCTCATATCCTGACATTCCAAGCTGCGATCATCGCAATAGGTATCTAGACCTTCCTACCCTGGCAGAGCGACGGTTAGTGTTCGACTATTCTATGGTTTCCGAAATTCTCACTGGGAGGTGCCGAATTGACAGAGACTCTTTCTTCACCCTACGCCCATCTATCACCAGGGGTGGTCAAGTCAAATTTAGTTTTTCGGCCCCAAAAACCCGTACTCGAGCTCAATTTTTCACCGTAAGAGCTGGGTCGCAGTACTTAAAAATCA
Source organism: Oscheius myriophilus (assembly GCA_964057215.1). Lineage (NCBI taxonomy): Eukaryota > Metazoa > Nematoda > Chromadorea > Rhabditida > Rhabditidae > Oscheius > Oscheius myriophilus. The sequence continues at coordinate 17,371,315 of OZ059902.1, forward strand.
TGAAAAACCAGCGTATTCCAAAAACCACCAAAGCATTGGCCAGACTCACTGCTCTACCACAGAGCTAACTCTAGTTTCTCGGGGGACCCACACCGCTCTTACCACACTCCAATCATCGACCCTCTTTCCCTTCCCCTTCAGTCATACTTCTGCCCATACTGTGATATTAATGCAATGTATTGTCCCAATGTTACACTGTCAATTGTATATTAGCACGTGAAAGCGTAATAAATTATTATTATTAAGAGTGCTCAAAAGTTCCGTTTTGTATAGCTTGGCGGTTGAAAGGTATTTCTTCTCTATGTAGAACCTCCCAGAAAACCCTTCCCACACTGTACACATCCGTTGGTTTATTGTAGATACCAGAACGACTTATTATTTCAGGAGATGAATATAGAGGAGTTCCCGTTCTGAAATGGCATTGTCAATCCAACACGTTTCTATAAACCCACGTAGTCGACATATTTGCATCGTCGATGTCTTTACTTGATCCGAAATCACAAAGCATCAATGGTTTTCCGCCGTCATTCCATTTAACCAGCAAGCTTGTACCAGAGTGATGAAGTTAAAACAATACAAACTTTGTCGGTTTGATGTCACGATGTATAACATCCAAGTTGTGTAGAAAACCAATGGCTGATGTCAATTCGGTCATCCAACGTACCGCCTGCTTTGCGTTGTATCTGTACATTGTTTTTTCCTTTACAACTGAAAAGATTTTAAACCGAGTCGCCGCAGTAAGCGAGTAAGTAGGTGCCGCAAAGGTGGGGTCGGCGCGGGTAGCCCGAATCCATAAGAAATTTTGGTTTTTTAGGCGCGCGCGCACAATTTTATGAAAACTGGGTATGTAACTGTTGACTATCGCGTAAAAACGTACGCGCAACACGCTGGTGCAAGTGATATTTGCGAATTTAAAGGTCTAACCTCTGAAAAAAACAATTAAAAACGAATTTTTGATATAAAACAGGTTTAAATTTTTAGACCGCGGGTTTTCTTTTATTTTTCCGATGTAAATCAAATCAACGCTTGAAATGAAGAACAAAAATAAAAAAACCATGTTGGCGGATTTTTTTCAACATTGTTTGAAATAAAGGCGTGGTAATCACTCAATTAGCATGGAATTCCATCCAATTTGAGCAAAATTAAAAGTTTATTTTGTTTTACACTTATTAAACACGTAAAAACACCAAAATCGACAAAACCGAAGAAAAATTGATTTTTGAACAAGGTTCACTTTTTCTGGATTTCCTCTTTTTGGCCGATTTTGGAGTTTATACACCCGGACCGCGACATCTGCTTTTCGATTCTTAGTAATTTGATATTTGCGGTTTAAATGAAGTACAGAAATCGAAAATTCACTCTGGCGGGTTTTCACAATTTTATTTAAATATGTAAATTTACAATTCCAGCGGCGAAATCCGTGCCCCGCTGCTAACGCGGGAAAGCAAATTTTTCAAAACGCTATTTCATGAACTCCGATTACGACGTTTAAATAGAATTATGGGATGATTTTACTTATTATTTGTGTATATTAGAACATAATTATTATGTTAAAACACAGAAATATCGCCATAACATTATACGGCGGAATCTCTCATTTGCCGACTTGGCGTGCCCGCTGTTTAAGGCCGTGCGGAAAGCATGCGGCAGACTGCGATCTCGCCCCGCCCCTCGAAAGCTTCAATTGAAAACGGTGGCCGCAAAAGCCGCACTAAAATTGTCATTTATCCTTTCAAAGTTAACGAAAATTCAAATTTTGAAAATATTTTGCTGCTACGACTTAGGACAACAACCGTGGCTAAAAAAAATCTTGAAATCGCAATGGTAAAAATTCGGCTTGCGGTCCCTACCCATGTACTTATGTCTAAATTTCAACTCCTACTACACTATTAAGTTTTAAATTTGGTGGTATAGCTGTCAACGCTCGTGTGGTTACCCTCATGCAGCGTTGTCTCGATATGTTCCATTACAAATCCAATTTTCAAGTCAGTGTTGACATCGTGATGGTACACGTAGCCGAAGAATCGTACAATATTTGGATGCTTTTGAGCCTAAAAACTTTCTAACGGGAAAATGGGAAAATCTGTACCTGTGACATCATTCTGATTTCTCGTTGTGCCCATTCAGCTTTTTGATGGTTTGTGTGGATAATTTTCACTGCAACAGGAAAATCAAAGTCTGGGTGTTTTGCAAAGTGAACAGCTCCTTGCGCTCCAGTCTGTAGTTTTTCCAGTGACGATTTAAAGTCTCCCCAATAAAAGCGAGTTTCAGTCATTACCTGAAATTTTCAACAGCCTTTCGTGAAAAGGGATCAAACAATTGTGGGAAGATGCTTGAAAGTGGGTGGAGAATAGGAACATGCAGGCAATAAAAATGAGAAATTCTTACTCTACACAATGCAAACGTGTCGAAAAACTGTTTGAACAGTTTTTGTTCAAGCAGTTTTTCAGGTGCGTTCCAGGCGTTCCGCGGGCCTTTTGCAAAGAGAAAAAGATAAGTGGGTGAGAAATAGTTAAACGCCAGCGCAAAAAGCGACAAAGGCAGGATGACTTAGAAAATGGGGAGCAAAAAGTAGGAAGAGAAGAAAAAAGGTAGGAAGAAAGAAAACGAAGAAGATGAAAAGAGAAAAATGAAGATGGGAGGCGATGGTCTCTGAATCGACACAATATTTTATATATAACCTTTCTAGATCCTATATAAACCATTTTGAAAGTTTCAGTCAATTATCGATTTTTTGACATGGGTTACGGTAGTGTACTGTAATTTTATAAAATTGGTCAAAAGTGGTGTTTTCCCATAGCTTTAGTTGTGAATATACCAAACAAAGCTTTTATTATGGAGCTTTTACTAAAAAAAAAGTTAGATTTTACGTTTGAAAAAACAGTTTTTCGCTTTTTTTCGACATTTGACGTGCAAAATGTGAGTTAAGACGCCATTTTTGTAAGACTCGAGCAGACCAGTGACATGGAAAAAATCGAAATTTCTGAAAACTCGTGTAGGACCTTCCTAAGACCCAAATATGAAGTCCTGAAACTTTTGGGCTCATATAATTTTTTATTCCCGGGCTACGGTAGTTTAAAGTTGGGTAGGGTGAAAAATCAAAATGCACCAAAAAGGTGACTTATATATGTTTTCTGCCGGCAAATGTAATTTCAAAAACATCTGTAACAAAATAATTTCCAAAATCGTAGCAAATAAAAAAGTTATCGTCAAAAAATGCAAAATTTTGAAGTTTTTTCAAGTTCTCCGAAAATTTTTCAATTGGTGTAAGAAAATGACAATTATATTTCAATTTTATACATCATTTGGCACAACTTTTCTTTTAACACCAAAAAAATCCGTAGGTACTCATGTTCTCAAAAATGCGTTTGAAAAAGTATCACTTTTTTCGGTTCACCATGTTCAAGACCAGATTTTGCTCGAACGTGATTGGCAGGCACCAGAAACGTGTAATCATTGACTGTGAAGTTGGTTGAACGTAGGCAAAACAAAATATCGGAGGGCGGATTCGGACCCGGGTCTCGAGATTTGTAAGCGAAGACGTTACCGCTCTGCCGCGGTGTCGATCCCGCGCTGTCTGCAAGTTAATTACAAAGCGCGCCCACGATGGCACAGAGGCAACGTCCACACTTACAAATCTCGCGACCCGGGTTCGAATCCGCCCTCCGATATTTTGTTTTGCCTACGTTCAACCAACTTCACAGTCAATGATTACGCGTTTCTGGTGCCTGCCAATCACATTCGAGCAAAATCTGGTCTTGAACATGGTGAACCGAAAAAAGTGATACTTTTTCAAACGCATTTTTGAGAACATGAGTACCTACGGATTTTTTTGGTGTTAAAAGAAAAGTTGTGCCAAATGATGTATAAAATTAAAATATGATTGTCATTTTCTTACACCAATTGAAAAATTTTCGGAGAACTTGAAAAAACTTCAAAATTTTGCATTTTTTGACGATAACTTTTTTATTTGCTACGATTTTGGAAATTATTTTGTTACAGATGTTTTTGAAATTACATTTGCCGGCAGAAAACATATATAAGTCACCTTTTTGGTGCATTTTGATTTTTCACCCTACCCAACTTTAAACTACCGTAGCCCGGGAATAAAAAATCATATGAGCCAAAAAGTTTCAGGACTTCATATTTGGGTCTTAGGAAGGTCCTACACGAGTTTTCAGAAATTTCGATTTTTTCCATGTCACTGGCCTTATGAAGGCTGCTCGAGTCTTACAGAGACGGCGTCTTAAACTATGGAATACTTATATACTTGGGGGTCGAAAACATAAATTCATGTTGGAATTATCTAGAACCCATCAGAACGAAAAATTTCTTGAAAAGTTTTCCTTGATTTGATCAGGGAAAAATTCATTCTTCGTAGGTCAAAAAATTCTTAACGATTAAATTGGTCTATAGTCTATTTATAAGGAATGTCTTCGACTTTCGGCAATGTTGAAAAATGACGCATTTAACCAAAAAGACTTTGAAACATTGAAGTAAACAAAGATATAATAGGCGAAAGAACATTGTAAAAGAGGAGTGCGCAGACAACTGACTTCGTTGCGGGACCAAAGTCCTTTAAAAACTGGGAAATTCCTCGCCCATTCGTTGTAAATGGATTATACAGGAAAAAAGTCGTTTTAACAAATTTCTTTACTTCATGCATGCATGAACAGCAAATTTACAAAATTAGAGCAAATTTACAAAATTATACACTGCATTGAAAAGTATATAGGCACTCTTTACACCCAGAAAAATCAAAATGGGGCCAAGTTTCATCGTAGGACAAATTTTTCGAAATTTTTATTGTTCTCAACGGTCGAGGTGCCTCAAACAGTGGATTTTTGCCTAAAAATCAACAAATTTGACTCTTTTTTGGGTTTTTGAGGAATTGTTCCTCGACCGTGGATAACGATTTCTAAGACAGTGGCTGCTCGAGTTTATCATAGAAGCTGTCTTAAAAAGACAATTTGAAAAAAAAGCGGTGTTAGACATATATACGTATACTCCATTTCCAACGAATGATCAAGGATTTTTACAAATTTTAAAGGGCTAGGCACCTTTCGTACCGCAACGATCTTAGATAATTGTCTGCGCACTCCTCTTTTACAATGCTATTTTGCCTATTATATCTCTGTTCTCTTCAACGTTTCCTTTTTTTTCAAATCCTTTTTGGTTAAATATGTGTCATTTTTCACAATTGCCCGAAAGTCCAACACCGTCCCTTGGAAACAGACTATAAGAATATATGATTGTAAAAGTTCGAAGTTTTGGGAAATTAGGTTATCAAAACGAGAATTAATTTCGAAAGTGAATTTTTCGAATCCCTTTCAACCCCCAACAAAAAAGCCAACCAAATGACCTAGTGCTTTAATTGCGTTGTTTCTGCGCGCGCTTTGGCTTTTTTTGGTTTAAATCCCATTGACCTGGCTTTTATTCGCAACAAAATCACGCCAATCTCAACAACTCTACAGCCGCTGAAATGGTGAGTTCATAAAAAATACAGAGAATTATTTTCACTTTTAAAACAAACCCTGATATAATGTTAGAGTGAGGGGACTTGAACGAATTAGATAAGAATCTTAGACTAGGAAGTGTACTAGATAAACCCCAATTTTTTTGTGTGGGACAACTTACGAGCCTAGGGAAGTTTTTATAAAACCAGCCCCATTTTATGTATTGGGGGGAAAATTACACCCCTCCCCCCTCCCACCCCCCTCCCAAAGATTTAGTGTACCGTTTCGCCCCCCCCCCCCCCCCATTCTCCGCTATCGTGACACTTAATCGAGTCTTAGATAGCCACCCCCCGGACTAACTACAGTTCTACTTATGCCCCCCACTTGAAGAATGAAGGAAGCATGTCAGAGAGTGGGGCTTCATCGAGACAGTCCCCAAAACTTAACTTTGCGGTTGTGTCCCCTATTTTGCGCAGTGCATGATTTTTTATTTAGTGAGGGGGCTAAATAAAACGTATGTAGCTCAAGTGTGTGGGGCTTAACCGAAGTTCTATCAAACTAGGCCTGATTTTCTTTGTGGGGCTAAATTATTAGATATATAAGCCAGTTGGTATTGAAGGGGGCTGAACTAGTGTGGGGCTTTAACGCAAGCTTCTGTAACAGAGTTCCGGTACGAATTTGGTGGGGGGGCATTTATATCACCTCCCCCCACGCTCAATTGCTGAGTTATTGGGGGGCTTAACTTCTATCTCCCCCATTCTAACACTTTGTTTTCAGTCTCTCTTCGCTAATTACAACTCTTCTGTTTCTCTCTTCGCCCGCTCTACCTCCAAGAACATCTTCGGTCCTTCGACTTCCAACACTACTTCTAAGCCCACCCCCAAGCCAACCACCAAGTCTTCCGGCAGGTCCATCTTTGACAACATCCCTTTGGACCAGCCTTATCAGAAGCCTAAGGAGAAGTTCTTCAAAGTCAAGGCTAAGAAAATCACCGTCTCGGTAATTTATTTTCAAAAATATATTTAACTGTTGCATTTTTCAGGGAGACATTCTCAAAGTCAGAATGCCAAATGGAGTCATCCGTTGCTACCCTTATCAGTTCACCAACGTCCAAATTGATGCCGAAGTGGTAGATGCCTCAAAAGTGAGTGTTTTTCTCAGTTCTCATTTAAATTTTCTGTTAAAACTTTCATATTTCTTTTTAGACCTACCTAACTCAAGAACTTTGCTTCTACTTCATGGAAAATGTGAAGACTTCGAAGCTCATCTGTCGCCTTCCTGGGGATATGCCTTTTAAGGACACATTCACGAAGCTTTTGGAGGTAATTTTAAGCGTCTAAAAAAATTATATTTTGATCATCAGACTTGGAAGTTGAAAAATCTTTTGGTGACCGATTTGGATGTGGTTGAGGAATTCGACTATGACACGAGCAGTGTTCAAACGGTTGGTTACACTTTTTGTCTCTCTGTCTCTCTATCTCTCTATCTCTTTGTCTCTGTCTTCTGTCTCTGTCTCTCTGTCTCTCTCTCTTGCCCAACTCTCTATTTTCAGGTGGAACTCTTGGAAGCATCCACCCTCACTCCAGAAACCATCCTCTCCATCAAGGCCGAAAAAGAGGCTATCATTGGAATGAATAATATCATAACCGAATTTCCAGTAGTAGAACAACTTCAGGTAACTTTTGTCAATAAAAACAATCTAAACTCTGTTTTTTACAAGTATATAGACTCCGACGAATCGGTCACCAGGATAACAATCAAGACAAAGATCATTGAGGACTGCCTGGCACTTCGCCTCCGGTCACTTGGAGATGCTTGCAGAAGAGACCCGACTAATTGGGAAATCACCAGAAAAAATGGAGAAAAAATTAGAATTTCTTTTGCTAAGGGTGGAATTATTACTATTCGGCCATCGATGGCGTAGTATGTATTTGTATTGTTTTTTGTTATCGTAATTATGCTAGTTGAATAAAATTTACTAACAAATCGATTGTTGACTTTATAAAAGCACACACACACACACACATACACACACACTCACACACTCACACACTCACATACGTGAATTTGGTCTTAATTTTTCGAAGTGGTGTTTTTCCAATAACTTTAGTATTGATTACAACCTATTTTAGCCTTTAACTAGTGAAAAGTTTGTGTACATCCCCACAAGGCCCGGAAACCTCAAAAGGTGAGATTGGACGGTTGAAAATTCAGTTTTTCGCTTTTTTCGACTTTTGCAAGACGTGCAAAATGTGAGTTCCACCATTGAATTCATCTGTGTCTTGCGCATCGAAAGCATATGCTAATGTGAGAATTATCTGGGCCCCATCAGGACGAAAAATGCCCTGGAATGTGAACATTTCTATCGATTCGATCAGGAATAATTCATTACTGGTAGGTCATCAAATTTTGAACTTTGAAATCGATGAGAACTTTTTGAAGTCATCTCAAATAAGGTTTTTCTAATTCATGCATGCACATTTTCAGCTATATAATGGGATAAAAATGTATAACCTATAAATGATACATTTTTCCCTGATCGAATTTATGGAAATTTAATGTGGTGGAAGAGTTCATTTTTGCGCGTCTTTTATGAAAGTCAAAGGTCGAAAAGGTGAAAAATTGCATTTTCAAATATAAAATTTCACTTTTTTTTAGGTTTTCTGGGTCAAATTATCGGAAGTAATGATTGTTTGAAGACACGGAAAAAAGCGTTTTAAAATTACAGGTATCGCATTTTGGCATGGTAGTCAGGGAATTTTTTTGGATTTAAAATTTTGAAAATGTATTCAAAACGTTTAAATGTCAATTATTATAGCCCTCATTTTCGCGAATATTATGTCAACGGTCGGAATAAAATTTTTGTTGGTTGCATTTTTGGACTTCGTGGAGCGACAATTTCCGTGACATGCAAGTTCTTCTCAAGCATGAGGTCTACAGTATCCCGATCAAAAAATCGGTAATTTGTGTCATTATTGATTTTTGTATTCGAGGTTATATAGGTCTCGATCTGAATCCAAAAGAAATTTCCATAAAAATTTTGGACTACCGTGACCCAGATCAAAAAATCGATGTTAAGCTATAACTTTTACGCAACCGGCGTCTTAAAGGGGCAGTAAGGGGGGTTTTCATTTCATTTTCGGTCGGAAATTATGCGAATCTTTTATGCTAAATTGTCGCGCACCCTTCTTAGAACGTAGAAAGAAATTAGTAATGGCAATCCGCACAATCTGCGGATGGTCGGCCGTTTTCAGAGACTTCGGAGCGTTTTTTCGGGAAAACGGTAAATTTGCGAACCATTTTCCTATACATTTTCATAATCAGCCAATTTTTCCCTCTTATTCAAGCCAATGTTGTAAAACCCGCCTGACTGTCCCTTTAAATACCTTAAAAATCTCAAAAAAATAACACTTCATTGAATCACGCATTGTTTCTATCCGTTTCATCACAGGTGCTTCCCCTCTTCTCCTCCTCGGCCAACTGAATTCTGAGCTCATCAGCCGTTCGCTCCTCCATCTCCCTGATGTCATCCATGGACATGTCAACCCATCGGTCAAACCAACAGTAAGCCTCCCTGAAAATTGCATTAACAAATGAAAAATCTGAATTTACCTGTGAAATTTCAAGAAAATCCGAGGGTACTGCTTCTGAATCGTCTTCTCGATGAGACCCGTAAAACCCGTCCATTGGAAATTGATTGTTACCAGTTTATAAGCACACATCATCTGAAAACCCAAAAATTTCTTAGAAAAACTTCGACCTACAGGTGAATCCTTGGCATTTTGCCAATCGTTGCCTAGGGGTCCCCGTTTTTCCTTTTCAGCCGAGAACAGTTTTGGATCCGTTGCCTGGTGATAGTCACGTTTGTGGAGGACGTCATCGGCACAGATGTCCACGTAGACTATATCTCGTTTGCCCGCATTCAGAGGCTACAAAGCGGGAAATCAGGTGATTTAGGAAGGAACGTTACGTTTTCTGAAGAGCCATTGTCTGGGAGATGAATGGATTCGATGACCAATTTCATGTTTTCCTTCATGTAGCCGGGATTCTGAAAACTGAATTCAGACACAGAGAGAGAGAGAGAGAGAAAGAGAGGGAGAGAGAGATACAGAGATACAGCAAGACAGAGAGACAGAGAGACAAAGAGACAGAGAGACAGAGAGACAGAGAGACAGAGGGACAGAGAGACAGAGAGACAGAGAGACAGAGAGACATACAGACAGACAGACAGACAGACAGACAGACAGACAGACAGACAGACAGACAGACAGACAGACAGACAGACAGACAGACAGACAGACAGAGAGACACAAAGAGAGAGAGAGACAGAGAAACAGAGAAACAGAGAAACAGAGAAACAGAGAAACAGAGAAACAGAGAGACAGAGAGACAGAGAGACAGAGAGTCAGAGAGACAGACAGACAGAGAGACACAAAGAGAGAGAGAGACAGAGAGAGAGAGAGACAGAGACAGAGACAGAGACAGAGAAAGACAAAGGCCCAATTCGGAGGTGAAAGCCAACGTACCGTAATAACCGTTTTGCAGTATGGGTACGCATTCCAACTCTCTTCATGAACCTCAAATGCCTCAGCGGGTAAAGCCTAAATGTCCTCATCATAGCTCTCTTAACTTTAGTGAAACCTTCTGAAGAATCCACGGTGCCTTAGACCGTAACCTGTAGATCTTATAAGTATAGGTACCGCTCAAAGTGGTCCCAGGTAGAAGTGAATCGCTCATAAACTCCTTCTGTTGAATGAACTAAACAAAATCGATTTTGTATGAAATTTGGTGTTTTTCCTTACCTCACATCCTTCCCCTCCGCCGGTTTCATTTTTGCTGCACTCGGCTACGGCGAAAAGTTGACCGCGTCGAAATTCTTCGACGGTCAGAGGGAGGGGAATGCGATATTCCTGAAAAAAGAGGGGTTTCATGAATTTTGGAATGAAAACTGGCTAGTGTGTGAGTGTGTGAGTGTGTGAGTGTGTGAGTGTGTGAGTGTGTGAGTGTGTGAGTGTGTGAGTGTGTGAGTGTGTGAGTGTGTGAGTGTGTGAGTGTGTGAGTGTGTGAGTGTGTGAGTGTGTGAGTGTGTGAGTGTGTGAGTGTGTGAGTGTGTGAGTGTGTGAGTGTGTGAGTGTGTGAGTGTGTGAGTGTGTGAGTGTGTGAGTGTGTGAGTGTGTGAGTGTGTGAGTGTGTGAGTGTGTGAGTGTGTGAGTGTGTGAGTGTGTGAGTGTGTGAGTGTGTGAGTGTGTGAGTGTGTGAGTGTGTGAGTGTGTGAGTGTGTGAGTGTGTGAGTGTGTGAGTGTGTGAGTGTGTGAGTGTGTGAGCGTGTGAGTGTGTGAGTGTGTGAGTGTGTGAGTGTGTGAGTGTGTGAGTGTGTGAGTGTGTGAGTGTGTGAGTGTGTGAGTGTGTGAGTGTGTGAGTGTGTGAGTGTGTGAGTGTGTGAGTGTGTGAGTGTGTGAGTGTGTGAGTGTGTGAGTGTGTGAGTGTGTGAGTGTGTGAGTGTGTGAGTGTGTGAGTGTGTGAGTGTGTGAGTGTGTGAGTGTGTGAGTGTGTGAGTGTGTGAGCGTGTGAGTGTGTGAGTGTGTGAGTGTGTGAGTGTGTGAGTGTGTGAGTGTGTGAGTGTGTGAGTGTGTGAGTGTGTGAGTGTGTGAGTGTGTGAGTGTGTGAGTGTGTGAGTGTGTGAGTGTGTGAGTGTGTGAGTGTGTGAGTGTGTGAGTGTGTGAGTGTGTGAGTGTGTGAGTGTGTGAGCGTGTGAGTGTGTGAGTGTGTGAGTGTGTGAGTGTGTGAGTGTGTGAGTGTGTGAGTGTGTGAGTGTGTGAGTGTGTGAGTGTGTGAGTGTGTGAGTGTGTGAGTGTGTGAGTGTGTGAGTGTGTGAGTGTGTGAGTGTGTGAGTGTGTGAGTGTGTGAGTGTGTGAGCGTGTGAGTGTGTGAGTGTGTGAGTGTGTGAGTGTGTGAGTGTGTGAGCGTGTGAGTGTGTGAGTGTGTGAGTGTGTGAGTGTGTGAGTATGTGAGTGTGTGAGCGTGTGAGTGTGTGAGTGTGTGAGTGTGTGAGCGTGTGAGTGTGTGAGTGTGTGAGTGTGTGAGTGTGTGAGTGTGTGAGTGTGTGAGTGTGTGAGTGTGTGAGTGTGTGAGTGTGTGAGTGTGTGAGTGTGTGAGTGTGTGAGTGTGTGAGTGTGTGAGTGTGTGAGTGTGTGAGTGTGTGAGTGTGTGAGTGTGTGAGTGTGTGAGCGTGTGAGTGTGTGAGTGTGTGAGTGTGTGAGCGTGTGAGTGTGTGAGTGTGTGAGTGTGTGAGTGTGTGAGTATGTGAGTGTGTGAGCGTGTGAGTGTGTGAGTGTGTGAGTGTGTGAGTGTGTGAGTGTGTGAGTGTGTGAGTGTGTGAGTGTGTGAGTGTGTGAGTGTGTGAGTGTGTGAGTATGTCAGTGTGTCAGTATGTCAGTGTGTGTGTATCGTTCTGTCGCTTTTCCCTCATTTATTTTCGCTTGAAAAGCGAAAGCCAAGTTTTCTGCTCTGCTGCTTCTTCCGCAATTCTGTTTATGACTTATTTTGCACCCTTCGCTTCTGCAAAACAGAAGCCGCGTCTCCTCCGAAACGAAAATAGCCGCCGCTTCGTTTATTTCACCACTCAGTTTATAGAGCGATTCGATCGATCACCGGAGGGTCGGGGCGCACAAAAAGGCGCCGTTTGAAAAAGGGCGCCAAGTGGCATTTTTCAAAAGGGCAACGCCCCGCGGAGAGTGAGCCATGCCACTGCGCTACCGAGCGTACTATGTGGCACTTCCAACCGCAACAAACTGGCTGTTAGGTGTCCCTGAGAGGGCAATTTCCTCGTAGCTGCAGGGGCGAAAGCGGATTTGCGGATAGAGAAAAAAACGAGAGACAGGATCAGCCAGCGGCGCCGAACGGCATTGCGAACGCATTTACACGTGGCAGGGAGGATGTGAATCACAAATTAAAGCGAAGTTAGTCAGAAAGCTCAAGGAAAAAAAAGCAGCTTTTTAATTTTAAATTTTGAATTTTTCAGATTCTACCGTTTTTCCTATCAACCCCGGTTAAATTATGTGCAGATTTTCGCTATCTTACGAGCTTTTCAGTATTGCACTCTTAGTTTTTCAGTATTGCACTCAAGGTTTGGCTATAAGCATAGCATACTCAGGCAAGCTTAGCAGCCAAAAGGAAGCGGATTTGGGCAGAAGTATAGTTTTTATCACAAAGCTTGATCGCTCAAATCTCCTGGATTATGTGATTGGGTCTCCAGGCTAGCCCGAAAAAATGGGAGAAAATCAATAAAAACATTACAATGTCTATTATCGATTTTCAATGTATCTAATTTTGTAAACCGAGCTCCGGGCTAGCCCGGAAACTTTTATATGGAAAGTCGGTTTTTCACAAATATAATGCTGAAAACGGCCTTTAAACGGGCATGTGCCACAGAATTTGCACAGAAAAGGCAAACGTCGCGGGGAAATCAATGTTTTAAATGTATTTTAAAATACTAAAACTGGAAGAATTTAGAAATTTTTCCAAGTTCTCGGAAAGACACTGGAATTTTCGGGGAAATGGGGGGTTCTCCTGGAAAATAGGCAGAACTTAATGAAGTCGTCGTAAACGCAACACAAAAAATCTTTGTTACAATATCCTAATTTTGAATGCAAAGATAAGTAAAATTCAAAAATGCAAAAAAGAAGTGTCGCCGCGGGATCGAACCCTCGCCGCGCGCGCAGAGAAACCGCCTACCGGTTACACCAAGGAACCGTCGAACTTTTTCTCCAACCCGGCGCCTTTAATACAGAATCATGCATTCACACATCCAGATTCAAGTGTTTCCGAGCCAAATTGGTATTTTCCTCCTATATGTCTAGACATTTTTTCCTTATTCGCTTATTTTGTAAAATTAGCCTAATTATCTGCATTTACATCTTTTTTCTCTCAGAATTCGCTTCCTAATTGCACCAATAAAGAAACCCTGGACTCACTAATCTCTCGGGCAAAAGCTACAATTTCCACCCTTTTCCGATCCGCGGCTCATTCTTCTTCACCCCCGTACGTTACGTAGCCACTGAAAATTGCCTCAGGCCCCATTTTTCTGCTAACGACGCTGTAAATCACAAAAATAATGGAAGCACCGCGGACTCTGACGCGTATTATTCACCGCGGAACATGTGGGCAACAGTGACGTCATCACGGGCAGCTGCAAATTGGCCAGAGCGATCGCAGAAAAAGACGGTGAATTCGAGAGAGCAGTGTTCAGCGACTGCGTAATGGAAATTTTCCTTTTTAGCTGAAATTCTGAATTCATGGAATTAAAATTGTGAAATCTGATTTTTCGGAGTCGCATTTCGGGCGCGAATAATCGGGGGCGCCCCTGCACGCCAAAGGAATTCGAAAATTTTGAAAGTGAAATTTCAAAAATGGCGAAATCTTCAAAACCCCGAAATTTTAAGCATATTGAAATGCATATCTTGAAAGTTGAAAAAATAGGGAATTTCTTTGCTTTTGAATTTCATGAGTCGCTATTTTGGGAGGGGCACCTGTGCGACATCGAAATTTCGAAATTTTAGAATTTCAATTCATTTCACAAACTGGAATTTCAAAAATATTAAAATCTTCAAATTCTCAAAACTTTTGAGATATTGAAATTCAAATTTTGAAATTTTAAAACTCAAAAAGCCGCCCTAAAGCCGTTGCTCTAGGTCGCGAAAGCGATTTCAAACAGATTTTCAAAAAGCGCTTTTCAGCTTGCCTTCCTAATTATGGGTAATTAAAGGGTAAAATTAAAGGGTAATAGTATATAAAGTTTTTTCATTGTTTCAATAGTTTTTAACCTTTAAAAACATTTTCAGCAGAAAAAATATCAAATTGTTTTCACAATCTCGGAGCCCAAAGTTCAAGAAGATGGTTCCCTCGGTCCCTCAAGGCCCGTTATAATTTTTTTTTAAATTATTAAAAAAGTGAACATGTAAATTTACAACAAAAAAATATATGATTTACATAATTCAAAGTGGAAATTTCGAAAAAAAAAATTAACTGCTTCTTCAGGGATTCAACTTTGGAGACATGGCTTGCTACCGCCTATAAGTAGGGTCAAAAATTGAGACAAAATTAGGACCTATTAATATAATACGAATAGTAATAAACCGGGCTGGCACGTAACCTTTTTCTTAACTAAAAACCGTGAGAACGTGACAGCGTGAACTGCGAAAAATCGCCGGATCCATAGCAAAATTGAACAAAGAATTGAGCTAAACAGTTGTGAATTCCGTGATCAAAATAGGTTTTTTTTTTAAATTTTAAAGAGAACATGCTGGATCGTGAAAATTGAAATCAATTCCAATTGCTGTGTTATCTTGAAATCATGAATCTAAAAAACGCCACGGCCAAAGGCCGGTTCCATAGCAACAATGAGGAAAAACAAAGTTTACATAATTGAATTAAAAATGGATTTCGGAATTTTAACTTGAAAACCAAGCATTTTTATAGTTCCCTTTCCAAAAAATTCAAATTCCTTTCTCACCTTGGCAATGACCATGGATGGCGCGGCGAGGGCGGCGACTGGCGGCAGCCGGCTGGCTGCTGACGGGCTGGACGCCGCCCATCGCGGCCGCCATCTCCGCGGCCGACAAGCCGCCGAAGCGAGTGAGGTTTTCGATACCGGACAAGATGTGACTCAGCCATTGAGAAATCACGCCATTGGAACGGATGGTTGATCTACAAAGGAGATAGGAGTGAACTTTCAAAAGGGGAGGAATTTCGGGAGAGGAAGTGGAACATCCGATGTGGGGAACCGATTTTGGAATGGAATTGGCTAAGCAGTGTTAACAAGAAAGATAAACACAAGGAAGAAGATCACAAGAAAACGAAATAGAGGGAGAGAGAGAGAGAGAGAGATTACTCAGCGGAAGCGCTGACTTCACTTTCGTTTACGACCAATAATTTTGTTTTCCACAAAGCTAACGCAGTTACCCAGCAATAGGAAAACATCTACAAAGCTCTTTGTAGGCCGCGGTGTCGAAAAGCCCCAAAACATCCTCTGAAACAGGCTTGAAAGGAAAACGGCGAGACATGAGAGGAATGTTGCGGGCGTGTGTTCCTTCTGTCTCTCTCTCTTTCTTTCTTTCTCTCTTTCTCTCTCTGTCTCTCTGTCTCTCTCTCTCTCTCTTATCTATTTACAGAAAGGGTAAAAGTTTAATGTGCGCATATACTCTACTCATTGTCAACACCATTATGCACGACACTGATGTTAAAATTCAAAACAGTCGAACTTGCCGACTATTTTTCACGTGAATACAAACCATGCTCAGGAAACACAAACTCCAAAGAGGAAAGAACGTGTGCGTGTGCGTGTGCGTGTGAGTGTGAGTGTGCGTGTGAGTGTGAGTGTGAGTGTGAGTGTGAGTGTGAGTGTGAGTGTGAGTGTGAGTGTGGCTGTGTCTGTGTCTGTGTCTGTGTGTCTGTGTGTCTGTGTGTCTGTGTGTCTGTGTGTATGTGTGTCTGTGTGGCTGTGTGTCTGTGTGTGTGTGTGTGCGTGCGTGCGTGTGCGCGCGTGTGTGTTCATGTCTTTGTTTAATCTTTTGGTCTTTTAGTTCCGCAATGTGTATGTATTTTCTGGCATATGTCATCTATCCGAGTCGCTCACGATGTACGTTGCCCGGGATTCCCGTCGTTGAGACCCATGATTTCCCCCGCATTTCATAAAACCACCAGTTCGCTCATCTCATAGCTTTGACGATGCATCTAAAACTAGAGCTCCTTTTTTTCACGGGTGTTGGGCGTAAGTTTTATAGCAAAGTTATCTTTTATCAGTTCTATTTTTTAGTTGCGACTGTTTCACTGAATCCGTTCAGCATGGAAGATGGAGATAAAATTGGAATCAGAATCAACATCACGGACAGGTGAATGCTAGACCTACAACCCCCCTACCATCTAAGCATTCCCTACCATCTAAGATACTGAGTTTCCATTTTACCATTTTTAGGGTGTGTTTAGCCGCATATCACGAAGAGGTCTGCTTGTTCAAGTTCGTTTGGATCTCTCCGGCCAATGTAAGCAAAGTGTTCACATTTACGTTGAAATAACCATTTAGGCCTATTTCGAAGAATACAAAAATGGTATCAAGGGAAAAAACAAAGATTGCAAAGCGAAGCCCACGTTCAACCCCACTTCTGCAGACCTATACATGGAGAATAAGGGAAACGATTGGAGGGTGAGCACAGCTTTCCCATTGTTCTTGATATTTTGTTGTTAAGGTCTACACTGCTGGGAATAAGTTCTCCTGTGGAATAACCAATGAACCAGCTTCGAGTGTGACAGTTTTCGATGTAGCTTGGTGCAACAACGCTAGCTATCCAAACGTCGAGATGATGTCAAACTGCAAGGCGTGATCATTTTCTTTAGAGGGTTGCATACTGAATAAATCTTTTGACTAAATAAGTGGTTTCATTATAACTTGATTTAACCGCCGTCTCTGTAAGACTCGGGCAGCCAAGACCTGTGCCATGGAAACATTTTTTCTGGATTTTCTGAAAATTTGTGTGGAGCCTTCTTATGACCCGAGTATGAAGTCCAAAAACTATTGTGACATGAGAAAATATTTTCTTTTTGATTAACCTTCTACAAACATTTCTTCAATATGGCCTGCAATAACAAAAAAGGCCGTTTTCGGGTTTTTTGGGTTACTGTAGCCCAAGCTAGCGATGTCGCACCTACTTGTCTATATCTCATTTCAATGTGGTCCAAACTAAAAATGCTCAATTACAAAATATATTACATACTAAAAAGTTTACTATTGTGGTTAACGCAGAATTGTTATGATTTCGCTGTGAAAACGGGGATGGGAGACTAGAAATTTCACTTTTCGAGTATAGCAAACGTAAACCGTAAAATTCTCGAAAATGACATAGTTTTTATGGTTTCGAATGCATTTTGCTACATATTATCTTTTACATACAAAACATTTAGATCACACATCATCCTCAAAAAACGCTCTGAACGGCGCGCCAACAGATTTTGGGAACTTTATTGACACCGAATCCCAATTACCTAAACTCCTGGTCAGAAGATTTTTAATGTTTTTGTTTTTCGAACATTTTGTATTCAAGAATATGTTCTCTGGCAGAAAATTTAATTGTGAAAAATGAGCAAATAAATTACGATTCACTTATTCATTCACTCACCTGACTCAGCTTCGAGGTGATTCACAGGGAGGAAGAATGTCTCCATTGATTTTTTAAACATCCATCGTAGTACTTTCCAGACTTAGCGGAAGCACCTATAATTGAGAACTGAATCCAACCTAAAGATTCTAGATCCTAACGACATGCGGTATGCCATAATTGGTCAGAAAACGGCCAGCACCGTAGCATTGTGGACGAGTTGCATGGATAACACTCCAGCTGTCATAAGCCGGTGATGCGTGGAGTGTAATAATAAGTAATAATAAGTGTAATAAAAATGATAAGTGGAGGAGAATGACTGTCGTTAGGGGTCATAAGCATGAAACAGATGACATATTTGGATCAAAAGCGAAGTGTTGCTGATACATATCTGCGTCAATCAATATTACTGCATTCAACCGCCGCATGGTTGACCTTTTAATTGATTCCCCGACAACTCCTCCGACCTCAACCCCCGACATCTCCTCCGAGAGGGTCGACAACTCCTCCGCGCGACAACTCCTCCGAGAAAAAAACGCGGAGGAGTTGTCGCGCGGAGGAGTTGTCGTTTCATATGAAAATAAGGTTATCTCCTCCGAGAAGGAGTTGTCGTTTTTTTATGTATATAACGACAACACCTCCGCGGGACATCTCCTTCGCGGGGAACATTTTGCTCACGCGAGGATAAAGTTCCACTCCTTCACATAATAAAATGATACTAATAATTATTTGTGAACTAAATCTTTATAAAAATTCGATTTTGCCAGCTGTTTTTCGCATATTCGGACCTCGCTGTATTCGGACCAAGCTGTTATTCCCCATATTCGGACCAAGCTGTTATTCCCTTAGAAACTAAATATTTTTTCTATCCAAACAAATATGTTATTTTGTATCATCACGGATGTTTTTTCTCTTTTTTTCCAAAAAGTAATGTCAAACAATTAATTTGGATCGCTTCTTGGCAAGCCAAAAACGAAATTTCTACGTGACTCAAGCTGGGTTGCACGACCCCAACTTTGAATGGGTGATTTACTCGGGGTTTCCAACAGGTTTTCTGGAAACCCATCGGAATTTGACATTTCTGTATAGTTATTGAGAGCAAAAAGAAATGGGACAAGCTGGGTTCGGTGCGCGGAGGAGTTGTCGTAGGCAGGGGGCATGGCTTCAAACGCGGAGTAGATGTCGCGGAGGAGTTGTCCGCGAACCTTTTAACTATTTGTGCACTAATTGCGCTTTCCACAAACATTTTGTCTAATTGGCATTTCCAATAGCAATTTTATCATTTATTGTGTTTTCCCCCTACGAGTACGCATAATTTCCCATCATTTTTTGTTTGGCGAAAAAATAGATTTATTACATAAACCTCTTCTTTTCTTGACTGAGCTCATACTTTTCCCATTTCTTATTACTCACTCGTGCGTTCTAATGCAACTTCAAATTCATATATGTATTCCCACCGTAATTAACAAAATATAACTATGTATAGTCACATATTTTGTGATTCGTTGCGAAAAAATATGCCGTAACTCATTTTTGACAACTCTTGCCATCCATGTCACTCATGGTATATAATGGCAAGGGCTCTCGCCATTGAACCAAAAATGGAAAAAGAACCTCCATCTTGGATCATAGACAACAAAAAATACAACGAAATGTTTTCTACATCTCCTTCATTCTCTTTCAGTTTGAGCGTTCTCTTATTTTATGCAATTGATGTCGTCCTCGTGGTACGTTGCTAGTTTCCACCCGTCGTTATGGCCTCTGAACGCCCCCGAATGCGAAAAACCTCTCCATTTTCATTCCTCTGCTCATCGAGGATGCTTCTAAAACTAGAGCTACTTTTGCTAGCTGGATTTATTCATTACACAGTTTCACGTGTAGAATTTGACCCGTTCAGCATGGCAGATGGAGATAAAATAGCGATTCGAATCAATCTGACAGCCAAGTGAGTACTGACATCTCTCTCTCTCTCTCTCTCTCTCTCTCTCTCTCTCTCTTTCCCCCCTCTCTCTCGAAAACTGAACACTTTTAGAACTGTTTCATAAATGTCTACAAACCTTTTTCAGAGTGTGCATAACTTTATATCACGAAAATGATACCTTATTCAAGTTCGTCTATACCTACGCAAATGTAACATTTTTCAATTTAATGAAACCCTGTTTTTTAGGCTTACTTTGAACGGTACGAAAATGGGAAAATCCAGCCACCAAACAAAGATTGCAAAGCTAAGCTCACTTTTAAACCTAAATCTAGAGACCTTTACTTGGAAAACAAGGGAAAGCAATGGACAGTGAGCAATTATTTTACCTCTCGATTGATTTTGGTTTTTCAGGTTTTCACTGAAGGGGGAGCGTTTTCTTGTGGGATAACAAATGAACCAGCTGAAAGTGTGACTTCCTTCCATGTGGCTTATTGCGGCGAAAGTGATTGGCAGGCCATGGAGGTGATCTCAATTTGTAAATCATGATGTTTTTATCACTGGCTATCAAAATGTAATAAATATTTATTTGGGCAACTGAGGCCAAACGGATGTGTGTATGTGTGCGTGCGTTCGTGCATGTTTGTGTGTGTATGTGTGTGTGTGTGTGTGTGTACGTGTGTGTGTGTGTGTGTGTGCGTGTGTGTATAACCCACTTACTCACTACTCTTCATAGAGAAAATAGGGTCAAAAGTAGATGACACAAAACTTTCCGTTCGACAAAAAAAGAATTGATAGTATTCAAAGTCAATTTGCCCCGGGGCATGATGACAACATCCTGACAATTATATCGAGTTAGTAGTGAATTACCGCATACTGACCTATAGTGTTTCCGAAAAACGGCATCGGTTTCGGCCAAAATGCTTAAAGGATAGGTAGATTAGGTCCCGCCGCAGTCTTGCAAACATTTTGTAATTGTCTGCGTACTCCTCTTTTACTTTGCAATTTCGCTAATTTTGTTTCCGTTCACATCAATAGTTCAAATTTTTAGGGATTAAAAAAGAGCAAAACTTAAAGGCTGTTCAACAGTCGCCGACCTTTCTTTGGAAATAGACTACACAAATGTTCCCCTGACCTTCTTTAGCATATCACGCAGATATGTCTAATTGGCTTTTCCAGCATTTTTCTTTTTCCCACCATTTCCCCATTTACAATATGTATTCTATACAAACATTGCTGGGAATATTTTTTTCAGCAAATTGATTTTTAATTTTAAGTAACTGATAAAATCAGGTACTCTGAGTTTGGTATTTCTACAACAAACCTCTCTGTTTCTCTGCCTCTCTCTCTCTCTCTCTCTCTCTCTCTCTCTTTCTCTTTCTCTTTCTCTTCCTCTCTACTTACACATAACTTATCAAAGACGAAGGAGCAAACTCAATAGCAAGAAATTTACTCATAACTTCAGTCTACCTTCTTTTTCTGCTCACAACACCACCTCAAGCATCTTTTGACAATAAATACACAAATAAATACAACATTTACAAATACAACTAACAGAAAAACTACAATATCAACTAAGTAGTACTGCACGACCGACAAATTTCGACCAAAGGGGTCAAGTTGTGTTAGCGGACCGAACCTAAAATTCCATATGTGTGAAAAAGCAAACTGAAAAAAAGAGGGTGATTTGGTCCATTTCTGTACTGGAAAAAGACATTTTTTGATAAATGGTTTCAAATTCACAAACCCGGACTGGCCCGCGTCCAAAAATGCACCCATTCGGGCCAGCCTGAATTTGTTATTAAAGGTAAAAGACCTCGTAAATTTGATTTTTCAAATCTTTGTAATAACAACTTCATTGAATAGATCGATTCTGAAACGTAACCCTTTTACATGTTTTGGACTGCAACCTGTACAGGTGAACACCGCAGAGAAAGGCGAGAGACCGCGTAAAAAAGCGAGACGCAGAATTGGCGCGCAATTCAAACGGCATTTTCGCCTAAACTTCAGGAGCTCTTTTGGTTCATTTTGAAACTTCAGGAGCTAATTTGGTTCATTTTGCTCCAAAAAGAAAAAATTGAATAGTTTTCTGAATCAGGAGAATGAGATCTACTCTTATAGCATGTCAAGAAAAATTTTACGCGGTCTTTTCCCCTTTTAAGCTTACCTAGCCACAAATTCCGAATGCGCTACCAACTGTTGTTTGGCGCTGATTGGTTGCTCAGTCAAAATTGAAGCCAGTTTCACAGCCGCTTCTTTGTATCTAAAATTGACTTTCACACTAATTTCTGAAAATTATGTACCTTTGATTATGAACTATTTCGATAACAGTATTTCTCAGTTTCTCCCTATCTGCGAGATCACTTCTCTCTAGGACAATGGCACCACCGTGTCTGGATAGCATAGCCGCGTTGAGGGGCTGTTCTGCGAAAATTGGGATCTGAAAATAATTATTTCTTGGAAAATGTTTTGTTTTTATTACCATAATTGCAGGTTTCCCGGAATGGGCAACTTCTATTGTTGAGCCCAGGCCTCCGTGGGTGATGAAGGCGGAGAGACGGTCATGGGCTAAAGACGGAGGGATTGAGGAGTTCTCTCTCTCTCTCTCTCTCTCTCTCTCTCTTTCTCTCTATCTCTATTTCTATCTCTGTCTCTCTCCCTGTTTGTCACTCTGCTTCTTTTGATCTCTGTCATTTTTGTACTCTCGTTCTCTAACATGGAACTAACAGTGTCTGTTTGAAAATCGGGGTTTTTATAACATTAAAGGGACCATCAGGGGCCTTTTAAAGAAGTATATATTTATATGTTTATGATGAAACAGTATGTGAAAATGTTTTGAAGCGTCTTTTTTATGCACGGCCCCCTTTCAGCAATGTATTTCGGTGACAGCAAAGCTGCCGGAAAATGAAATTGGCAGGTCGTAAATTTTCCCAACGAGATGTGTCCCGCCACTAGATCTGCGACTCATAGAACAGTTCATAGAAAAACTCAAAGAAAAACTACCGTAAGTTTTCTGTGACTGTCTTCATGATGTATACCCACGCTTTCCAAATGCAGGTGAATTAGGCGAGTTTGGTTTTGGCAAAATTGAAGTGGCGTTATTGAAAGCACTTCAAACAGTGTGGTTTCAAAAATGAAAAATGCGACGTATTATTCTCCAGGATCAATGGAATTTTGAATCATAGGAAAAAGAGTTTCAAGGCATCGTTTCACGAGCCTTATAATGCTGAATGTGACAGTGCCTGGGAAAATTCTATATTTAGCTTCTTTTTGAAAACTGCCTTTAAAAAGAGAAGCTGTTCCCAACAAAAACACGAAGATAAAGAAATAAAAACCAACAAATACTAGTCCTATGAACACGCTTTGACCGCGGCATTCGTTTATTTAGCCCCGATTTTTTGGGTGGTGCCAATTTGGCACGCGTGCAGGTCGCAGATTTGCGTGTGTGTGTGCGTGTGCGTATACAAGTCCACAACACTGGAATTCCTCAATTTAAGCTCTATACAACGACTTTGAATTCTATATCACTGCTAACTCGACACGTATAAAAATCGCGTCCTAATACGGCACCTCGCCTGATTTCACTTCTGATTCTCAACGCTTTTGTATCGATTCTGTGTTGAAAAACTAAGCCTGGTCACATTCCTAAACAAGTGACTGCAGTACAACTGACAGCAAGAATTGCATTTGACAGCTGATAGAGAGATATCAGTTGCAGTATCATTAACAGTTTCAGTTGGGCCTTGACTGACTGGTTCTATCGAACGCTTTACCCGAATATTTCGGAACATATCACAGTTCTAGCTATGCGACCGTTCCGTCAAGTACCCTGCACCACCGAGATTTTGAAGGCTTTCTATAGAAACCACCCGGCTTTCTACCATGCCGTCCGTTTTGAAATCGAGGATCGTCTACCATTAGTAAAGTTCAACCTTTACTCGTACTCTACTTCCAACGCCACATATTGGTATGGTTTTAAAGCTAATGCTGCAGTCACTTCGGAAATTTACATATGTCACCAGGTAATAATGGAATTTTTTCTATCAAAAATCGTTTAGGGTTCGTTTTCAACCGAAGCTGTAATCGCAGGATTCGAATGTTTCGACAAAACCATTGGAATCACTGCTTCACAACTGTCCTTCTACATTATTGCTGATAAATGTTTCACCGATGCGGTGAACCAATTTAGCTTATGTTGAAAGCGAAACATAGTTCAGTTGCTTCCATATCTTGAAAAGGTTAACTGGGACACTACGGAGTACCCCAACTATAGTTATTTTATGACCCCGGAACAGGAGAAGCTTTTGATGTCATGGAAAGTTGCGGAGCTTCCGGAGGGGTATTCAATTGGTGGGTTGAAAGGTGGGGGTCGGCGCGGGTAGCCCGAATCTAAAAGAAATTTTGTTTTTTTAGGCGCGCGCGCGCATTTTTATAAAACCTGGATATGTAACCATTGACTATGATGTAAAAACGTACGGGCAACACACTGGTGCACGTGTTTTTTGCGAATTTAAACGTCTTATCTCTGAAAAATGTAATTAACAACGAATTTTTGACATAAAACAGGCTTAATTTTTTAGACCGCGGGGTTTCTTTTTATTTTCCGATGTAAATCAAATCAACGCTTGAAATGAAGATCAAAAATAAAAAATCCATGTTGGCGGATTTTTTTTTCAAGATTTTTTGAAATATAGTCATCGCCAAACGAGCATTCTGCCAAAAACGGCCTTAATGCAGCAACCGTGCGATACTCAGGCGGAAATAGTGTGCGAGTCGCGCAGACGCAGAGAAAAAGCGGCTATTAGTAGCCGATGCTCGTTTGGCGACAGCTATATAATCGTGGTGCTGAGTCAATTGGGAAGGAAATCTATTCAATTTGTGCAAAATTGAAAGTTTATTTTGTTTTGCATCTATTAAATACTTAAAAACACCAAAATGGGCAAAAAAACAAAATTGATTTTTGAACAATGTTTACTTTTTGTGGATTTCCCCTTTTTGACCAATTTCGGCGTTTATACACCCGAACCGCGACTTCTGCTTTTCGATTCTTTTTAATTTTGTGTTTCCGGTTTGAGTGAAGTACAAAAATTACAAAATTACAAATTCACTCTGGCGGTTTTTCGCATTTCTAGTTTAATATGTAATTTTGCAAAGCCAGCGGCGAAATCCGTGCTCCGCTGCTAACGCGGGAAAGGAAAATTTTCACAACTCTATTCCATGAATGCCGATTACGACGTTTAACTTGATTTATGGGATGATTTTACTCATTATGTGTGTATATTACAACATAATTATTATATTAAAATGCACAAATACCTGTGGAAAGCCTGCGGTAACTTGCATCTCGCTCCGCCCGAAAACTACAATTGAAAACGGGGGTCGCGAAATCCGCACTAAAATCGCCATTTCTCTTTTCAAAGTTAAAGGGACCGTAAGGGGCCTTTTCGAATTGGAAATGGGAAGTATGCAAATCAAGCCATTTCAATTGAAATCATTTTCTCTAACACCGCTCCAGACAACGGCCGTGCGCAAAATGCTTGCCAAGTCTTCATTAGCATGCGATTTGGAAAAGGCCCCTGATGAGCCCTTTAACGAAAAATCAAACTTCAAAAAAAGTTTTACTGCTACGATAAAGGACCACAGCCGTGGATTCAAATAATCTTGTAATTACAAAGATAAAATATTTCGGGTTGCGGTCCCTAGTTGATGAGATAGAGAGAGAGAGAGAGAGAGAGAGAGAGAGAGAGAGAAACATGGTAACAAAGAATGCGGGCCAGTTTGGATCCTAGTACAAATAAAGTTTCAGAAGACGCATCTGTCGAGAACGCTGAGTTGATGACTAGTACTTGGAAGTACTCTGAGAAAAATGAACTTCCTCAGACCAGGTACTCTCTCTCCCTCTATTTCTCTCTTTCTCTAGCTCTCTCTCTCTCTCTTCAACGCCAATTTTACAGAATGAAAATCACTGCCCTCCCTTCGTCTCGAGTTTGCTTCCAAAACAAAACTATTGGTTTCATAATGCTCGACCCTAACGGCACGCTCGCTCACCATTTCGTTTTGAAGGCTCATAGAGGAAAGGGAATTGGGTTGAAGTTGTGCTTGGAGCAGAGGAAGAAATGCATCAGGTAAGCGTTTTTCAAACAATCAAACTTTAAGAAAATAATAGGGAAGGATTTATCATCACGAAATTGGTGGAACCCGATAACTCAACCGTGGAAGCTTCGGACCGATCACCGTTATGGACAAAAGAGCACAACGCGGATGGGTCTCCTTTGATTAGGATGTATTTGGGGATTTGGCCTAAGGGAACCGTTTTTGGAAATGGTTCAGTTAGTTATTGAAATGAAATAATGACAGTGTAAGTTAATTATTTTCCGTGTGCGTGTGCGTATACGTGTGCCAAACGAGTGGTTCACTAACTCCATCACTCAAAACTTTCTGGAAGTGTGGTAATGTTGTACCCTCAGAGCTTTCTGAATTCCGGAGGAAATGGGCGCAGTTTGGCTATGACAAAATTTAAGTGGCGATTTTGAAAGCACTTCAAGCAGATTGGTTTCAAAAAAAAAAGATTTTTCCATGACCAAAATTTGTCTCTTCCTAATGTTTCGTTTGTCTTTTCAAGACATCGTTTCACGGGCATTATAATGCGGAATGTGAACTACCTTTAAAGTATTCAATGATTTATAAAAGAAAATACCTTCCAAAAATGTTCTGAATCCGAAAAAAAAAACATAAATATAGGGTGTTAAACGCTCAAAAGCTTTAAAGGTAGTTCACATTCCGCACAGGGTAATGGTGGGAACACGCTTTGACAGCGGCGGGCATCATATATAGTCCCACCTCGTGGCGGCACCGACTTGGTACGGGTGCAGGCAGCGGATCTCCAGTGACGATAGCTCGTCCCCCGCGCCACCTATCTCTCTCTCTCTCTCTCTCTCTCTCTCTCTCTCTCTCTCTCTCTCTCTCTCTCTCTCTCTCTCTCCACCAACCTAACATTGCCGTCTGCGGAGCCCATTTAACCAAATAAAGATTCTCCACATTTTCAGCCATATCTGTGTCTTCCTCGTACTTCCAAATAAAAGTAATGTTGGGCAATGAGGTTATAACATCCAGAATCGTATTTCTAACCATTTTCATTATTTAGATTTTTTTTAAAAAATCACCGACCTGTAACGTTCCGGCATATCTATGCTCTTTGACACTGATCCGAATGAAATCAAAACGTTGTGGGGTCGCTTTGATAAGACAGAATTCCACTTCTGAAAGTCAAATTTCAAAATTTCAAATAAACGATGTCTCACTTCATCCAGTTTTGCAGTTTTATCAACGTTTCCAGTTATTCCTCCAATTGGTACGGTTTTGTGGATCGTTGGAAGAGGAAAATCCAAGTATGGGTTGGATTGGGTGAAGTGAATGGAAGCCTTGGCGAAAAGTTCCTAAAATATCGCTTATAAAAGGTAACCTTGGGCTACAGTACCCCAGGAGTGCTGGCGTTTTCACCAATATGTCTTCTGAGGACGTCGTACTCGGGTTGGAACATGTCATCGAAAAGCTTCACAGCTAGGAGGGTGAAGAATCCATTGATGCCTCTGGCTAGAATAGAGGTAGAGCCGTCTGGAGAGGCACTGAGGGCTAGGGGCTCTCCCATGTACCAAGAAGCAGTGACATGGCGGGCCATCGAGGTAGCTGCGATAACTTTGGAGATTCCGAGTTGTTCGAAGAAACCTGAAAATGAAATGTTGAACTGGAATATCATAAAATACCTACCAAACCCGCAGATGTAGAAAGTCTCGGCGATGCCCACATCGAAGTTTTCATTTCTGAGTTGAGTAAGGAGGGTTTGGTTGCTCATCAGCACTGAAAAAGTGTTATTATAGCTCTCCCCAAATTGGAATTCTGCAAACACAGCCTTAATGCGGAATTTGTGCGATACGCAGGCGAAAATAGCGTGAAAAAAGCGAAGACGCAGAGAAAAAGCGGATTTTCTCGCCGATTTCCGTGTGGCTTCCGCTAAAAATGAGAAATTCACATTGCTTCGGTCGATATTTTTCGTGTGAAATTACCTACAAAACTTTAGATTCGATCACAAATTTAAACAAGATGTCATATAAGTCTTTAAAAAATCAATTTCGCCCAAAAGTTATGAACATAAAAAAATTTTATCGTGAAAGTGTAGCTCTATTTCGATTTTTTTCCAACCCGGCTTACGGTTGCCCAAAAATTTTAACCCCAAAATTTCAAAATTGGTAAAACAAGGCGAATTAAATTTCCAAAACGACAAAAATCGAAAACAACTAGTTTTCATAAAATTCTCTTTGACATTTCATCAAAAAGTGGCAAAAGATATATTTCGGGCCCCGCTAACATTCCCGAAAAAGTGTGCGGGAAAACCGCGAAGGTTGTCAAGTTTTCAACCTAATATCACTCCTCATGGTCAGCGCATTTGGAGTCCATATTCAATTTTTTAAAGTATTAGTTTTGAGGTCAAGGCCGAAAAGTGTGCTCGAAAAATTCAAAACTGGAAACTCACCCAACAAAAAAATTATATATTGACGTTAAAACTCAAAATTCAAATGTAGGTCACCGAAATATATCATGCAAGGGTACTATGCTTTTTTTCTTTTTTTTGAAAAGCCTTCTTGAGCCAAAGCGATCTGTTGCCTAGGCATATTTGCGTCAATCAATATTTTCGCATGCCGCCGCCGCACGGTGGAAATTTTTAACCAACTTATGCAATAATTGCGCTTTCCACAGCCATTTTGTCTAATTGGCTTTTTTTTTAGCTATTTTGCCAGTCATTGCGTCTTTTTCGCCCTTATGTCTTTTCAGAAAATGTATTTCCTAACTATATTACGAGGAGTACTATTTCACAATGAACTAAACAATTGGAAAATCAGGTACGCTGTTTTTACTTTCCCAATAGTTTTTTCTCTGTTATTCCGTCAAACTAGAATGAGGTTTCTCGGCTGATGCATTTAAATTATGAATTTTTATTTTCTCGTATAAAAACTCTATCAAGAAATGTTAGTATAGTCTGCGCCAATCCTAGTTCCTTCTATTTGACGCAATAACAGAGGGATACAGTAACCTTTCGCGTTGCAAATGAAATGTCCTATATTGAAAATCTTAAAATAAATGTCCAAGATTCGAACCCACGACTTTGGAAAGACGTCTGGGTAATAAGCGAACTCGTTACCGCCTGCGCTATGGTCGCACCTGGTGGAAGTGCCGCGGCGGAGCCTGAAAAAGCCGCTGGCTTTCTGCTGCAGCGGCGACGACTTTAAAAAAGGCCTGTTTTTAAAAAAAAAAGTAAAAAACAAACAATAATTCAGAATATTGTCAATAAAACAACACAAAACAGCCAAAAATTGATACAATTAGCTTAATTGAGATATAGTACCGAAGGAAAATACCGTGCCGCCGAAAATGTTGTACGCAGTGCCCAAAATGAGGAGGGACTAGAATTGGCTAGGACTATACATCGTCTAACAAAAAACCTTACGCCTACATGCATTGCGTTTACCGGTTATGAGTCTTTTGCGCTGATAAACAATCGATAAAAGTAAATTTAACTCATTTCTAGAATTTCGAAATTTGTAGCCCCAGGCGCTAACAGAACACTCTAACACAGCACTAACATACTTATGTACTGTTCGTTGTGAGCTGATATAATATTTCTTGCACTACGACTCAATCATTACTATCGATATATTGATTTTGGGTTTCGTCACCTGTAGGGCTTGATAAAATTGTCAGTAGAGCTTCCAACAAGAAAAAAGGATTGAAGCATCGCATTTTTGGTTTAGGCAAATGAATGTTTTGCGATTTTTCCGAAATTAGCAAAGGGCGTTTCAAACCTCATGTTGGCCTTAAACGAAATGCCAAGCTGCCTTACGTTTACACACAATGACGGTTTCACACCAATAAGCAATCAATAAATGTGATAAGGGCCGGTATAGCTATTTTGGTGCCGCAAACAGTAGTTATTGATAAAACTGTTTCGGCGATTGACATATTTCTTCACACGCCTGTTATCTGCTACCTTTGCATTGCAGCACGCACGTACTAGTATGCGATCCCGCTTGCGGCGAAAAATGTTTTTGGCCTAAGCCGGTTAGGCGGAAACTAAACTATTCCAAAAAAGCAACAACAAAAAAAAGAAATTCAGTGGGAGTCGAACCCGGGTCACCAGATTGTGGGGCCACCGCGTACGCTAGGCCTAGGGACCGCAAGCCGAAATTTTACCATTGCAATTTCAAGATTATTTTCAGCCACGTTTGTAGTCCTAAGTCGTAGAAGCAAAACTTTTTTTGAATTTTGAATTTTCGTTAACTTTGAAAGGAGAAATGCCAATTTTAGTGCGGCTTTTGCGACCGCCGTTTTCAATTGAATCTTTCGAGGGGCGGGGCGAATCGCAGTCTGCCGCAGACTTTCCGCCTGGCGTTAAACAGCGGGCACCTAAAGTTGGCAAATGATATTTCGTCTTAAGATGTTATGGCGACATTTATGTTGTTCAAAATAATAAATATACTTTATTTTACATCATCAATGTGTAAAATCATCCAATAATTGTATTAAAACGTCGTATTCTGAGTTCGTGAAATAGCATTTTGAAAATTTTGCTTTCCCGCGTTAGCAGCGGGGCACGGATATTGGCGCTGGCTTTGTAAAATTACATATTTAAACTAGAATTGCGAAAAACCGCCAACGTGAATTTTCGATTTCTGTACTTCATTCAAACCGCACCGAATTAACAAGAATCGAAGCCGAAATCGGCCAAAAAGGGGAAATGCAGAAAAAGTGAACCTTGTTCAAAAATCAGTTTTTCTTTTGTTTTTGACGATTTTGGTGTTTTTACATGTTTAATAAGTGTAAAACAAAATAAACTTTTAATTTTGCTCAAATTGGATGGAATTCCATGCTAATTGAGTCAGTACCAGGGCTTTATTTCAAACAATGTTGAATAAAAAAATCCGCCAGCATGGCTTTTTTATTTTTGTTTTTCATTTTAAGCGTTGCTTTGAGTTACATCGGAAAAATGAAAGAAAACTCGCGGTCTAAAAATTTAAACCTGTTGTATAACAAAAATTCGTTTTTAAGTGCATTTTTCAGAGGTTAGACCTTTAAATTCGCAAAAACCACTTGCACCAGGGTGTTGCGCGTACGTTTTTACGCTATAGTCAATAGTTCCATATCCAGTTTTCATAAAAATGTGCGCGCGCGCCAAAAAAACCAAAATTTCTTATGGATTCGGGCTACCCGCGCCGACCCCACCTTTGCGGCGCCTAACTAGGCCACCTGGAAGTGGCTTAAACATGTCCCCCGCGCAACATGAGTACACGTTTCTACCGCTTTTAAACCTTTTCTGGCGGAAAACTTTCGTCATCAAGCGCTTTTTTATCACTTCAAACTGAAATCACTGATAACCTACGACCAAAATGTAATCTCTGCTATCTCTCTTCAAACTAAACTCACTGTCGCAGCTGCTGCTAAACAATTTCGACAAATTCGTCGTCATTTCAAAGAAAGCGGCAGGATCGTCTCCAATGGTCCAGTAGTCTTGAAACATCATTTTCACATAAGAGTGGGCAAATTCCGAATATTCCGGGTTTCCTTCGAGCAAAATAGTCTTCTTCGTTAGTTTAACTCCAGTCTTGTTCATAAGATTTCGGTCCATTACGGGCATTACAACTGTCTAAAAGTAATAAAAAATATAAATTTAGTTGTAAAATATAGTTACCACATTGTGCCCAGCTTCAGTTAAAGTGTCAGCTATAGTACCCAGGTAGTTACAATGAGAATGACCGAATAAGGGGGAATAGACGAGGTATTTATAGGAAAAAGCTACTGAAAATCTCAAAAAGAGGTTAAAGGAATGGAAAACTTGCCTTCTATTAAAGAAATGAAGAAAAATAGCTGCCGCATTTTGCGGTGAATTCTTTGTGAAGGAATGATAAGAACCTACAATTGTGGCTACAAATCTTCATTCTTATCTTTTTGTGAAACTATGACACCGGAATTATGAAATCAGAAGATTCTCAAAAAATGTGCTCAAACGTTAGTTAGACAGAGAGAGAGAGAGACAGAGACAGAGACAGAGACAGAGACAGAGACAGAGACAGAGACAGAGACAGAGACAGAGACAGAGACAGAGAGACAGAGACAGAGACAGAGACAGAGACAGAGACAGAGACAGAGACAGAGACAGAGACAGAGACAGAGACAGAGACAGAGACAGAGACAGAGACAGAGACAGAGACAGAGACAGAGACAGAGACAGAGACAGAGACAGAGACAGAGACAGAGACAGAGACAGAGACAGAGACAGAGACAGAGACAGAGACAGAGACAGAGACAGAGACAGAGACAGAGACAGAGACAGAGACAGAGACAGAGACAGAGACAGAGACAGAGACAGAAACAGAGACAGAGACAGAGACAGAGACAGAGACAGAGACAGAGACAGAGACAGAGACAGAGACAGAGACAGAGACAGAGACAGAGACAGAGACACAGAGACACAGAGACAGAGACAGAGACACAGAGACAGAGACAGAGACAGAGACAGAGACAGAGACAGAGACAGAGACACAGAGACAGAGACACAGAGACACAGAGACAGAGACACAGAGACACAGAGACACAGAGACACAGAGACACAGAGACACAGAGACACAGAGACACAGAGACACAGAGACACAGAGACACAGAGACACAGAGACACAGAGACACAGAGACACAGAGACACAGAGGCACAGAGACACAGAGACACAGAGACGGACCGCAACAGCGAAAGAGACAGTGTAAGTGAGAGAAGATCATACGTGCCCCCTCCGTAAGGTTCCGTAACGTTCCGTCAGTCCATCCGCTGCGTAAGCCTCCGTAAGATCTCTACTCCTCAGTCGGTCATTTCCTCTCCCGCTCTCCTCACTTGAGGTCGTGCCGTCCAGCCATGCCGTCGCAACAGGGCGCCTCCAGGGAGTCTACGAACAAGCCTCTTGTCGTCTCCAAAGAACCGTTTCTGAAGGACGGATCGAAGGAAGTCGAAGCCCCGCCGAAGCCGAAATATCGCAAGACTGGAACTGTGACCTGTGAGAAGGACCTGGAAAGCGATCCCGGCTACGCCAAGTTGCTTCAGAAGCTCAAGGCCGAAGGCACGAATGTCACCAACAAACTGGGTAAGTTGTTACTTCATAACCTATTCTCCTTTAGGATCGGGATCCTACTCTGTAGTTCTGAAGGCGACTGCGGCTGATGGGAAGAAGTTGGCTATTAAGGTCATCTGCACCAGGTGCTAAGGCCTTAAGATCATATAAAGTTAAGTTCTTAGGGTGAAGAACGACTACGTGGGCCGTTTCCTGCCTTGAGAGATGAAGATCGTCACCACGCTGCAGCACCCCAATGTGCTCCGCTTCCACTCCGTTCGCGACAACAGGATATCTGAGCCTGACCTGCCCTTTGTCGTCTTTCTGACGGAGTGGGCTGAGGGAGGCGACCTTCTGAAAAAGATCAAGGGTCTGCAGGCTAAGGGACAGAAGGGGATGACTGAACCCGACATGAGGACTACCTTCCGCCAGCTTATGGAGGGATTGGAGTACTTGGACCAAAAACACATCGTGCACAGGGATCTGAAATGCGAGAACATTATGTTGGACGCTGCTGAGAGTGTGAAGATCGGGGACTTTGGATTCGCTCGTATACTCCAGTGAGTCAAGCCACGGTCTCTGTCTCTGTCTCTGTCTCTGTCTCTGTCTCTGTCTCTGTCTCTGTCTCTGTCTCTGTCTCTGTCTCTGTCTCTGTCTCTGTCTCTGTCTCTGTCTCTGTCTCTGTCTCTGTCTCTGTCTCTGTCTCTGTCTCTGTCTCTGTCTCTGTCTCTGTCTCTGTCTCTGTCTCTGTCTCTGTCTCTGTCTCTGTCTCTGTCTCTGTCTCTGTCTCTGTCTCTGTCTCTGTCTCTGTCTCTGTCTCTGTCTCTGTCTCTGTCTCTGTCTCTGTCTCTGTCTCTGTCTCTGTCTCTGTCTCTGTCTCTGTCTCTGTCTCTGTCTCTGTCTCTGTCTCTGTCTCTGTCTCTGTCTCTGTCTCTGTCTCTGTCTCTGTCTCTGTCTCTGTCTCTGTCTCTGTCTCTGTCTCTGTCTCTGTCTCTGTCTCTGTCTCTGTCTCTGTCTCTGTCTCTGTCTCTGTCTCTGTCTCTGTCTCTGTCTCTGTCTCTGTCTCTGTCTCTGTCTCTGTCTCTGTCTCTGTCTCTGTCTCTGTCTCTGCCTCTGTCTCTGTCTCTGTCTCTGTCTCTGTCTCTGTCTCTGTCTCTGTCTCTGTCTCTGTCTCTGTCTCTGTCTCTGTCTCTGTCTCTGTCTCTGTCTCTGTCTCTGTCTCTGTCTCTGTCTCTGTCTCTGTCTCTGTCTCTGTCTCTGTCTCTGTCTCTGTCTCTGTCTCTGTCTCTGTCTCTGTCTCTGTCTCTGTCTCTGTCTCTGTCTCTGTCTCTGTCTCTGTCTCTGTCTCTGTCTCTGTCTCTGTCTCTGTTTCTCACGCAAACCATTCAGCCCTGATGAGAAATCGAACACTTTCTGTGGCAGTAGGGCTTACGTGGCGCCGGAGATCATCCTGGGCAAGTCTTACAAAGGCCGTCCCGTAAGAAATCCATGATTTGGATCCAAAAGTGTCACTTTCAGGCGGACGTGTGGAGTGTGGGCATCATCATGTACGTCTCCACCTGCGGTCACTTCCCCTTCGACGAGAGGGATCATCAGAAGATGATCAACGACCAGGTGCAACACAAAGTGCGCTTCTCCAGGAGTTGGCAGGGATCGAAGCATCTGAAGACCATCATCATGGAGGCCCTGCACCCGTTGCCCGACAGGAGACCCAGCTACAAGGAGCTGCTCAACACCGAATTCTTGAAGAACGGACCGGGCAGGGCTTGAGGACATTCAGTGAAACACTGAAATGAAAGATTTCGCATATATCTAGTAACATCAAGGACATGTGAGCGCATTGTGGATCCAATAAAGCAAATGAGATAGTGTTTCTCTTTCTTCTTCCGCTTGTGCTAAACAGTTGGTACTTTAAACGCCATTTTGAACTTCATACTGGGTCTGTTTGCTCGAAATCCCCCGCGGTTTGCCCCGTGGGGAAGAAAAGTCTACGGCGCGCTCTAGGGCGCAGAGGCAGAGTGGTGCAATGGTAGTGCTCCAGGCTCTTAAGCTGAAGGTGACGGGTTCAGTTCTTCTATACTGCTATTGTTTTGGTTTTTTTACTTCTATACTCGTTTTGTTTGCCTTTCACAAACTGCATCATTTTAATTTTTAATTTGGTTTACTATATGGAGGTTGTCTCAACTATGATATTCTGCAATTGGTCCTAGGTAATTTTTGTGATTCGGGTTACGTTAGATTTTCCTTGGGTACCGAAGAAGTCTAACTTTCTCTGATACCGCCAGTTTTCGTACGTTTTAGGGTGTCAAATTCAGTTTTTGGAAACGTTCCCTCTTTGCTAAGGCAAAGGTTGCAATATCGCGTTTGAAAAAGTTGACCAAGCATTGTTTTTTTCATGTTTCAGGGCTGATTTTAGCCTCTCTCTCGGCTAATAGTCACCAGAAATGAGTTATCTTTACATCTAAACTTCTCAGAAAGTAGGCAAAACAAATGGTCATCGGGTGGATTCGAACCCGGGTATAGCTGTCGCCAAAATGAAATCATATGCTAATTGCGGAAACATGCAAATCATCCTCTGTTGACGATAGATTAGACTACGATGTTCAATATCAACAGAGGATCACTGGGACATTCTAATGTTATTAGCATATTTCCAATTTGGCGACAGCTATAGCGAGATTTGTAAGCGTGAATGTTGCCAGAACACCACTGAAACCGTTTCAGATCCTTTCCGGACTGGCATATGCTCCAAGAAAGCCATGTATCGGGTTGACTCAATTAGACTAAGACGTAAAAAGTTATATTCCATGAGTGAAAGTAGGCCAAAAGTGGCCCAGTTACGAATTCCCCACTCCAAAAACCCCTCCTTGAAAAAATATGCCCGGGTAATTGTACCAACTTCCGAAGTAAGAATCCGTATACTTCTAAAGGCAATAAAGTTTTATAAGGGATAGTGTTTTAATCACTGATAAGCCACTTTTCGAAAATCAGGTCGCCGCCCGCCGCCGTAATTGCTTTCAGCCGCATGCCGTTGGCGCCGGCGCGCGCCGCCGCCGCTTTGTCGGCGCGCCCGCCGCGCTGTGTGGTCCCGCTGTCTGCGTTTTGGGTGGTCTCCGCCCACCCAAAATCCGAATAAATACCCTATGGGTGGTCCATTTAACCACAAATCAGACAACAATGGATCTGTCTGCTGACAGCGTTCTTAGCGAGTTCTTCGTGCCCATGCCCCAGGAGCCGTCTTCTTCCTTCGCCACACATAAAAATGACCTGAAGAAGCTAACGAAATCAGGAGAAAGGTAAATGTTTAACTGATGTCTTTGTAATAGTGCCATTTTCCGTTCACCGGAGAATTCGCCTATTGTGAAGCCATCGAGAAGGGAGAAAGAGCTGAAAAGGAAAAGTAAAGATAACGCAGCTCTAAATTTGTCCTTCAAGGAGCTCAATAGGTGAATTTTTTCTATTCTTTTCGTTCATTACTCTAATTTCAGTCGAATTCCCTTCCTTCCAAAGAAAGATATCCCTAAGATCAAGAGCCTTCGACTAACTACCATGTACATCCGTCATTTGGAAAGAGTGCTAGCCGATGAAATGGTGAGTTTTGGAATAGCAAAAAAATTTTGGGGTCTAAAATCACTTTTTACGCAATGTTGACCGAAAAAGCAAAAACATTAGCAGCGAGTGGTTTCGATCCACCGACCTCTGGGTTATGGGCCCAGCACGCTTCCACTGCGCCACGCTGCTGACGGGTTTATCTAACGCTGCTGGCTTTTATCCGGCTCCGTCAATGCGCCACCAATTGCCGGGTGCGATAATTTCAAAATTAAATGAGTTTCTCAATTAAATAATTGAGTTCTTTCAAATTTAACGCCAATCTCTTTTAGATCGTGGGCAAAGACGGCACGCTTCGTCCCATTACAATCGAGGACTTCCAGCCCGTGGTTACAGAGGAACGTAAATTTTCATTTTCACTTGGCCTTTTTATTTTCTTTTTATCAATTACATAAAACACATTTTTCAGAGAATGTCTAATAATGTCGACCGAGCACGAGAAGAGCTGAAGAGGGAGAGGAAGGAAATCGCACAGCCGGAGCTTCTATTCCCTGCCTCTTACCTGACCCCTCCGCCGACAAAAGTAGGTTTTTAGGTTTTGATAAAATTATATTCACATTTGAAGCTAATTAACACATTGTAAAGCTAGTTTGAAGTTGAAACGCACGTTTTTGCTTTTTTGGCGAAAAGCAAAAAGATTAGCAGCGAGTGGTTTCGATCCACCGACCTCTGGGTTATGGGCCCAGCACGCTTCCACTGCGCCACGCTGCTCACAGGACATCTTGAGCGCTGCATCTTTTTATCCGCACAATCATTTATCCACTAGAAGATTTATTTCTTGAATATGACGTATATATGCGCCAATTAGCATACTGAGTCCCTTTAGATGCCATTTCTGACTTTTCGTGACGAGGATTTGTTCAACATCTTTTTATGTTTGCCCCCCCCCCCCACATGACTTCAGCTGAACTCCCGTCATTTAGTTTTGCAGCCCACGAGCGTCTATAAATTCTAATTAATTGGGGGTCCAAACCGAGTATGGCGGCCATACCCGGGTGGGGGGCTTAACTGTACTTTCCTGAAAGAATCGTCATAAGTGACGATTCTTCCAGGTTATACTTTAGCGCAATTGACAACCACTCTTTGAAAAATTTCCGTTCATTTTATGAAGGGGTTGTGGGAATAATCTTTGCGCAACTTGCATGCGATTCATTTCTAACGATGTCGAAAATCCCCCTTACGGTGCATTAGACGATATGTTAGAATTTCAGGAAGCCAAAATTACCAAATTGGGAGTAGTCGATGACATGGGCGGTGCGTACTGTCTTACTGCAATTGGAGCTTCACACAAATAAGTAAAATAGGGTTTTCCCTCAGGCTTATATTCAAACTACCATTAGCCTAAATTTCAAAGCTTTTGGCCCGAAACGCTAATATTTTTTCAAAAATAAAAATTTGACTTTTTTTTCAGAATTGCCGTCTCACTCCCGTATTCCCAGAAACATTTTCTCAGTCATCTCAAAACCAATGGCAACCTTCGGCCGCTCAGTTCTACCCAGCGACAGCGACACCACCTCAGCACTACATTGGTTCGCACATGCCCAGTATGACATTTTCCCATCCTGCAATCTACTATGGATCCAATATTCCTTTCACCGGCTATCCTTCTCCTAATTAAACGTTTATTTAACAGAGAAATTCGAAAGATATATTTAAAGATTATATAATTGTACTTATAAAGTAGTAATAAAGTTTATATCATAAAATACTGTTATTGGCTTTTCACAGACACGGTGGGAGACACACACACATACACATACACATACACTCACACACTCACACTCTCACACACTCACACACTCACACACTCACACACTCACACACTCACACACACACTCACACAAGCAACGGGTTTCAAACAAATGTGAAGCTTTATTACCAATTAAACAACAGCACATGAAAGACAGAAAACAGATATGTGAACAAGGATTCAAGATAGTGTAGATTTCACTGTACGAGGGGCCTGCCCTTTAACCTAAAACTCTCTGCACCCCAAATTTAATTCTTTTAAGTCCGGGCTGGTCCTCAGAATTGTTTTCCCTAAGCGGGAGAACCGGATCATACCGCCTCTTTAAGCTTTCGTGGAGCATGTTCTTTTCCGTTTGATCCTGTTTTGAAATTCCGAATTCCACTTTGATGCCCATCTTCTCCAGAAAAATGATTACTTCTGAGTCTCTTCTTTCCAAGAAGTGGATACTAACCTCCTAAAAACAAAGTTAAAGTGAATCATTGCGGTCGTAATGCTCGGTTTCCTAAAGATTCTCATAAACGCACAATTTCATTAGGCTTCCGTCTGTAAATTGAGTACGAGTTGATAAAAACGGCATATTTTGTTTTCAAATCTAAAAGATAGACGCTTCCATTTTCCTGAAAACGGTGTTTGATTAAAGTAAAAAGTTAAAAACCTTACAAATGTACCAAAGCTACTTTGACCCAATTTTGATTCTTTAAGCTCTTGAAAGGGTAGCGGATTCATTGAAGGCTTCAGAAAGGGAAATTGAAGGTTGGAAAATTTTCCAACAGAGAATGTGAGTTTTAACAGGGTTAAGCTAAATAATGCAGAAGTAGCATCGTCGATTTCCTGAATTTATAAATGCGTGTGCGTGTGCGTGTGCGTGTGCATCTGTGTGTCATTAATAGATACCAACCGAAATTAAGCTATGGAATGTCTCCAGCGTCGTCATTCTGTGAAATTCTCGAAAATTCTTGACAGAATCGAATAACATCGGAAGTTGTTGATAACCATAGTTAGCTTCAGAAGATACATTCAAGTTTGCACTATTCACAGACTAAACATCATATGTCCAATAGAATTTTGGAAACACCTACTTGATTTAACAGAGGTAAAAACTCGGCTAACTTTGCAGGTGGCGGATTCATAATTATGTCATTTTTAACTTGAATGCTATCCAAAATTGAAACTAAATGCTCCTGCGGGGTATTTGGGTTTACCCATGCAGAAGTACATTTGGGAAGGCTTTTGAGCACATATTGCAAAAGGGGAATGCGAGAAGCATCAGTGCCTTGGGTAAATGTCTGAAAAATCTCTAAAAATTGAAGTTTTCGTGGCGTTACCACTCGGAGGAACTTTATTGAAATTCCAGAGATGTACTCATGAAATCTATCGTCGACTGTGAAATACTTGTCGGATTGAAATGTTGAAACTTGAATTTTGTTCTGAAAGTGACATGATCTCGCATTTCTCTGTCTCTCTGTCTCTCTGTCTCTCTGTCTCTCTGTCTCTCTGTCTCTCTGTCTCTCTGTCTCTCTGTCTCTCTGTCTCTCTGTCTCTCTGTCTCTCTGTCTCTCTGTCTCTCTGTCTCTCTGTCCCTCTGTCTCTCTGTCTCTCTGCCTCTCTGCCTCTCTGTCTCTCTGTCTCTCTGTCTCTCTGTCTCTCTGTCTCTCTGTTTCTCTGTCTCTCTGTCTCTCTGTCTCTCTGTCTCTCTGCCTCTCTGTCTCTCTGTCTCTTTGTCTCTTTGTCTCTTTGTCTCTTTGTCTCTCTGTCTCTCTCTCTCAGTAAACCTACAGGGTTCTTTTTGCTGCCTGCACTAACTGCTACAAATACACCCAATTCAGGGCGGGATGAAAACTTCGTCTCGTAAGCGTTTACAAAGTTGTCCATGTGCTTGCATGTTCTCCTTATGCGACATAATTCTTTTGAAGGTACCTTTAACACAATAATAACCTTTTAGATAGTAAGTTAGTGTACCTTTAACAAAGTCATGAGTAAAATTTCGGCCGGGAAACTGCGGAGGGTGACGGGTTTTGAACGCATTCTTAAAATGACAAGGTATACAGAGAAAGAAAGAGAGAAAGAGAGAGAGAGAGAGAGAGAGAGAGAGAGAAATAGAGAGAAATAGAGAGAGAAAAAGAGAGAGAGGGGGGAGAGGAGAGAGAGAGGGTGAGAGAGAGATCTGACCTATATGTAGAGCGAAATAAAACAGACTTCTGGTTTTCTACAGTTTACAGTCAACATTTCAGCGAGAGGGGGCGGAGACAGTAAGACACGGCGTCTCAATTCGGTATGTACAAGGTAATCCGGATCGAAATCCTATAGAAGGAATAGAGAGAGAGAGAGAGAGAGAGAGAGAGAGAGAGAGAGAGAGAGGGTAGAAAGATCGTGAGAGGAATGAAGTTGAACCTATCAGATGTGAGAGATAAGAAACTTGCGAAAATAGTGATTCCGACCACTCATACTTCCGTGAGTTTAGAATTTTCTAGTATAAACCAGTCACCAGAGAAATTCATGCAGCAAGTTTTCGCCATTCACAGTCATAATGCATGATAAGAAAGGAATGTCTAGTGTTGGCTTAATAATAACATCGCGAAGTAAATAACAGTTCTTTTAAGTTAACCAAGTTGAGAAAAATTTAAAGGTGGTGAAAATTGGTTTTAAATAGGCCCCGTTAAAGCGCCGACGCGAAAAAATCGATTTGTTAACAAATTGTGACGACTACGTGCAGAAATTGAACAAAAAAGGCGATAATTGGCAAAAAAGCAAAAAATAGGGTCAATTACAAGAAAGCGCATGCAGACACGGCTTGGTGAAAATCGCTACTGCAGCCCACCGCGCCGTTCAAAGAGCGTAGTCAAAAATCCCGAAAAACGTGTCATTATCCCCTTTGAAACTTTCTAACTTAGTTCAACATGGTTGTTCCTAAAGGAGATAAAAAACGAAAATTATTCCTCAAACCGAAAGCAGTTGATCGATATGTCTTAATAGCTGTCGCCAAATTAGAATCCGGCCAAAAACAGCTTTAATGAAGCATTCGTACGATACGAAGGCGAAAATAGCGTGCAAAAAGCAAGACGCAGAGAAAAAGCGGTCTTTTCTCGCCGATTTCCGTTTGGCGACGGCCAAGCATGGTAAATTTTGGGCCGGCCCGGGCCGGGCCAGGCCGGGCCGAGAAAAATTTTGAAGCGGGCCGGCCCGGGCCGGAACGAAAATTTTTTTTTTTCGTTTTTTTTTTTGATTTTTACATTGAAAAAAGGCATAAATTTTCGGTTGAGTCGGGCCGGCCCGGGCCGGGCCGTGAAAAATTTTGGAGCGGGCCGGCCCGTTGCCATGCTTGGCGACGGCTATAGCTTCATTTGACTCTTTTTCAGCAAACCTACCCTTACATAAAGTGAGCTTCCCTGGATCAAGAATGGTCGAAACGCTTCAAAATAGGGTTTATAAGACCAAATAAACGTTTTCGACGATGGTTTAGCAAAATCCAAGACATCGTGAAGCACGTAGATTCCACCATGAAAGAAATCGCATCTTAAACAACTAGGTAAGGGTGAGATAAATTTGCAGTTTTCTTTGTAAAAGAAAGTAAGAGGAGAAAATAGTAGAATGAGGCCTTAATTTAAAAAGACGAGACGACAATTGTGTTGAATCGTTCTTAAGGGGTTTAGGCGTGCGTTAAGAAATGTTTGCCGCCGGGAAAAAACTGAGATCAAACAAAGGTTAGAAAATGGGATGGAGATGAAAAATTGAGTGATGAGAATTTCATGCGCAGCATAGGGCATGGTCTCGTTACTCACACCCGTATGAAATCGGAGGGACTTTCAAATCGGCATGTTCAATCGAAAATTTAGCCAAAAAATTGAAGGGGGTGGGGAGGTCGGCCGTAGGCCGAGTCAAGTAGGGCGCCAAATTGCGCGGCCGAAGGCCGCGTAAAGGTTCCGCAAGCCTGGAGTGTGCGCACCGTAGGCGCGCGTACCCTCCTGGTTCATACAAATAATAGATTCTGCCAAATTGGAATTCCGCCAAAATTGGCCTTATGGCAGTAGGCGTGTACTACTCAGGAGAGAGAGCGTGCAATTAGCGAAGACGCAGAGAAAAGCCGTTTTTTTTTTTTGGCTGACGCCCGCCCATTTTTGCGGCAGTTATAGTCCTAAGCGGTCCTTCCTCAGGGTTAGGAACAGGTTCAGAAATATTAAAATGGAAAAAGCAAAATGAATACTTGGCGAAAAAGAAACTGAAGTTACGCAAGCTTATATCTCCTTTTATGCAGCGTATAAAACTAGTTCAATGACCAGAAAAGACGTGAGAAATGTAGGAAGTAGAAATCTGTACTGTACTTTGGTGATACGGTTCTCACGTGGCCTACCGTCATGCGGAAAAAAGCCATGTCACGCTTTTTGCAAAACTCATTTCTACACGGTGTGATTTCTCCCCATCATAAAAGCCCAGTCTCGTGGAGAATCCAAACTAAGTATATATTGTTTTAAAGGGATTTTAAAACAGCATCGAATGATTAGATTTAAAATTTCCAAATAGACCTTTTTTTAGATATATGCGTTTAAATATGGCCTGATGGGAGCCGAGGCGCGATGCGCGCTAAACAGCGTGATGTAATCAACAAACGGCTTGCATAAAAATTGAATTTTCAAACCTTTTTAACAACTTTATTCGATAGATACCGTTGTCACGATTTTGCAACATATCCCTTTTACATGTTTTGGACAGCAACCAGGTGCAGGTGTACACGGCAAAGAAAAGCGAGAGTGCGCGGGGAAAAGCAAGACGCAGAATGGCGCGCTGTTCAAACGATATTTTCGATAAAACTTCAAGCGTTACTAATTTGGCTCATTTTGCTCCAAAAAGGAAAATATAACCCTTTTCTGGATCTGGGGATCTGGAGAATAAGATTACTCATTTATCACGATTCCGGATAAACTTTTTCAGCGGTCCTTCCCCTTTAAAGGAACAGTCAGGCGGGTTTTACAACATTGGCCCAATCAGGAGAGAAAAATTCGCTGATCGTGAAAATGTATATGACTTTGGGTCGAAAATATACCGTTTTCGAGAAAATACGCTTCAAAGTCGTCAAAAACGGTTTTCCGTCTACAGATTTGTAGACGGGCAGTACGCCCTGCGTGTCCTGGTTTTACAAGGCATGCTAATGACCCAAATTTTATTCTAATTGGCTGAGAGAGCGCTGGAAACGGGGAAGGTGCGAGATAGTTTAGCATAGTTAATTCGCATAATTTCCGACCGTAAAAGATCGAAAATGAAATCAAAAACCCTCCTTACTGCCCCTTTAAGCAGAAGTTCTCAGGCTCAATCCCTGGATACGTCGTTTTTGCGTATTGTTGATGTAAATGTGTTTAAATTTGACATTATTTTCCAAAAAATAGCGATTTTTAGTAGAACTCTTATACTCGTCGCCCAGCGAGCTTTCCTAGCCGGCAGCGGGAAACAAGCGGTTTTTTGTCTGCGTCTCCGCGACTTGCACACTATTTCGCGCGTTAGATGTGCAGGTCATCGAAACTTTAGGAAAGGTCCGTGGGCGAGGAGTATACATGAAAGAATATCGTGCGTATCCCGACCCAAGAAAGGTCGGTGGTTTTTTGTCAAGTTCACCAGTCTATTCAGGTCAGTTGCATCAGTCCGCACTTCTCAAAACAGTTTCGTGCAATGATAAATTTTCCGAATAAGGAAAAGGGGGCATTGTTCAGACGCTATTTTTGCCATCAAATTTGCGCTTTCTTAACAATGCACTTTTTCGCGGCTTGAGGTAGGCGGAATATGGGATCTACCCCTTTCGTATCGGGATCACAGCCCTGAAATCGATTAATTCGCCAAAATGACAATTTTCGGTCCGTCAAGGACAACAAGTACCAGATACCGCATGTTTTACGGCTAGGGCTAAATGTCAAACTTCATGAAGCATTTTCCGAATCTTTTAGGTTTCTAGGGGCTTCCCCAAAAATTTCCAAACCTGATGAGAAAAGAGAAACACACGTCAGCAATGTTTGAACATGGTAAGTGATGCGCCAGGAAACAAACGTGTGGAATTCCGGAATCTGAAAACCCCGCAAACCCGAATTTCTCACCGTTCTCACCACGCATTTCTCACTGTTGTGTAAGAAATAGACTAATTGCGGGGTGTTCAGTTTGCTGAATTAGGGCTTTGTAACGTTTTAAACACATTTTTGGATTGCTTATTGGCCTTCACGGGGTTACTGTAGGTGTAAAGA
Organism: Oscheius myriophilus; assembly: GCA_964057215.1. Classification (NCBI taxonomy): domain Eukaryota; kingdom Metazoa; phylum Nematoda; class Chromadorea; order Rhabditida; family Rhabditidae; genus Oscheius; species Oscheius myriophilus. The sequence goes on from OZ059902.1 coordinate 17,415,563, forward strand.
CGCTTCAAGGCATACTGTAGCACTGAATTCCTTTCATTTGCTAAGAAAATCTCATTTTAAGTGGCAATAAATGCACAAAGCTTTAAAATCTACGCAGTTTCACTTATCTACACGGTTTCACTTTGATCCCTGGGAGCAGCCGCCGATATCGTACGGGTGCGAGCCGCAAGACGCAGCCTGTCTTTCTCTGGCAGCAGAAAAATGCATTTTCAACACGAAATGGCTATGGCTATGAAATTCTAACTTCAAAGTCACAGGGCTCTAAAAGCTTCACTAATAGAAGAAAATATATTCTTTAATATGTTCGTCTGTAGATTTTGGGCACATCCGCCGATTTCATACGGGTGCGAGCCGCAAAAGGCTGCCTGTCTTTCTCGGGCACCACCCTGCATTTTCGAAATGAATAGGCGCCTCACAGCGTTCATTAATTATTATATCTGTATTTATACAACCTTTTTTTTATATAAATTAGCTTTTTTGTTTATTTTTCTATTTCCACAACCCGGAAATTATCTCCTTCAACTACAAAATTAACATTTCTATAACCCATGACGTCGGCAATTCTTCCTTCAGTGATGTAAGCGTACATCTTCTGCATTACCTAAATAAATTTTTGTTAAAAAATAGCGATAAATTTTCAAATTACTGTATGTTTTTCACACTTTTCAAATTTGCCAAGTTCTGCTAGCTCTGCCATATAATTCCACTGATCGTAGCCTAACACATGAAACATTTGAGGGAGTTTTCCGTCTTCTTTTAGCGTTCTGAATATATTTTTTTCCGAAGAGTGTAAGAATTGTTAATTACTTATGTCTTTCAGTTTCCCAGGCCTTCATTTCTTCAAATGACGGTATTTCTGCTCTACCGGCAATCATGGACATGGCGAATTTGGCTTGGTGCTCGAAAACGGTTGTGGTGACGATGAAATAGCTGAGACCTGGAATTGCCTCACTTCAAGTTTTGCCTCACTTAACATTTTGTCTCACCTTACCTAACCTCACCTCACTCTATCTCTCTGTACTCTCTCTGTCTCTCTTTGTGTCTCTGTGTCTCTCTCTCTGTTTTCTCTCTGTCTCTCTCTTTCTGTCTCTATGTTTCTGTGTCAATGTGTCTCTGTCTCTCTGTCTCTCTGTCTCTCTGTCTCTCTGTCTCTCTGTCTCTCTGTCTCTCTGTCTCTCTGTCTCTCTGTCTCTCTGTCTCTCTGTCTCTCTGTCTATCTATCTCTCTCTGTCTCTCTGTTTCTTTCTCTCTCTCTCTCTCTCTCTCTCTCTCTCTCTCTCTCTCCCTCTTTCACTCACTTACCAATAAAGAAAAGACTCCTAGGGTACATCATATGAACCACATGCTGCCAAAGAGGAGAGGCCGTCCAACCATCATCCGTAATTTGAAGCACCTCCTTGCTCAAAAAGGGAAAGTTCAATTGATAACCCGTACATATAATTATTGCATCGATTTCGTCAATTTCTTCACCATTATCGAGAACAACTCCATTCTCCGTGATTTCTGAATTTTCCCCTTTTCTTGAAAAATGGGAAAACCAACCTGTCACATGGGCTTGAAACTGAATCACATTTCCCGGTAGCACAGGGTGTTTCGCTCTTCTGCCAACTAACAGAATCTAATTATAAAAACTTTGTAAATTTTAAATGAATTTATTTACTTCTTTCGCTGTTTCAGCCAATTGAAGCGTAATATCGTTTCCTGAGGATCCCGTGCCGATCACTGCCACGCGCAGTCCTTTAAAGTCACTCGCGCGGCGGTAATCAATAGTGTGAAGAATTTTCCCTAATTTATTTTAAATAACTTAAATATATTGCAAAACTAACCTTTAAACTTATCGAATTTAAAAGGAATTCTTGCTTTTGACGCATGGCCATTGCAGACGAAAACGGCGTCGAAGAATTGGGTTTGGATTCTGTTTTCGTTTTCGACTTCCAGCGTAACTTTCCAATAATTTTCCAAATGTTCGAGGTTTGTTATGGTAGTGTTGAATTGGATTGGAAATCCGTAGGAGTAGGTTTGGAGGTAGTCGAGGTACTAAATAGACTTATTTAAGAACTAAAGGTGCTTGAAAATGACCCTAAAATACGTTAACATCCCTAAAAGTCCTAATCGCTATAGGTTAGTTGTATCGATTGCCTTAATTGGTTCTAACGAGGAATAGTGCATAAAGAACTATTTCCCGGTCAAACTCGTTTTACCCTAAGCCAATACCTAAAAACCACTTAATCTTCAAGATGCTTGAGATCTGTTAGGGTAAGGCTTTTAGAATAAGGCCTTATTCGATTTGTGTCCTATGACGTCCATTCTGCATAGGGTCAAGGGCATTAACTACCCTAAGGTCATTACCAGTTCCCAGGGTTACAAAGATCGCGTTTTTGATGAGCCGCTCTAAGCAACCTTAACTAACTCAAATTGTACTTGTTGGTTAGGCTTTTTTGGGTAAGGCTTTAGGGTAAGGATTTTATGTTAAGGATTTAATATATATTTTTTAATGGCATACATTTCTGTATAAGGTCAAGGGCATTACTACCTTGAGCATACTCTTAAACAAACTACCTTAATTACCTTATGGTATTCCAAAGCCTTTGGACCAAAGGTCGCTTTTTCATTAGCCTAGCTGCTCCAAAAATTCACCTGGCCTGTTTATCAAACAAGTTACCTTTTAACCAATAATCGTTACGTCTAATGCACTACATTTAGGTTTTTTAAACTTTTGATGTTTGTTTTAAGACCAGTTAGACTAAAGCTTTCAAGACGATGCCTTAATCGACTTAGGAGTTGGAATTCATTCCTAAATGTATACGGTATTGAAAATATGTCTTAGTGCCTTAATTACCTTAAGGCATAGTTCTCAAATGACGGGCGGCCCCGCGGGCCGAAGCAGGCCGAGCCAAAACAGGCTGGGCCGGGCCGGGAAAAGTGTCGGCCCGGTTTGTAAGCATGTCAAAATAAAAATTCGTTATTTTAGCTCACGTCATTTTTTTTAAACCCCCAAAACACTTTCATTATACTTCGATGACACATTTAAACTAATTTAAGTTAGCAAAAATAAAGTGTCCTGACCGGGATCGAACCTTGGTCGTGTGGGTGACAGTTTGACTGGGTGGTCCGAGTGGACGGGCCGAAGCGGGCCGGGCCGGGCCAGGCCGAGGATTTTTTTTCAAGTCGGCCCGGCCCGGCCCGAACACGAACTTTAAAGAATTATACCGGATAACCAAAAGATTAAGTTAAGGTATGCCTTGTCTGATTCGTTTTAGGCCAATTTCATAAACGGACTCGCCATGTCAAAGGCACTATGTTAAGGTGTTAAGCTACGACTCCTAAGGTAAGGCCTTTAAAGAATTAGGTATCTTTTTGCTATGAAAAAGTGACAAACTTAGTGAATTCAAAGCAAAATAGTGAAGAATAAAATATAAAATCGTACCTACCTGATCACTTGTCATATAAGACGGTATACTCTCGTCATAAGGAGCTTCTTCAAACATCATCATCTCCTTGGGTAAATTAGTCTTTAGTCCTTCGTACATGGGAGAGTGTTCTTTAGGATCATTAGGGTACCACAATCCACCAATTTGGTCATTCTGTTCGAAAACCACAACTTCGTATCCTTCGGCCAAGGCATGCTTGGCGGTGACGAGGCCAGATGGTCCCGCACCGATTATTGCGACCCTTTTTTGAGTCTTTGTTACCATTTTTCCTGGAATATGATGTTTTTACAGTTTTTTATTTGGTTAAAAGTAAAATGACAAAAAATCGGTACATCAAAGTGTATAGTTGAAAGAAAATTGGTAAACAGGGATGTGAGCAGACTGAAATGACTGTCATTCGTTAACAAAACAACAAATTTTATCGGTCCCGACCTGTTTTCTTGGTTCGATGGTGTTATCGTCACCAAAATTTCGTTCCAAGGAACACTTGGGGTATAAAAAATGGTTCACGATGGGAGGAAATAGTGAAAAACAGAGAGAGAGAGAGAGAGAGAGAGAGAGAGAGAGAGAGAGAGAGACTGAGACAGAGACAGAGACAGAGACAGAGACAGAGACAGAGACAGAGACAGAGACAGAGACAGAGACAGAGACAGAGACAGAGACAGAGACAGAGACAGAGACAGAGACAGAGACAGAGACAGAGACAGAGACAGAGACAGAGACAGAGACAGAGACAGAGACAGAGACAGAGACAGAGACAGAGACAGAGACAGAGACAGAGACAGGGACAGGGACATAGACAGAGACAGAGACAGAGACAGAGACAGAGACAGGGACATAGACATAGACAGAGACAGAGACAAAGACAGAGACAGAGACAGAGACAGAGACAGAGACAGAGACAGAGACAGAGACAGAGACAGAGACAGAGACAGAGACAGAGACAGAGACAGAGACAGGGACAGGGAGATAGACAGAGACAGAGACAGAGACAGAGACAGAGACAGGGACATAGACAGAGACAGGGACAGGGACATAGACAGAGATAGAGACAGAGACAGAGACAGATGCCTCACTTGACCTACAAAAACAAAATAACTGATGCGAAAAAGCACATTGAATGAAAAAAGCGATGATATAATAAGGTTCGTCGCTTTCAGAGCTGTTGAATGCAGATTCACTTAGGTAGTGCACAATTGTATATTTCTAAGATTTAACTAGCGGTATTTAAATTAAAAAGCGCGATAACGGAGTTGTTTTCATTTCAAAGTGTCACGGTGGGTCCGCGTGTGTTGTTGTTTGCCCCTGCCAGTCGGCTGGCTACTCTGCCCGCCTTGGGGCCAGCCGTTCCCCTCCCGATTTTACTTTTTATTTGTTTGTTTCGAGCTAGCTTTAAAATAAATTTTGAAGTTTATTATTTAATTAAATAGTTTTTTATTGTACTATTTCCCAGAATTTCTTCAATTTTGTTTCTCCGCCAATTTTTCTTAAAAAAAAAAATCATTGGTTTTCAGACTCGGGTAGCTGGACCGAATCGATACATTATCGATTTTATTTTTTTGTAAATAGAAAACTATTTTTCTGTTAAAATCGGCGTCGAATCCGGATGTGATGCTGAACAGTCGTCTGAGCATCGGAGCGATCCGCTACGTGCGCAATTCGAGGTGGAACGCCGATGCCCACCTCAGGTTGGTTTTAGCTATTTTATTTTTATTGTTTAAAATAAATTTTGTATTTTTATTATTCAGAGCCCATGAAAGAACAGTGGTTATCGACGAGGACGCCATTCTCAGGATCGATACCTGCCAACTAGCCGCTAATAGCCCGGTTGAGGACTTTTACTCCGCAGCTAAATGTTAGTTTTGAATTTTTAGTGATTTTTTGCAGGCCCCGGTGCGAATGCAGCTTTTTCTTTGTGGTACTATACGTCTTGGATGGCAAAAAGCGGGCTGTCCCACAAAAAAAGTGGGGAAATTCGGCCGAACCAGATTTCCACCGCACAAAACGGTTGTTTAAGGCCGAAGGGTACCACCAGGTCGAATAATTTCACATTCTGGAGCATCCACGGGCCGGCCCGGTTCGAAACAGCTAAAGATCATGGCTTTCCCAGAAATCCCTGTTCCCGTCAAAATTGGCACTTAAATGTTTACCAAAATCTGCCTTTTCCCGAGTTTGGAATCGCTCCAATCCGTGTGCTAATCCAACACAGTCACAGAACAAGTGGTGCATATTTATGCGGGTTAGATCACAGAACTTTCGGAGCGGGACCTGTTTTAATTTTTTTTTTCGTACACGGCCTTGCCCAATCTATTTCGGGCATCTTGCAGTCACCACAAAATGCAAATGTATTTTCGCTATTTTTGAGAATTGACCATGCATAATTCAGCTAATGTTCCGGCAGAACACACTCGCAGAAACAATTACGGTATTTTTTTCTGTGATTGTGCTGATTTTGCACACTTACAGGCATGCTTCCAAATTCAGAAAAAGAAGCGGATTTCAGAAAGTGCCAATGCCGTTTTGGAAGATATTGGAATGCAAATGGTTCCATTCCCCTAAAATGCAATAAACAGAGTTCGGCCGATTTGTAAGAAAGTTAGTAAATAAATTCTTTTCGTACCCTACAAGGGCGGGTCGAATCCCAAAACACCGGCCCAAAAATTGTGCGCGGGCCTGGGTCGATCAGAGGAAACGTGGTTACCCGAAAAATCGAATAAAATGGTGTTTTCGTGACCCTTTCGTGGCCTGACCATGACGAGTATTTAAGCACTTCGTGGCGGGACCCGAATGCGGATCCAGAAAAGAGCCTGCTGAAGGTCCGTTTTTGAGCCAGAAAATTTGGAATTTCGATAAATGCGCAATTCCACTTTATCAGGTCTTTACCGCACCGCGGCCCCAAAGCGACCTAAAGTGGCATTCGACACGCGGCCTTAGCTTGCCATAAAGCGGCCTATAAGTGAATCAATATTTCACTTTTCAGGTCTTTCATCTCAGGCTTTCCTCGTAGGCGTGTTCGACGGCCACGGCGGGCAGCAGTGCAGTCGCCACGTCTGCACAAACCTCTACCCCTACGTCTGTGCTTCCGTTCTCAACAAACACGAGGTTTGTAAACTTTATTCGCTTTGTAATCTATTAAATATTTAGATTAAACAACTCCCCCTGGATAGACGGCTCGAGTGGCTGTTCAGCAGCACGGATGTTCATCTGCCGAATCAATTTATGTGGGTTTATTTAGCTTTTTACTACATTTTTTAAACGGGAAAAGCCATTTTCCTCAGTAATTTCGTTTTAAATCTTTTACTTTTCTTATTTTAGGAAATCGCATCACGAGAGTGTGGCCAAGTATCACAAGGAGTTCGTAAAGAACGACGACCTGGCGAATGGAACAGTAAGGGAGGCTCTGAAAGTGGGTTTATTTGAGAAAAATAGGATTTGACTAGCCTGGCCCGAAATATTAAGGCCTTATTTTACGTTTTAGGCAGCTTTCGAAGCCTGTGACACGGATCTCTCGAACGCCGCCCTGCCCGATAGCCAAGGACGCATCGATAAGTAAGTTTTTCGATGGAATACTGTTGAAACATACCATTGTTTGGGCTCAGTTTCAGCCTCCCCACAATTACCTTGGGAAAGTCGGCATCCTAAACCACTAGAGGTGTAGGCTCCCTAATTTGAACCCCCAAAACATACCACGGCACGTAATGCTTCCGGGGCCTTGGTTTTGGGGGTTTGTTTCGATAAGGGGGCATTGTAAAAACTGATATTTGATGTTTCCCCCCGAAAGTGAAGGAGGCTCAATTTTGTGACCCCAAATTTACGGTACCCAGGGTTCTTACGACCCCAAGTTACTGGGGTTCAGTTTTGCCCCCCCCCCTTTAATCTGGGTCCAAAAATTAAAAAAAAAAAAATCCCAAAATTCAGCCCCCCGAATTGAGTAAGACCCAATTTTGTTGCCCCAAAATACCGAGGATCCTTGTTTCTGAACACAAATTTACGGGGTCCACTTTTTCGACCTCATGCTTAAGGATCCCAAATTTATCCCCACGAGTCCCCACTTTTTGGCCCTCAAATTTAAGGTCAACAAGGATTAGATAGAGCCACTGGGGGGTTCTCATTCTTAGGCCCCAACTTTACGCATTTCCGTCGGCGTGATCCCCTCTACCCAATCTTTGGCACTCGATTTCTTCAGAATTTGCCCCGATTAAGGCGATATCATCCCATTCAGTACACTCTCCCAAAACTACTAATTGGATCCTATACAATACATTTTACTGCTTTTAAATAAGCTAGGCAGTTAAAGCATTCGGCCCGTATATTCAATCTTCACATATTGAGTGGGTGCGTAATTGGCAACTGTGGGGGCTTCAATGACACTCCCACGCTTTCCTTAGTTCCTTTTCTGCTCAAAATTCCATTTTTCAGGATGTCGGCGATGATCGCAGCTTCTGGCTCCTGTGCCACCCTGGCCCACATCCGTGATGGTCATCTCCACGTGGCCAATTCCGGCGACGGTGCCGCAGTTTTGGGTAAGGTTACTGTAGAATTTCCGGTTAATGAGGGTTACTGTAGGAGTGATGGGAACGGGAGGAGTGACGGCGCGGCAGCTCTCAAGGGCCCACTGCATCGAAAACACCGATGAGGTTGGTTTTTTACTTATTTTTTATTTTATTTTAAGAACCTGGGGAGCTTTTTTAAAAACAAAATATGTAATTTAGGTTGCTCGGATAAAAAAGTCCCATCCGGCGAGTGAGACCCACATCCTCCGCGGCGGCCGTCTCTTGGGAGAGCTCTACCCCCTGAGGGCATTCGGCGACGTGCGCTACAAATGGCCGATGGATCTACAGAAGGTTCGTTTTGTTACAGAACCCTACATTTTGGCTACAGTACTCCACATCCCATATTTCGGCTACTGTACTCAAAACTCACTTTTTTGGATATAGTGCCCCAAATCGTCTGAACATTTTGGCTACAGTATCTTATCTCCCAATATTTTTGCTACACTGCCCGAAATTTCCCATATTTTGGCTGTAGTACCACAAATTTTGAATACAGTAACCAAAATTTCGCACTTTTTGCCACAATACCCCAAAATCCCTTTTTTTGGATACAGTACCCCATGGTTCCCATCGATGTTCTCACGGGCCGGGCCGGGCCAGCTGGAAAATTTTGGTCGGCCAGGCCCGGTCGGTCCGTTTTCCCTTGGACCACCCAGTCAGATTGCCACCCACACGACCATGGTTCGATCCTGGTCGGTGACATTCTTTTTTGTACGACTAATATTGACGTATATGTTAGTAACAAACATTATTAAGTTATTTAAAACCGTTTAAAAAATTATTGTACCGATTTACACAAAATTTAAAATTTAATTTTTCATAACCGGGCCGACCGGGCCGGTCGTCCCAAAAAATCCTTCGGCCTGGCCCTGCCCGTCATTTGAGAACCCCGGTTCCCATATTTTTGCTTGAGTTGCCGAGATTTTCGAGAATTTGGCTACAGTACCTCAAGGTCGCCACATTTTGGTTACAGTACCCCCACACCTTTCCCTGATTTTGGCTATGTGCTCCGAATTTTCTACAATTTTGCAATTGATGCCCACATCCCCCACCATATGGCTACAATACCCCAAATCCCCCCATTTTGGGCTACGGTAGCCCAAATTCTACATCATGGCTGGACAGGGGGCGTTTGGGGCTCGATGCGTAAGCCCCCTAAATGGTGCTTCGGAGGCAACGTAAGCCCCCCTTTAGTTTTTGTTACAGTTTTCATTTAAACGCCGAATTACGTAGGTTCCACAAGAACCTTATGTCCACCTATGTTCTACATAGTTCGGCCAGAGAACCCCCCCCCCAATTTTGCACATTTTGGCTACAGTACCCCAACTCTCCTGAATTCTGGCTACAGTACCCTAAATATCCACGTTTCGTCTATAGTGCCCCAAATTTTGGCTACTGTGCCAGATTCTCTACATTTTGCCTACAGTACTCCAAATACTTCTTATTTTAGCTACAGTAACCACCATCCCTACATTTCAACTACAGTACCCCAAATTCTCTAACCGGCTACAGTACCCAAAACCGCCGGCTACAATATCCAAAATTCTCCCATATTTTGGCTACAGTGCCCCAAATTCCCCCTTCATTTTGACTACGGTACCCCAATGTCTCCCACTGCTGCAATGCCCCCGAATGCTCTAAAATTTGGCTAAAGTATCCAAATTTCGGTTACATTACCCAAATTTTCAGGTCGTCTTGGAGCCTCTGGGTTCTCCTCCGCCGCCGAACAACCTCACTCCTCCATACCTCACGGCGTCACCCGAAGTCTACTACCACAAATTGACGGCCAACGACCGGTTTTTGGTCCTGGCGACCGATGGCCTGTGGGAATGGCTGGATCCGGATACGGTAGTGCGATTGGTCCACGATCACACCCTCGGCACGCAGACGCTGCAGCCGTACCAGCCAAAGAGTGGATCCACTCTGAAAGAGGTGGGTTTTTTCGTAAACGGTTTTTCTTGTAAAAGTATTTGAAGGGGCGGGACGAAGTGGGCGGAGCTTGGAAATATCTGAAAATGCAAGACCCCGCCCCTTTCAACTGAATCGGAAAGTCCAGTCCCACCCCTTTTTAGACATTCTGGAAGTCGAAGCTCCGCCCCTTTTAGAACACCCAGACAGTCTAGGCTCCGCCCCTTTCGAAGCTTCCGGGAAGTCTAAGCTCCGCCTCTTTTGAAACACCCTGGACGTCATGGCTCCGCCCCTTTCAAAACGTTCTGAAACCAAACTTGGCTCCGCCCATTGATTCCAATGGGCAAACCTGTATGGGCGGGGCTTCCGTTTGCGCTCATGGATTAACCATAAAAGCTCCGCCCACTTAGCCCCGCCCCATCTTTGTATAACAGCAGAGTTAAGTAGGCTGAGCTTTCCCAACTTCTCCAAACTATGTCCCACCACAAAATATCTAATTTTCAGGTATTTCTTGACCTTTCTGAACGGAAGCTAGGCGAAAATACGCACAAGAAGCCGATCGACGAGAACTGTGCCACCCACATCATACGGCACGCGCTGGGAGGAGTGAGCGGAGGAGCCAGCAAGCAGTACGAACGGCTCATCGACATACTTCAGGTAAGAAATAAGGGAGTTGGCTCAAATCGAGCGGTTGAAATGGCCATTTGCGCGGGAAAATGTGCTGCACTGTCTCAAACCGTGCAGGAAACGGAATTCTAGAAAACGTTGAGTTGGTATAATGTAATGAAAACTCGTTGAAAAAGGTTTCGATCCATTCAGAAATGGAATTAACTTTTGAAAACCATGCTGCAGTTGACATTTCGTGGAGAAACGCTTGCAATATTTACAAAACCAAATACCGTTTTTGCGGCGAAACTAGGGCTGGCAAAGGGTCTGTTTTTTTTTTCAGAACGGGCTCCTAAAAATCGGGCCCGGCCCTCAAATTCACCAGCCCTTGGCGAAATCAATTGTAGCAAATTGAATTTTGTGCATGAACAGTGCTGCATCAAACGGACGAAAAATTAAAATTACGAAAACGAAGGGATATTTTGTTGTAAATTTGTGGAAGCCCGGTTATTGTTTGTAAACGAAGGGATATATAACATTGGGGGAGGGGGTTGTTGTAAATTTGTGGAAGCTCGGTTAAAAGTAAAGGTCCTCGTGTCCCTTTGTCATCATCTCATTAACATATTCCCCACTTGCGCTCCATCTAGTCCCCGCCCCTTCATTAGCATGCTTCGTGCCACATATCTGTCAGCTTTGCTCGTGTCTTAGTCAGTCTTTGTCCTGTCTTCGGCTTGTGCTGTTGCTCCTTTCTCTTGCTTTATTTATTGTTATATAAATTCTATTTAATTCTGGCTTTTTGTTGTTTTGGGGACGAACCTATTTCGGTTAATATTCTTTTGTGTTAGTCAAGGAAGGGCCAGACTTCCTTGCTTGGGGGCCGATCCAAACTAAGCCTAAATTCATTTTCCCTGTCGAAATTTTATTCCTTTGTTGATTGTTCTTGCGTGTTTTCTCATTTTCATCCAGTACTGCGTCGCTGTAGAGGCACGTTTTACCGGATTCGCTCTTTTTCCTCATCTTTATCCAGTGTGACCCCGAAGAGGCGTGTTGCATCGGATACTGACCCCCGATAAGCTAGTCGGTGTGTGTCGGGGTTGAGTACTGGATACTATCAACACGAACCACAAGTGTTAGACAACGTACAGAAGCCGTGCTACCTGTGAAATGGAGCTACAGAATTGGCAAAACCGCATGAAGGAGAACATCAAAAGGATGGGAATCCGTGCTGAGGAGATCGCATCGAAGTCTACCAGAATCGGAGAAACCCGTGATGCAGTGATGGAGCAGTTCGACCTGGAGAAGGCGGCCGCTGAAGCTCAGATCGTCGAACTGGAGAAATTCCACGTGGTGGATGGCGACTTGGCGGATGCCTTGGAAGCTACAGAGATCCACAACGGAGAGATGCTGATGACGGCACTGGAGACAGCCGGAAAATCGAATGAATTGGTGGAATGTCTGAACGAGACATTGGGAACAGTTGACAACCAGCTGGTTGATCGCGTCAAGGAGATGCGCACACGGGAAGAAGCCATTGCTGGACTGCTGGGTTGTAAACCGGAGACGTGTGTCGCTGCTTGTGACAAGGTAATCAAGGAGAATTCTGAATTGAAAGAAGAATTGGAGAAGAGGAAGAACCGCTACACCGAGCGAGTTCAAGGCAGCCCGTCGATCAAGAAGCTGCTGCATCGTGCACAGATGTCTCAGAGCACTCTGAATGAGACTGGATCGTACGGAACCGCGCAAGATCCCACGCTGCGAGTCAGTGTGCCGTGTCAGAGCTTGACCAGCTCATTGGATGGATACGATCACAGTGGATCTAACGGGTCGATGGAATATCCCCGTAATGAACCTAACATGGACACACCCAACCACGAGCAGGAAAACGCTCAGACCGCACTGGAAATGCTGCTCAAAGCGCAGGTCTTGCCACCTCTTGGAGAATTCTCTGGATCAGACGGAGACGAATTGGACAGATTCCTTCGAGCCTTCGAGGCGAAGTACAACGAAAAGGTGTTCTCAGGAGAAGTCATCAGAGACATCTTCGTACAGCAGCTGAAGGGAAAGGCGAAGTCCATCTTCGAAGGATTGCCGGCGAGTGTCCGCAACGGACAACTGAAGACCATCACACAGGAGCTAAGGAAGAGATTGGAGGGAGACAAGAGACTCGAAGCCGTATCTGCCATGAGCAAAGTGAGGGATCTGAAGCTTCAGTCCGGGAAGCTTCAAGTGTATTGCGATGAACTCGAGAAGTGGACAAGGAAGGCCCATCCCGCTTTGAAGGCAGAGGAACTGTCGTTCATCAGGTCGGAGCACCTGTACAGACAAGTCGCTCACTGGAAGGATTCGTTACAGCTGGCGAAGATCCTGGAGACCAGCAGCGAAAAAGACATGTTCGAACAGATGAAGGAAACTGCTCTCCGGATGGAGAGGATGACCAGGGTCGGTCAGAAGTTCAAGTCAGACGCGGAAAGGGTGAGCTCGGACCAGAGTGGTAAGCCCAGCGTTGCCAATGGCTGCTTCAACTGCGGTGAACCAGGCCACAGGAAGGCGGATTGCCCGAAACTGCGGTTTCAGCAGAAGTCTTGGTCACATTCTGCGAAACTAGGAACGATCAGGGTGATGGAGAAGGGATCCTACCAGCGAAATGGGAATCCCATCACCGAAATTGTCAGGTCGTTCGGAAACGTTGAGGAAACGACGAACATGAACAAAAGTGAGACAGCACGCGTGGACACGGTGTTTGTCAGAAAGGAACAGGGAGAGGATTCTCCGAAAGTGAAAAAGAAGTACCGGAAAGCCAAGGTTGGCCAGGTACAAGAAACCCCACTGTTTGAAGGCAAGGCGGAACCTGAGTTGATCCCCGAAGAACTTCGAGATAACCGTCCTCTGGAAAGTTCAACTGGTGCAGCAGTGAAACTACCCAACGAGAGAGGCATGAGGTTGATCGATGAGTTCTTCTACCAGCTTATGGAACTATTCAACAAGGTGGTTTACAAGGAGATGTACATGTTGTGTGATCCGAGGATGGATAAGCTTTACTGTGCGATCCCAAGGAAATATCTCATTCCTCGTCAGAAACCTGTCATGCAACATATGCGAGATTTCGCTGCAGAAGAAGATGCTCGTTGGATCGCTGAAAGTGGCAATAAGCTGATCAACGACTTCTTCCGTGACGTCAACATCAAGTACTGGAAGATGCTGGTGGATGTGGAAGGGCTGAAGCTGTACGACTACGTGAGCGAGGAGCCTCGCCTGTTGGAGTTCAACGACGCTGTGCCGTGGATCGTCTACCCTCAAGAAGACGCCGTTCGTGATCCAATGTTCGTAGTGTCGGGACGACACTAATCTAAGGCCGGGGAAGTAAAGGTCCTCGTGTCCCTTTGTCATCATCTCATTAACATATTCCCCACTTGCGCTCCATCTAGTCCCCGCCCCTTCATTAGCATGCTTCGTGCCACATATCTGTCAGCTTTGCTCGTGTCTTAGTCAGTCTTTGTCCTGTCTTCGGCTTGTGCTGTTGCTCCTTTCTCTTGCTTTATTTATTGTTATATAAATTCTATTTCATTCTGGCTTTTTGTTGTTTTGGGGACGAACCTATTTCGGTTAATATTCTTTTGTGTTAGTCAAGGAAGGGCCAGACTTCCTTGCTTAAATGTTTTTTTGTCTGTGAAAAGTGTTAAATGTCTTAAGGCAAGCAGGAATACCTTCCTGTAAAACAATCGATTATTTTTATGTAATCAGTGCTTAAAATGTGTGGAAGCGCACAAAATTAGCAATTTGGCGAGGCAGATCGTTTTCTTACGACCTGTGAAACACAATCGACAAAGACGTTTTGCGAAAACCTCTCAACACATGACATTTTGCGGTTTTACTCGCTAAAACCAAAGCTATGCCGGTCCGCTTGCTAAATTTTCCCAATTCTGTCCCAAATTTTGATATGGTTGTTCGACTACCGAGAAACAACAGGACAACATTGGAACAGTTTAAATTTACCGAAAAGTCGGTGGCAACAATGCTAATCATTCTTTAATTTTCTGCGGAACACCGTTGAATACATCATTTTTGGCGTTTTTACTCGTAGAATGGATTTTCTTGGGAAAGTCACGCGATAAAAGTCATTTTACTACTCGACAGTTTCCAATTCGGCTGCTAACATTGACTGAGTATCCTCTCTTATACACTGCGCTTATGGTCTGTGTGTGTGTGTGTGTGTGTGTGTGAGTGTGTGTGTGTGTGTGAGTGTGTGCGTGTGTACGTGTGGTGTCCCACGGTGAAACTGCGCAGAGTCCGTCACGTGTCTGCGTCTCTCCAATTCCTCTGCACTCTCTCTTACGGGTTCTAACTCCACGTTAATGTTACGGAAACATTACGGAAGAGGCCGCGAGCAGCCAGAATATTGAGGACCGCCGCAGGCGGGCCGGAATATTCTGGTCATATTTACAACACAAAACTGCCCTAAATCATAGATGGGCGGGAGCCCGACCTTGACGGGCCGGGGGGGGGGTGGAAAAATCAATCAATTATCGATTTTTTTAGGGAGGTGTCGCCTCGGGATCCGGAGTCATCGGCCACCACAAGGATTCGGAAGAAATGTTTTTAATAAATACTTGATTGTGATAGAAGGTTTTCCAGCCTTTTGGAACGGTGAAATGTTATTTCGAGGGACATAAAATGAAAAATTGTGAAATTAGGGTTTGATACGGTAGTTTCGGCATGATGAAGAAATTATTTTTGAGATTGGAGGTCGCCAATGAAATCAGCGATGCTATTTTACCCAGAATGCACAATATCAGAAAGAAAAGGCCCTTTGTGACACCGTCATATGCCAGCGAGGCCTCCCAAACACATTAAAAAGAGGTTTTTCTTTCTGATATTGTGCATTCTGGGTAAAATAGCATCGCTGATTTCATTGGCGACCTCCATTCTCAAAAATAATTTCTTCATCATGCCGAAACTACCGTATCCAACCCTAAATTCACAGTTTCAGCCTCTCAAAATAACACTCCACCGTTCCAAAAGACTCAAAAACCTGTCATTACAATCAATCATTTATTAAACACATTTCACAAAATCATTTCTTCCGAATCTTTGTGGTTGCGGACGACTCCGGGTCCCGCGACGACAACTACCTAAAAAAATGTTTAAAAAAATTTTTGTTGAAAAAAAAATGGTACTCATAGGAACTAGCACCTCAAAAGAAACCTAACGGGGGGTCTCGCAGAAAAAACGGTTGAGTGGGTCAAAAGTTAGATCAAATTGAATCCGCGGCGCAGAGGCCGGCAGCCACGTGCAGCCGCCAACTTTCGAGACCTCCCAAAATGGTCTAGACATAATATTTTTCGAACATTAAAAAAAGGAATAGACTTGTTTTGAAACGTAGAATCTAACGGGGGGTTCGCACGTTCATCCAACCACTCTCAACCAAGTTATGGATTAATGTTTAGGCAGTATTCTAGCCTACTTGACCTGACGTTATAACTATTGAAATACAGCTGTGTCCATTCATTTTACTGCTGCAAAATTAATCAGATACTATTTTTTATAGTATCTCTGAATTTTATATGGATTAGACTAACAAATTCCAGTTGGGACTACGGAAAGCTACTTTTATGATCGTCGTTTCTTTCTTTGACCTCCCTCACTCACTTGCCGTTTGATTGCATGTTTTGTTTCTTTTCTCCCCCGAAAATTTACTTTTTTCACTTACCCATGCGCGTACAAATGAAAACGTTCCACGTACAACATTTTCCTTGTGACGAAATAGTTACGGTATCGACCCATTTTTTGCATGGAACTCGCTGGGGTCTCGCTTCAGTACCCCTCCAAACCCTATCTACCATGACCAGGGAGGTCTCGCCCAAATTTCGGTGACGGCATCTCACCCATGTATGCCCTAAATACAACAGGGAAACATTGCGTAATTTTATCCTTATTTTTTCAGATCCCACCCGGCCGTGCTCGCAACTACCGCGACGACATCTCGGTGATCGTGGTGCACCTGAACGAAAGCTACTTGGCGCGCGATGACAAGCCGCACGAGGAGCAGCCATACAACAAATCGACGAGTAAATAAGCTAGACAGTGTGCCTTACAACGGTTCTTTATTTCACAAGTGCCGCCCTGTATGTAATGTGTGACATTCGAAAGAGATTATGAGATAAAAGTGACACGTTTTTGTACAACACAGAAGATCAGAACTTGGCAATTGGGGGTTAGAGAGAGAGAGAAATGAGATTAGAGAGAAAGAGGGAGAGGGGTTATCATCGGGGAGGCATGTAGTTACCGGGAGGAATCTGTCCGGACATCGACTGAGGCGGCATCATCTGGTGGTGCTGTGGCTGCTGGCTGGGGTCGTACGGCTGACCGGCGAACGGAGGACGGACCATACCTGGCTGAAAATGGAGCATTTTGAAACGAAATGAGCTGTGGGGGAAATTATCTCTACAACGTCGTAATATCATTAACGTTAGCCATCATGGCGGAATGGTTCGGACAGGCGAAGTCTTTTACTATGTCAGATACGGGGTTTAACGTTTTATGTTGTAATTCGGAGCTTCACTATTTGTTTAGGACGCCAGCGATCCTACTTTTGCAAAGACAACAGCTACAGAAAAGTTCGCCATAACTTTTGTATGTTTAAGAGGTCTCTGGTAGAATCGAGCGAAGTCACTAAGGCTATGGAAATAGTTCAGTCTCAGAATTGACTCAAATTTGGTCTAGAACCTTCCTAGGGTTCAAATATGTTAAAAGTTTTTGGCCAATATCGAGTTTTGACCCGGTCACGGTAGGATTTTTCAAAATTGGTAAAGATAGGGTGTGATTTTGGAAGATTTTGCCATGAAACAACCGAAAGTTACAGTACCTCCTAAGCCCGAATGCCTCGAAAAAGTGAAATTTTGCGTTTGAATTTTCTGTTTTCAACATTTACCAACCGTTAACTCACAAGACGCGCAAATGCTACCTGAACCATTAAATTTTACACGTTTTTGTGAATCGAATGCACCGAAATTGATAGATTGCCAAGCCAAAACCGAAAATAAATTCTAAGGCGCTCCTGAAAAGCCAGTGATATCCATCTTCGCCAAGCGGGCATCATGCCAATTTCGCTCCAGTATTATCTGTTGATGATAGATTAGCATATAATCGTAATCTAATTGAACATTAACAGAGAATAAAGTCACAAATTGGTATGCCCGTTTGGTGGTAACTATACACTCCTCGCCCACCGAGCTTGACCGGCAATCTTGGGCATTTGCATTACTTTCAATAGACAATTATGCAAAAATGTGAACTTGTAAATCTGTAAATGCGTATGCTACTTAGATTAGTTGTGCATGTTTTCGACACTTCTGGTCAAGATCGGTGGGCGATAGTATATGTACAATGACACTAATCCAGCAGTGAAGTGAGGTAGGTTGGATTGTGCGATTTACAAATCGGTTTTGGTTGGTGTTGGAACTACGCAACTGCATGCGTGTCGTGTTCTGCCATTTTATTCTATATAACGAAAGCAACTCGATCAATTCAGAAAAGTCAGTTGTGAGACATAAGGCCGTATTCAACCACCAGTGTCACATTTCGGTAACCCAACGTTAGTAAAAGTAGCGAAACCAACCTGCGGATAGGCGTACTGTTGATGATGAGGCATGGGAGCTCCATACTGCGGGTGGGGCTGCATCCCAGGCGGAGGGGCCATCTGCTGCTGCTGCCCACTGGGGGGAGGGGCGGTTCCAGCTGCCGGCGTCAAGCCAGCGAAAGCCGGTGGGTTCTCCGGCGTGGCGGCGGCCGTCGGCTCCTGAGAAAGTATACTTTAAAAAAGTAAATTCGAAAAATAAAACCTTCACTGTCGTTAGCTCCGAGAGCAGTTGTGGGTCGGCGACCTTGGCCAGGTAGCAGAGGTTGCGATGGAGAAGTTCCTGATGAGGAGAGATCTCCTCAGGGGTGCGTTTCTGAAAAGAGAGGTGGTTAGAGAGAGAGAGAGAGAGAAAACAACGAACCCTTCCACATTGGATTACTATCGTAAAAACTACAAC
Source organism: Oscheius myriophilus (assembly GCA_964057215.1). Lineage (NCBI taxonomy): Eukaryota > Metazoa > Nematoda > Chromadorea > Rhabditida > Rhabditidae > Oscheius > Oscheius myriophilus. Next base: position 17,434,094 of record OZ059902.1, read on the forward strand.
CCGGTTGCCATGTAATATTCGGGGTTCTCACGGGCGGGGTCATTAGGAGAATTTTGGACAGTCCGGCCCTGGACGGCCCGTTTTCCTTGGACCACCGAGTCAGATTGCCACCCACACGACCAGGGTTCGATCCCGGTCGGTGGCATTCTTTTATTGTACATCTAATATTGCCTTATATGTAAGTTTTTTTTAAAGCAGATTAAAAAAATTATTGTACCGATATATAAGAAATTTTATTTTTCATACCCGGCCCGGGCGGTCCCAAAAAATATCTCGGCCCGGTCCGTCATTTGAGAACCGTGGCCATATTGTTGTGCGAATTCGTGTAGCACTTAACTTCCCAAAATGCCCTTTTTGGATCTCTCCACTGCCATTTTTCGCGAAATTTTTGTAGCTGCCTCTATTTTTAAAAGTAACTTTCCGCATAAAACTCTTTGGCCGACCATTACTAAACTCGGAGTTCTCAAATGAAGGGCGAGTCGAGAGATTTTTGGGGACGGCCCAGCGCGCCCGTTTATGAAAATCAAAATCGGTACAATATATTTTTTAATGTTTTAAATAACTACATATTGTTTGTTACTTACATATAAGTCAATATTAGTTGTACAAAAAGAATGTCACCGACTGGGATCGAACCCTGGTCGTCTGGGTGGCAATCTGATTGGGTGGTCCAAGAAAAACGGGCCGGGCCGACCAAAATTTTCCAAATTGCCTGACACGGTCCGTGAAAACCGCGACTTGAGGTACCTACGCAATTCCGGTTTTCAATGAAAATGGTTCCAGAATTTAAAGGGCGTCTTACTTTACCGCCGAGGCACCACCATTTGGGGGGGGGCTTACGCATCGAACCCCCCAAACGCTCACTATACAGCCATGATTGGGGGACTGAATTTGTCCAATAGACAGAGTGAGCGAGAGATAGAGACGAAAGAATGAGACAAAACCACTCACCTGAGCCTGAAAGTCCGTTATTTTCTTGATCAGCTGCGAGTTCTCATCCAGAAGCTTCTGAATCGTGGCAGCCTGGTCGGGCCGGGCCGGCGGCGAGGAAAATGACGTCATCTAACAAGAATTCCACATCACAAATCAGCAATTGGTAAAGTAAATCAGAGGGATTTTCCCATTTTCACCAAAATAAAGCGAATAAAATGGAAAATTTATCACAGAATGAGTGGAATGTACAGAAGAGATCGATGGATTCAGTGGGTTTTCGGGCCAGCCCGGGTTTATAGGAGGTGAAGAAGTCAGAGACGTGAGAGATCCGGCTGCCCGTCCTCTCCCTCCAAAACGTACTCGGTCTCCATCGGCACTGGCTCGAAAGTAGCCTGAAAATGAAGATAACTGGTTGGTTTTAAGGAAAAAGTGGCCACACCACGGAAAAGTCCTTTAGAGCCACCAAAATTTTCAAAATCTTACCTCATCGGTCTGGACAAATTCGTCGGCTTTTTTAGCCAGAAAGACGAGATTCCTGTGGAGGAGTTGCTGGAATTGGAGGGCGATTTCCGGACGGCCCTGGAAAAAGCAAAATAAAAAATGTTACAAAAAAGCGGAAATTATTTGAATCAGTGGGATCAACCTTTAACAAGGTGGCAATTTTTTACTCGGCTTTAAATTAACGCGTGGGCCTAACGGTCATGGTCCTATGATCATTAGGCCCGGTCATTAACGTGAATCGGCTGAGATATCAGAACAACAAATTGGGGGCAACATAGCTGGACAGGGAGCGTTTGGGGGGGGGGGTCCTAGATGCGTAAGCCCCCAAATTATGGCTCGGTTCTTTGAGTCAAAATTTTGAGACGTTGAATCACTGAAGCTTCCATGCGGGAATGGAGTAACCTATTTAAGAACCGGACGACCGCCAGACGAATTTAGCAACGTCGTGTTGGGGTCATATTAAATCCAGAATTTTCTCTAGGTTCTCGCCAAGAATAGTGGAGCCATAACCTACATCAACATAGTAAAAAAGAAAAATCGGTTTTCCGAACGTTCTACCCAACCCCGGTGGGGATATGCTGACATAAAAGGGATCCCAGTTAAAGCATTGTTATTAAACCGGAAAACTTCCAAATTCCCCGTCAAACACCTTTTGGCATAGGTGGGCGGGGGGGGGGGGGCTTCCCCCGCTGTGAAGAGGGGTTTAAGAATTCGGTTGTGGCAAAGGGTTTTTTGGCCCGAGAAGCCGGAAATTTTACGGTCCGGTGGCGATTGCGCAATTTTTATTTTCAGGTGTTGGCCCGATGAAACCATGGGAAATTCAAATCGGCTGGGGATCCGCACAGGATCGGCGTGATGTACTGCCAAGCATGACAAAATTTGGGGCCGGCCCGGGGCGAGAAAAATTTTGAAGCGGGCCGGCCCGAAATTTTTTTTTTCGTTTTCTTTTATTTTTACATTGAAAAAAAGGCATAAATTTTCGGTTGAGTCGGGCCGTGAAAAATTTCGGAGCGGGCCGGCCCGTTGCCATGCTTGTGTACTGCCCACCTAAAACATTTGGCTTCGGAGCATCTTCAAATTCCCGCGGGGTCAAGCAACACACACACACACCGCGGGGTCAATTTTGCGGTAAAATTTGCAGCGGACCATCCACTTCTTTACTAAAATTTGACGAACACTTGAAACTGCGACGGCCCCACCGCCGTTTATGGCGGAGCTTGATAATGTATGGCCGTGTCATAAAGACTCCAGTACGCCGACTGAGATCGCATTTTGGACGTAAGGAATTTGGTATACTTTTCGCCAAAATACTTCGGGTGGTTTGGCTACGCACGTCTGAGTATCCTATACGATGGTAAACCTTAAGAACAGCGTACGATAGGAGAAACTAGTTTTGACTACAACTATACATGAATTTTGAGTGCTCAAAACAAAATTTCGGTCCAGATAGTTGATTTATACACTGTCATTTAGATGTCAGCAAATGTTCACCTCACCTGGTTCTGGCACTCGCGAATCCTGGCAATCAGTTGGTTGTTCTCATCGAGCAGCTTCTGCACCGTCGATGTCTTCGGATCCACGCCCTGGCGGAATTTCTCCTGGGCGAAAACAAGCGACATCTGCACACAAAAATTAGAAAAATTCAAACTTCAAGAAAACAGCGTTAAACATCTATAAACGACAGAAAAACACAGTTTCCAGAGAATGAACCTTTACTTCTCTATATATAACGGCTGTATTACATCTACTTGGTGCTGGTGCGGCTCTTGCGGTTCCAGGAGTAGTTCATGCCGTAGTTCTTGGGCTTGATCTGGCGCTCGTGGACTTTCTGAAAAAGATTTTGTAAAATAAATATACTTTTGTATATAAAAATAGCAAAAAGGGGTTTTAAAAAATACCTCGATCTCGTAGGTCCACCTGTTCTTCTCGCAGAAGGCGATGGCGTCCTCCTGGGTGGCGAATTTCAGGTTCATTCCGATGTTGGACATCGGGTCGCCACTGAAATCGCTTTTTTTAGAAGAAAAAGCGGAAATTCGTAAATTTAACATAATTCATGGTCGAAAACGAACAACTACTCACACAAAAAGCTATGTTTGACCTGTTTTCGATTTTTCGCGGTTGAAATTGGCAAAATCTCAATGCCACGGCAGAAAATCGCGCGGGGAAGTACCTGACTCAACAACAAAAATAATGTCGAAACATGCAATCCTACACAATAACTTCAAATTCGCGCAACAAAAAAAAGCCTGTATGCCGATGAATCCTTAAAAATTGAAATTCCCGTATTTTTTCGAAGCTAAACCAAAATATCGGTCCGAAACTGATCCCGCAGTGATGTAAATGTGGTATTACCTCAGTTCTTCCTGCCACCCGGCTGGACACCCGGCTGGAAGTAAAAGAAAAAAAAAGAAACAATCCGAACAAGCCCATTTCCGAAATATCAAACCCGATAGGTGTTGTAATCGATCGCAATCCCAAAAAGTAATTTTCTGGATTGTTGTTCTCTGACTTTTTCGCAGAAATATTCCATGCAGCAGCTCGCCATGAGCCTGATCTAATGAATCTGGGCACGAAAGTTCCAGAACTGGGCTTTCAGTCCAGCTTCTGAACAGCAACAGCCGATTTGTCAATCTTTCGCTTCGGGGCCCTTTAAATACAAGACGTCTGTTACTGGATTTTTCCTATAGAACCGATTGCACTACGCCTTGTCCAAGAAACCGGTGGACCGCCGTCGCGACACGCACGTGTCATGTTTTGGGTCCCGCCACGAAGCCTTGAAAATTATCGACGGCTCCGGAAAAAGCACGACGGAAACTCGAAAAAAAACCGTTTGCGACGCCCAACCCGGGCGCCGTCGATGACATTCAGGGTTTTCGTGGCGGGACCGAATAAATGCAGAATGCGTAATGCGTAGCACGACCGCGGACTGCCACTTTCCAGAATACCTGCGTTAATGTACTATTTTCAAACCAATATCAACAAGATAACTATTTAATACACGCAAAAAAACCACTTACGTGCTGCTCCATCCCATGAGGGGGTTCTCCCAGCGCTGGCGGTTGTCCAGCTCGATGCGCCAGAGCTAAATTTTAAAAATAAAACTGATTTACAACAATAACGAACCTTGGTGTTGTTCCAGGGAGTCTGGGCGGCCTCACGGGCGGGGCGGAAGATGCGGGCGACACGCTCCTCCTGGTGCTCCAGGGGGACTCCTCCGATATCCATGGTCTCATCGGTGGTCACGGCAACAGGGGCCTAGAAAAATTAATATAATTACATTTCTATGTAAAATATAGTAAAATTATTAAAATAAAACCAACCTTGGGAGCGACCGAGTCGAGGATATCATCCAGATTCTTCAACTTGGCGTCGGCGGCGCGGGCGATGGGAAGGTCCTTACCCGTGGCCAATCCACGGGTCTGTGCCACGCGGATCGCCTGAGCGAAGTGGATGCTCGATCGGAGCATCTGCAAATTAAAATAAAACTCCTGTATACAAATGAAATCGCGAGAATCCGGCAAAAACACGAAAATGTAGGCTTCTTGTTACTTTTCTGGGAGCAATTTTAGCAAATTTCTATGATTTACAATTGTACGCATAATACTAAAATTCTAAATCGAAAACCGAAAGTAGAATAAAACAATAAGCCGGAAATATAACAAAAATTAAAAATAAAAGCAAGCATTTACAGTAACTGCCGGACCAATCGTGCAATTGAAAATGCGGTACGTAGTCGTATTTAAAATTTTCGGGTAAACGAGAAAACACCCCGGCGATTGCTGTTGTATAAAAACGGGCTGGTTGTAACAGCTACTGGTTTCTGTGGTGTGTGAATGGGATTTTAGGCTATTTCTGTAGACAAAAATGATATATGGGAGGTACAAAAAACCAGGGAAAACAAAACAACGGCGTCACAATGTTTGAGTCCCGAAGTGAAATAATCAGGATTCACAAAATCTTTCAGCGCCACCTCTCTTTTTTGAATTCAAGCAGTTACGGATGCCCATCGTTCATCACCACCGCATTGGAAAGAATAAAATGAACGAAAATTCGACCCACAGCCGGCCTATTTATCTATTCCCTTGACCCGCAAGGCTTTGATTCACAGCCCTATCCTGTCTCTCAGCCTGTCATAAAGTGATCCTTGATTCCGAGTTCTCACGTTCTCCTCTCGATCTCTTTCTTTCTCACTATCTCTCTCCCTCTTCAGATCTCTCTCTCTCTTTCTATCTTTGTATATCTCTCTCTCTCTCTTTGTCTACCCCTCTCTATATGTGTCTCTGTTCATGTCTCTATGACTCTCTATGCTTACCTCTCTCGCTGCATATGTCTCTATCTCCCTCTTCCACTCTCTCCCTCTCTATGTGTGTGTGTTTCTCTCTTTCTCGCTATCTCTCTCTATGTCGGTCTGTCTCTCAATGTTTGTCACTGTGAGTGTGTCTCTCTCCATGTCTCTCTGTGACTCTTTATGTCTGCCTCTGTTTCTCTCTCCCTCTTCATCTCGCCCTCTTTCTCTTTATGCCTGTCTGCTCTATGTATGTATCTCTCTATGTTCGTCTCTCTCTCTCTCTATATCTGTCCCCTGTCCGTCTCCCTCCCTCTGTGTTTGTCTCACTTTATGTTTCTCTCTATCACTCTCTCTATTTGTCAGAATATCTCTTTCACTTCACTTTTTCACTCTCTGTTTGTCTGTCTTCCTCCGCCTCTCTGTCCCTCTCTTCGACACATCATGCAGCGTGGAGAATACAAACATAGTATCCCACTTTTTATTAAAACGCGCACAAATAAAACAAAAATATTGTGAAATGACGGGAGATCGTTAAACATGACATAGACAAGATTTTGAGCAGAAATGGGTTCGTTTCGAATAGACCTTCTTCTTTTTTGTCCAGTCGGCTGTCACTCGTTCTTCTGATGATCCGGGTCCACGGCCCGTGGCTCTTCCGTCTCACTCAGCTCCTCATCCTCCTCATCCGGGTAGAATTCCTCACGATCCACGGAGAAGTCGGCGGAGCAGATACTGAAAAACAGAAGGGGTATGAGGAGACCGTAAATCTTGAATCAGCAAAAATACTTACAATTAGTTCCCTCAACAGTTCCCTCAACACTTTAGACTACCGTATCCCCACTGGTTACCGTATCTCCAACACTATCTACGGCACTACTTTAGAGACATTACTGTAAGCTACCGTAACCCCTCCAATGCTAAGGATGCTACAGTAACCCCCAGTGCATAGGATGATCATGTACGATACAGTATCCGAGTCTCTAGAATGTTACCGTAGTCATATACACTCTAGATTACAAAAACTACTGTAACCCTTCCACTGCTATAGTCTATTGTAAACACCAATTTGAATACTACCGCAAGCTACCGTATCCCAAGTTAATGTTGCTACCGTATCCCAAGTTAATGCAACCAATAGACACGTATAGTTCGTGCCAAAACTACGGAACAACGTGCCAATGTTTTGATGTTGATCCTAGAGTATGCGCGCAATATTGGGTACTCAGGCCGTGTACGCAGCCAAATCTCCCGAAGTAGATTTGCCGAAGAGTGTAAGCTACCGTAACATAATTGTATTTTTCTGATAGTTCGTATCTAACGGTTTGGAATTCTACCGTAATCCGTTCAAAGCTGTAAATTCTACAGTACCCTCCACATCGAAGGCAACTACCGTAAGCGAACCAACACTTGCATAGAATTTTATCGTTTCCCCTTCGAACAAAAAAAAACACGGAACCTGCTGAACAATTTGCTACTGTATATCCTGAACAGCCTGATATACTACCGTAAGCACTAGGTTTTTTTACCAAATGGAGAACTACTGAAAGCTACCGTAACCCATGCCTAAGACGCTACCGAAAGCACCAGATTTCCCTGCCATATGAAGTGAAACTGTGAGCTACCGTACCCCCTGAACAGCCTAATACCGTAAGCACCAAATCATCCGCGGAATGAGGTACTACGGTAAGCTACCGTAACCCCCTAAACAGCTTAAGATACCGAAAAAGGTACTACAGTAAGTTATTGTAACCAGGGGTCGCACGGGAGCCGGCCCTCACGTCAGCAAAAGGCCCTACACGGACCCGGGGTCAACAGTTTGGAAAGGGGGGGAAGAGGGAAAAATTGAAGTTTGTTAAGGAATTCAAATTTTCTCTCTTCACGCGCTTCCCATTCTGCTGGCCCCGGGACCGTGTAGGGCCCCCTGCTGACGCCAGGGCCTCAAGGCCCGGCCCTCGTGCCACTCTTGACCTCATACGTGACTGACATTTTGGTAATTTTGGAAATTTTCTTGTACAATTTTTTTTTATAATATGGCCTCCCCCCTGGAAAATTTTGAATCCCCGACGATTATATTTACTAAAAGTGTGTTTCGCCATGGAGCATATTTTCTGCCATGTACATATTTCTTTTGTGACGATTTTCTCAGTTATCGCTAATTTTTTACCGGTTTTCAAGGTTTTAAATTTCAAGCTGTCAAAAATACTGCAAAGTTTACAAAACCCGGACGATTCAGTCGCAAGTTAGGGATATTCAGAACTTAAAAGAGATCTTTACGAATAAGACGCGAACCACTTGAATTAAAGGCGCAATCGTCCAGATTTTCTGAAAAATTTTCAGAATTTTTTGTTTAAACATTTTCCCTTAAAACGGAAAATTATTATCTATCCTACTATTTGTAAAAATCGTCCGGAAAAATCCATGTTTCATTTCCTTAATACAATACTTAGGTCCCGTAGCGGCTTCTATACCTAGCCGCGAATAACCCTGCAGCAAACGACAGAGAATTTGAAATTATTTTTTTTTCGAAATGAAATTTCGCCGACGAAATTTCGCCTTTCGTTTCGTCTTTCCCACGCTTTCTTCAAGATTTGGGGAAAATTCCCCGGACGATTTTTTCGCCCCATGTGGTCATTTTTTCGCCCCATGTGCTTTTTTCCAAAAAAATAAAAGCCGGCCATGTTTGCCTCAATCTACCGTATTCCATCCGACCATTTTACAGTACCTGTAGCAAATGATGCTGAGGAAAGCGATGGGTACTCCGAAAAGACAGCAGGAAAGCAGTGGCTGAGTGGCGAACATTTGTGCCACATTGGTGTAGACCTCGTAGACGATCCTCTTGGCCCTCATCGTCCACCCGCGTCCGCCCATGGCCACGGCCGATCCGCTGGCGATTCCATCGGACAACTGCTCCAGCCAGGTGACAACCGACTGGCGCGTCATTCGCTCGGGCTCATCGTAAGGCATGTAGAACTCGTAAGAAGAGTAGTTGAAGACCAGGATGGCGGGAGGTTGGAGAGAAGACATGGAGATGCTGCTGACCATGTCGCCGCCGTCGAGCCAGGCGAACTGGAACTGTTCCCAGAGGAGTTCGGACTTGCGCAGGTCGGAGGCAGCTCCGTGTACGTTTTCGAAGAAGGTGCCGATGGGAGAGGAGCGGTTGAAGCGGTCCAACTGAAAAAAAAGAGGTTGTTTTCGGGTCTTTTGAAAATGCAGTTTTCGCATTTTCGATCCTTCACCTATAAGAAGCTCAAACCATTAATTACTACGTGTTTTTGAGCATCAAACGACCCCCGATCTTCACCCGCTCGGGGTTCTCACGGGCCACGGAAAATTTTGGTCTGTCCGGCCCTGGACGACCCGTTTACCCTGGACCACCAAGTCAGAGTGCCACCCATTCGACCAGGGTTCGATCCCGATCAGTGACATTGTTTTTGTACAACCCATAGTCCTGCACATTTCTTAAAGGACTGTGTACAAGGGGTTTCACAACAACAAGTGTATTAAAGGGTAAGGTTTAGGGCATACATGAACAAGGTATCCATCCCCTCGGAAAACGCGACCCCACCATCATCACCATCAACCACCGAACCACCGTAACCCCCCCAAAGTGGGGTATCAAAAGGTGCTTTAGGGTTATATGAACGCGTATACAAAATTTGGTTCGAAAGTATTCACTTTGTGGGGTTGCCCGGGGTCGCACCCGCGTTACGGGCGGCGCCTATATGGTAACCCGTAACGCGGGTGCGACCCGGGCAACCCCACAAAATAAATATTTTCAAACCAAACTTTGTATACGCGTTTGTATGAGCCTAGTGCATCCTATAAAGTTGTGCGTTCATTTACTTCTTCATACATTGGGGCCCCTCCCCTTATCTGGGGCGACCCCACCAGCCGGGCCTACCCGGGGCTTGTTCATGTATGGTTTAGAGGTACCGCGGGGTTCTCAAATGTCGGGCCGAGTGATTCTTTGGGACGGCCAGGCAGGCCCGTGAATGAAAAACGAAATTTTAAACGAGCCGAACAGGCCGGGCTGACCAAAATTTCCCAAAAGGCCCCGCCCATGAGAGCCACGGGGTGCCGCCACGTAATTTTATTAAAGGACTGGAACTCATAGTCCCAATGTGGCTAAATTGGGTCCCAAACTGGGAATTTCTTAAATTTTTGGGTGACATGAGCTCCACCACGATATTTTATATATGCGCGGTACGGGATATTCTCCGTAATTTTATTAAAGGTCCGGATACTCTTCAAAATATGATAATTTTTTTTTCATAAACGGAGACCCACCGCGATATTTTTCCTCAAATGACAGGGTGCCAAATGTCTCGCGACAGACAAAGTACTGTCGCAGCGATTTTTGGGGCAGGCCCGCCCAGTATTCCTCATTTATGTGAGAGAAAGGGGGCACACACTAAGAAAAGTTGAACTTTGGAAACCAAAATTCTACTTTTTTGTATTTTTGTATACATCTCGATCCCTACCTCGGTGACAGCCGTGAGAACCAGCAGTTTCCCAGAAGTGGAGAGTTCGCCAACGTTGGAGTTCATCGCCTGGGGGAAGAGAGGCCAACGCTCGCGCAGCACCCACGCTGGCAAGTCTCCTGGAAAATAATAATACGAGTTTTGTATAAAAAAAAAGTTCTTACCGGCTTCGCCACTGAAGGAAAAGTAGCCGTCGTCTTTGCACACTACTACTTGAGTTCCGCTTTCCCGAATCTTCTCCGGCACCGATTGGGGCGCCGCAGCCACAAATCTCACCTGAAAATCTTGTTTGAGAGATTGAGAGAGAGAGAGAGAGAGAGAGAGAGAGAGAGGGAGAGAGGGAGAGAGAGAGAGAGAGAGAGAGAGAGAGAGAGGAAGAGAGAGAGAGGGAGAGAGAGAGAGAGAGAGAGAGAGAGAGAGAGAGAGAGACCAACCTTGGAGAAGAGGCTGTCGGCTGAGGCCACAAATTGGTCGTAGAGCTCTCCCTTCTGCTCACCGATAAAGAGGAAGAAGGGGTCCTGTTTCGACTTCTTTTTCATCTAAAACGTAAATTTAGTATATTTATAAAACATAAAGAGAACCCAGAGCTAAAGGCCACCACAAGGTTTCAATCTATCACGACTTCACTTAAAGGTCTGTTCCAGCCTCGTAGTCAAACCACGACAAATTATCAACTACTTGGCAACTTTGTCGTGGTGGGACCACGAGGCCGTTTTGAGACAACTGATTTTAGAAAAAAAAAACACACAGTAAAAAAAGTACAGCTACGTGGTTGTTTTCTCCTACCAATATTTTTCTTAAATAACTTTCTTGAATAAATTATAGTACTCCAACTATTTAAAAAGACTGGCTACTTGGGTCTCGCCGCCATGTTCTTGAAATATGGAAAACCATTGCTAGACGGGGAGCGTGTGGGGTATTCGTTACGTAAGCCCCCCAATGTGTTTAATTTTTGTTACTATTTTCAACTAAAGGCCGAAATACGTAGGTACCCCAAGCACCGCACCTATGTTGAAAACTGTTGGTCCCACCACGATATTTTCAGAAAGGACTGGTTCAGAGTAGGGCTGCTAGGGTCCCACCACGATAATTTCTTGAACTGGATACAAGGTGGTTCCACGGTTGATTAGGGTGCCATCGCTACATTTTGATTAGGGTCCCAGCGCGACATTTCAACCGATGGGAATTTATAAGATACTTAATTTTAAACGTCTCTTAGATCTTTAAAACACTTCGTTATTGTTGTCATTTCATTGCAAAAAGACAAAATTGCCAGTTTCGTGCTTTCATGCTCCAGAGGTTCTGCAACGAAGTTACCTAGCTTGATGCCATAATCAGTTAAAGGACTAATTGATCGGTAGTTTGTCACAATAATTTAAAGGACTGGTACAACTTCATTACCTATTCAGACCTTTAAAATCAAACGCCTTTCACATAGGCCTTTAAATTTATATGAAGAACAAGAAGGACCATTACGGGCCGGCCCGGACTTATTGATCCAGTTCCACAATAACAAAATAGTCCTTTAAAACTCACATCTGACAGGCCGACGGCGTTGACTTTCTCCACAACAGCTGCCGCACACTTCTCGGCAAAGTTGACCAGGGCCTCCTTGGACCGCTCGCCGTGGAATTCCACAACTTTACCGTAGCGGAAGCTGAAATAGTCCTTTAAATCAAACAATCGAATGTGATATTTAAAAAAAAAACTCGAGAAAATCAATACTCACAACAAAATGGTGGGGTAGCCTCGGATCTCCATCGATTGGCAGGCAGTGGGGAATCTGGAAAATCGATTTTTAGTAATTTAAAGTGATAATTTACAAAATAATAAAGAAAATATGCTAAATTACCGTGTGCAGTCCATTTTGGCCACCCGGACGGGGATATTCTTGTCCTGGAACGCGTGGCCCAGGTGCTCCCATGTCGGAGTGAGACGTTTGCAGTGGGCACACCAGGGAGCGTAAAACTGAAAGAAATCGATAAAATTAATTAAAAAGGACCTTTAAATTTGATTGTAAACATTCCTTTAAACCTTTTCGCGCCAAAAAAACAACACAACTGGCGGGAATTCGAAATTTAAGCTTTGTAGCTTCACGAAATCGCTTTTTCTGACCGGAAACGCTATTTTGAAGCTATGCCCGCGCAGATTAAGAAATACCATTAAAAAGTGGTGGAAATTAACAAACCTTGACAATCCATAATCCCTCGTCCTTGACTTCCAAAAATCGCTCATTCAGATCTATCACGACGGTCGGAGGATTCGCAGTCGATCCAATATGAAGGAAGTAGAATAATAGGGCTAGAAACATCGAAAATGGAGAAGACATGCCAGCCGGAGGGTGGCAAGTGGCAGGTGGCTGGTAATTGCCGCACGGCTCCACGAGCACTCGGTGAGTAATCGTGGCGGGACCGTGTTTACAACAAGGTGTTTACCACAGAACTTGTTTTTCACAGATAAAACGCGAAAACCTGGCCGTTTTTTCTTTATATTTTTGTTAAACTTTTCAATTCAATGTTTTTTCAGGATGGCTAGTGAAGAAAGAATAGTGAAGAATTTTGGTGACCTCTCTGTCTCTGTCTCTGTCTCTGTCTCTGTCTCTGTCTCTGTCTCTGTCTCTGTCTCTGTCTCTGTCTCTGTCTCTGTCTCTGTCTCTGTCTCTGTCTCTGTCTCTGTCTCTGTCTCTGTCTCTGTCTCTGTCTCTGTCTCTGTCTCTGTCTCTGTCTCTGTCTCTGTCTCTGTCTCTGTCTCTGTCTCTGTCTCTGTCTTTGTCTCTGTCTCTGTCTCTGTCTCTGTCTCTGTCTCTGTCTCTGTCTCTGTCTCTGTCTCTGTCTCTGTCTCTGTCTCTGTCTCTGTCTCTGTCTCTGTCTCTGTCTCTGTCTCTGTCTCTGTCTCTGTCTCTGTCTCTGTCTCTGTCTCTGTCTCTGTCTCTGTCTCTGTCTCTGTCTCTGTCTCTGTCTCTGTCTCTGTCTCTGTCTCTGTCTCTGTCTCTGTCTCTGTCTCTGTCTCTGTCTCTGTCTCTGTCTCTGTCTCTGTCTCTGTCTCTGTCTCTGTCTCTGTCTCTGTCTCTGTCTCTGTCTCTGTCTCTGTCTCTGTCTCTGTCTCTGTCTCTGTCTCTGTCTTTGTCTCTGTCTCTGTCTCTGTCTCTGTCTCTGTCTCTGTCTCTGTCTCTGTCTCTGTCTCTGTCTCTGTCTCTGTCTCTGTCTCTGTCTCTGTCTCTGTCTCTGTCTCTGTCTCTGTCTCTGTCTCTGTCTCTGTCTCTGTCTCTGTCTCTGTCTCTGTCTCTGTCTCTGTCTCTGTCTCTGTCTCTGTCTCTGTCTCTGTCTCTGTCTCTGTCTCTGTCTCTGTCTCTGTCTCTGTCTCTGTCTCTGTCTCTGTCTCTGTCTCTGTCTCTGTCTCTGTCTCTGTCTCTGTCTCTGTCTCTGTCTCTGTCTCTGTCTCTGTCTCTGTCTCTGTCTCTGTCTCTGTCTCTGTCTCTGTCTCTGTCTCTGTCTCTGTCTCTGTCTCTGTCTCTGTCTCTGTCTCTGTCTCTGTCTCTGTCTCTGTCTCTGTCTCTGTCTCTGTCTCTGTCTCTGTCTCTGTCTCTGTCTCTGTCTCTGTCTCTGTCTCTGTCTCTGTCTCTGTCTCTGTCTCTGTCTCTGTCTCTGTCTCTGTCTCTGTCTCTGTCTCTGTCTCTGTCTCTGTCTCTGTCTCTGTCTCTGTCTCTGTCTCTGTCTCTGTCTCTGTCTCTGTCTCTGTCTCTGTCTCTGTCTCTGTCTCTGTCTCTGTCTCTGTCTCTGTCTCTGTCTCTGTCTCTGTCTCTGTCTCTGTCTCTGTCTCTGTCTCTGTCTCTGTCTCTGTCTCTGTCTCTGTCTCTGTCTCTGTCTCTGTCTCTGTCTCTGTCTCTGTCTCTGTCTCTGTCTCTGTCTCTGTCTCTGTCTCTGTCTCTGTCTCTGTCTCTGTCTCTGTCTCTGTCTCTGTCTCTGTCTCTGTCTCTGTCTCTGTCTCTGTCTCTGTCTCTGTCTCTGTCTCTGTCTCTGTCTCTGTCTCTGTCTCTGTCTCTGTCTATTTCTCTCATTTTCTCATTTTAGACCCTCGCTTGCCGCTCCCAGTACTTCAAAAAGTTGTTTATCGGAGAATTCGCAGAGGTAGCTTGAAAGTAGTCTTCAATTTCTATTACTTTCAGAAAGACAAAGATCGTATCGAAATCGAAGCAGACCCGTCTTTTTTCGAGCACGCGATGCAGTTTATATATTGCGGCCGTAGCCTAAAAGACGATTTCTTTAGGTGCAACTGCAATAATTTTCCCGAAGGTGTTTTTTAAAAGTTTAAGTTAAGCATATGTATTCAAAGTTTTCTGGGAAAATGCAACAGATCTTTGGGATACATTGGACCGATTTGATATAGACAACAGATCGGAATATTTCGTAAAGAATTTAAAAGACTTTTTGTGTCCTACGGTAGGTAAACGATTGATACATTTTTTTTATTTCCAGCCCCTTGGAAAGATATATCTTATTGGAGAAAGAGAGTACAGGTACACAGATGAAAAAGCGCTAAGATGCAAATATTGTGTTATCAGAATATTGTTTGCAAATTCGCGTATAGCTGTCGCCAAATTGAAATCGTGCCAATAAATTTAGACAGTTCAAGTGATGCTCTGTTGATATGAAAAATTCGTAGTCTAATCATAATCGACAGAGCATGCTTTGCATGTTTCCGCAATTAGCATATGATTTCATTTTGGCGACAGCTATAATATTGAGATTCAGGCAAGTTGACCGTAACAGCGGAAAAGTATTGTCATTAAGGGTCTCCCGGAATCAGATGCCCAGTCAATTAAAGATGCCTTCCAACTATGTAAAGAGCATAATATTGCCTTAGACTTCAATGTATCGTCCTTGATCAATGACGTGTGTGTTGAGCACAAAATATCAGGGTTATTAGTGCGATGATAGCGGTGGTAATGCTCACTTTGTTGTACTCTCTCGAATTCCCATTGAAAAGTTCTAATAAAAGAGTTTTTTTAATACAACCTGTTGATTAAATGGAGGGGAAATTAAGAATTTCAATGGAGAAGAGTCGCCACATAGTCATAACCAATGTCATCCACGTTTTGGTTTCATGACCAAGTGGCTAAGAGGTGGGACTGGCAATCCAGAGTTCGATCCACCGTCGACAAAACTTTTTTGCCGTAATTGTTTTATGTAACTTTTACGCTAGAGGTACATGTTATGTGCATAGTCAGTGTAAAACTTTTATTTTCTAACGTTTAGAAATTTTGAAAACCCTCGGACCGTGCCGAGTTATTTTTTTTTCGGAGAGCGGCCCGACCCTGAGCCATCCTTGCACACCAAGCAACCAAAGTTCGATCCCGGTCGGTGCACTAAATTATTTTTCTATAGCAAACTTCGAATTTGTTCAAATAGGGAAAGAGATTATAAGAGAGTTTATAGGGATTTTAAAATTTTCGCTAAAATTTTAAATTGTCAAGTTTATAAACCGGGCCGAAACCTGGCAGGCCGCCACTTTTTTGGCCGGCGCGACCCCGCGCGGGCCGGCCCTTTGTGGCCCGCGGTCCATCCCTTCCGGTGTTTATTATGGTACGCGTGTGTGTAAGCATGTGTGTGTGTGTGTGTGTGTGTGTGTGTGTGTGTGTGTGTGTGTGTGTGTGTGTGTGTGTGTGTGTGTGTGTGTGTGTGTGTAAGTGTGTGTGTATGTGTGTGTGTGGGTGGTCAAATTGCCCTGAGTCCGCCACGTGACCTGCACTCTCTCGTTTTCCCTTTCTATGCGGCCGCAGGCCGCCTTACGACCATTCGGGAGGAGAAGCTTCCGACGAGCGGCCGAAGGCCACGAGAAGCCAGTGAGGACCGCCGAAGGCGGGCCGTAACTCCTGGTCATAGTATGTACAATTTGTCTAGACTGTAAGTGAAGTGTCACAGTGTTTATGGTTTAATTAGGTGCTAAACGTGTACCCCTCGACAATCCTACTTTGGCCGAAAATGAGCCACGCCCCTTTTGTAGCTGAATATTTTGTTGTAATAATGGGAAATTTGAATAACAACATCAGCATAATCTCACTCATTTCTAAGATAGGTTACTAATTCCAATTCTTATAACGGCGTGGTTGTTCGGTGTCACTTTTCGTTGGCACCGGTTTCTTCAAAGCACTGATTAGATCGATGAGTTCAGCGGGGGTGAGTTTTAATGGAACGGGTAGGAGGTCATGGAACTTGCGTAGACAAGTAGCAATTGTCTTTGGATTGGAGATTCTATTCTAAAAACTGCTTTTGTAAATGACTGAGTCGCAGCAAACCGCAACACTTCGAAGGTTGTAGTGCATTCCAAAAATACGTTTGTTGGCGCATTCTAAGCAGTCATGTTTGCTACACCACTTCGAGAGGAGCAGATCTTCGATAAATCGGTAGGGGAGATTGTAGAAATCGAAAAGCTGCATGATATCGGGCATACGCTTCCAGAAAACTTAAAAGTCATTTTAACCAAATACTTTAACCACGTACGAGTAACATGCTCCCAATACTTGTTGTTGTTGCTACAGCTCAAAAAAGAAACAGTATCCTCGATGCTGTTATTGTAGAGGACGTCCATAACATCTTTGAATGCGGTTGCATCAACGTATATTTCAAGTCGGTCCTTAGTTGCCTAAACCATTGGTACATTGGATATACGCACACGCACACACACGCACACACGCACACACGCACACGCACACACGCGCACACGCACACACGCACACACGCACACACGCACACACGCACGCGCACACGCACACACGCACACACGCACACACGCACACACGCACACACGCACACACGCACACACGCACACACGCACACACGCACACACGCACACACGCACACACGCACACACGCACACACGCACACACGCACACACGCACACACGCACACACGCACACACGCACACACGCACACACGCACACACGCACACACGCACACACGCACACACGCACACACGCACACGTATATATAGATATCGCCAAACGAGCATCCTGCCAAAAACGGCCTTAAAGGGCTCGTAAGGGGCCTTTTCAGAATCGCATGCTAATGAAGACTTGGCAAGCATTTTGCGCACGGCCGTAGTCTGGAGCGGTGTTCGGAAAAATTATTTCAATTGAAATGGCTCGATTAGCATACGTTCCATTTCCAATCAGAAAAGCCTTACGGGCCCTTTAATGCAGCAGTCGTGCGATACTCAGGCGGAAATAGTATGCGAGAAGCGCAGACGCAGAGTAAAAGCGGCTTTTAAAAGCCGATGCTCGTTTGGCGACAGCTATATACACACGTATTACCTCATCATATGAACCAAAGAACATGGCCGTGAAGACGGGAGAATAAAGGGCAAGGAACTGAAAAAAAATCAGTTTTCTGCCTTTCCACTAACACCTCTCTCTAGAAATTTTTTAACGACAAAATTAAGAAAATTTTCGCTTTCCACGCTTGATTTTCAATTTTTTGAATTTTGATCTCTCCGTCGTACCTGTTTATGAACTCGGAATTCTGTGTTTCCTATAACTAGAGTAACGTCCGACGGTACACACTTTTCCTGTTCGTAATTGATAACAGATTCCAACTCTTCTTTCATAGGGATGGTAACCTCTTTCGCCCAACTTTGCCTAAAAATAAACCAATCGAGAAACTGGGAAAATTTCTTACGCTCCATTGCCCCTACTAACTTTCCCGTCGAGCATGTTGGAAAGGACAGCTGGTGCTATATGGAACTGGGGCAAATCGATGTCGGCATCGGTTGAGAGAAGCGTGAGTACGCTTATCAACGTATCCTCAGATGTTTTGCTTCGCTTCTGAAAAAATTTGTTTTCCTTAATCACACAGCAAATATTTACGATAATGTTGTTCCAGTTGAAGTAGAACGCGATCAAGTTAAAAGGAGCGCAGCCGAGACATGTTGCATCCCCACAGTTGACAAGGGAGAAGTATCCCTCTATGATCGGCCGAACGATATCAATCACTCCGAACTTTTCGGCAATTTTCACTTCGCTTGAAAACCAAACCCAAGTTTCTGAAGTTTTTGTGAAAAAAACGCTTTATACATTCAAAATATATTCTCATTTACATATACACGCGCACACGCACGCACACACACACGCACGCACGCACACACGCACACACGTACACACGCACACACGCACACACGTACACACGCACACACGCACACACACTCACACGCACACATGCACACACGCACACACGCACACACGCACACACGCACACACGCACACACGCACACACGCACACACACTCACACGCACACACGCACACACGCATACACACTCACACGCACACACACTCACACGCACACACGCACACATGCACACATGCACACACGCACACACGCACACACGCACACACACTCACACGCACACACGCACACACGCACACACGCACACACGCACACACGCACACACACTCACACGCACACACGCACACACGCACACACGCAAACTCACAATCACAATCACACTCACCTTTAACTTCGCGGACAATTCCCTCATCATTTATATCATTATAAACACTAAAAAAAATTGCATTAATGTTTAGTAGAAAGACCCACTCGCAAATCATTGGCTCACTTTTAAATCTCTGTTCGTAAAGCATATTCATCATGCTGATGATGTGCTCGGGATCTTCTTCGAGTGGAATCCAGACCTTTTCATTCTAAAAACTTTAAAACTACAAGTATGAAAAGTCTAACCTTGGCGGAAGATTCGTAAGCAGAAAATATTTCCTTGAAAGTGGTGGACCTTGTAGCCAAGAACTAAAAAAACGTTTAAGAAAGGAATTAAACTCACAGATCGGTGTGCGTGGATTTTGTCTTCTCCGATCATGAATACAACGTCAGACGTTTCTTTATCTCTATAGTAGTATTCTCGAGGAACCGTCACCGAATCGTCTGCTGCTACAGCGTCTGACATACCCTCTACTGAAAAAAGCTTTATTTCAAAAACTAAAAAGCGCAGCAAGCGCAGAAAGAAGCGGTTCTGCGCATCCCAATTGGGTGTGGGAACAGTTGGGTGTGTGAATAGTGTGAGTGTGAGTGTGAGTGTGAGTGTGAGTGTGAGTGTGAGTGTGAGTGTGAGTGTGAGTGTGAGTGTGAGTGTGAGTGTGAGTGTGAGTGTGAGTGTGAGTGTGAGTGTGAGTGTGAGTGTGAGTGTGAGTGTGAGTGTGAGTGTGAGTGTGAGTGTGAGTGTGAGTGTGAGTGTGAGTGTGAGTGTGAGTGTGAGTGTGAGTGTGAATGTGAGTGTGAGTGTGAGTGTGAGTGTGAGTGTGAGTGTGAGTGTGAGTGTGAGTGTGAGTGTGAGTGTGAGTGTGAGTGTGAGTGTGAGTGTGAGTGTGAGTGTGAGTGTATGTATGTATGTGCGTGTGTGTGTGTGCGTGAATGTGTGTGTGTGTGTGTGTGTGTGTGTGTGTGTGTGTGTGTGTGTGTGTGTGTGTGTGTGTGTGTGTGTGTGTGTGTGTGTGTGTGTGTGTGTGTGGTGATGTGTTGTGTAGGTACGGCTGCGCCTCCTTGCGGCCGTAGGACGCGTGTTGGTACGGCCGCAGGCACCTACCCCCTGGTATGTGAAAAGAATCCAAATCGTGGTAGAAAAAGGGTCATAAAAAGGGTGAAGGGTAATAAAAAAAAACACAAAATTGATGACTGGGGCAAACATCTTTGCAAATGCGTTTGGACAACTGTGGCTGTCGTTATCTATGTTTGAAAGACAGCAAACTAAGCTGCTCTCACGCACTCCCATTTCGAACGCTATTTCTTCATCTCAAATTCAATGAATGTTCACTTCCTACAGTCATAATCACTTTGGCCGCTAAGTAGACCAAATCGAAAAGAGACAGGATTAGACTATGTAGAGTGACTCTCTCCATCCATTTGCTTAAATGAACATTGCTCTTCTGGCCATAGCTGTCGGCAAATCGGTATCTATTGAAAAACCGTCCTTCATGAGCAGTCAGCCGGCATTTTCACGCACGCTGCTAACCTCTCGCCGGTTACGATTACCTGTGGTGCCCCATTCAGCTGAGCCGCCGATCTCGTACGGGTGTTCGCTACGGTTCGCCACACTGCAGACGCCCGTGCATTAAGGACTGCAAGTGATTCAAATCTAACTAGCGTCAACGCAAAACGCGATGACCGTCGCCTGCATTGACTTAAAATCGCGTCGAGCCTTATATCTGGAAAACTAGACATTTGCAACCCAAACATTTATATATTTTCTTGATGAGAGCGTTTAAGACAGCGTCTCTGTTAAACTCGGGCAGGCCATTTTCTTTGGAAAAAGTTGGCAGTCGCTAACGAGGGAAGTGCACCAACTCGTCTTGATAGAATCGAAATCGGTCGATTGGGCATTGTAAGGGACCCCAAGGGCTACCCAAAACTGTTTTCAAAAAGTGCCAACTCGGCTCCGTTTTCGAGCAACTGATTTGCATTCTAATTATCACCCAAAGTTGACAAAGAGCAAACATCGGCAAGTTGGCCGAGTGGTCTAAGGCGCCAGCCAAAGAATGTTTTTTGGCATTGTGCTGGTTAGAGTCCTTTTTCAGAAAATCTTTTTGCTTTTCTTTGTTTGATTCACTCTTGAAACTTGATTTTTAAAAAGATTTTCAAGCTGTTCCATTGTGCGAGAAAGAAACATTTTTTCTTACATTTGTATTTTGCTTCATATTATTAGGTATGAGATTAATGTAGATTGATATAATAAAGAAAGAGTCCAACACAGAAAAGCAAAAAGGTTTTCTGAAAAAGGACTCGAACCAGCACAATGCCAAAAAACATTCTTTGGCTGGCGCCTTAGACCACTCGGCCAACTTGCCGATGTTTGCTCTTTGTCAACTTTGGGTGATAATTAGAATGCAAATCAGTTGCTCGAAAACGGAGCCGAGTTGGCACTTTTTGAAAACAGTTTTGGGTAGCCCTTGGGGTCCCTTACAATGCCCAATCGACCGATTTCGATTCTATCAAGACGAGTTGGTGCACTTCCCTTGTAAGAATTGGTCCAAAATTGGTCTGTAATCTTCCTAGGTCCCATGTAGGCCATTTTGAAACTTTTAGGTCAATATCTTTTAGATCAATTTTTTGACTCGGGTTACGATAGAGTACTGGAATTTTTCAAAATTGATCAAAATGACTGAAAATATGTTTATCTGATAGCTTATGCAGTGGATAGATCAAATCTGTCACTCAAAATTGTCGTGCGCTTCTACATAGGCGTCGTAAAACCTAGAAAAAGTGAAATTTCGCGTTTAAAACTGCTGTTTTCGCATTTTTCGACCTTTGGCATAAAAGTTGCGCAAAATGGCAGTATCACGGTTGAATTCTCCGTGTTTTTGCGCATATTAAAAAAAGCCCGAAAAACTCCGTTTCCTTCATAACGAAAATCATGAATTTTTCCATCGATTTGATCAGAAAAAAAAATCAAATTTGGTATGTCAATAATATATTTTGCTCGAAAGTTGAACCAAACATGACAAAACCCTTAAACTGTCATTTTGATGCATGGTGAAAATGTTTTCTGCTGGTTGAGCGCAAAAAATATTTTTGACACATGGAAGGCTGCCTCCTGCGGCTGGCACCCGTACGAAATCGGCGGCTGCACCCATAGAACTCATTCCAACGACTTAGAGATGTGGAAAGGGTAGATTTAAAGATTTTTTTTCGATTCTTTGGCTTTTTCCTTGAAAATGAAAGTCAACATACGCTCATGGAGTGCTACAGTAATTAAACCACCTACAGCAACCCCGTGAAGGCCATTAAGCAATCCAGAAATGTCTTAGAACATGTCACGTAGCCCTAATTCAGCAAACTATCCATCCCGCAATTAGTATATTTCTCACACAGCGGTGAGAAATTCAAGTTTGCGGGGTTTGCAAATCCCGAATTTAACACGTTTGTATCCTGACGTATCACCCTACGTGTTCAAACATTGCTCAAGTGTGTTTCTCTTTTCTCATCCTGTTTGGAAATGTTTGGGAAAGCCCCTAGAAACCTTAAATATTTGGAACGCTTTATGAAATTTGAAATTTAGCATCCCTCGCCGTAAAACATGCGGTTTATGGGACTTTTAGTCCTTGAAGAACCGAAAATGGGCATTTTGGCGAATTAATCAATTTCAGAGCTATGGTCCCGCCGCGAAAGGGATAGATCACAACCTCAAGCCGTGAGAAAGCGCGCATTATTAGGAGAGCGCAGATTTGATCGCCAAAATAGCGTCTGAACAATGCCCCCTTTTTTTTGATTCAGTAAATTGAATCATTTTCCAGTTTCATACCAAAATGAGCGTATATATGAGCGCATGAAGCCTATTGACAAAATTATCTTTTAAAGAGCGCGCCACTCTTGCCTCTCTCAATTTCCCGCACTCTCTCGTCTTTCTCTGTTATGTATACTATAGCTGTCGCCAAACCGGCACCCTGCCAAAAACGGCCTTAATGCAGCAGCCGTGCGATACTCAGGCGGAAATAGTGTGTGAGAAGCGAAGACGCAGAGAAAAAGCGGCTTTTAACCGCTGATGCTCGTTTGGCGACAGCTATAACTTTATGCACTAAAACCTCAAACACAGACGGGAAACCAGCGTTATGTTCCTAAAATGAACATACTCATGCAATCAATGAAACTAATATTTATTTGATAGCTTATGCAGTGAATAAATATAAGCAATCACTCAATGAACGAAAATGTCGTCTGTCGTCTGTCGTCTGTCGTCTGTCGTCTGTCTCTGTCTCTGCCTCTGCAACTCGAACATTAAACGAAGGGACCATGACCCTACTGATCATTGACTTTATTTGAAAACCCTGTTATTTTTTCTTCTGGTAGGTCAAAAAAAATTTGACTTTCCAAAAGTGGATTTTTTGTTTGTCGTGTCGATGAAAAATTGAATTTCTTGGGCGACTTGCGTCATTATGGGGGGAGAGAGACCGTTAACTTTTATATATTCATTTAATGCAAAAACCGTGTAATTTAAATGTTTTTTGTTCAAATTTTGTCCGTCTTGTAACTCAATGGTCGAAAAATGCGAAAACTGCGCTTTCAAGTGCAAATTTTCATTTTTTTTTTCTTTTTTTTTTCTTTTTTTTCATGGTTGGTCCTGCGCGGAGCTACACAATTAAGACGTTTGAAATAGAAAAACCTGAAGCTATTGGAAAAACACCACATTCAATTTTTTCGACCAATTTTTCAAAATTACTATACCACACCGTAAGGTAAAAATTCGATTTTCACGTAACCCACTTGGACAGCAGAATTTTTCCAGAAATGGTGTTTTTCGTTCAGCACCAAACACTTATTTTCAACATGACACAAGATAAAGCCTTCATTCCAGCCATAGAGTGAGGGTTTGAGTTAACCGAAACATGCATGATAAAAGCGTGCTGTCTTTTCAGAAAAGTGTCATTGTATGTATTACTCACATAATAGCACTATAGTCTGTATCCAAGGGACGGTTTTTAGACTTTCGGGCAATCTTGAAAAATTGCATTCCGAAGGCATCGCATCTGTGCGGCCGCAGGCCGCCATACTCCCATTGGAGGGACGAAGTCCCCGACAAGCGGCCGAAGGCCGCGATGAGCCAGGAGTAAGGACCGCAGAAAGCGGGCTCCTGGTAACATATTACATTTGTCGATAAATGACACGTTATATCCGTGAAATAACCGCGAAACAGAATCCAATTATCGATGTGAAGTTCGCCAGACGTCATTTACTTTCCTGATTGCAAGGTAATATCCTTTCAGCGCAGAAATAGGTTTTTATAAGTTGCTCCAGACCACCTGCAGTCTACTATTCCAATTGATATGGCTGAATTCGCTGAACTCGGAAGCACTATTTCTCGTTCTCTCGCTGCTATCTTAAATTTATTCATCGTCTTTCGTCTTATATGGTGTCGCGAACAATGCAAAAGATTTCATCTATTTCTCGCAATTGGGTCCGCATCTGACTTCATTCAAAATTTGCATATGGAAAAAATTGGCCAATTGTGGAGACAAGAAGCATTTCGACTTATGATTGTTTTCGACATTTTTATATATATTTTGGTATATTTGACTAGGGTTTGTCACATATTTACGGCATTGTCTTGGAAAGAACTGCTCGTAGAGTAAGTTTTAAGAAACATAGCTCTAAGTTAGAGCCTCTAACTAGGAAATGCCATAATTCCGTATTTTATGTCGAGCCGAACATGTGAAGACCCAAATTTTGCAAGATGGGGAACCTGAATTGTTCCTTTGCCTATGGATTGAACCTTTCGAGTGGATTGAACATTTCAACAACATCCCCCCCCCTAAGACGTAAGGGGGACTAGAATGGATACTCTAAGAAAATGGGGGGGGGGGGGGGTTGGATTAGACCTTTCCTAACAGTATCATGAGACTGGATTAGACATTTTCTCACGGGGATGGGGGGCTAGATGGGACAATCCCCAAATGATAGGGCGGTTGAATGGGACCCTCCACTAACAATAAGAATATAGGGGGGGGGGGGTAAATTGATCCGTTCTACAATAGGATAACGGGAGCTAAATTGGGCCTTCCTAGGCCGGGTTGACCGTTTTTCCAGGAGGATAGTGAGTCAACTGAACTTTCCAATAAAACGATAAGGGGGGGGGGGCTAGATCTAGTCATCTGGTTGGGGGAATGGACTGTTTCCCTCAAGATGATGGGGTACTTTATCGGACCTGTTCCTAAAAGGATAGGGGAATTAGAACTTCCCCTAAGAAGATAATTGGAGCTAAATTAGGTTACCCATTAAGAAAATAGAGAGGGGGGGGGGGTTGAATTCAACCTTCTCCCAAGATGGCAGGGGGACTAGTTTGACCTTTTACCAAAAGAATAGGTGGACTGGATTTTCCCTTCCACCAGGATAGGGAGAGTGGATTAGAACATCCACTAAGAAGATATGGGGGCTTGGTTGGACCTTTTACAAAGAGGATTGGGGACTGGATTGTAAGATTTCCCTGACACGACAAGGGGGGTAGAATGCACCTTCACTTAAGAAGATGGGGGGGGGGGGTTGATTTGGACTTTAACAAAAAAGCAAAAAAAATGATAGGGGACTCGTTATGACGGACAACTGGATTGAACACTTTCCGACGACAAGGGGGGGGGCTAGATTGAAACATCCCCCAAGAGGAAAATCGAACATGCATGAAGAAGTGGGGGGGGGGGGGGTTGGAAAATTCCCCAAGAGGATAGGGGGGTGGGGTTGATTTGATCTTCCGCTAAGAGAAAAGGGGGGGGGGGTTGGATTGGACCAAGAGAATAGAGAGACTTATTGGTTAATCAATAAAGCTGGTCAATAAATAAAGCACTAGGCAATTAGCTGGCGCAGTTAAATAGTGCCAAAAGCGGTTCGTTTTCGAAAAAAAAAGCGACTCGGGCGCAGAAACCGAAAGCAAGTAATTACAAAAAAGTGGCCGATTGGCGCCTGGTTTAGTTTGACTTTTTGCTAAATGCTATTACAAAAATGCAATTCGGCGCGTCTTCGTGGCAGGACCTTTTCTTTTCATCCAACTTTTTCAGAACATCTAAACTTCATCTGTTTTTGAAGTACAGTACCTATTTCTCCTTTGGTGCAGTTGTTCTACAACTTTTATATAGCTTATTTTATCTTCAAATCACTCTTCAGGACGTAATCACTGATTTTACTTATGCAGTGAGTTATAAAGCGAAATGGGACAACATTGCGTATTGCATTTTCGGGCCTTTTTATCTTTTTTGAAATTTCATGTGTTTATTGCCTTATTTTGAAGAAAACGATAAAAAATATTCCTCAAAATCGATAATATCGATCGGTGTTATAATCTCGTTAGAACGAAAATGGCGTACGCAATGAAAAATAGCGTCTGACCCAAAATGGGGTACGCAATGACAGCTTATATGCCCTATTTCAGTTACTGTACAACATTTGGGTAACTATAATCAGTTTTTTGAATTGGTTCGCCCTCGGCTTTTGTCTCTATAAAGTTTTGAAACTTCCAACATCCAAATTCAGCCAAGCTACTGTAAAAGGTTACAGAAAAGTTGCACTCGGTTTGGGAATAAAGGTTATTATTATATTTGATATCAAAAAATCCTTTATTTAGACTTTATTAATCAGTTTGGTGCTCCTCTGTGAGCTTTTTTCGATTGTATTCACTTTAATGGAAGCGACATCATTGGCGCATTTTGTCCTAAAGGTGCTATTTTGGAAAAATTTGATGTTCACGTTGGATTTTTTTAGTTTTATTCGATAATGTTTGGTTGGAATTGTATGGCACAGGCGATAGTAGTTATTTGGATGTTAAGTGGATTACTACTGAATTTTCAAATTTTTCGTCAAACTCAAATGGTTGTTTTTAGTACTACAACATATGATAGAAGACCATCGCGATTTGTATAAAAACTATTTGTAATGTAAATGTTTTTGTACATGAATTAATTAATTATCACGCTTGCACGCACACTCACAGTCACACTCACAGTCACACTCACACTCACACTCACACTCACACTCACACTCACACTCACACTCACACTCACACTCACACTCACACTCACACTCACACTCACACTCACACTCACACTCACACTCACACTCACACTCACACTCACACTCACACTCACACTCACACTCACACTCACACTCACACTCACACTCACACTTACACTCACACTCACACTCACACTCACACTCACACTCACACTCACACTCACACTCACACGCGTGCTTTCCACGTCCAAAACTATTATGAGTAGTTGGGTGGCCCTATTTCTCAGCTGAACAATGCAACTCTTCAATCGC
>OZ059902.1:17468596-17526096 GCA_964057215.1 Oscheius myriophilus
CAAACTACAATTGCATCCAACCCATCTAGTTCATTTCCGTCATCCAAAACAATTCCATTTTCCGTAATTTCTAAAATTTTACCATGAGATCCTTAAAATTCACTCTTACCAGTTACATGAGCTGAGAATTGGGTAATATTCTTGGGTAGCACTGGGTACTGAGCCCGTTTTCCAATGAAAAGAACCTAAAATTCAAAGATTTTATAAAGAAAAATCAGAAAAGTATCACTTCGGTAGCCGTTTCCGCCAATTGAAGTGCAATATCGATGCCTGAAGGTCCCGCACCGATTACAGCCACACGCAGTCCTTTAAAATCGCCGGCGCGGCGGTAATCATGGCTGTGGATCAGTTTTCCTAAAATTTCAATGATTTTCAATTGAAAAAAAATATGGAAAATCACCTTTAAACTTGTCCGGATTGAAAGGAATCCTAGGTTGGACATAGTGTCCATTGCAGACGAACACGGCGTCGAAGATTTCAACTTTGATTTCTGTTTCATGGAGTGACGTCACTTGCCAGCGGTCTTCTTGGGGTTCTACGTGGGTTACTGTAGTGTTGAAATGGATGGGAAGGCCAATGGAGTAGGTTTTTAGGTAGTCGAGGACCTGAAGAGCATGTTGAGATAGGGGTAGATTGAGAAACAGAAACAGCAAGCTATAGAGTGAGGGAAAGAGAGATGGAGCGAAGGAGAGAAAGAGAGAGAGAGAAAGAGAGAGAGAGAGAGAGAGAGAGAGAGAGAGAGAGAGAGAGAGATGGAGAGGGGGCTGCCGCCCTCGTTGGAGCTGAAATTCCGCCGCGGCCTAGCGCCGATGTCCCTCAATTTGCCCATGCGCCTCGCACCCGTACCAAATCGGCGCCCCACTGCCCGGGAAACACGCCGCATGAACAACTTGTGCATCCGGCACACACTCTTCTAACGCGATGCCTTTTCACCTTGAATTTCGCTAGTCTTTAAAAAAATTATGATTTCTCTTCAAAGTTTGCTAATTGATCTTTTAATTAGTCTTTTGGAGCGTAAAATTTTTTTGCGCCGAAATTGAACCAAACTTAACAAAACACTTGAGCTTTTATTTTTCAAAAATGAATTTTTCTAATGAAATACATGAAAAATATGTGTGAAAAGACTAACGTAGAAAAAGTAAACGATTTGTTTGAAATGTAGAAAGGACCTTCAATAAAAAGTGATGAGTGAAATGAGCCAAATGAGATTTCTCTATTTTTCTTAATATTTCCAGATCTTAACAAAACAGCGAAAAGTACTTGAGTTTTTATCATGGAAAACGAATCTCCGCCTTTTTAAAAGAACTTAAAAAAAACAATTGGATAAAAATTGAATCATTGTCGTCAATCTTGCCAATTTTAAAGTTAGTGATCTATTTGTGAGATTTTTGACAATTTGTTTTTTTTTCAATCTGTTTTGTTTTAACAACTTCAACAAAAACCCGTAAATTAAATATGTATCGTAATGAAAACAACAAAAAATATAGGATCTTATAGGCGATTTGGATGAGAAAAAAGGCGGAGATTCGTTTTCCATGATAAAAACTCAAGTTCTTTTCGCTGTTTTGTTAAGATCTGGAAATATTAAGAAAAATAGAGAAATCTCATTTGGCTCATTTCACTCATCACTTTTTATTGAAGGTCCTTTCTACATTTCAAACAAATCGTTTACTTTTTCTACGTTAGTCTTTTCACACATATTGTATCTCTTTTCTATCTTTTATTAAAAAAGAAAAACGAAAGTGGCCGCAGGCCGCCTTTACTGTTGGCCGAAGGCCAACATCGATAGCGGCCGCGGGCCGCCTATATTATCGGCCAAAGGCCGTCATCGATAGCGGCCGCAGGCCGCCTTTACTATTGGCCGAAGGCCATCATTGATAGCGGCCGCAGGCCTCCTTTACTATTGGCCGAAGGCCGTCATCTATAGCGGCCGCAGGTCGCCTTTACTATTGGCCGAAGGCCATCATCGATAGCGGCCGCAGGCCGCCTTTCGGAATGTGAAGGAAAAAAGCAAAAGGGTTGACCAGTTAGGGAATCGAACCCACATGACCTTTCACGCAACAGTCCGATGCTCTAACCAATACACCACATGGCGGGTATATGATGTTCGCTCCAAATGGCTCACAAGATCGGTGCCGTTGCGCAACAGTGAAGTCAACAAAACCCCCCACAGTTTAAAGTAATAAAGTAATAGTTTGGACAAAAAACAAAAAAAGGGTAGTAGGCAATTAAAAAAATATGCTACAATCGAAAAGAATGCAAAAAACACACGTGTTTATAAGACGTCTGCGTGTTTCTGTAGGTGGATGGATAAAAACGTGAAATGTTATTGGTTATCCGAAACCTACGCAAAATTTTACCCCTGAGTATCGTTTTGGTGCAATTTTAACAACGGCAAAGGGGAAAAAACCGTCGACGAAAATTTGGTGACGGCGGCGGCGGCGGCGGACATAACCGGCGCCCATTTTTCAAAAGCGCGGTAGACTGAAAAAAGGGTTCAAATTGGTCGAAATCAACTTTTAAAAAAAGTAATCTATTCGTCTTGAGCAGTGCAACAAGCATATGATTATGAAAATTGAAAAAAATAAAAATGTAAAGCACTACGCACAAAAAACCTTTAAAAAAAGTTTGCAAACGGGAAATTTGAAAACAAATCTACCCAGCGCTTCGCGCTGGGTATAATGTTATCTTCAAAGTGCATTTTCGTTATGAATGTCACGGAGTTTTTTGGACTTTAATTTTCAAAATGTGCGCGAAACACATGAATTTCGATCCGTAGAGCGAAAAATTTGTGCAAATTTTACATCGAAAAATGCGAAAAACTGCATTTTTTAATGCAAAATATCACTTTTTCGAGATAACCCGGGTAAGAAAATGGATACTGATCTAAAAGTGAGAGAGAGAGAGAGAGAGAAGAGAGAGAGAAGAGAGAGAGGAGCTGGGGGGCTGCCGTCCCTTGTGGAGCTCAAATCCCGCCGCCTGGCGCCGATGTCCTCCCTCAAATTGCTTCTTGCGCCTCGCAAATTGTTTTCAGTGGAAAGCTGTCATTTTGCAAAGAATGTAACAATGAATGATTTTCAGACAAAACAAATCACTTTCCCACCTGGAAACTCGTCAAAAACGACGGCAACTCCTCATCGTAAGGCACTCCCTTGTACATCATCATCTCCTTCGGCAGATTTGTCTTCATTCCCTCATACATTGCAGAGTGATGTTTTGGATCATCAGACAGGACCCAAATTCCGCCCACTTGATTTGTCTGCTCAAACACCACCACTTCATGGCCTTCGGCCACGGCATGTTTGGCTGCGACGAGACCCGCCGGCCCCGCGCCAATCACCACCACTCTTTTCGGCAACATTGAGCTGAAAAAAAAATCACATTTTAATGTTTTTAAACAACAACTTTAGGAAAATACAATGAATACAATGATAAAAAGCGAAACCACACAGTTCTGTGGCAGAAAGCGTTTATAAAGCGACCAGGCGATGACCCAGGTTGATCTTTGGAGTGCAAAGATCACATGATGATGACATTTACCACCATCTCAAGTGGGAAAGTCAATAGAGGAACTGAAAGCGCTGCCAGTTGCTGATATTTGGGTTTGTCTTATCTCACAGTGTTATCTGAGTCATAAAAGTGGTGGTTGAACATGCTGTGAACGACAAGATGTGTGGTTTGGTAGGGAAATGAGAGGAGAAATGGAGAAAGAGGGCAGAAAAGTCTTTGAAACGTTTCTGAGGTCCAAAGATTACGCAATCCAGCGAAATGAGACCGAAAGTTCAGAGCGGCGGAAAGAAAAACAAGTGGTTTTGTTCTTTGGGCGCTCTTGGCACGAGAACTGGAGAGAGATAGAGATGAACTGAGAGAGAGAGAGAGAGAGAGAGAGATAAGAGAGTAACAGAGAGATGGGGACTGCCGCCCCTTTGGGCTTCAAATGCAGCCGGCGCCTGTGAAATCGCCGCCTTCGTTCATACCAATGGACATATACTAAAATTGGAACAATACAGAGAAGATTAGCATGGCCCCTGCGCAAGGATGACACGCAAATTCGTGAAGCGTTCCAAATTTTTTGATCTTTTGAAAAGAATTTAGTATACCAGCGCTTTTAATGTCCACGTCAAAAAAATCCCTGTGCAACGAACCGATCCAAGTTTTTGTAGTTTTCGAACACGTTTTTCAACATCAGGCATACAAGAGACCACTGCCGAGGATTTTCTGTCGAAACCATTTTAATGGGGTCCGCGATGCCTGTTTGTTCTCTCTCTCTCTCTCTCTCTCTCTCTCTCTCTCTCTCTCTCTCTTTCTCTATCATCTTCCTTCTTTGCATAACGTCTAGTCACGTGACGTGACTGTTAATGCGTTGCAAACCTCTCCCCCATTCCCTCATTCACCGTCTCTTCCTCCCAGCAGTCGGTCGTCATGGAGCCGTGAGCCCTTCTTTACCTCCTAAACCTCCTCTCTTCATCTTCAGAGTTTCCGAAGACATCAATCAGTTCCACTCTCCTCTTCTGCACGAGAGAGCCGATCGTGTGATGCTCACCTCCGCCTTGGAGGAGCATTAGAAGAGCAGAAAGAAGTGAATTGAATAAATAACTCAAAAGACCATTTCCGTCTATTGCCAAAAAACAGTTTGGTAGCCAGTGCTGTGCCTGTTTTGGTTGGTTTCGTTGCTCTCCATTTTTTTCTGCACCCGCCTCTCGGCATTCACGATACACAAAGACGGCGCGCCACCTGCTAACTCTTTGTCCGTTGTGGTCTAGTGGTTAGGATTTATGGCTCTCACCCATAAGGCCCGGGTTCGATTCCCGGCAACGGAATAACTCTTTTGTCTAGTGAGTTTGAACAGATTTTGGTTACTATAGCCTACCTCTCTTCATCTGCGACCCGTATTGATCTTCCAAGGCCGGAATAAAAGGCATAAAACTTTATTAACACCCGTATGTGTGAGCAAAACTACCCACTTTCCTACAAAATCATTGCCACCAGGATCGCCATCAATACACTAACTGCACTCGCAGAACTCCTCCACTTCGGCCGGAACATGGGCACTTCTCCAGCCACCTTTGGAGCCACTTCATTCGTCGTTGTCGTCTTCTCAGTGGTTGTAGTCACAGTCGTAGAAGGCGCAGTTGTGGAAGTCGAAGATGTAGCCTTCGGTGTCGTCGTAGTAGTTACTTCTTCAGTAGTTGTTGTTGTCGGTGGAGCAGTGGTAGTGGTATTTGTACTAATTGTCGTCGTAGTAGACGTCGTGGTAGTGGAAGTACTCGTCGACTCTGTTGTAGTGGATGTTGGAGTACTCTCAGTGGTCGGCGTCGTAGAAGGAGTGGATGAAGTCTTTTGACCGAAGAGGTCCATGGGACGGTACCTCTGCTTCTGAAGCTTGTACATCCTAGCCGCTTCCTCTTTGTTCTTCTTCCAGTGGGCGTAGGCATCTGAAAATAAAGAGTGAGACTGTATTTTGAGTTTCTAAGTTGTGTTTTAGAGCCTATTGGGCTCTTTCGTGACCTTTCGGTTCGTATTTAGGCGTGGTCTGGCTTACCGCCGATTTCGTCGGCTTGAGAGGTTCTTCGCAAAGTTACCTAACCCTAGAAGCCGAAAGTGTAAAAACACCGTTTGGGAAAGCAATATGAGCAGCCTGAGGCTGTAAACCTTTCTGGCTGTCGGGGAATCCTGTTGGGGTCAAATCTTCATCTCACCCCCACACCATTTGGTCCCCCGCCATTTAGTTATTTAGGAAGATGGTTTGGGAGTCGAAATTCCCGTACATTAAAGTATAAAAACAGCGGGTTATGAAAACTTATTAGGCAGTCTGATGCTATGAAACCTTCGGCAAAGCCAGGAAAATCTGTTGAAGCTAATCCTAGAATATTGCCAAGCGTACTTGGTTATCGGGAACTGTTACCGCGGCCTGAGGCTGTCAGAAAACTCGCCTCGAAAGGTTCAACTTGATAACCATGTTACAATTTCGGCAACCTCAGGCCGCGAATGGCCCTTTCATTTTGAATCTGGGAAACTAGCAATTATAGTCTGTTTCCAAAACATATTTTTTTTGCTATTCACATCAATCTTTCAAATTGTCAGTGGTTAAAAAGGAGCAAAACATGAAGGCCGCTCAAAAGTCGCCGACCTTTCTTTGGAAACAGACTATATAATGACCGATGTCGCTACGAAAAGGTTCATGAACAAAAGTTGACCAATTGTAAGAAGGCCACCAATGTTTGTTACAGTGAGGCTTCAATAGCATTTCATAGATACTGGTGCCCTCAAAAGAATTTAACCAGTTTTGAGTCATAGGATACTTAGATTCTAATTAACCGCGTTAAGGAAACTCCCTAGCAACTTTAGTATTTAGATAGAAGCCTGAAATTTTATGAAATCAAGCACAATCCGACTGCCGTAACGAAAGCGCCATTTGGTTTCCACGGCAAGAACGATTCGAAGTTTAGGATTTTTTTATCCTTGTAGAGCCTTAAATTCCAAAAATAAGCTGGATGTCATGTTCGGGGAATCGCGCGCGACTCATACCCAACCGAAATAGGCGTTCGGGCGGACAAACCTGCCCTGCTCAAAAACTAGGAAGATGTTTAAGTATTCCCCATTATTATCATTCTTCTAAATCTCTTAGAATCATTGAACTGCCTAGAAATGGAATCCTAGAGTTTCCAGATCCGTGATGTTCGACACCATTCGGTCAGTCTATTTGGGGAACGTATAAAACAGCAGAGTGTGTTCTAAATGGTATTTTTAAACTTGTCTCGCAACCCATCTATTACTATTGCCATGCGTTCTCTTTCTCGTTCTTAGGAGGTTGGTGATCAGCGGTCTAAGGCGCGGCTACTACTCGAAGGGTCACAAGTTCGATCCCGCGCCGGGTCAACCCAGCCTACTACGCTCCGGCGATGGTATAATGGGTAGTAGACGAGTCTACGAAGGTAACACTCCTGGAGAAACATTTGCAAGCCAGGAGATGAGCCTCAACCTCGCCACAGGGCTTAGTCGGTGTTTCCCGCAGGTCTTTCAAACCTGGATTCTGGGGAAACTTTACTTTTACTTTTAGCCCATACCCCTCTTTCGACTGTTTCTGTAATCTCTCCATCCTCACTTGGTTTTGTGGTCGGTTCCTCAGTGGTCGTAGTTGTACTAACGGTTGTCCGCCATGGCGTAGTCGTCGTTGACGGGGTAGTAGTGCTTGGCGTGGTGGCTGTGGTAGTAGTGGTTGTGCTAGTTGTTGTCGGAGTGGTCGTCGTCGTCGTAGGTGTTGTAGTAGTCGTCGTCGTAGTTGTCGTCTCAACCCTCGGAGGCGGTGGCGGCTGAGGCAGGCGAGGTGGTTGCACAGCCCTCTCCCTCACTTCAGGTAGCGGCGGTGGCTTCGGCGGGGCCGGTGGCTGTCCCCCTGAGGCATACTCCCTCCTCCACGGAGGCAAAGTCGGCCCTGGCGGCGGTGTCGGCCTGAAAAAGTTTCTTCAAACGGGTGCCAAAGTGCACGGCCATGTGTTTGTCCTCGAGTTTTTTCTACGCGCGCGGGTCTTTTTGGCTTTTCCGTGTTTCCGCGAGAGAAAGGCGTCATTGGGGAAAGAGAAATGGTGTTTGGAAAAGAGTTCGCACTTTTACACCTTCTTCGTACTGTTTCGATTGCGGTCCTAACAAGGCTTGACTTTGTTTGTTCAAGTGGCCGCTACAATGGTCCCCGTGAAGAGGCGGCCATAGACAGCTACGTTTATCCGACACCAACACAAGGAAAGCAATTATGTTGGATAGCTTCTGACATGAGGGGAGGTTATTAGAGAGAGAGAGAGAGAGAGAGAGAGAGAGAGAGAGAGAGAGACAGAGACAGAGACAGAGACAGAGACAGAGACAGAGACAGAGACAGAGACAGAGACAGAGACAGAGGCAGAGGCAGAGGCAGAGGCAGAGGCAGAGGCAGAGGCAGAGGCAGAGGCAGAGGCAGAGGCAGAGGCAGAGACAGAGACAGAGACAGAGACAGAGACAGAGACAGAGACAGAGACAGAGACAGAGACAGAGACAGAGACAGAGACAGAGACAGAGACAGAGACAGAGACAGAGACAGAGACAGAGACAGAGACAGAGACAGAGACAGAGACAGAGACAGAGACAGAGACAGAGACAGAGACAGAGACAGAGACAGAGACAGAGACAGAGACAGAGACAGAGACAGAGACATTTCGATTTCTGATGACCCCTTGGTCATTTTTTCTTTGTCTCATGCTTGGATTGCGGCCCTCGCGCGCCCAAGTGCATTTACACAGAAAAGCGGCAGCCTTTTGTTTGCCGCGAATTTTCGGTCAGCCACCGCCATTCTAATCTCTCTCCTCGGCTGATTCCCTCAGCGTTACTGTGCTGCTGACAGCCTGCCTGCTGCCAGCTGTCCGTCTAGTGGCAGAGGTTCGCACGCTCAAAAAAGCGGCGCCGAGAAGTTTTTGCGCTCGGAGATGATTCGAGAACGAGGGAAAAAGATGGATATGAGTGGATGTGAGAAGGAACTGGGCTTTTGGTGGGAAAAGTCTCTGTCTCTGTCTCTGTCTCTATCTTTGTATCTCTCTCTCTTTCTCTCTTTATCTCCAAACCCCCTTTGGCGTGTGCTGCTATCTCTCGACTTCTCACAAACAGCCCCTCCGCCTTGTTGTTCAGACTCTTCTCCGTCATGTTTTCTTCCGAAAAGAAAACAGTCCCTTCAGTGAGCCTCTCATGTTTGCCATGCTCAAGCGCTCTCTCATAACAGTCGGAAACATTGAGAAATCTCTCCGGTTGGCATTTGAAAGGCAAACAATCGGACAGGTCATCGAATTATGATTAGAGAAACATCTCTGTTTGTTTTCAAAGAGGCAGCCGTTTAAAGAGACCGAGAGAGATACAGAGAGAGAGAGAGAGATACAGAGAGAGAGAGAGAGAGAGAAGAGAGAGAGAGAGAGAGAGAGAGAGAGAGAGAGAGAGAGAGAGAGAGAGAACGACTGGATGATCCCCCAATCCTTATCGCCTGTTCGCCCAGCTGTCAGCTGTACCGCCAGCCGGTGACCGGCCGGCGGCAACCTGCGCCCGTTGTCTGAGTCAGAGGCTAAGAGTCATCGCGGTCGTAAAAGCTGCCGCACGAGGAAACCGTTCGAAATGTCTCTTTCCGGCGGACACAGAGAGTATGAAAGAAGGAGAGAGAGAGAGAGAGAGAGAGAGAGAGAGAGAGAGAGAGAGAGAGAGAGGTATATTCCTCACCTGGGAGCCACTGTTGGAAGATGTCGTTCAATGGGCAGATCCTCCTCCCACGAGAGGTCCTCGTCATCGTAGTTGACATCAGAAGCCCTGAAATTTCATGTTTCCAATGTAAAATAGAGAGTATGCTTTTTTGAATTCAAAATGTTGATCCCTGCGCCAACCCCATTGATACGGCCTATTGGGTCATCCAGACAGAATGTGGCGCCGGTCTAGCAGCAAAAATTGACCCCGCGCGAGAAAATTTTGAAAATTTGGCAATATTTTTTAAACAATCAACGTTGAATTCAGTTTCTGCCGCTTAATTTTGTAACTTAGCGTCTGAACTGCGCCCTGTTTGGAGGTTTCTCGAGAATCCGTAATCTATAAATTTGTAGCAGAATACTAGCACTGGCTTTCATCAATGTGCACTGCGATTAACAGCTACGCACTGAGTTTGACAGTAATGTACTGCTTTTAACGGGTATGCACTGTGTTTAACAGTTATTCGCTGTGTTCACCAAATGTGCACTGTGTTTTACAGTTATGCATTGCGTTTAACAATTATGCATTGCGTTTAAAAGTTGCGTACGACGTTTAGCAGTTATGAACTCCATTTAACTCTTATGCACTGCTTTGAATCATACGCTATGTTTACCAAATGTGAACAGTGTTATGCAGAAATGCACTCTGTTTGACATTTTAGCATTGCATTTAACTGAAACTACATTCATCTGTTGTGCCCTACGTTTAACAGTTTTGCATTCCGTCTAACTATTACGCACTGTTTTTAATTGTTCTGCGCTGCATTTAACAAATGGGAACTGTGCTTAGCAGGAATGCACTCTGTTTAACTTTTATTCACTGCATTTAATTACATTTTCACTTCATTCAACTGTGATACACTGCGTTTAACAAATGTGAACTGTGTTTACCAGGGATGCATTTTGTTTAATTATGGAGCACTTAGTTTAACTAACATGTACGATTTTTAGCGTTCATATGATGCGTTTAACAACTTCTTTTAACATTTATGATCTACCATTGAGTACGAATTTTGCGCATGCCGTTTTGCATTTGAGCACTGTGTTTAACAGGTGTGTCCTGCGTTTAACAAGTTCAAACTGTGTTGAACAGAGATGCACTCTGTTTAACTTTTGGTCACTGCATTTAACAAAAATGTACACGGTCTTTAGCTTTCATATGTTGTGTTTTAACCGATGTAGAGTGTGTTTAACTCACACTGCGTTTAACTAATGTACATGGGGTTCAGCTTACAATTTCAATCCCTCTTCTGCCACTTTCTGGTTATTGCGTAGCGGGTCACTACACGGGAAGAGCCGGGGCTCGAATGACAAGTCAAATAGCGATATCGCAGCCGCCAATCGCACAATGAC
Source organism: Oscheius myriophilus (assembly GCA_964057215.1). Lineage (NCBI taxonomy): Eukaryota > Metazoa > Nematoda > Chromadorea > Rhabditida > Rhabditidae > Oscheius > Oscheius myriophilus. The sequence continues at coordinate 17,479,198 of OZ059902.1, forward strand.
TGCGCGGCGTGGGAATCGCTACGCTTGCGCACCCTAAAACGCGTTTGTGATTGCGAAAGTACTTCCGCTTGAACATACAAATGTGGGAAAATGGACATTTAGGTTTGGAACGCTTCGAATTGCGTTAAGCCTAAAATTTATCACTTGTCTACTGCGTTTAACAAGTATGCACTGCATTAAACACATGTGCACTGCGTTTAAGCGGTTCACGCTGCGTTTCATACTTTTCATACGTTTCATACTGCACTTCGTTTAACGCTTTTACCCTCCGCTTAATACTTGGGTATTACGTTTAACACTGGTGTACTGCGTTTAACGCTTGTGCACTGCATTCAACACATGTGCACTGCGCTTATGCAATGAGTTTAACGTATATGCAAAGCTTTAAACAAACGCATTCTTTTTTTTGTTTTGAAAGCATTCATGCACCGGTTTTAACGCAAGTGTACGGTGTTAAACCTCGTGCACTGTGTTTAACGTTTGTGGACTGCGTTTAACACGTGTGCACTGCGTTTAACACTTGTGCACAACGTTTACGAAACCTATTTAAAGTTTATTCAATGAGCTAAACACATTTATGCGCTTTTTTGAACATCATATAAAATTTGTGCACTGCTTTCATCGCAAATGACCAGTTTTTTACTCTAGCACTGTGTTTATCATCAATGCCCGGAGTTTAGTGTTTGTGCACTGGGTTTACCGTATCGATTGAACACTTTCTGCTGCATTTTCCCTTGCTGCCTCCTAATTCCGATATTCTACGTGCCAACGTTTCGCTGTTTTAACCACCGTTTCCCCTAAATCCACACCTACCCGCTATCGTAGGCGGCGTCGATGACAAAATCGTCCTTCTCCACTATCACCGGCAGTTGCGTGGTAGTCGTCGTGGCGATTTCCTGAAACGACAGTTTTTCTAGCGCTTTTTTCTTGTCTGCAGATAAAAAAAAGCACAATGCAACATACTCCGCTCTGATAAGAGTGCCGTAAGAACGAACGCTGCAAAGTTTACTTCTGATAGGAAGGAGTATTTACGGAAAGTGTGGAAAAATGGGGCTTATTTGCGAAAAGCGGGGGCACAATACGAGTGAGTTCAAGAAAAAGAATGGTCTTCAATGTTTTGGGCTAAGATGCTCCAATTTCAAAAACAACATATACAGAATTTTTCAATATCAAAAGAGCCCCCATTAAAATGATTAGGGCAAGAGACGCAGTGGCTATTCAAATAACGTCAAATGGCTACATTTGCCTCAAAGTAGTAAAAACGGATGAAATTAGCGCTAGAGCACATTTACAGAAAGAATGCTTCAAAAAGCTTACCTCAGCTGAAATGGGCCACTCATTGTCCTCCTCCACACGATCTGCCAAGTCAATGTTACAGTAGTCGGCACTTTTACACCAACAACGGGTCTGAAAAAGATACTGAAATTTGTCACTTTGCTTACCATTTTTCGTATCTTCCCACCAAAGTTCACAATTGTCTCTCTCACTCCCTTCACTTAATCGGTTAGTAACCCGGCGAACGAGATACAATCTAATTGCGAGAGATTAAAGGTCTGTTTTCTAAACTTTACAGTTTTGAAAAGAGATTTTAGTGTCTCTGTCTCTGTCTCTGTCTCTGTCTCTGTCTCTGTCTCGGTCTCTGTCTCTGTCTCTGTCTCGGTCTCTGTCTCTGTCTCTGTCTCTGTCTCTGTCTCGGTCTCTGTCTCTGTCTATGTCCCTGTCTCTGTCTCTGTCTCTGTCTCTGTCTCTGTCTCTGTCTCTGTCTCGGTCTCTGTCTCTGTCTATGTCCCTGTCTCTGTCTCTGTCTCTGTCTCTGTCTCTGTCTCTGTCTCTGTCTCTGTCTCTGTCTCTGTCTCTGTCTCTGTCTCTGTCTCTGTCTCTGTCTCTGTCTCTGTCTCTGTCTCTGTCTCTGTCTCTGTCTCTGTCTCTGTCTCTGTCTCTGTCTCTGTCTCTGTCTCTGTCTCTGTCTCTGTCTCTGTCTCTGTCTCTGTCTCTGTCTCTGTCTCTGTCTCTGTCTCTGTCTCTGTCTCTGTCTCTGTCTCTGTCTCTGTCTCTGTCTCTGTCTCTGTCTCTGTCTCTGTCTCTGTCTCTGTCTCTGTCTCTGTCTCTGTCTCGGTCTCTGTCTCTGTCTCTGTCTCTGTCTCTGTCTCTGTCTCTGTCTCTGTCTCGGTCTCTGTCTCTGTCTATGTCTCTGTCTCTGTCTCTGTCTATGTCTCTGTCTCTGTCTCTGTCTCTGTCTCTGTCTCTGTCTCTGTCTCTGTCTCTGTCTCTGTCTCTGTCTCTGTCTCTGTCTCTGTCTCTGTCTCTGTCTCTGTCTCTGTCTCTGTCTCTGTCTCTGTCTCTGTCTCTGTCTCTGTCTCTGTCTCTGTCTCTGTCTCTGTCTCTGTCTCTGTCTCTGTCTCTGTCTCTGTCTCTGTCTCTGTCTCTGTCTCTGTCTCTGTCTCTGTCTCTGTCTCTGTCTCTGTCTCTGTCTCTGTCTCTATAAGTTTCCCTCTGTATCATTCCCGCCTCAGGCTATATTACGGTGTCCCTAAATGTTTCTCTCTATGTTTGCTCAGTATGCAATTAGCCGTCGCTTGCCGTACGGGGACCGTTCTCGCTCAGGTGCGAAGCGTCCGAGGCTTCTGTTTGCCAGTAGCGGGCCGAAGCCGCCGATTGCGAAAGCACGACCGAAATATATGCAAATAGGCAAACAATAGACAGAGGAGGCAGCTGGCTGGATGAGTCACCTGGCGAATTCAGGAGAGAGGTAGACAGTACAGTTAGGCAACAAACATGTCCCACTTACTCACTCACTCACTCCCTCACTCACTCTCACTTGCTCTCTCTCTCTTTCGAACTAATATACTTGCCTGTTCTTTCCCGTTCTTCCTATCAACCTTGCACTGATCCTCCTTTCCTTTGTTCACGCGAACACAGGCGAAATGACGAATGCTGCCCGATGTCACAAGGGCACATGCGCCTTCCTGAAAACATGCACTGTTCACAAAGATTTTCACAAATACGCTATCGGCTGTTTATGGGTATTTTACTCACCTTGTCACCCTGGTTTCGAACTTCGCACCAGTTATTGTAGCAGGGGACGGCGCCGCTCTGGGTAGAACACTGGCATCTGAAAATATATAAATTGCAGTTCCACGTTCATTTGAGGCAGATAGCTACTTTTGCTCATCAGGGAGAGAAAGAGAAAGAGAGATTAAGAAAGATTGAGTGAGTGAGTGAGTGAGTGAGTGAGTGAGTGAGTGAGTGAGTGAGTGAGTGAGTGAGTGAGTGAGTGAGTGAGTGAGTGAGTGAGTGAGTGAGTGAGTGAGTGAGTGAGTGAGTGAGTGAGTGAGTGATAGTGCGATGAAAATGGCTCCCACAGATGCTGGATACACAAATTATAAAAAAGCGCTTTCCTTTGTACCCTATGGTCCTTAAAGTCGCTTTCCCACCCCTACAAAAGCGAATAAACAACCGCTCATCTGCATGCGGGAACGTCGCGGCTCCTTTGATCCACTCGAATGCCAGGCACCGTTTGATAAGACACGTAAAATTCACCAATGAGTCGAATTCCCAGCGAAAATAGCCTGTTTTCTGAGTTGTGCCCTTAACAATTCAGTGGGTGGAACGGAATTTCCAATCCGAGCCTACGAAATCTGATACCTCAATTATTCGAGTGAGTGTCCATTAGGAAACCGAATCCCAAGGCGTTCCTTCGAAAGGAAGGTACTTTTTATACTGACGCAAAAAGTGGTATCAATTTCAGTGATTCTATAATTCCATTGTAGGCATCGAACGAGACATCTGGCACTTTTTGTACGTCGACCACGAGACTAAATGACACCTGCAGCCCGTGGTTTCTTATTTGGTCCGAAGGGCACGAGACGGCACCGCTTCGGAAAAAGAATGGAATCTGAACTAGCGATTAGTTCGAAATAGAAATGAAACGATTAGTGAAATATTTTCTTAATTGGGAGAATAGGTGTCCACATCGGGTAGTGTCAGCTGCGTTTTGAACGGAAATTCGCTTTTCGGCATTTTGAAATCATTTAAAGGTGTACGGTATCGTTGTTTTTTTACGTGGCACCCAAAAAAAAGCATGCAACGAAATCGGGTACCAAGTTTCGGTACGACTATCAACTACTAAGAATTTTAAATTAACGAATTTGCTTCGAAAATGTTGGTTTGGGGCATTTTAAAAGGGTCACATGCATGAATCCCGTTAAATTCAACGTATATCAAACTAACTGAACACAAAATTGAAAAATAGTCAGATGAAACAGAAAAGTATAACCAAAAAACACCATAAGGAGCAAAATTTTTTGGAAAAATAATATTTTCTTTTACAAACGACGATGGGTTTTTAACGCAAATTTGGCATTAAACATTGTTTATTCTCAGAATAGTTTTGTTTAAAGATTTTTTTTTTAAATTTAAATTTTCAATAATATAATGTGTTTTACAGCGCAACTTATGGGGAAACTTCAGCCCATTTTGTAAACAATTCCGAATTTGGGCTGCTCAGTCGAAATTTTCTCGGCTCATTTCTTGAATTTGCCGTTGGGTGCTATTTCACGGCATTTCCAACTGGTAACTTGGGATTTGCCAAAACCCAGTTTTGGCATATTGCCAATATTTTTCGTGCAGGGATCCAAATCAACCTGTAAAACTTCGTTCATTTGGTGAAGTGCCCACGCCGCTTTTTTTCTGCCCTGGGAGTTCCTTTAAACTTTAAGGAGGGAAAGGCTGCAATTTATGCGGTTAACTAGTTTGAATATGATATGGAAAGTAAGATACAGAGAGAGAGAGAGAGAGAGAGAGAGAGAGATAGTGAGAGGGTGTAAATTGAAAAATGACTTGAAAAAAACGTCGACCGATAAAAGAACCCCAAGTCAGTCTGGGGTAACTTGAAAATTCGAAAAGTTTCCAAAATGTGGGTTTTCAGAGACTGTCAGTCTATTTCTCATCGAAATAATGCTCTTTTATGTTTGGCTAGAGTTCGATCGGATTTTCAGTAACATCAGTCAAAAAAAGACAGAAAAAATACTAAAACTTCATTTCCTATACCCGTACATACCTGATAGCATCGACCGACAAAGGCGCGGCAAGGAATAGATACAAAAACGAATACAGTAGCAAATACAGCGCCATTACTTAGGAATCTCTGATCATATGACTTCGTCGGAGGAGGCGAAAATCGGGTGGAGTACGGCCGGCGGTCGACCGGCGTGGATGCGTAGCTGAGCGAGTGGCAGCACGAGCCTGCGCCTCGCAGGGGCGGGGCCGTTGTCGCAAGAGGCGGGTCCTTTGGAAGCGGCGGCGCCTGGGGCTTCTCGTCTCCTGAAGAGCAACTGCTGTCCCGAGGCCAAGGAGGACGCCGTGACACCCCAGCACCTGAAGAGAGAACGTTTTTAGGAGAAGTATTGGGAGATAAGAGGGGTGCGAAGAGAGATAGGCAAAGGAAGGTGACGCACACACTCACGCCTTTGAAACAACAACTTTGTCAATCAGTGGAACCCCTGTTATTGAAAATTTTGGGGAAATCGATATTTCGTCTACTCATCGACGCCTACGATGCCCTTCTTACGCAAAACAATGCCCAATCACCCACGCGTAGTTGCATAATCGAACCTTTCAGAAAAGGAATTTGTCATACATTCCGAAGATTTTTGAAAGGATCCAGACATATGGCATTTATACTTCGAGAGAGAGCTTTCCCAGACAAATAAGGAGGATGGTAACGGGCTGGCCCGTCCAGCCCGCCCCGAATTTTTTGGGATCGGGCCGAAATTGCTGTTGTTGCGTGAATACAAAGATAATTCACTTGTAAATAGGGTTAGCGAATTTTTCACAAAGCATAATTTACTCATCTGTCATGCCGAAGATTTTCGAACAGGGGTGGGCCATAGTTTGTAATTACAAACTTTTGATATCAAGAGGGGGTGCCGGCGGCCCAAAACTTCGATCAATATCCCGAAATTTATCGATTTTGCTTGAAAATCAATCGATATTCATTAACTTGTCAAAATTATACCAAGAGGGGGGTGCAGTAAAATAGAACTACAAACTTATGGCCCAACCCTGTTTTCGGAACCGCCAAGCTGCGATTTTAAGAAATAGAATGGAAAAGGGAGTGTATGAGTCGTCCCTATTAGTTTTTAAATCCATTTGTAAACCCTTAACCCGATATTGTCTTGGGGCTTATTCCATTTGGGCCTTAGTTAGTTAAGGCCGTAATTCACCAAGGAACATGCTTAACCATAAGTTCCTAACTGAAAACCTTTGCAATCATACTCCTCGGAAAGTTGAAGCAAACACGCACCGATTTCTAAATCACTTAAGGAGGTGCCTAAAGCCTCGTACATAAAGAAATTAGGGCCTTTCGTCACTCATAAACGTACCCATAAACACCTTAGGATTATTTAACCATTTCACGAAATTTTCCCTAACAAGTTGTTTCAATTAGGAACCGATCCCTAGCTGGTCATTTCAATCAAAAATACACTATTTTAAGGAACTTAAGCAAAGCTGGACATGGAGCGTTTGGGGTGTTCATTGCGTAAGCCCCCCCCCCCTTAATGGTTTCTCGGGGAAGCGTAAGCCCCTTCAATTTGTTGTTACAATTTTCAACCAAACGCCGAATTACGTAGGTACCACAAGCACCTCACTTCCACCTATGAACTTAAGGCCTAACGTCCCTTACGATAAGGATCATGCCCCCATTCTTAAATGCCTTAAACCCTTACGCCAGCTAGTAACAGGTATCTATCCCTAAAGTACTCAAAGATTGGAAAAACTTATCAACACTTCTGTATTCTTAAGTGGCTTAAGGCACTTAGTTTACGATCATACACCCTAACTCCTGAGTGTTATTTAAATCATTTACGCACATATTTCGCTTATAAAACGATTAGACGAACTCGAGAGCGAGACAAAAGCGCGCGCAGTTGACTCATTTGAATAAATTTCGAAAGTCGCTTTTTGGCGTGATTTCGAAAGAAATTCATAAATTGGTATAATAATTTTTAAACAGCTTTAAATAGCGTAATACTATTTGTTACTAACATATATAAGTCAATATTAGTTGTACAAAAAAGAATGTCACCGACCGGGATCGAACCCTGGTCGTGTGGGTGGCAATCTAACTGGGTGTTCCAAGAAAAAACGGGCCGAACGGGCCGTCCAGGGCCGGGTTTCCAACAATTAACAGTGAACGTTGAAAAAAAACGTAATATGTTTGAATTACAATTAGATTTACATAATTTCGTGCTATTATTCTTCCACCAACTACTCCAGACTTGTTTCCTTCCTTCCCAAATGTGGCAGTGTCTGGCGCAGTTTGACGCACACAATATGACTCACGGCGCCCGACAATGTTGCCTTTTTGTTAATGAGTGGCAAAAAAGCCATGTTCACAGATAAGATTCGTTCAATGGTCCGAGAGGACAATGACTGCTTTCTTCTTTTTCGGTGTTGTTGGTGAAACAGCTGCCGTTTTCTTCACCGATCAAACAACAAAACTTATTGCGGATGGGTTGTCCGCTGTTTACGCGGCGGTCACTTTGAGTTTACGCGTCGGGTCGAGTTTAAAACGCGATAAAATGTTTTTTAGGGAATGTTATATCTGTGCGTAGCAGAATTATTCTGCTAGGATATGAGCATATCTAGGAAAGAAAACAGCTGCTTTAAAATAGTGAACCGCAACGCGTGACCGCGGCGCATCCGGCGCTAAAAAGTATACTTTTTATTCTTAAAGTTTGCAGGAATTGGTACCTATGTGTCGTTTTAAAGGATTTTTCGGGTTACAAAAGTGGAACGTTCACAAATTTCTGGTCTAATACAGTCCAAAAAGGTTAGAACTAGTTCTTGCTTCGCAATCCTAACTGTTACGTGCGGGTTGATGAACATTTTGTCAAATTTGGGTCAAAGTTCCTAGTTAAGGGGGTAGCCAATATTGAGCCCCCAAAGTTAAGGATAGGTGAGATCCCCGGGCGGGGTATTTTGGTCGGTCCGTTTTCCTTGGACCACCCAGTCAGATTGCCACCGACATGACCAGGGTTCGATCCCGGTCGGTGACATTCTCTCTTGTAGAACTTATATTGACTTTTTATGTTAGTAACAAGCATTATTAAGTAATTTAAAGCAGTTTCAAAAATTATTGTACCGATTTATACAAAAATTAAAATTCTGATTTTCCTGAACGGGCCGGCCCGCCCAAAATAAAAAAAGACCCGGGCCGTTATTTGAAAACCCCGATTGAAAATTTAATAAACAACAACTTTTTCAGATACTAGACGCGTCGCGGTCGCGCGTTGCGGTCCGCCTTATTTTTTCATACAAGGCATAATGTTGAGATCGAGAGATTCAACGAATAGTGAAAAAAGTGCTGCTAGTTAAATGACGATTTACGTATGTATCCCCCCTCCCCCTCGTTTTCTTTCCTCTCTCTCTCTCTCTCTCTCTCTCTCTCTCTCTCTCTCTCTATCTCTCTTACCTCACAGTCTCTTCAATAAGAACCTCAATGGTGTCGAGGTTCGGGTCCCGTCGTGCCATCACGCGGTCGGCTCGCGCAGCTGCGAGTTGCGTGGCGAGACGGCCTGAAAAAGTTCCAAAAAGTCTCGTGAACTGAGATTATTCCGCGCGGCTAACACGTCGTTTCGCGGCGGGGAGAGGGCACAATTCGCACCGAAAGATCGACGGAGGGATCAAGATCCAAAGACAATTGGGAGTGGTTTCGCTGCTAAGAGAGAGATAGAGATAGAGAGAGAGAGAGAGAGAGAGAGAGAGAGAGACATGAAAAAGCAATTCCCGGTATTGGAATCCCATCTCTACCCTATAATCTCCTCTTTCGCGCAGTTAACAATGACAGGTCACATTTTCCAGGCGAAAAACATCTGTTTGCTTTTCGCGCCATAAATCCAAGCGAACACCAAAAATTGCCATCATCACGGAAAAAAGGCATACTTTTCGGGTTTCCAGCCGCTACCCAAATACAGCGAAACCATGGGGTTTTTCGTTTAAAAAAAAATCCCCCCCCCCAATTAGCTTGGCCATTGTAAATGAATCCCCAATTGTTGGGCCTGTTGAATATAAGCCCCACTTGTTTGGTCCCATTAATATAAGCCCCTCACTAGTAGGAACCCAAACACAAATGCACCCAGGAGCTAATGGAACTAAGGCCCCCCCCCCCACTTGTTGGACCCCATACAAATTACCCCAATAGTTGCGCCAATGCAAACGAGCCCTAGCGAGCCTGATCCAGTAAAAATAACCCCCCCACTAGTTTAATCCATTGAAAATGAACCCCCCCCAGTAGTTGGGCCTCAGACAAATGAGCCCCCACCAGTTGGGTCCCATGGAAGTAACCTAGTTGGTCACATGAAAATAAGCCCCCACACTAGTTAGATCCTATGGAACTGAGCCCCCAATACATGGGCCCCTACAAATAAACTTTCCCTAGTTGGTCCCCCACGGAAGCAAGCACCCATTAGTTGCACCCCAATCAAAAAAGGCCCCCTACTAGTTGAACCCTATGAAAAAGACCCCCCCCCCGATTAGTTGGAACTCTAGTGAATGAGCTCCCATCAGCTGTCACAAAAGCAACCCCCAGGGTGTGTTGCGTCGCGAGAATCAAAAAACGGTGGGGCTAGCCATGGGGCATAACTTGCAATTTCAAAGTTTAAAAAAAAGATGATTCAAAAGTCATAATTACGTTAATTTTAGGCCCTATTGACACCTAATGGGCACGAAAAACGGTGGACCACCCAAGAAGAAAGCAATTTATTACAAAAGCGGGCGCACACATGATACAAAGCAAAGTTTTACGCATCACTTTGTAATGAATTTGATCTTTGACCTGTTCTCCTTCCTCCTCCATGCCTTCTGAATCACCATCCGTTATTACACCAATCCCCTCTCTCCTCCATTTGCAGAGCTTAGCCGCCAACGCAAAGAATGGGTGAAACCGCGTCTGTTATCTGATCCGCAGATCCGCGTGAAATCTGCGGAACCCCTCCCGAGGTACCTGCCAATCCGTTGAACCTTCGTTTCGTTTTCTTCGGTGGGGAGATCGTTGGCTGCCGGGTTACTGTAGGTCGTGCAAAATCTACCGAAGGCGAGGAGAAGGAGAGATCCTGTGTCCCGGGGATGACAAAGTGGTCGATGGCTTCGGATTGGGTGAGGAGGGTCACGTCTTGTTCGATTACCACTTCTTCGGCTGTCCGCTGAAAATGGGATGTATATGAAATAGGATTTGGGTAAATGGAATATCTGTTTGCACACAGGGTTCTCACGGGCCGGGCCAGGCCATTTCGAAAATTTTGGTCGGCCCGTTTACCTTGGACCACCCAGTCATATTCCTCCCCCCCCCCCACGACCAGGGTTCGATCCCGATCGGGGACATTCTTTTTTGTACGACTAATTTTGACTTATATGTCAGTTACAAACATTATTAAGTAATTTAAAGCAGTTTAAAAAATTATTGTACCGATTTATACAAAATTAAAAAATAATTTTTCGTACCCGGGCCGACCTGGCCGGGCCGCCCCAAAAAATCCCTCGACCCGACGCGTCATTTGAGAACCCCGGCGGCGGCCCAAAAAACCAATCAACACCTCAAAATCTATCGATTTAGCATGGAAATCAATCGATATTGCTATACGTGTCAAAATTATACCAAGGGGGGGGGGGGGGGTGCAGTAGAATCAAACTACAAACTTATGGCCCACCCGTGCACATACCGAAACGAATAGAGAAAGCAAGAGAAACGTAAAGGTAAAATGAACTAAGGTAAAGGTGTGGTTAGAGAAGGTAAGGTAAGGTAAGGTAGGGCAAAGTAGCTACGTAGACATTCTAACCATTTGCTAACCATTTGCCATTTGCATAGCTAACCATTTGCATAAACTGAACTCGATTACGTCACTGACGTTACCAAAACCCCATAGTTAGTTCATTTTCTTCTTACTTCTAGCGGTGCGCTGCTGCCCTTCATTTCCCTCTCCCTCAGGACCCATAGCAGGTATCTCTCCCACTATCTCTCCTCTATCAACATGTATCTCTCTCTCTCTTACATTGTCTCAGTCAACATGTATCGCTCTATTACTCTGTCTGTCTCTCTTTTTCTTCAACAGGTATCTCTCTGCTTCTCTTTTACACTGTCTCTTACACGCAGACACACATACTCTCGTCTCTCAACAAAACTCTTTCGTTAAAATAGTCCTTCCTGGAAATAGACAGAGTGGGTGACCTACAAATCTCGGAAGAGCCTATCAGTTGATCGACCCACCCTTAACTTTTGGGCCACAAACGGGGTATCCCCACTTAACTCTTGGCTAATTTTACGAAAATAGTGCGTAACCCCCTTAAATTTTGCATATTTGAAGCCTTTACTTCCCTTAACCTGGGGTAAGCTGACAACTTATGTCATTCTTAGAGTAGGGCACAGGCGCTTACTAGGGAATGCTCCCAACCGGCCCCCAGCAGATCGAGATGAGCTCTATACCGTATGAAAGAGAATTAAATTCTGAGTGGAGTAGTGAAATTCAATTTTGCTAAACGGTTTTGGTTTTTGAGTACCGATCGATTTTCGCGGCGCCCGGCCCGCGCTGCTGCCAAGTGCTGTCTCAAAAGCCGCGCCGCGCCAACGAAAATCGATCGATACTCAAAAACCAAAACCGTTTAGCAAAATTGAACTTCACTACTCCACTCAGAATTTAATTCTCTTTCATACGGTATAGAGCTCATCTCGGTCTGCTAGGGGCCGGTTGGGAGCATTCCCTAGTTAGTTGGGACCCATTTGCTTGACCAGTTTCCTCCTACTATAGTTGGAGATACACATCAAACAGATCAGCGGAGGGTACCAGTCATGGGCTATAACTAACCTTTTCAAAGCATTATTTTCTCTCTCTCTCTCTCAAAGGTAGGGTTCGTAAAAAACCCACAAAATGTCATATTGGACCCTATTTATACACGATTTATGCGAATTACCACAAAGTATGGAATTTACTAAACGGCAAACTTTTAGCCCATGCCTGGGGGAACATCTGGGCCTGGTACCTTTTAAATAGGTTTTTGTAACGCAAATGTGCACCCATAGCGTAAGATTTTTTTCAACCCCGCTCAACAACTGATACACATAGTGCTATGGCGGGGCTTTTGTAATCCAGCCTTATGTGTCCAATTTCAACAACTAGAAACAGAAAATTCCAATCAGTCTAGCAGAATTTCTCGAATTCTCCATTCCACTCTATATTCACAGCGCAAAATAATATCAACCCCTATTTAAACTAGCCAATTCAAATTTTTCAGTCCGAAATGCTCAATCTCCCCTCCCTTCTCGTCCTTCTGGTCTGCCTTCTGGCCATCTGCTCCGCCGCCAGCTCCAAGAAAACTTTTGACGGAGTCCGCGACATGTCCTCCGGCGACTTCTCCGCCGAATTCAAGCGTCGCATTGTTGCGGCTACCAATGCGAAGAACAGGAGGCCGAAATTTGGAGCGGCTCATTAGATAGGTAGAGGGAAAAGAGATTCCGAATAAAAAGGTTGAACATATACATTGTTCTCTTTTCAAAGGTCTCTCTTGTTTCAAATATGTCTCTGAGTCTCTATTTCTCTTACCTCTCTGCTTACCTCGGGAGGGAATGGGAGGATTATCCCATTTTAAGGAGGTGGGCGATAAAAAAAATATGACTGTTTAAGCTGGGTGGAGGCTATTTTTGCCGAATATGTCTCAAAAGTTAAACCATTAGAATGCATTTACCTAATTTTGGGCTCACAAGAATGGTTTTACCTCTCTATTTAAAGTAAAACGCCATCATTTGTGCTTTGATATGACGAACTTTCGATTTCCCGCCATTCGAGATTCAAATCTCTACAAGGCGGGAACAACACGATTCAAACCACTATTTTGATGTAATAGCGGGAAACTTAAATATCAACATAGGAAGAATCTCACTCAATGCTGCCAAAAACCACCGAAATGAAATTGGCGAGCACTATAATTATACCGAAGATCGGGCAGGAGTTAAAAGTTTTCATTATATCCCGTGCGTTTTAACCCCGTTTTGTAATAAATCCCATACTTTGTGGGTGGTCTACCGTATTTCATGCCAGCCTGATGACAATAGGGCACAAAATGGAGTCAGTATGGCCGTTACTTTTGGCTCATGGCTGCCCGGCAGTTTGACAAGGTGGAAAAACACAGACATGGGCCAAACGTTTGCTGCTAGATCCAGTGCGCCCCCACCGTTTTTTATCAACAAAAAAATGTCATGCTTCGTGTGTGGTATGCCGTATTTCGTGCCAGCCTGGTGTCAATAGGGCCCAAAATTGCGTCATAAAGCGGCGGCTTTAGAACTGTTTACCTGAGAAGGGCCGGGTCGCGGGCCGAGAAAGTGGTCAGACCACCCATACCCATTTTTGGGGTACCCCTCTCATACCTGGATCAAGAATTAGGCAATTTTACCTGCTTTTGTGGTGTTACCCCCTGAGACATCTCAATTACTACTTCTTCATCCCGCTCCGCTGCTTCTTTCTTTCGCACCGACTGGAAATTGATTGAATGAGAACCGTTTTAAAAAGTTTATACCGGTCTAGGTGGCGTCACTGTCTGAGAAACCTCGATTACTACTTCGTCTTCTGATGCCGTTGGTTCCCTTTTTGGCGTCCTGAAGAGAAATTCAAGCTATTTTAGCTTTAAGAGTTGTACCTTGGAGTGCTGAAGACAGAAGCTGACGATACTCCTCGTTTGAAAGAGGGCGCTCGGATGGCGGTGGTGCTGAAAATATTGGTTGTCTCCTTCTTACTCACTCACTCACTCACACACACACACGCACACACACACTCTCTCTCTCTCTCTCTATCTCTCTATCCAAGATTTACCTCAACTGAGAAGGAACCTCAGATTTCACCACGATCGGCGATAAAGTGAGACTCGAACTTGAATGACTCCGTTTTCTTGAGAAAGGAGAGCTGAAGCGGCGGAAGGAAGCGACGGGGGCCGGTGGGGGTGGAGCCACCACTGCGGGAAGAGTTCGTCTTCGCGATGAGATCGGGGTGGAGGTGGGCTGCACTAAAAAAAATAAAAATAATTGTAAATAAATAAGCAAGACTCACCTGCCGCCACTTTTGGAAACCCTGTACTTGACCTTCTATCCCCACGCTTTCTAGATGAGATCGGTGTAGATGTGCTGGGAACTGAAAGTAAATTATGAATTTGAGTCCGACGAGGAATCATGTGTCGGAAGTGTTTCCCATAGTAAGGGTAGTAAACACTACGAATGATCGATTGTTAAAGGTGGTTAGGGGGTTAGTTTTGGCTAATTCGGTTAAAACCGTCCTAAGAGTTCCGAAGTTGAGCCTGGTTACCCGATTTAAAAGCCTAAAAGTTAAGGTTGGATCAGTTGCCAGACTCTCCTGGGGTGTGACTGTGATACTTGACTGGGGAATACATTTAAACTACACTGGTACTGGTGCAAGAGGTACACTTGGAATAGGTTTTGGTGGTGTAGCACAACATTCTAGTATGACGAGGAAGGCGTATTTTTATTCAATATAAGCGACATATGGTTTGTTCCGTAGTGATTATACATTACTTTTGTGCAAGTTTACGGTCGTTAACAACAAGAGTTTCCCCGCACTCTTGCCATTAAGAATACCCCATAAGACGAGAGAGCTCCAAGATCTTTATTGTCGACTGGTCAGGTGTTCTCGGCCTGGCCGCTTATATAGCACAATATCGTCTAGGTCAATCAATACATTTGCGCAACAAGGGGTCAACTCGGGCTCGGTGCCAACGCGGTATGAAAGTACTCTGAGCAAATTTGTTGCGAAAATTTTTGTTCTCGAAATTTTCTATTTATTTTTGCGGTAGGATTAAGTAACGATAAACAAATAGAATTAGGAATATAAAAAAGCAGAAACAACGGAAAACTACAATTTTAACCTTTTTAATGTCGAAAAGATACAAAAAGTTCTATTTCGAGAAGTTTCAAAATGTCCCACGGCCTGCCGGCCGTTTGCCACCCCTTCTATCCAATCATCATAAGTGGGCAAGTCCTTTACTTTATAAGTAGCACAAATTGCCCTTTTACCTTTTCCCCTGCGGCCCTTTTGGTGGAACTTGACTCAACATCTACCACAATATGTTCATATCGCTTTTCCGTGGTGAACCAAACTGAGAGGGGAAGGGGAGGGGGCTTTTCCCGAGATCAAGAGCCCACCAACCTGTCGTCCCTCCTACGGATCCGCTTCTTCTTCCATTCAACGCTGATTCCTCTGGTGGCCGAGGCGAGAAGGGCTTGGTGGCAGTGGTTGAAACTGGAAATAACGGCATTTATGCATTATTCACTTTTGTTAGGCAAAATTTGCTCAAGATTTTAGTACAAAAAAGCAATGAGACAGACAAGTACAACAAATATCTCACCTGCTGTTATCCTCGACAGCCCGCTTTTCGTCGCTGTTTCATCATGTCGGCGAGATGAGGTCGGTGCTGAGGTACTTGGAACTAAAAAAAGCTTTCTTCTGTGACACTTGACAAGAGAGAGAGAGAGAGAGAGAGAGAGAGAGAGAGAGAGAGAGAGAGAGAGAGAGAGAGAGAGAGAGAGAGAAGAAAATAGATAGAGCGAGAGTAATGGAGAGACAGAGATGCAGATAAGAGCGACAGGCGCAGAGAGAAGCAGCGAAAAAGGAAGGGATAGATAGATAGATAGAGATATGGACAGAGAGAGAGAGAGAGAGAGAGAGAGAGAGAGAGAGAGAGAGAGAGAGGAGTTAGAGAAGAGAGGAAAGTTATAGAAAGAGCTGAGAGTGTGAGAGAGATAAGGAGAGAAAGAAATATACGGTAGAGAGGGATACAGAGAGAGAGAGAGAGAGAGAGAGAGAGAACGCCAGGGTGAGAGGCGAAAGTAGACGAAGAGGTATGATATAGGGAGGAAGGGAATGAGAAATAACGGATCAAGAGAGAGAGAGAGAGAGAGAGAGAGAGAGACCTGCTGAGGACCCTCCCGTCGACGTCATCTCCTCCTCTCCTTCTTCGATCTCCACCACGCCGCATTTCCGCTTCGTCGATCCGCCGGCAAACCGTCGCCACATCTGCGTCCCATTATTAAAGCCCAGCTCTCTCCCTCGCCATCATAAGTAGGAACCTCCGCGGGGAACACAATTTTCTCTCTTCACAAAAAAAAACAAAAACGAAATTTATTAATGCAAGAAATAGCACAAACAAATCACAGTGTGTACACCCGAGATTCAGACCCATTCGATACATACATTGCTATAAATATTACATAGAACTCATTATTACTAAGTTAAAGACTGAAAGTACTCGGCAACTGTACTAACTGTAGGGATTAAGGCCTATTAGTGAAGCTGAATCAGTGTTTCCGCCGGCTGGTGAGGATGGAGGTTTGGGCTGGCTCGGAGTAGACTGGGACGTTCTCCGTCGACGTTAGAATCTCGATCCTCTCCCTGAAATAAGGTGTTTCAATAAGTCCTAGCTTAAGCTTTAGTCAATTTCAGATGGAGATCGAACCAATAACTCCAAAAAGCTATTTAGGGTGTCAAAAACCTGCCGGAGGGGAATAATGAAATCGAAATAAATACTTTCAGCCCCTCTTGAGCATGGTTGCTTGACTAAGAAGACGAAGCAGAGCACAGAAACACGAGCGTAGCTGAACATGAGGTGTTTGGGGCTCTGTGCGTAAGCCCCCCAAATGGTATAACGCAAGAACCTCGCGTCCGGGGTTCTCAAATGACGGGCCGGACCGAGGGATTTTTTGGGACGGCCCGGCCCGGGTAGGAAAAGTTAAATTTTAATTTTTGTATAAATCGGTACAATAATTTTTTAAACTGTTTTAAATACCGTAATAGTGTTTGTTATTAACATATAAGTCAATATTAGTCGTACAAAAAAGAATGTCACCGACCGGGATCGAACCCTGGCCGTGTGGGTGGCAATCTAACTGGGTGGTCTAAGGCAAACGGGCCGACCCAAATTTTCCAACTAGCCCGGCCCGTGAGAACCCCCGCTCGCGTCCGCTAACAAAATGTTCCGAAACAGGAGCGACTTGAAGAATAAAGAAAGCGCTTTTCAAATTCCACCGCGTGTCGCCGCCCCGGACAATTTCGCCCATGTGGCATTGCTATTCGTTGCAAAGATCGGAAATATCACCGTTAACGACGTCAAGGAGCTCAGCAGCCGGGACAGTCGCCCTATCTTAAACCGGGGACAACCTAAGGCCGCATTTAGGTTCCTTCTGGTAGCCTGCGGCCGATTTTGGAGAATATATGTAGCTTAGGTTACTTTCAAGAACTCGCAGAAATTTTGGACCATTTGAAACTGATTTGCCACAATGCAACCTTGGCCCGCGTTAAGTATATGAAAAAGGTAACGTTTCGTTCAGTGGTGTTTTCAAATCCGCCACACATAGCCTCAGGCAACTTATGAGGACGGTTTGTAACCTAGCGGTTTCAAAGCAGTCATTGTCTGGGAGTTTGTGCTGTATTCTGTGCCTCCCTACCGATAGTATAACGTAATTCCTACCAGCCTGATGTCAGTAGGGACCAAAATGGCGTCATCGTGAACGGTGACACCCCCTATTGAAATACAACGTTTGGGGGGTCGATATGTAAGCCCCCAAATGGTGCATAGGAGGCAACATAAGCATACTTGGGCAACAAGCATGGCAACGGGCCGGCCCGCTCCAAAATTTTTCACGGCCCGGCCCGACTCAACCGAAAATTTATGCCTTTTTTCAATGTAAAAATCAAAGAAAACGAAAAAAAAAATTTTCGGGCCGGCCCGCTTCAAAATTTTTCTCGGCCCGGGTCGGCCCCAAATTTTGCCATGCTTGTTGGGCAACCCCACCACGGAGTCAATTTTGCGACCGCCCCTTCTATTACGAAAAGTTTCAAAATGACAAAAACTCAAATTACTCAAATTGCGACTGTCCTACCGCCGCTCATCGTGGCGCAGCATGACGAGTATGAAACGTAAGCCCCCCTTTAATGTTTTGTTACCATTTTCAATTAAACGCTGAATTATGTAGGCACCACATATGCTTCAAAACTCACTTCAATGCTGAACCCAGCCTAGCCGGGGCATTCGGAGTGGCGTCCACGATCATGGCAGCCGTCTGCAGGTAGGTGATTTCTTCGTCGAGCTAAAAATTAGACAAATACTGTAGTTTCGGAGCGGACTTACCGGTTTCGAGGCGATCAGATCGATGAGAGCCGCTTCGTCGTCGCCGAGAAGGGCGGACAAGGTGAGAACGTTGGAAGGAGGCCGGTGGGACTCTTCGATTCCATTGAGAAGCACGCGGGCAGCGTTTTCACAAGCCTCAACTCCTGCCTGAAATAAAAAAAGCTTAGGTCAATTAGGCTTCAACTCGGCTAAAGACAATAAGGCCTTAACTTCACTAAGGTAAATTAACTCGTAATTCTGCTAAGGTCATAAACTCCGCTAGGGCCAATTTAGACCCTACGAGTTTTGCAATAAAAGTCGTACTTCGTCGGTGGTCTACCGTAATTAGTACCAGCCGGGTGACAATGGAGACTGAAATGATGTCATTATGACCTTAAACGCACCCTCCCTCTGTAATAAAAGTTTGAAACGGCAAGGTAAAGCCCATGGCTGAATAAGGCCGTAAAACTGGTAAGGTAAATTAGGAACTTATTCAACGCTAAGGTCAATAAGGCCTTAACTCTAAAACGAAAACTGACCGCAAACTTTCGAAGTCCTGGCGCCCAGGAGATGATGTACTTGTCCGGAATGGTAACCACAACCTTGGTCAGTTCTCCCGCGTTCGTGAACAGCTTTTTCGCATTTAAATCTGAAACTTTCCAATTAAAACACTAAAAACTCTCACAACTCACTCCTCTTCTTGTCCAGAATCTGTTTCAGCGTGGGAGAGGCCGCCTTTTCCGGCTGATCTTCGGCGAAAAGGCTCAGGTAGGCTATGAAGACCTCGTTCGTGTCGAGCAGGGGAAGGACGTCTTTCCGCAAACTGGCGTGGAACTGAAAATATGAGGGTTTAGAGAGACAGACAGACAGAGAGAGAGAGAGAGAGAGAGAGAGAGAGAGAGAGAGAGAGAGAGAGAGAGAGAGAGAGAGAGAGAGAGAGAGAGAGAGGGGAAGAGAGAGACGCACCCTATCGGTATCGGTGCGCAGGGTGGCCAGATGAGCCCGAGACTTCAGAATCCTCTTGGCTTCGGGAAATGGACAGCTGTAAAGAGAAAAATTATGATTAGCCCAGTGTGAAAACTTACGAAGTAAGGGCGTTTTCCAGCGAAGTCATATGAAGTTTCCATACATCTACGTGGAACTGGTTGGCCAGAGTGAGGGCGTCGGCGAATACGTTGTCGTCCACCTCCCTGAAAGAAAATGAGTTATACTGGCATTCGATATTGTCTCAGTCTTAATTTAAGTCTCTTATCTCTCTCTCTCTCTCTCTCTCTCTCTCTCTCTCTCTCTCTCTTGTAACTTACATAGCCAATCCGAGCAGCGTGTCCTCCCTGTAGGCGGCATCACAGATGAACCTCTCCCTGCTTACTCCTGAAATATTCTTTAGTCACAGATAAGAATTCTTCGCAAGGTTAGATCGGACTGGATTAGAGCCTTTCACCAAAAAAATTCTAGAACAACTGGTTGTGACCTGTGTTTTTTTTTTTAAAGAAACGTTAGCGCATAATGGTCCCATGCTTGATCAATAAGATAACCATACCATATTTCGTGATAGCCGGGTGTCAATATGGCACAAAATGACGTCATTCTGACCTTTGGCCCTTCGAAGTACAACGTTGAAAAGGCAACATATGGAAATGGCTGACCCAGAATCGTTTGGGGGCTTGATGCGTAAGCCCCCCAAATAGTGCCTCGGAGGCAACGTAAGCCCTCATAGGTGGGCAGTACATCACGCCGATCTTGTGCAGTTTCACAGCCGATTTGAAATTCCGATGGTTTCACCGGACCAAAACCCGAAAACAAATGGCCCAACCACTACCAAACCGAAAAATTTCCGGTTTTTCGGGCTAAAAATCCTATTCCCCCAACCGAATTCCCAAAACCCCCTTCACTCGGGGGAAGCCCCGCCCACCTATGCCCCCCATTAATTTTTTGTTAACATTTTCAACCAAACGGCAAATTACGTAGCACCTCACGTCCACCTATGTACATGGCTCATTGATTGTGGGTGATACTTTTGAAGCTATATTATATGTGGGCGATACTTTTGAAGCTATATTATATTTCCCCCCTCTTAGTATATTTTTAAAACCACATATTTGGGGTACTGATCACCGTTTTGAACCAACGGCATCCCTATTGATATATGTGGTTACAAATTACGAAAAACTAACCCTGTGCTTCAATCCTATCCAACGGGTTGTCATTCCCCATTTCCTGGTTGTACTGGGCGATGAGAAACTTCGGTGACAGCTGCTCAACGACGCCAGGCGTCAGCTTCTTTCGAAAGTGACGCAGAGCCTAACACTCAAAATTGATAATAAAGATAATTACTTAATTACCTGTTCATATCGCTGCAACACGTCGTTCTCCGTCCACTCTACCCGATTCACCTCCTCCTCATCAGCCAGTAGAGCCATGGCTAAGGCGACTGAGGTATCTTCACGTGCCCAAATGCACGCAGCCTGAAGGAACAGGGTACTCTAGTAGAATAGAGCGTGTTTACCTCTCGAGGAGACATGGACGAGTTGACATTCCTCAGACTGAAGCGAGTGTCGTCGGAGAGGGGAGAGGTTTTGGTCCAGGAGTTGGCCTGAAATGAAAAAAAATGAGTAAAATTTTCAGTATAAAGGGTGACGTCGCATAGAGCCAATGTTTGGATGTTGCTCTAGGAGTTATGCATTCGATATAGGATACTCAGGCGGTTAACGCAGTCAAATTTGCCGAAGTTAATTTGTTATTGTGACTGTTTTTGGGTTCATCGACCCGTTAAAAGAAAATTGTACACAGGTATGAACATAGCTGGACGCGAGGTGCTCGGAGCGGGGTTCTTAAATGACGGCCCGGGCCGGGTATGAAAAATTAAATGTTAATTTTTGTAAAAATCGGTACAATAATTTTTAAACTGTTTTAAATTACTTAATAATAATATAATAAATAATGTTTGTTACTAACATTTAAGTCAATATTAGTTGTACAAAAAAGAATGTCACCGACCGGGATCGAACCCTGGTCGTGTGGGTGGCAATCTGACTGGGTGGTCCATGGTAAAAGGTTTTCTTACTGGCGGAAGGGGGCTTTCGCCGTACTCCATTTCAGTATTGTGGGGGTAGCACAAAATGTAACTTGTTCGAATTCGGGTGCGGGTGTCCGTTGATTTTGCTGCGAATTCTCTGCGGAGCCAATGAATAGAGTCTGTGAACATTCCATCACAATTCAACTATGCTCTTCAAATTAGAATACCGATCTGTGTACATTAGCGTACGCTCTGCCGCCATTTTAATGGCTTCCAGAACCCTCACCCGACCGTATCCGTGCGTTGAGTCCGCCAAGTTGCTTGCGTTCCGTCCCGCTTGAGCACTATAAAACCCATCGCAGCGGTCATTTCCTCATTCTTCAACCTGCCCAGCTGACTCACCGACTATGGAGGACAAGGAGGAGCGACTGCCGAGCAACACCTTCGACGTGGCAGTCAAGTCGGCCAAGCTCGACGCCCTCACCAGGGATCAGATCAAGGAGACCATGTCCGAGGCTGGACTGATGACACGGTTCGAATACCCGAATGTGGGCAAGATGGAGTGTGGCCCTGATCATCATGGAGCTGACCAACAACGGAGCCCTCGACTCGCTCGTACCTCAAGAAGAACACGCTTCCCATCGAGAAGCTCAACGAGATGGTGCTGTAAGCAGCTTGGGGGATCGAGTACATCCACGGGAACAACGTGCTCCACAGGTGAGACTTTCTCTCTCTCTCTCTCTCTCTCTCTCTCTCTCTCTCTCAACACATCTCATTTCTCCATTTCAGGGACATCGCCGCTCGCAACTGCCTCTATGGAGACGGGAACGTCAAGATCACCGAGTTCGGCCTGTCCAAGGAGGGAACCACGTACCAGAACGAGCCCCACGCCCCATCCACTGAATCGCCCGTGAGGCCCTCACCTCCTCCCTTTCCACCCAGAAGACTGATTACTCGGAGACAAAGAAGAACTATGAAATAATGATATAAAAATGTAAAAATCGCGATTAACGAATGAATATTTTGCTCGTATGTCAATTGTTTATCGATTTATTAGTTTTCCCCTGTCTTTTTTCATTATTGGTTTTCTGCTATTAACATAAATGTCAAATTTTAGCTCTATTTGAGTTGAGGATGATATCATCCTGTTTCTACGAAACAACCGGTTATATGTTACAAAAATCCAATTTATAAAGGTGGTTAGGAGCTATTTTTTGTCATATCTGGCTCAAAATTCTCAGAATAGGTACAAATTTTTGGGCCTCAAAGGTTACAGAATGGTAACTAAATTACCAGTTACTTTTCAATTGGGTTAAATCCATAGGTGGACGTAAGGAGCTACTTGGCGTTTGGGAGAAAATCCTAACAAAAATTAAAGAAAACAAAAAATTTAAAATTAAAAAAAAGCCTACGTACGTTGCCTCTGAGACACCTTTTAGGGGGCGTACGCGTCGATCCCCAAACACACCCCCGAATCCCCGGCTTTTGACCCAATTTCTTATGTTTCTAGTTCAAAAATTGTGGTTAGGTCTTTAAAATAAAGCCGCAGGGTTCTCACGGGTCGAACAAGACCAACTATAGAATTTTGTTCTGTTTGGTACTTTCTGCGTTCACCCTTAACACTTCATAGTTTGATCATCAAACTATAACACTGCAATTGAAAAC
Source organism: Oscheius myriophilus (assembly GCA_964057215.1). Classification (NCBI taxonomy): domain Eukaryota; kingdom Metazoa; phylum Nematoda; class Chromadorea; order Rhabditida; family Rhabditidae; genus Oscheius; species Oscheius myriophilus. Next base: position 17,502,038 of record OZ059902.1, read on the forward strand.
TAACCCTCACTGAGCAGATATTCAGTACAATATCGGCCATCGGGCTGAAATGTGTCGGGAAGTCAATTCTCCTCTTCCTCCTGCTCTCCTCGATGATCTCCATAGTTTCCACCAACTCATCCGTTGGGCAATTCAACAAAGCGCAGGCGTAGACATCCTCGAGAACCGAAGGGACGTATGAAGACTGGATTATCTGGATGCAGAGCTGGTGGACCACGGGGATGTCTCTGGCCTGAAAAATATTGATAACTTAATAACTTTAATAGACAAATTATGTTAATTAAAACAAAATTGGTTGCGAAGACCCACAGCCTTAATAATCTCGGAGATGTACTTGGCGAGGCAGTCCTCGTCGTGGTGGGTGATGGCGGCCAGTGAAGCCAGGGAGAGGGCTGTGGCCACGGGGGAGTTGGGGATTCCCAAGAGGACGGCCAGTTTGGCGCACTTTTTGCCCTGAAATGGTTATTTTGATAGGCACAGCAGAGATAGAGAGAGAGAGAGAGAGAGAGAGAGAGAGAGAGAGAGAGAGAAAGGGGGGAGAGAACAAACCTGCTTGTAGTTGTTCTCTAAGTCGATGATCTGTTTCAGCAACTGCATCGGTTCACAGTGTCTAAAACACGAAATTTCTATTAGAAACAGCTTATGAAACCCGGATATACCCTCCCGAAGAATGACTAGGTTCTCTAGGTTCTCACCCAATTTTGAGGCTTAAAACGCGATTTTTGGAAATGTCGAGCCCGACTAGCGAACTGACGACAGTAGGAATTTTCCAGGTTACTGTAGCACGGCCCAAAATCGTCCGATTTTAGCAGACTCGACTTTGTTTGATTTTAAAATGGCGTAACTGTAACATGCCTCAATACAATTAGTTTCAGCGAACTTATAGTCAACTTTTCTTGACTTGTTGAAGTTTTTCGAATTTTCGCAACATTGTAAGAAATTTTAAGCTATACGATTACTTTTACCACACATTTTCTACAATAAAATCGTTCTCTTGAAAGTTAAGGGTGGGTACGCCAACTGCCAAACCCGAGTCACAAAATTTAAAGGGGGCTTAGGCTACCATCCATGCATAATTTGGGGGGCACACAAAACGAGACCCCCTAACGACCCTTGACCAACATTATAACGGCCGGTCCGCTATTAAAATTTTATTAGTCATCTTTTGAGGGTCGAAAGATTAACTCACATACCTGGGGAGAGACCGGTCACGGAGGGACCCCCCATCACTTTTTGACGGAAAAACTGGGTTACCCCCCTCACTTTTTGGCTGAAAAACGGAATAACCCCCTCACTTCTTGTGAAGAAAAAAGGTAACCCCTCAATTTTCTATGAAATACTATACTAACCCCCCCCTCACTTTTGAAACACCGTTTATTTGGTTCCCAAGGTATGTTAACTCACTTAACAGAAGCCGGCATGATAGTGGATCCCAGTTCGTACATGAGCTCCAGGGCATCCAGAAGCTGCAACTGCTCCGTAGCCAACTTCTTCGAAACCTGAAGATTTAACATAGAAAAATTAGCATACGAAAACTGTACATCTTTGGCCAAATGAGCAAAAAAACGGCTCTTATCCAGTAGGGGGTCGTCCTTCCTTACAGCGTCGTTCATAACATCGGTGCTGAGGGAGAGTAAAACCTGGAATTAAGAAATTTTTCAGTTTCTCTTTTTATCTCTCTATCTCTATATATCTCTATCTTTCTACTCTCACCTCTCCACTCTTCTGCCATCCCAGCTTAATCCCATCGGTTTCCCTGGGCCCAGTCCTTGTTAAAGTCATAATCGACTTCAACGCGCCCATGTCCCGTTGGCCGAACTCGCTCAAAAGTAGCTCCTTCGCCAGCAACACCAACACTTCCTCCTGAGGCACCAATTTGGTGTAAATGCTAAAAAACACTATTATAACGAACAAACAAAAACGAGAACAACCTGCTAGCTAGGAGTAGAACCTCGTCTTTCATGGCATCCCAAGAGAGGGCGGAATCCGGGCGAATGTTGGCGACCGACTGCATCAGAAGACTCCTGGCGGTGGTTCTGGAACCTCATTGGTAAATTCTGTGTCAAATTTAATCTGCGGAGTAAGTAACAAAAAATGGCCAACGTTGTAGGTCCCAAAACATTTGGGACATAAATGGGCAGAGCACCATCGCTCAGGTTGTGGCAAGACTTCGCTTTTTAAAAACTTGGCTGAATGAGGAGCGTTGGAAGCGAGATACGAAAGCCCCAAATGGTGCCTCGGAGACAGCGTAAGCCCCCCCCATTAGTGTTTTGTTACAATTTTCACCCAAACTCCCAATTACGTAGGTACGCAAGCGCTTCACGTATGTTTGAAAAACGGCTTATGGGGAACCTAGCCAAACTCCCTCGTATAAAAAATCCCACACACCGGAAGAGTCCGTCATTTGGCGTACCTACCGTTAACGTTTGGGGCATAAAATGAAGTAGTCCTGATGAAATTGTGCCCTTAGGGCTTATTTTGCCGAAAATAGTACCTAACCCCTTTTAATTTCTGTATTTTTTGAGCCTCAACCCCCTTAACATGTATTAAGTTGACTATATACTCCGGAATTATGAAAAATCCTCCAAAGCGAGACCCCTCACATCGCTAAACTTGGGTTACTGCTTATGCATAGTTGAGACCCATTCAAGCCACCTCCTCAGAGAACAAGAAACACCAACCCTCCAACCATTTTTTTCTTTTGAATTATGGTCGTATGAAAGTGTTAGTGAAACTTGGTTTTAAAATATTTACTTTGTGGAGTTCGGGCTAGCACATAGGCGGCGCGCGTAATTCGGGTGTAACCCCGCCATAGCTGGACAAGGATTTGGGGGGGGGGGGAGGGGGCTTAATAAGTAAGTTCCCCATATGGTGCGTCGGAGGCGACGTAAGCCCCCTTTAAATTTTTACGGTATCATTTTTAACCAAATAACCGAATTATTCGCTCGGCGGTGAAGATTCACGCTAAATCTTCACCACCGAGCGGTCGGTTCTTCCTGCGCTCCACCGCCTAGCTGAATCCGGCCCCAGAACCTCGTCAAGGAAGGACCATCATCGACACAACTCCCAGTTGCTGTGAGAAATCGACTATAGAAGCTTCTGCTCAACGTCAACCTGCACGAGAAGCACTGGGATCCGCCGGCAGAGCAACAACACCCGCTCAAGATCTACATGATCCAGCCGTGATTCGGGAGTAAATATTGTATATTGTATATTGTAACCGAAGGTTGGTACCTTGTTCTATGCGGACCCGGGGTTCTCACGGGCCGGCCGAGCCGGGCCCGCTGGAAGATTTTGGTGACATTCTTTTTTGTACGACTAATATTGACGTATATGTTAGTAACAAACATTATTAAGAAATTTAAAACAGCTTAAAAAAGTATTGTACCGATTTACACAAAATTTAAAATTTAATTTTTCATAACCGGGCCAGGCCGTCCCAAAAAATCTTTCGGCCCGGCCCGTCATTTGAGAACCCCGTGCGGACCATCAAGTCAAACTCAGCCAGACATCCAGGCCTTTATCGTGACCGAAAGCATAGATGAACAATCGCCCGTAGATTTGGTTGAGGGGGTCGCGCCGAGCATAATTTCCATTTTCGGGGACTCGCGCCACACGTCTCATTTGTATTGGTGCGGGGCGCGCAAAATGGACCCCACAGGTAGCTTGTTCATGTATGACCGAAAGTCACTTTTACTAGCTTTGATCAGTCCTTTAAACTCCAACTTACGGGTCATTTGTGCTGTCCAAAAGTCGCTTAAACGTCGGCTTCACATTCAAATCGAGGAGGGCTCGCTGGGCGGAGCAGAGTTCTGGCGACACTCCCAACGCTCTCATGTCGTCGAGCAGGGCCTTCCCCGTGTGTGGCAACTTACACAGGCATTCCGTGATCTGAAGAGAGCAGAATTTGCATACTCAATACATAAAATTCAAATTACCAGCTCTTTGTCTATGGCCTCCGGGCGCTTCTCTCTGAAGACACGGAGAACTTTGCTGGATCGTTCACAAGAGGTGAGGAGGAGAGCACGCACAGCGGAACGAAGGGCTACCGTAGTCGGTGCCACGGACTCGATTAAGGAGATGACTTGACCAGCGTGGCGGACTAGGTCCGATTCGGCGATCTGAAAAGAGTAATTGGCTTTTATCTCTCTCTCTCTCTCTCTCTCTCTCTCTCTCTCAAAATCTCACCTGTGAGAGGGCGGAGACCAACTCGGAGACGGACATGGAGCAGAATTTGGTGAAGGAGTCGTTTACAGAGTGGCACAAGGAGACGAAAGTCGAGAAGTTCTGCCATTTGGAGAGATCCAATCGGAGTTCCTAAAAATACTTGTAATGTTGCAAACATATAGTATCCATACGACGGGAGAGTATAGTCGGCTTTCTCCAGGTACACCCCAAATACAGAGAAGTTAAGGGGGGGGGGGGGGGGGTTAGGCACAATTGTCGAAAAATGCAGCTTGTAAGGCCAAAAGTTAAGGAGGGCTACCCAATTTGTGGCCCCAAAAGTTACGGGTGGGTCGGCCAACTGACGGGGTCTCCCGAGGTATGATAGTATCTTGAAGTCGCTCAAGCGCATCAAAATTCTGTTTGTACTACTCACAATAAAACCATAAAACCTCAGGCCGCGTCTAGGAGGTTTCCTGACACCATCAGGAAAATTTTCGCCTACCTAGGGCTAACGCATTCTTTGTACAGGACATTCATGGCAGCCTCAGCATGAGGCGACAAAACTTGAAAAATAGCTTCTTTTTTTTTTTAAAACAAGTTTTTGGGTTATTTTTTCTCTAAAACTATATGTATGCGATATTTATTGATATGCTAATATTATTATATGCTATATTTTTAAAAAAGCCAAGATTAGTGACTTTTAATGAAGAATAATGGGGCATTTTTGGGGGCAGTACGCATAAATTTTTGGCCTTTTTAGGGGGGGGATCCCTCAATTTATGGTATGGTCTCAGTACGCTTTACACATTATGGAAACCTCAGGCCGCGTCAAGTGGAATCAACTATTAACTAAAATGACTGCTCAAGCCGTCAATGACCAAACACTCGAAACTATATGCTCTCCCATGGTTTTTATTACAGCCTCAGGCCGCTTTCAGCAAATCATGACAACCTTATGCAGCTCACAACGAATCCTGATGGCTGCTTTGGCATTTTCTCAACAAAATAAAGATCGAATTTTGGGCCGTTGGGTCACCAACTCAATATTAATGCAACTCATTCAAAGGCGAGCCGAATCTGGCCGCGCCTGACACCCTCAGGCCGCCTTAACCTACCGTATTCCCGTTGTCAATAGCAATCTGCAGGAGTGAAATCGAGTGAATGAAGAGTCCCGTGTCGGCCTCAATCTCCACCGCTCGTTTTCTGATCCAATTAGGGTAATCAGCTTCTCTGAATTTGAATATCATCATCCACCTGCTATCAATTCGAAGACCCACATCATGCCACCCTCATAACGCCGAAACAAGCGGGCTGGGGGTGCCAAAAGCGGCACTAAAGTCAATTTCTAACCTGGGTTCAACCACTTCTTCTCCGTAGGTGATTTCTCGGACCAGTTCAGCATACTTAGGCTCTTTTGCTAACTTGGCTAGTTCGTCTACGGCCGAGTCGGGGACCTAAATCAGTTTTTAGAGAGAGAGAGAGAGAGAGAGAGAGAGAGAGAGATAGAGAGACCAACCTGATCTATACGAATGTCGCTGCCAGGTAGAAGCCACTCGTATCTGTTGGGAGCGGTGGCTGGCGGAATGAGCGAGATGATATCCAAAATGTATGATTCGAGGGAGGTGAAGTTTCTCTCCAACAAACGCTGAAGGCCAATGAGGTCGCCAGTCTGAAAAAAGCGATAATTGCAGAAAACAAAGAATGGACGGTGCTAAAAAAAAAAGCGATGATGGCGCAGAAACCAGAAATGTGCAGATTGCGCCCAAGAAAAGCTACTTCCGGGTAAGATAAGCGGCTAAAAGCGGTATGAGATAGGTTTCAAAAAAAAAATAGACGCGACCTGAGGGTTCCCAATGACGGTAAAGTGACATGAGGGTACCACGAGCGGCAACAAGCGGCCTCAGGGTACCAAGATCAACTAGAAGTGGCATAAGGCAACCAAGAAAAGCTAAACGCTGGCTATGAATAAAATCGGAGCTGCAATGGACTTGGGATTACCAACGACAGTTGTAAGCGGCCTGAGGTTGCCAAGAGCGATCGGAAGCGGCCTGGGGATACCAGGAATAGCTACAAGCGGCCTGAAGATACCAAGGAAGGTCCGGCCCATCAGTCATCAGCCATTTGCGAAGATTGATTACAAAGGGAGGGTGCATCAATGGCTACGAGGACGTATTTTTGTTCCCTATTGACACCCGACTGGCACGAAAGACGGTTCCGAAACAGATTAAAACAAACCACCTGAGGGCACCAGTAATGGCTAAAACCGGCCAGAGGATACCAAGAATAGCAGTTCCATTCCGGTTGTAGTCATTTCCTAGTACCCTCCAGAAAGCACCAGACACACTAGAAGCAGCTAGAAGCCAGACTGACAGCGAAAACTGCGAGTATTTCTCTCACCTTTGCCAACTGAAAGGCTACGCCGAGCAGAGACTTTGAGCGGTGCTCCAGGTAAAAACTGACGTCGGTGCAGGCGGAAAGGATCCTCGAGTTGTGCAGAATTTGCACCCTCGTTGCAGGAACTTCATAAGTGGATAGGGAGCCACCTAAATGCCACAGGCCATAAAAAGACACAGCTGGACTCTTACCCAACTCGCAGAGAGCCTTCTGGGAATCCAGATCTGAGGAAGAGCAGGTGGCACAGGCCTCGGCGATCCACTTTTCTTGGGAGATTTGGCGCTAAACATGAGATTTTACACTGAAAGGAGTAGGAAAATACCAGGATATCGTTGACGGATTCTACCGTAACCGAATCGGAGGCGCAAATATCCCTCCACTCCCGTTTGAGAACAACATCGACGTTGATGGAATCGGAGAAGTCGGCGGCCAGCTTCTTGGCTCCTTCGTAGTCTTTCTCGTTTAGCTGAAAGATACAAAATAAGAGAGATACACAGAGAAACACATAGAGATGGAGGTACGTCACGGTACACTAATAATGATTTTTTGGGCTGTCATAAGCCAGATTTGTATAAATGTGAATAATAAGTTTGCCTTCAAAAGATTGACGTTGGGGGGGGGGGGGTCGCGCGAGCCCCCATTTCGGGCGGTGTCCTATCTCCCCGCAATCTCATAAAGGTGTGAAATTTCCCAACGGGGTATGTACCTGTTCATGTATGCTTACCGTTCTGTCAAGAAGCTGTTGAAGAGTGCGCGTCGGCTGGTACCACAGCTCGAAGTCGAAGCTATCCGAGTGCTTGACCATTTGCAGGGGAGTCGCTGCGTCTCCAACCGCCATTCCAACCAACTGCAAAGAATTTATCTCTACTTATTTTCCTCACTATCTCTCTCTCCTCACCTGTTTAAACGAAGACCACAACGTGTACATCCACAGCCGGAAAGCGAAGAACGTCCGCCGATTCACAACTTCCCGATGACCTCCCTAAATTTGCCCACTTTTTTTTCAAAATCGACAAACGCAATACCTTCTCTAGGATGAGGAACAACTCCCTGTTGCGGGGAGTGGAGAGAGCTATCCGTCCACTGAACGAATCGGATGAGGCACAAGATCTGACGGATTCCTCCAATTCGGCAGGAGGACATCGGACCAGGGAACCGTCTTGGAAGGCGACAACGATTTCCTGGAAATGAACAATTGAGAAACGACTGGAACTAACAGAATAACAACAACAAAACCGGATCCTGTGTGCATTTTACAAGGTACCTCTGACTGCCCGTAGTTTACAAGACTCAGACAGACGAAAGCTGCTGAAAGCTTTTGAGGTAGAAACTAGCAGCGCACCGATGGCGTCGACCTTATGGTTAACTTTTAGCGTCATTTCCCCAGGGGTGGACGGCCCTGGCCCCGGCCCTAGGGCCTAGGGCTTTTAGGGCCCAGGCCCTATAGGGCCTAGGCCTAATAGCCCGGGCCCTATAGGGCCGAGCCCCACAGGGCCTGGCGGGAATTTAAATTTTTTGAATAATTCGTAATTTTTTGGCGGCAATTATGTATTTTCAAATTTATTTTTATTTTTAAATTTTATTTTTCGATAATGTTCACCACAATTATTTATTTTATTTTATTTTTTTCCAATCAATAAAAAGTATAATCATCAGTAAACGTACATTACAAGTGAAATTATAGGGATAATATTTTTTCTAAAATAGGCAGAAATTAAATTGTGGAAATTTTATTAAAAATTTCAATTTAAAAAAGAAAAACAAAATTCGAAATTGCATCATAACCGCTAAAAAATTACGAATTATTCAAAAAATTTAAATTCCCGCCAGGCCCTATAGGGCCCTATGAGGCCTAGGCCCTATCAAGGCCCTATAGGGCCGGCCCTCGTCCACCCCTGATTTCCCAACAATAAAAAAACCCCGATCGACTAAAACGCCAAAGAAATTTCCATATTCGAACCCTGTTTTTATGTCCTTCAAAAGATATATACAAATCTTTGGCTTGACTCAGGCAGACATGGGTTAAAAGTTTGCGCTATACCCACTGCGTAAACCCTTTTGAAAATAAATTTGATGTTTCGCGGGGGGTCTATCGTATTTCAAGCCAGCTGGGTGTCAATAGAAAATATCGTGATTAACGTTTACGTACCCTCCCTCGGGGTTCTCACGAGCCGGGCCACTCGGAAAATTTTGGTCTGCCCGTTTTGGCCCATATCATACCTGGGCAACCCACCGCTGGGGTCAATTTTGCAACTATCCCATCTATTACCGAAAATTTACGACGAGCCCCTTCTCTAGCAAAATTTGCCGAAAACTTAAAATGCGACGGCCTTGCCGTCGCTGATGATGGAGCTTGACAAAGTTTGGCCCATATATCCTGAACACGGGTCGAACGGGCCCGTCCGCCCGTCAAAAATGTATCGACCCGGCCCGTTATTTGAGAACATTGACTTTTTGTCTTCAAAACGGTTAGCTCACCCCAGGTTAAGGGGGGTAGAAGCCCCAAAACGCAGCACTTAAGGGGGGTTAGGCACTATTTTCGTAAAATTCAGCTCGGAAGACTAAAAGTTATGGGGGGCTACCCCATTTGTGGCCCCAAAAGTTACGGGTGGGTCCGTCCGCTGCCAAGGTCTCCCGAGGTATGCTTTAGTTGCAAAAACAGCACCAACCCGCTAGTGGTTTAATAAAGGCAAGGCCGAATCAGCACGCTTTGGTAGAAAAGACTCGTGCCAGTCAGCTGGTACTACTTTTTCCCAATTCCGTGCATGGCAACGTACCTACACGTGTGGCCATTTAGCAGCCCAATAGTAATCTAGAACTGAAAAAACTCACATTTTCATCAACAAACACGGCCTGACAAGGCTTCGGCCCGCTGACGTACTTCACACACACGACCAACGCTGTGGAGGGAATGTCGTAAAGGAGAACATCTCCATTCGTAGAGACAGCGACCAGCTGTTTCGGGACGGAGATGGAGAGGGAAAGCGACAAAATGAAGGCCATGTTGGAGGCGGAGAAGAAGGAGAACCAGCTGCCTTGAAGAGGAAAGCAATAGTAACTTCGGAAAGAAACATACTCTGTTCATTGACTGTGCGGATTGGGTCGATGTGGGGCTCACTGTCGATGAGGCGGTAGGAGCAGAGACCGCCGGCTGGTGAGGTTTCTCCTGAAAAAAAGGGTTTTGGGCCATTAACACGTCGTTTTAGCTTATGTTTCGGGTGCTTTAAAGAATTCTAAATGAGGGGCAATTGTTTCCCAGTAAGGAATCGCCTGCCATCAACCATGGCTGTGGGCCGCCCCGCTACCAAAATTTTCACGGCACGGGCCCGAGTCGGGCCGCCCGACCAAAAATTTATGCCTTATTTCAATGTAGAAATCAAAAATAACGAAAATAAATTTTTTCGGGCCGGCCCGTTCCCAAATTTTTCTCGGCCCGGCCCCCGATTTTGTAAGAATCCACCATTTATGACCAACGACGTGGGAACATGCTGATCAACGACGTGGGACCATGTTACTCAGTCCTTTAAGAAATTGGGAGCACTGTGCGGGGGGGGGGGGGGGGGGGCGGGGGTTCTACACAAACTTTCAGCCCACGCCTTGTAAATGGTCTCGCCACGAACGTCGGACAAGAATGGTTCCACAACGAATAATTCCATATAGAAATGTGTAGCAAAGTACTTCGTGGTGGGATCATTGTTATCCAGTCTTTTTTTCTTTATATAAAATATTCGTGCCGGGACAAAGTTAGTCCTTTTTTTTATGAATCCTTCGCGTCGGGACAATTCTTGTCCAAAGAGCGTTGCGACACCATTTACAGGAATAAAGGCTTGTAGAGAAACCCAGTATTACATGCCAGCCGGGTGAATTTTTGGGGTGGGGCCCCACTACGTACTAAATACAATGACATATTTATGTCAAAATGACAAAAAATGACAAAATGATAAAATTTTGAAAAGGCAAGCTATGGTCCATGACTGCCCAGCACTTTTTGTCAGAAATTTAAGAAATTGACGGCTTTGGGACCACAGTTCCCAAGAATCCCGGGTTATGGTAGTATGAAATTCATTTATTTGAAGAATCATATGTGGTGGGACCAAAATACTTCGTGGTGGGACCATTGCTGCCCAATTCTTTACAGAATTCTTTGTAATGGGGTCATTCGTGGCTACTCCTTTAAGAAGTCCGGCAAGGTTTCTTTAAAACATCCCATTAGACTTAAAACAAACCCATCGCTTGGTAATGAGCTCCAACCAGCAGTAAATTGTACTCGCGGAGAAGAACGAACGAACTGACGAGACCCACATTGAGTGGGACCGACCACAGCTTGATATAACGAGCCAGCCGGCTGGAAATGACCAAATAAATAAGAAAAAAACGGAAAAAAATACCCTATTTTGTAGACGGAGAAGGTTCCGTTGTACTGCAGCACGTAGAGCCAGTCGAGGAAGCGGTCATCCGGAGAGGCTGTGGAATTGACAGCCGTCTGGAGACAGGAAACGGCGCACATCAGATCGATATTAACGCTTGAGGTGTCCTGAAATAGGAAAATTGGTAATTTTGTTTGTAAAACAGCTTCAAAATAAACATTTGGTCGAATAAAGGGCTGAAATCGGCATTAATGAGCAAATTTCACGCTGCAACGAACAATTCGTGGCAAAACTGTGTTGCATTCGGCAACTGATTCAAAAACTGTGCGGCAAACGGCGTTTCCGGCAAAAACAGTGCGTCAAATCAACGTGTGCACCGAAAATCAAATCACTATTTTAAACAAAAACGGTGCGTTAAATCGGCATTTCCACCGAAAACCGTGCGCCAAATCAGTTGTTCCAACAAAAACCGTGCGTCAAATCGGCATTTTCAACAAAAACTGTGCGTCAAATGGAAAAAAATAACCAAAAATTGCTAATCTGATTACCTGGAGAGGAATATCGTAGCAATAGCTTCCGGACTGGTCGAAAACGTCGATTTGCGCACTGCTACGGGTGGAAAGCAGTAGATTTCCACATTCCGTGTACTGGATCTGGCAGTATTCGGGAAATTCGTCTTCCAGCACTACAAAAAAATAGTAAAAATTGAAGCAAAATAGCCTTCAACCCACCTTGAACACTGGATTCCTGGTGACAGACGTCTCCATCGAGAGCGTAGACGTTCAACACGCGGTTGAAATTGATTATGGCAACTCGGTCGGCCTTTCTGAATGCAGAAACTTTTCGAAAAGTTCCAAAAAAGCGACGAAGTTTCAAAAAGCGACTTACGGAGAGACCGCAAAGCAGCAGAATGGCGACGATCCGACGAATTCGGCGATCTGGGAAGGGATGAGAAGATTCGGAGAGCCGATTTCCAGGCTATCCGTCCACTCCAGCAGATTGTAGTTCCTCGTGAGGAGGGTGGTGTTCCTCCGCTCCTCGAACGCGTCGTCCTCGTTCTGGGTGTCGAGGCGCTTCCGCTGCCTCATCTAAAACATACATCATTAAATTTTTTTAAAAATATTTTACATATAAAATTTAAAGCCAAAAATAACGAAAAATAACCCCTTTAAAGCATAATAAACATAATTTTAAAGTGGTGACGTGAACCAAAATTACGATATTCGTTGGGTTAAAAATGAAATTTACATGCGTACAAAATTTCGGAGTTCACGCGATACGGTAGTTTTAAAGAGTCCCGTACCGATTGCTGCTGAATTTCCATGCCCACTTTGCAAAACTTTCAAATTGGTTTTATTTCAATTTTTCCATTTTTAAGCTTTTTTCCTTTTTAAATGCTTCTTTTATTTATTTTAACTCATTAAAATTTTAATTTAACTGAATTCAGGCTATGAATCAAGTCGATGACACCAACCCCGATGGGACTATCCCGGGTACCAAGGCCAACCTGACGACGATGCCCTACCAAATGCAGGAGTGTGTGTTGTACGGATCGGTTCTGAACGACTACGTCGCGGTAATTTATCGATTTTTTTTATATTTAAATTGATGTAGGATCTGGAACGCCGGTTGACCGGTCTCTGCGACCCTGGCTCCACCGAATTCCACGAACACGAGATGTCGTTCAGTTTGAAGACTGGAAACGACCCGGACGTCTGTGTGAGGTAGCTTTTAAAGAACTGTCTAGTCTGACACGTACTCTTTTAAAGGACTGCTTTACTGTAATCCACAGTATCCGTTTTTACCAAAATGGGAATGAAAATTTACCCATTTTTTCAGGTTGCGGCGTCGATTCAACGTGGAACCGAATAGCAACGCCCAGAATCTGTGGCACTACCGTTACATTGGAAGTACGTATTTATAGCAATTATTTTGATTTGCGGTTTTTTTGTTGTTATTTAACCCAATTTAGGTCCCGAACCCGACCAAAGATGCCCGGTAATTGTACGGAAAGTCATCGACAGCATCACCTACTCGAATAATATGATGGAATTTGTCAAAACTATAGGTTTTTATATTCTTGAACCGTGAAAATATGGGGATTTTTCCAGGTCTTCGGATGGAATATGAGTTTATAGCCAAGGGAACGGCTTTCACGCTCGGGAAGATGAAAGTTCTCGTGTACGCGCTGCAGAAATCCGACAGGGTGAGTGGGTTTTGTGGCTGAAGTGCGGGCATGTGTTTCCTGGAAGCGGTCAAATGTTGCCTGGAGTGGTCTAATGTAGCCTGAAACGGTCACATGTTTCTTAAAGCGACCAGAGGTTGCCTGAAGCGGCCCAATGCTGCCCGATGCTGCTAAAATTTTGCTGAAGCGGTTAGGGGTAGCTTGAAGCAGTCAAATTATGCCTTTTCGGGCCCAGAGGATGTCTGAGGCGGCCTAACGCCACCTGAAGCGGCCAAATGCTTTCTGAAGCGGTCTAATGTTGCATGAAGCTGCCAGAGGTTACCTGAAGCGGCCAGAGATTTCCTTAAACGGTGAGAGGCTGCCTGATGCTGCCGAAGTTTTCTGAAGCGGCCGAACGTTTTCTGAGGCCGCCAAATGTTTCCTGAAGCGATTTGAGGCTGCCTGAACCGGCCAAAGGTTGGCTGACGGGACCAAAGTTTGCCTTAATCGGCTCAATGCTGTGTGAAGCGGCCCGAGTTTGCCGAAAGCGGCCAGATGTGTTCGAAATTATTGCATGGGACCTAAGGTTATGGGAAAAAAGCTATTGTATCTGCTTTCGAAAACACCTTAAAGCCGCCTAATTGTCAGACGGCACCAAACATGGCAAAATTTGGGGCCGGGCCGAGAAAAATTTTGAAGCGGGCCGGCCCGAAAATTTTTTTTTCGTTTTCTTTGATTTTTACATTGAAAAAAGGCATAAATTTTCGGTTGAGTCGGGCCGGGCCGTGAAAAATTTTGGAGCGGGCCGGCCCGTTGCCATGCTTGGACGGCACTGAAGCGGTCTCAGGGCAACAGAAGCGGCCCAATTACCAATATTTCTCATTTCAGGCCGGTAACTACGACAATTTGAAAAAGTTCGGCGAGTCTTCCCTGGTGGAGATCAGTGTCTGCATACCCGACGGATCCGAATACATGCCTGTGAGTGGTTTTTTTCTATTTTTTGTGTGGAAAATTCGTGATTTTTATAGCTAATTCCACATTTTACATTATATTTCTTCATAGAAATCCGATTTCAGGCCGCCAAACAGCTGCGGGACTTTGCCGACCAGCTCTCGCCACTGGTTGAAATGCAGAAAGTGGATTATTTTCGAAAATAATCAGGGTTTTTGATGAATCTCGTGTAAATAAATGAATTTCTGACACGTTTTTGTTTGTGGCCAGGCTATTCCATTGTTTTTTTTCTTGAAATCCATTTCGTGTTTTTGAAATTTATGACTTTTAAGGATGTGTTCTCACGAAGAACATCAGGGAGAAGTACCGGAAGAGTGAGTTTTCTTTGTTTGTTTTGGTGTTTTCAATTTTCAAAATATCGGTTTGGCCATTCCGCGGCCTGAGGATACCTGAAGCGGCCTAAGTGTCCAGGAAGGCATTAAATCGGCCTAAGGATGCCCGAAAGCCGAATAAAGCCGTCTAAAAGTGCCCTACAAGCGGTTGAATCTCGGTCTGAGGGTGCCCGTCGGGCGATTGAAGCGGCTTAGGGGTGCCTGACGGACGGTTGAAGCGGCCTAAGGGTGCCCTACGAGCGATTGAAGCGGCCTGTTAGTGAGCGTGCCATACGAGTGATTTTAGCGGCCTAAGGGTAGCTTACGAGCGATTGAAACTGCCTTTACTTGCCTTGCAAGTAAAATAATGCGGCCTAAAGGTGCCCCATGAGCGATTGAAGCGGCCTAAGGCTGCCCACAAGTGATATAAGCGGCCTCGCGGTGCCGTACAACCATTGGATCGGGCTATACATGCCCGAAGGGCGAATGAAGCTACCAACGCGTGAATAAAGCGGCCCGAGGGTGGTATATGCGCCTTTCAAGCGGCCTGAGGCTGCCCGAATAGCTTTTGAAGAGAAAAAAAAGTTGATTTGCGCCACCAGTCGTAAATTCGTGCCACCCGGCTGCTTATAACTATTTTTTCTTTCAGGAATGTGGCGGAGAGCGAGGAGGTTCCGAAAATCGAAGAAGTTGCCGTAGACGGGGATAAAAAGTGAGTTTAATTGTTTTTTGTTGTTGTTGTTGGTATTTTACCTCTGGTGCTACCCGTACTGTTTCGGATTTGCTCCTCTTTGCAGTTCTGAAGCTTAAAATTTATTTTTTTCTATCCATAATTTCCACAATTTTATGTTTAGGAAGCTCCGGGTGGCTGTGGCCGGCTGTTCCCATGGCGAAATGGACGCCATCTACGAGACACTGGCTGAGATTGAGAAGGAGAAGGGATACAAGTTCGATCTGCTCATCTGTTGCGGGGATTATCAGGTTGGTAGGCGGCCTGAGGGTGTCTTGGGCGGTCACATCCGGCCGGATTTTCCAGTAGCAACTAAAATCTGCTAGAGTGCATCAAGAACAACCACCTGAGGGTGTCGATAGCGAGTAGAACCGGCCTAAGGCTACCAATGTCGAGAAAATAGCGGCCTGCGGCTACCAATAGTGAGTCATAGCGGCCTGTGAGAGCCAGGAGTGAGTCAAAAGATGCATTCGGCTGTAAGGCGCGACTTGATGGTGTCAATAGCCAACCAAACGCGGCCTGAGGCTACCAATAGCGATTCAAAGCGCCCTGAGGCCAACTAGCGTTTCAAACCGGCCTAAGGATGTCAATAGTGTGTCAGAGGCGTCGTGAGGGTGCCAACAGCGAGCCAAAAGTGGTCTCCGGCTCAGAATTGGAACCAAAGGCGGCCTGAGGCCTTAATAGTAATTAAAAGCGGCCTGAGACTGCCAATATCAAGATGTAAGCGTCTCTATGCGGCCTGAGGGTGTCAGTAATACCCCATGCGGCCTACTGGTGTCAGAAGCGGCCTAACATTACCTTCTTTCAGGCAGTACGGAACTACGGCGACATGGCGCAGATGCACGTGCCCGACAAGTACAAGGAGCTGCGTACCTTCTACAAATACTACTCCGGCGTGGCGGTTTGTTTCACCCCCTCTTACTCAAATTTACCCTTTTAAGGTAGCTCCCATCCTGACCATCTTCATCGGAGGCAATCACGAAGCCTCTGGATTCCTTTGCGAACTTCCTAACGGCGGATGGGTCGCTCCTCGTATCTACTACATGGGATTTGCCGGAGTTATCAGGTTTTTTGGCGAAATTAGAAGCCTCCAAAGTCATTTTTTTTAAGGTTTGGCGGACTGCGCATTGCTGGTTTATCGGGAATCTTCAAACACTTCGACTTCCTCAAAGGTTAGAGGTGATATTTTGATTTATGATGCTGACACCAACGGGTTATACCACCCGGAGAGCTGGTAGTGATCGGCTGGATGTGACTCGGCTGTCACTAACTATAGGGTTTTTTGTTGTTGTTAAGAATTCGGTTAAGAAAGGTGTCAGCCGGTTGGCTGCGTCGGGCGTTCGTTCATGATTCGACTATCCCTCAGCTGCGCCAGTCGGCTGGTTGCAAACTGAGATACTGTATTACGACTGTCTCCAACTAGTGCCAGCCGGCCGGTGAAAAACCGTAGGATGCTGTAAATCGACTGTCTCTGACCTGGTGCCAGTTGGCTTTTCGAAACCTGAGATACTGTAGTAAGGTTGTCTCCAGTAGCGGCAACCGGCTGGTTGAAATTTTTTAGCTAGTAGCTGCCAGGCGGCTGACTTGAATGTATACCTTACTGTAGCTACGATTCAAGCCAAACGTTCCCTATGCTTATGGCCAGTCGTCTGGCAATATTCCTGTTGAAAATATTAAAATGTTAATTTTCGGTCACTTCGAGCGGCCGCCGTTTGACCACCATGCGATCGTCTCCGCCTACCACGTTCGCAACATGGATGTGTGGAAATTGCGACAGTTGCGCCCCGCCGATGACGACAAAACCAGTGTGAGTTGGGGTGAGGGACATGTTGGTAGCCTCAGGCCGCTTCGAGGAGATTCTGACACCCTCAGGCCGCGTTGAAATGCTTGTCGCAGTCTCAGGCCGCTTTGTAAGACACGCGGCTTTTTCAGACCGCTTTGAGGAGATCATCTTGCCCTCAAGTGGCTTTGGGACGACCTCGTATCGCTTTTTGCGGAGTTTCTGCGCCTAGGGCGCGCTAAGTGGCTTTTGGTAGCCTGACATCGCTTTCAGGGACTTTTTGCGCCCTCAGGCCGCATTTATGGGCTTTTTGCGCCCTTAGATCGCTTCGTGACCTAATGCCGGTTTGCGGAGTTTCTGCACCCTCGGGGCGCGTTGAGTCTTACAAACCCCTCCGGACGCTTTGAGGCACTCATTACACCCTCAGGCCGCCTGTTTTACCTTACAATATGGCATTTTCAGAACTCCATCGACATAGCCGTCTCCCACGATTGGCCCTCCGGCATCACCGACTACGGAGACGTGAAGCGGCTGCTTCGGATCAAGCCCCATTTCACAGATGACATCAATAACTGCCGACTGGGTAATCCCTCAACGATGAAGCTCCTTTGGGTAGGTTTTTTTCATTTATTTTGTATGCCTTACGAAACTTTTTAGGAGACGCGGCCTCGTTACTGGTTCGCTGCTCACATGCACGTGATGTTCCCCGCTTTGGTGGCCCACAAAGCGGCTGAGGGAGGGGAGACGGCGCAGCCCACGCGGTTTTTGGCGCTGGACAAGCCGATTCCACGCCGGCAGTTCATTCAGGTTGGTGGGAAGGCGGCCTGAGGGTGTCAAAACCTATTCGAGCCGCCTGCGGCTGCCATAACTAATTCCAAGCGGCCTGAGGTTAGCATAACTAATTCTAAGCGGCCTGAAGTTGCCATAATCAAATATATGATGCATTAGGTTGTCATTACCAGTTTGTAGCGGCCTGCGGCTGCCAGGCCTTTTCGAAGCGGCCGTATCATAATCAATAATATGCGGCCTGAGGTTGTCACAACAAATTCTAAGCGATCATTGGTTGCCATAAATAATTCTTAACGGGCTGAGGCGGTCATGGGTAATTTCAAGCGGCCTACGGTTCCAATAACCAATTCAGCGGCCTTAGGTTGGCATAACCATTTCTAAGCGGCCTAAGGTTGCCTATGCACATTTTCAAATGGTGCCATTACGCATTCTGGGTGGCCTCGGGGTGCCATAAACTACCTGGGGTTGTCATAACAAATTGCATGCGGCCTGAGGTTGTTATATCCTATTATAAGCGGCCGCAGGTTGCCGCTGCGCATTCTATGCGACCTGAGGTTGCCATAGCCAACTTTATGCGGTCTCAAGGTACCATAGTCAATTTCAAACGGCCTAACTGAGTCCAGGCGGCCTGAGGTTGCCATAGACAATTGTAAACGACCTGAAATGGCCACAATCAATTCTAAGCGGCCTAAGGTTACCACCACGTATTTCGAGCGGCCTAAGGGTGCCACAATCTATTCTAAGCGGCTTTAGGTTGTCATAACTTGACATATTCCAGGCCCTCGAAATCCCCATCGCCGACGACGCCAACACCACGGATCTCTTCTACGACGCCGAGTGGCTGGCCATTCTCAAATCCACCGATAAATTCACCAGTGCCACTGATCAGGTACCTCGTTTCTTACTGTATCCCACTATGTATCTGTCACAATTTCAGAAGCAGTACCCTCCCTCGGACCACAGCCAGGAGAGGTGGGATTTCCGGCCCACGGCTGAGGAGATGGAGGCGGTCGCAGCGTTGGGAGACCTCAAGATCCCGGAGAATTTCCAGCAGACGGCGACGCCGATTCAAAGCGAAGCGGAGGGCGTAAATGCCCCGGAGAGCCCGTATTTCAGGTGAGCGGGGTATTGAAAGAAGGACCCTATTGACACAAGGCTGGCACGAAATACGGTAGGCCACCAACAAAGTACAAAGTTTTCGTCGGCCCGGCCCGCCCGTTGCCCACCCAGTTAGACTGCCACTCACACGACTAGGGTTCGATCCCGGTCGGTGACATTCTTTTTTGTACAACTAATATTGACTTATATGTTAGTAACAAAGATTATTAAGTTATTTAAGGCAGTTTACAAAATTATTGTACCGATTTATACAAAATTCTATTTTTCTTACCCGGGCCGACCCGAAAAATCCCTCGGCCCGGCCCGTCATTGGAGAACCTCGCTCATGGAAACCTAAATTTTGAGACGTCACCGTTTCGAAACATGAACATTCCTTGGAAAAAAAAGTTTCTGGTCACAGAATTGACATTTTATGGCTCCAATATTGTCTTGTAAAGAAAACTTCTGTATTAGTTGGGCTTCTCACGGGCTGGCCCGGGCGTTGTTGTCCAATTTCGGTAGGCTCGTCTATCCTGGACCACCGAGTCAAAGTTGCCATCAACACGACCAGGGTTCAATTCCGGTTCACGTAGTTACCGCTAAATCTACTTCGACCAATTAGACTGGGTAGGCGGACAGAGTATCTTATAGTGAAAGCATCCTCTCTTATACACTTCTCTTATGGTCTCTCTCTCTGTGTATGTGTGCGTGTGGGTGTTGTGTGTGTGTGTGTGTGTGTGTGTGTGTTGTGTGTGTGTGTGTGTGTGTGTGTGTATGTGGTGTCCCACGGTGAAACTGCGCAGAGTCCTTAACGTGTCTGCGTCTCTCCAATTCCTCTGCACTCTCTCTCTCTCTCTTACGGGTTCTAACTCCACGCAAATGTTACGGAAACGTCACGGAATTTGGTCATTTCCACCGTTCATTTCGGGGGCGCAGCCCCCGGCGAGCAGCCAGAATATTCAGGACCGCCGCAGGCGGGCCGGAATATTCTGGTTACTGTCACACCTGGCCAACGCTTTATTTAAAAAAAAAATGGCTTGAAAGTCATATTGCGGCTCCCCCACCTCCGCGACTCGCGGAGGTTGACGAAGCATGATCAACCTAGGAACAACGAAACATTGGCACTTTGGGTATCTATGTCTATGAAGCTAACAACAAGTAGCCCAAACAATACGGCGCAGTGTTGATTTGAACCCAAGTCGTCGGATTTGTTAGTAGTTTTGAAGTGTCAGTCGTTTTGGAGCTTTAATTAACTTTGTTTGGGTACTGCTATCTTTGAAATCTCATCTAATCATAATAGGCACAAATCTCTTGAAGACAAACACAAAAACAGTAAGTAATCGAATATATGCACAAATATACGCACAAAATATTTATTTTTCATAGATGTACATACATGAATACATCGGATGGGGATGCGGGCTTGGGGCTCGTTCTGGTACGTGCTTCCCTCTCGAGAGAGACCGAAGTCGGCGATCTTGACGTCTCCGTAGAGGCAGTTGCGAGTCTTCCGTAGAGGCTCTGAAATGGAGAAATAAGATGCGTTTAAGAGAGAGAGAGAGAGAGAGAGAGAGAGAGAGAGAGAAAGTCTCACATGTGGAGGACGTTATTCCCGTGGATGTACTCGATCCTCCAGGCTGCTTGCAACGCCATCTCGTTAAGTTTCTCGATGGGAATCGTGTTCTTCTTGAGGTACGAGTCCAGGGCTCCGTTGTTAGCCAGCTCTGTGATGAGGGGCTCGCTTCCAGCAGCGACTCCGTAGAACCGGCAGACGTTCGGGTGGTCGAAGCGTCTCATCAGCCGAGCCTGAGGGCTTGGCCTGCTTGACGTCGACGGTCTTGTCGCGGTGACGGCCACCTCTCCCAGCTTCTTCGTCGTTGTGCTCCCAGTCCTCTGGGCAGCCTCCTTGCCCCTTCAGCAGTCAGTAGAGTAGTCGAGTAGTTGTCACCAGCGCAGGACGAAAAATGAGGGAATGACCCCGGGGAGGGGGGTTTTATAGTGTTTTAGCGGAACGGAACGCAGGCCACGTGGCGCACGGAAACGGTCGATCTGTAAAGGGTGGAAGGTTCTGGAAGCGATTAGAATGAAAAGATTGCGTATGTTAATGTTTATTCAAAGTTGACTGCTTCGAGATGTCTCCAATGTATGCAAATGAAGCCGAAGGAACCCCAAAAACAAAGTAACAGGCATATAGCCGTTGCCAAACGGGAATCCTGCCAAAAACGGCCCATAATGCAGCAGCCGTGCGATACTCAGGCGGAACGGAATGGGGGAAGAAGATCCACTTTATTGAAAAGTTTCCATTTCAGAAACCCTCAGTCAACCAAATTCTGCGAATGGCTCGGAATCACGGATCTGAACAAGGTTCTGGCTGACAGGGACCCGGAAACCCTGGGAATCCCTCATTACCTCTTGGTTGGAGGAGAAGCCGCCGATGCTAATGAGATCCGCCTGGATGATGACGAGGTGAGCTCTCTCTTTCTCTCTCTCCCTCTCTCTCTCTCTCTCTCTCTCTCTCTCTCTTTAACCTCTCTTCTTTTTCAGCTCTTCGGCGATGAAGATTTCGCAGTGGACACGAGACCCACCGCCCCTCCCGCCGCCTTCTTAGACAATTTCGAGGTACTCCAACTTCGATTCTCTGAAAAACCCACCTTAGGCCCCAACTTGGAAGGGCTCCGCCTCAAACGCCGATGAAGACTCGGGCGAGGTCGTGCTGAAGCGCAGAAAAGTCGACTTCAACGAAGACGAGTGATTGTGATCTCCTCTCTTGTTTATGTTTCTACGATTGTTGAACTCGGTTGTTGATGAATCTCTTTAATGCTTCAATGTTTAGTCAAAAATAGAGAGAGAATGACTTTTCTGGTCACTTTGTTGCCTTCATATTGGAGTTTCTGATGAAATGGGCACAAGCAGTTTTTAGGAAATGAGCAGGACTTCGCTGCCTCATGGATCCTTGCGTAAGTTTTAACATTTTGGAGAAAAGGTGGCTAACAAATCCAGCCTACCCTTGACTCAACCAAGTGCCGTACTATGACATTTCATCCTTTTTTCACGACCGATTAAGTAAATTGGTTTTTGTTACTTTTGTTTTTAAATTGATTAAGAGGGCGTCTCTGGGAAACTCGATTCATAGTGTCAGAATCGGCCCCAATTTGGGCCATTTCTTTTTAGGTCAATATCGATTTCTTGACCCGGGTTACGGTAGGGACTGTAATTTTGTAACAATTGTCAAAATAATTGGAATTATGTTTTCGACATGATTGTGCCGCGCAGGACCCAGAAAACGTGAAGGGATAGTTTGCGTTTGAAAATGCAGTTTTTCGCTTTTTTTTCTGACCTTTGACTCAAAAGGCGCGCAAAATGTGACCTAAACCATGGAATTCTACGTTCCATTGCGAGTCGAGTATATCTATCGATGTTGCAATTAGACCCCGCCTTTGAAAGTGAACTTTTCCATGGATTCGTTCATGAAAAACTTCACTTTTGGTAACATTTTTCGTTCGCATTCGGTGGAGATAATCATCAGGGTTAAACGAAAACATATGCTAGTGAATCTTAAACATTTTCGGATCAAGTTCAACGTAAAAAATTTTTTTACATACCAAAAGGGAATTTTTTCTCCTGGTCGAATCGATGGAGGAACGTATAATTTCATGGTGTAGGTCCCATTTTACGCGTCTGGCCCTTTTTTGGATAATAGGAAGGTTATAGACCAGATCCGCAATCGGCAAAATTCCAAATCGGTTTTTTTTTCTCTCGAAATACTGCGCACCAAACTAATTCTGCCGATTTGGCTGCATGATTAGCCTGAATATCCTGCATGAAACGTAGAACTCTCGAATTTCATCGACACTTTGGTACGGAGTGCCAACGTGGTTTTAGTAGCGACTAAAAACCTTCATATGCCATTGTGCAGCGTGAGAAAATTTGTTGTTGAAATTCATTTTTCGTTTTTATAATAATTTTAATCTTTTAAAGAAATCTAGAACAAAATTTGTATTTTGAGAAGCCGGGTCTTGAAGATTCTTTATCCCGAGCCTCTGCAGATGTAACAAAAATGTCCATAATTTAATATTATTTTGCGCTTGAATTTTGTATGTCATTTACAACATTTATGCGGGCTTGAAAGGGGCTAAGCAGTTGAAAATCTAGAATATAAGGCTCGAAACTGTCTAATTCGTTGATTTTTTTAACGAATAATTCTTTCCCGCTTTCAGGTGCTGATGACGAGAAGTGGACGATGATGTTGAAGAACCTGGAAGAGATGCCGGACTGTCCCGACTACGCGAAGCAAATTGTGCGCGAGGCGGTCAAGGAGAACATGGCTCTGAGGAAACAGCTAGAGCAGAAGAAGGCGGCGGCAGCGGCTAGAAGAGACAAATGACTGTAAATAAAGATTCCTTTCAGCTTCGATTTCTACATTTCTACCTCGTAACCTGAAGGCATCCTCGCAATAACCCCACTCAAGTTGGGAGTTATTGCGGGGACGCCTAAATAAGCAAAAGGTTAGACGAGCCAAACGACAGCAAATACCGATTCCCTCGTCGTTCAGCTTTGATTTCTACGTAGAGATCTGTCTGAAGTGAGGAGGGAAACACATACGCGTCATGGATTACTGAATTAATCGCTTGTACGAACGGTGGTCTAACTGGTCTCACAGCGCAAGTTTGTTTGAGGAAGGAGTGATACGCACAGGATTCCCCCTTGTGATGCTGCGCCTCAGAGAACTGGGATTAAAAGACTATTTTTTGGAGGAGATGTAGAGCGTCATCGGATTGAAATTTTTAAAGCGCTGGAAGCTATGAAAGAGAGACAAACATGGAGATAACCAAGCATAGCAAAATTTGGGGGCGAGCCCGGCCAAGAAAAGTTTGCAAACGGGCCGGCCCAAAAAATGTCTTTGTTTTTCGTGATTTTTATATTTAAATAGGGCATAAAATTTTTGGTCGGGCCTGTGCCGTGAAAAATTAGGGAACGGGCCGGCCCGCTGCCATGGTTGGGGATAACACAGAGGAAGGGAGAGATGAACTGACTTTGTGTAAGATAAATGGAAAAAGAAATTAGGAAAGGATGTCGAGGTAGAGATTCAGAGAGAGAGAAAGCTTATCGCTCTCCTTCCCTCCCTCCCTCTCTCTCTTTCTCTCTCTCTCTCTCTCAACATCAAATGTAACACATTGAGAACAACGTTGTGACTTTTTCTCTTTGACTCCACAATCTCTGGACAATTGCACTTCCTAGCCTTCGTGGT
>OZ059902.1:17531096-17721096 GCA_964057215.1 Oscheius myriophilus
TGTCTCTGTCTCTGTCTCTGTCTCTGTCTCTGTCTCTGTCTCTGTCTCCTCTGTCTCTGTCTCTAAAAAATCACGTAGATGGTGCACTTGTAGCGGAAATAATTACATAAATGTAGGCAATAATAATGGCTTAATAGGATTGATGAAAATTCATAAAAGGGCTACGTTTGCGCTGAAAACGGTGAATTCATCTCAAAATTCCATTTCACACGCCGTAAAATCGTCGCGCACATGTGCGAAAACAATTAAAAACGTGTAACTTTTTGGAACTGGATGTTGTTTTTCGGAAAACGTTTCAAATATGGAAAGTAAAAGAGTGAAATAGATGAATCTGACAAAATGGCGTCGTAAAGGCACGTCAAAAGGGGTCGCCGAGGGTTCTTATTCACCCTCAATAGGCTTACTCATTCGAGTGCGTCACGCGCGTCCAGTCTGCAACAATCGAACGGGTTTACCCGCGGAAAATGCAAAGATCAATGGACTTTCGATTAGGTAGGTGCTTAGCAGCTTTACTATTGGTGCAACGTACGGTTTCATGATTGGAAACTGAGCCAATGTAAACGAAAAAGATTTTGTATAGTGTTTTGATGACCTAGTTGAAGCGATGGGCTACACGAAGGTGCACTATCTTAGCAAATAATTCCCTTTAAAGTACTTAAAGGTCAGAAAATGCGGAAATTTTAGGTCAATATGGAAGTCTATTTGTGTAACCACTATTTTCCAAAATCCGTTTAAAAATTAACCGTTGTTTCTGCCTAATTTAAATTTGGCAGTTTCTGTCTGTTGGCTAGTAGCACAGCGTTTCAAGAAAACCATTTCCAGAGAGGAGAGAGAGGCTGGTACCAAAATACGGTTCGGAACCGCTCTGTAGCCCGACCTAAGCTTTTAAGGCACTAATCTGCGTAAGGTCGCGAAACGGCACTGATGCGGCCGAAGGTTGTCGAATACAGAAGGAAAAACCCGAAGCTTGGGTTTTAATTTTTTCAAATACTAAAAATTGACCAAATAAGTCTTAAGCTGCGACAAAGTTAAAGATACTGCTTCGTCAGAACGTACCAATTTTTCGTTGGTGTGCCCATAGTAATGCGTGCAGTATAGGATACTCAGGCTTTGTACGCATCCAAATTGGTAGAAAGATTTGGCGATGAGTATATAAAGCTGCGCGCAAAAGTATGCTAACCTTAAAAAAGAAGTGAAAATTGCCTTTTAGATTTAGAGTTTTAGGGTTGCATAAGCAAAAGTCTCATACAATGTGCAATAATTGTAATTTCATTGTCGGATATAACCGCGGAAAAACGAAAAAAGGAACTCAATTATTGTGACAAAAAAATGAAAAATATTGTTCGAGCTATAAAACTTAAATTGAAATTTCTTACAATTACAGTTCATTTTTTAAAGTTTTCAGATCCTGAAGGATTTTAGTACGTACCTCAACCGCGTTTGACAACTTGATATGAAACCAAAATTGTAAGATTAACAACATATTTGGTCATAAGAATGTTATAAAATTTTCAACTGTCTCTGTCTTTATTATTTAGACTGCTAAAAAAGTTTTAACCAGACTGAGAAATGTGAGAAATGCGGCTTTCACGCTGCCGCAAACACTCCAATAAAGAAGAAAACTGAGTATGACGGGTTGCCAGATCGATGTTCTGCGAAGAATGGGATGGCTTTGGGAGGAATAATGAAACCTTCGACATGATTAATGTCTCCCGGGTGAGGAGAACTCCAGGAAAGAAAGAGAGGGAGATGGAGAGAAAGAAAGAGAGAGAGGGAGTGAGAGAGAGAGAAAGACAGAAAGAGGCGGGATATGAGAGAGACGCTTAGTTAGTGTTAACAGTTTCGCATCGCGTGTCTAACAAGGCAATATCGAACGATCTGAAGTTTAAAGTTTGAAAAAAGCCCTCTCGTGATTCCAACCCAGACGAAATCGGTCTCGCGCTGTTCGTGCACGTGGACAACAAATAGTATCAGTAAACGCAAGTCACATTTTAAAATGATTAAAGAAAAAGAAAAGAGCTCAAAGCACGGGCTCTCTGTTAAAGAAGAGTGCCAACTCAATGTGAAGTTCGGCCCCCAATATTTCCATTTCCCCGGTTTACTCACTCTTCAGGGCTAAAATCAAAATGACGAGAATTGTTTACGAAAGCCAAATAAATACCTTGAGCCAGGAAAATTATGGGTGGAAAACAAGGTAAAAAATTAGATGTTTCGGAGGCAAATAAAAACGTCAATGAGGCAAAAAGGGAACTAATTTGAGACCGGAGGTTGTGTACGTACTCTGATTGCCAGGGAAACGGGGAACTGGTTGGTTGACCGGCAAAAGAAGAAAAAAGTTATGAAATTGGCGTCCCAGTTGAAGTATTTGAGTGAAAACCAATAGATATATTTGTAAATATGTAGAAATCAACTGCGAAAATGAAATGATTTGTTGGTCTTTGGTATCGTATAAGCAAAGATCGCGGCTTGTTTCGTATTCATTTATTCGGTGATAAAAAAAGGCTTAGAGAAAGATAGACAACGCTAGAGAGAGACAGAGGGACAGAGAGACTGAGAGTCAGAGAGACTGAGAGACAGAGAGAGTTAGAGACAAAGAGACAAAGAGACTTTTGGCTCCTTTCAGTGGATACATAACCAAGTGCAGCTATTAGAAGACATTTCCCCGATCCGTAATCAGTATGCAAAATTTAGAACGTACTCTAGAATCCATCGTCAGATAATCAGTGATGCCTACTTCGAAAAGAACAACTTCCGATTCTTCCTACAATTCACTGATTGTTATGCTTGTCAATTCCACTTTTTGTTCGTATCGACACCTCACCCACTATCCATGATTTCAATTGAAACATTTTGCCTTTTCTTATCTATCCCCCGCGATCCGTAGGTTGGGAGGTACGAGCCCAACCCCTTCGGGGGGTTTTCCATTCACTTTGCTTTTTGTACTGGTTCTGTTTTCATGGAATAAATGTAATAATAGTAATAGAGACAGAGAGACAGAGAAACAGAGAGACAGAGAGACAGAGAGACAGAGAGACAGAGAGACAGAGAGACAAAGAGACAGAGAGACAGAGAGACAGAGAGACAGAGAGACAGAGAGACAGAGAGACAGAGAGACAAAGAGACAGAGAGACAGAGAGACAGAGAGACAGAGAGACAGAGAGACAGAGAGACAGAGAGACAGAGAGACAGAGAGACAGAGAGACAGAGAGACAGAGAGACAGAAAGACAGCGAGACAGAGAGACAGAGAGACAGAGGAACAGAGAGACAGAGAGACAGAGACAGAACAGGGAGCAAACGGCAGAAGCAGAAAACAATTTGGTAGGACCCGAAAAGCCATCTCCATGCTATGGAATGCGGAAAACAACCAACTCCCGAGAGACGTGGAACCCGAAGTGACCAAAAACGATATCGGAAAATAGTGGTTCTGCACATATCGATGTGAAAGTGTGCGTGTTCGTGTGTGTATTATATACGTCTTTGCGTGGGTGAAGTTCCGAAACAGATAACCTCGGTTCGCACATGAAACCACAAAACATTCGCGACAAATTGTCAACAGCGGTACCCATAGGTTGCTCTCGTTTGTCGCCCTCGTTCAAATACAAACAGGCACCATCGCAGACCTAACACCATGTTTATCGTCCGAAAACAAGTTATGGGAAAGGAAGGAAAAACATTTTTAGGACATCTTTTGGAAGCGCAGCGGCGAAAGGGAAGCGTAGCGGCTCAAACGAACGCACACGCACACGCACACGCACCCACGCACACTCACACTCACACTCACACTCACACTCACACTCACACTCACACTCACACTCACACTCACACTCACACTCACACTCACACTCACACACTCCGAGGAGAGGATCGTCGACTACGCGAGGAGAGGATCGTTGAAGTGGCGGCACAACTTCATAATCAGAAGAATGCGAATGAAAAGATGAAGAGCTTCGGGGGATTGTTGTGGAAGACGGATTATTGAAGTCGTTCGTTGTGACTAATAGAAAAGAGAAAATGTTACGGGGGAGATTGAAAATTGTGGAAATAGAAAAATCTCACGTTTGGCACATTCGGATCGAAAGATTGACCCAAATTGTGCTAAAACTAAAGCAAAAAGTTGGAGATAATAGACTTTGCAATATGTAATTAGCTGGAGATTGAGTGGTGCACAAGTCATGAAAATGAAGCGTTGTTGATGCCTGTGTTATCCAAAATGATTCAATCAGTTATCATATTTCCGGTAGATTACTGCACAAATCTACTTGGTTATACTTCATTCACGCTCTATTACTATATGTACTTGGTGTTCAATGAACAACCATTTGTTTTAGTGATCAACCGATTTTATAGTGAGGTATATGGCACAGCAGCGTAGGAAATAGGCAAAATAGACGTTGATTCCACAAGGTGAGAGTTACTGCAATTAGGGTTTGAAACATAGAAGACCAGAAATTCATGCTTAAACTTTCATCATTTTCAGAGGGGGCGGTACATATGAGGTTTGTCTATGGAAAAACGTTGGAAAACTGAACTCGAAAAATCGATATACATCCTAAAGTATACCAAAATTTAAATCTAAGAGGATACGCCAAATCTCACGAAAGTCCGAAACATTTAAAGAGGCGAGCAAAGGTTCCTTGTGTACGATTTTCAATTTCGAGATTTTAAAACTGAGTTCACATAGATCACCATGACATATGTAAATTTCCAAAATTTTGGGGGGCTTATTTTTAAATAAGGAAAGTATTATTGGGGGCTTAATTGAATAGTGGACAGACCTGCTTTTTGCGGAGTGAAAATATCACTATTTGAAGCAAAGAAAATCCTTTATTTTATTGCAGGATACGTAAAATGCCAAAAAATTGGTGGGGCATAGTTGTAGAAAGGAAAAAAAATGCACGTGTTTCAATTACGATAGATGATCAATATATAGGTTATTTGTAGATAATACATTATTATGGGTCAGTTGATTAATTGAAATACCACCCTTTTGTGGAAAGTTTATTGTCGAGGCAAAGAATAGCCGTGATTATATCGAAAATCTAGTGGGGGGCTTAATTGTAGATGGGCAAAATACTATTGAGGCATATCTAAATAGGCGGAAGTTGAGACTTTTGGTAACAACTTAGTTGTTTGTACATGGGTTGATTTAGGAAAAATTAATGAAGAGCTTCGCAGAAAGCTTATGTGTAGAGGAGGAAAATATTAGGGGGGGGGGGCTATTTGAAGAGTAAAAGAATGGAGTTTGACCCCCTTTTTGCGGTAAGAAAAAAAGAAGCTATATGTGGCGCAAAGAAAACAAACGCAAAACAATGATTAAAATTGTCATTGATAAGTGGAATTTACACCACAAACTGGGAATTACGTGATTTTCACCCAAAGAATAAATAAAAACAGATACCCACCTGAATTTTTTCAATATGAAAGCCCAGCAGCGCCGGGGGAAACTCCTCCTCACCGGAGGCGTTGAGCCTCCAACGAATAGAACACCGGTCAATGCGTTGCGAGACCTGAAACCCTACGGTCATTCACTCCGTCGCCACAGAAACCAACCCCAAGCTTTCCCCTTCGACGTCGACGCTCAGCCGGCCGACGTTTGTCTCCAAGGGGAGGGGAGACATCTCTCGTTCCTGAAAAAGCGTTATTTCTGTGTGAAAATCAGCTTCAAAGGGGATAATGGTCAACTTTAGCTAAAAGCCATTGTGAAATGCGACGAAAGCGCGTAGCAACCGCTTTGTTTATGACGAAAGCTAGAAAGTTGGGGTCAGAACTACAAATCCGATTGTAAACAACAAATAAATTGAAGTTGACAACTTCCAATATGAAGCAAATGTGGTGGGCGATCGATTTCGAACAGCAATGAGAGAGAACACTGGAAAACTGGATGGCAACTGCCACACGGGGAGAGAATTACGCGAGTATTGAAAGTGACAATCAGCTGGTTTATGGGGAAATTTCAATTTCAGAGAGAGAGAGAGAGAGAGAGAGAGAGAGGGGGGGGGGGAGAGAGAGAGAGAGAGAGAGACAGAGACAGAAACAGAGAGACAGAGAAACATAGACAGAGAGACAGAGACAGAGACAGAGACAGAAACAGAAACAGAAACAGAAACAGAGACAGAGACAGAGACAGAGAAACAGAGACAGAGAGACAGAGAGACAGAGACAGAGACAGAGACAGAGACAGATACAGATACAGATACAGAGACAGAGACAGAGACAGAGACAGAAACAGAGACAGAGAAACAGAGACAGAGAGACAGAGACAGAGACAGAGACAGAGAAACAGAGACAGAGAGACAGAGAGACAGAGACAGAGACAGAGACAGAGACAGAGACAGATACAGATACAGAGACAGAGACAGAGACAGAGACAGAAACAGAGACAGAGAAACAGAGACAGAGAGACAGAGACAGAGACAGAGACAGAGAGATAGACAGAAGCAGAGAGAGAAACTGAGAGACAGAGACAGAGAGACAGAGAGACAGAGAGACAGAGAGACAGAGGCAGAGAGAGAGAGAGAGATAGACAGAAGCAGAGAAAGAAACTGAGAGACAGAGACAGAGATACAGAGAGACAGAGACAGAGAAATTACAGATTGACATCACAAACAGGGAGTCAGGTGAAAAGTGATATTGTTTTTCTAACCTGTTTTTCAAAATAAGTACCTGTAGTGTCAAAACCTCGAAAACAAGCGTCAGGCGATATAAATCACGGGGCTACGTTGGAAATGCGGTCGGGCGAAAGTGGTCGTACGAGATCTCACCTCGACGGCGGAGGACTTCCAGAATGAGAAGATTGAAAGGAGAGAAGGTGAGAAGACAGAGGAGACAAAGAATACTCTGAGAGTAACTCTCAGAGGTAGTTCATGACAGGGCGTGATTCGGGGCCGAGTCAGGGAATTAGAGGCTCATGTAGCGAGAGCGACAACAGACAGGACGCGGAGACGATTACGCAAAACAGCACGCGCGCGCGGAAGTCAAACAACGGGTCACGAAGGGAAATGGGTGCACTTTTTAGTAGAAGCGCGGAGGATTGAGATAGAATAACAGTTAACAAAGACAAACTCACAAATAAACATTGATTTGGTTTATAGCATGTGCCCAACGGACGCGCGTATTGGGAAACTAAAATGCAACAAAAAGCGAAGATCATAAATGCCGCCATGTGCGCGCAGTTTGAGGTAGCAGAATCAAAAGCAAAAATCAAAAGTTTTCACATTAGGTGTAACACATTTTGATTTTATACGGGGTTAAATTAAACTTATCGGGCAATTTCGGAAAAAAGCGGCTTTTTTGACTGCGTTTTCGCCTTTTGCACGCTCTCAACACTTAAAACACTTAAAGGGACCATCAGGGACCTTTTTTCTACAATTAAAACCAACGTCAGAATACAACAGTACGACTTTATCAGTTACTTTTCCCTTTGTCAGCAAAAACCATTTGCACGAGAGGGGAACCGAACCTGGGACCGTTTGGTTACCAGCTACCGGCGCTAACCAGTTGGCTATGAGGTCGATAAAAGTTTAGCGCAGCGTGATACTTATCCCCTGCGGCTTTCACCTTGGAGAGCGGGCAGATGGTGTGAAAAAACGTAAGCTGGAGCCCGTTGGAAAAAATTAATCTTGAGTTTTGATTTGAAATTACGGCTTTTTAGGAAAAAGGAGTTGAAAATGATAAGTGGATAATTGATCAACTAAATTAAATTAATTGATTAAAATAAACTTCAAAAAGGACCCTGATGGTCCCTTTAAATTCTTTTTGTGTCACCCAGTAAAAATGTTTTGATTCCTTGGAGCGCAAAATTTTTTTGACCTACCAAAGGTGAATTTTTCCTGATGAACTCGATGGAAAAATCTAACTTCAAAGAGTATTTTCGTTATGAAGGCTCGGAGTTTTTTGGACTTTAATTTTTCAAAATGTGCAATAGCACGTAACAGGGATAGGGTGCTGTAATTCAAAAAAATGTCTTAATTGGTGTTTTCCAGTAGCTTTCCAGTATAGTGGCATTTGGTAGCTCTTATATGACAAAGGTCGAAAAAAGCGAAACAATGCAATGTCAAACGCAGTCCCACGTTTTTGATTTTTGAGTTGATCTGGGTCGTACGCGGAAACAAACATTTCCCTATTTAAGAGTTACAGTTGGTGTATATACCACTAAAGCAATCGGAAAACAGCAAGGAAAGAATTCGACCAATTTTACAAAATTAAGGTACCCTATTAAAACTTTGCCAGAGACGGCCACTTAAAGGACCGTCAGAGACTACCCGCAGGGCTTTATGGGGAAGGTCTGTTTGATACGGGTGCGCGTGGTCTACTTCCCGTGGCGGCGCCGACTTCCTACGGGTTTGAGTCGCACGGGGCTGACGACTCTGGCAGCCGCCTCGTTTTGGCGTTTTCAAATTCCCCAAAATGAAATCTCACAATCTTTCGACAATTAAAAAAAATGTTTTCTCTACCTTTTTTTAATTTAACGAAATAATCACAAAATCGTATCCGCTCCACTGTATTCTTCTAATATTGGGCGAAATAGAATTGAAGGGATCAATTTCAGATTTCCAATTTCTCAAAAACTAAGAATTTTCAGCTTTTAAGCTGAAAATTCTTAGTTTTTAAGAAGTTTAAAAACATTTTCTTAAACAACTTTTAAAGGCCTGTCATTTTATGAAAAATGAAAAAAGTCCCTGACGGTCCCTTAATGTGTGTGAGCGTGGGAGCAGTTAGTATTACAACTATTCAAGAAAATGGTTAAGGTCAAAGTTAAGGTTAAGGTTAAGGCTAAGGTTATTTTTTGGTTAAGGTTAGGTAAGGTAGCTTACCCTAAGGATATCAGCCACATTTTGTCTTCCAACGTCTTCTAAGCATACGCAATGAATTTTTAAATTTTTAAAAATTAAATAAAGCGATAATTTAAACAGTTGGAAAAAAGCCAATAAAATGGCTACAATGAAAAAGCGAGATGGAAAAAGCGATGTTAATCAATTTTAAAAGCCATCTGTAAATTTTTGAATTTTTTACAGTTTATAATTCATTTACTTTTATACTTTCAATCGATTTCTCAAGTAATATCATTACAATTCTTCACGCCCAAAATGGATGTAAGTTATTCTTGCAACTAAATTTTTTTTTAAATTAGAAATTTTGCGTTGTACATAAAGTAATTTCTTTTTTTAATACTTATTTCCTTTACTTTTTTTAAAACGTTTATATTTTGATGCAAAAATATTTTTGTAGCAAAAACTGAGCTAATTTTTGTGGTTTGTTATAAAAAGTCATTTTAATAATATTTGGGCTGTATGGAGGATGTGTTTTTATTGATTGATCATACTTTCAATCGATTTGCCAAGTATGACGTCATCTTATTTTATTTTTTTTTAAAATCAATGCTTTCATCGATAAATCGATAATCTATGTGAAAATTGACTCAATAAATCGATGAATGACGTCCTTTAGCAAAAAAATAAAAATTGAGCTTACTAAATTCCAAAAATCAACCTAAAAAAACTTTCAGAACGTTTTTTCCTTCAGCCTTCTACCGCTCGTCATCCAGCGAGAAATTCAAGCAAAGGTGGATTTTTATAATTTCAATATTAAAGTAAAATTTTCAGTTGTCTTACCAGTCGCTCTCCATTTTTGAAGAAACTTGTGAATATGCCACTTTATTGGCTAAAAAATTTACGGAGAGAAAGTACCCCTTCGATGCTCGATTCATGATAATTGAGGTTTTTTGAATTCAAATTTCATTTAAAAAAATGTCAGAATGAAATGCTCCGATTAACGACAAAGGACTGCATAGTCATTGAAGTAGAGATCGAAAATGCCAGAAAGTTACGTTTATTACTGGAGCTTTAGATGTTACAATGGTGGGTTTTTTCCCCAACAATAAATTATGACACAGTCTCTGGAAGAATCGAGCGCATTTTGAAAAATTGGTCAAAATCATTCGAAGTGATGTTTTAGCTAATACAAAAAATCTAATCCTTAAACATCGATAATTTTATGTGAATCCACAGAGGGCCCAGAAAACCTCAAAAAGTTAGATTTGACGTTTGAAATAGCATTTTTCCCATTTGGTGACCTTTGACTTTAAAGACGCGCGAAATGTGAGTTTACCCATTCAAATAACGGGCCGGTCCACGGGCCGAAGCGGGCCGGGCTGAAAAAATGTCGGCCTGGCCCGTTTCTGTCCGGTTTGTAAATTTGTCAAATTAAAAACTCTTTAAATCGTTATTTTTGCTAACGTCAATTTTTTAAACCCCGAAAACACTTTCATTATACTTCTATTACACATTCAAACTAATTTTAAGTTAGCAAAAATAAAGTGTCCTGACCGGGATCGAACCTTGGTCGTGTGGGTGACAGTTTCACTGGGTGGTCCGAGTGGACGGGCTGAAGCGGGCCGGGCCGGGCCAGGCCGAGGATTTTTTTTTCAAGTCGGCCCGGCCCGGCCCGAACACAACCGTTATATGAAGGTTAGATTTTGTTTATATACGACACAAGCTACTGGAAAAGCACCATTTCGGACGATTTCGGCGAATTTCCCAAATTACCTTTTTTTATATTTTATTTTCCAAAATTGATCGATTTTTCGTCGCGTTCTTTAAGTGGTTAATGTGTAAATTCGCCGAAGTATAAACGTTCCTTTATAGAGCATTTCAATAAACTCGCCCCGAAAGCAAATATATTTTAACTGTTAACTATAAAAATACATTTCAGACCAATAAAACTAATGAATTATGCAATTTTATCCAAAATCAAACAAAAATCTCCAAATTGTATTGTCAGATGCCAATGGAAGCCGATGAAAGAAATTTTTCGAGAATGCTGAAGGCAAGTTGACACGAAATCGATAGATAAATTGAAATTTTAGGTTTTGAAGCTTAAAACGCTATATGTGAGCAAATTTGGTCCAATATTGAACTTTCCTTATGACACGAGCTGCGTGGAAAGGGTGGGTTATTTGTTTTTTTTCACATGGTTCACTGAGCTTAACCAAGCTACAAAATAAAACCTATATTTTTGACCAAAATACAAAGTGAAAATTTCTTGTTTGACCAAACTACAACGTGAAAATTTCTAATTGACCAAGCTACAAAATAAAACCTATATTTTTGATCCTAACCAAAAATTGAAATTTCAATTTTTTTAATCAAAAATTAATTTTTGACCAAGCTAGAAAGTAGAATATACAATTTTTGACAAAACTTATATGTGAAAATTTCATTGTTGAGGAAACAAGGTGTTAAATATTATTGAATAAACTACAAAGTGAAAATTTTTTGTTTGACCAAACTACAAAGTGAAACCTATATTTTTGACCCAAATTAAAAATAGAAAATTTTATTTTTTGAAAAAACAAGGTGTGAAATATGCGATAATTTTATTTTTGACAAAATTACAAAGTGAAAACTTTATTTTTGACAAAGCGCAAAATGAAAATTTCATTTTTACCAAATTAGAAAGCCATAATTTCGTTTTTGACCAAACTACAAAGTGAAACCTACGTGAAAATTTCTAATTGACCAAGCTACAAAATAAAACCTATATTTTGACTAAAAATTGAAATTTTAATTTTTTACCAAACTTTGTAATCAAAAATTTAATTTTTTACCAAACTAGAAAGTAGCATATATAATTTTTGACAAAACTGTGAAAATTTCATTTTTGAGCAAACAAGGTGTTAAATATTATTGGATAAACTACAAAGTGAAAAATTTAATTTTGACCAAACTGTAATATGAAAATTTATGTTTTTGACCAAACTACAAAGTGAAACCTATATTTTTGACCAAACTGCAAAGTAAAAATTTATGTTTTTGACCAAACTACAAAGGGAAACCTGTATTTTTGACCAAACTACAAATTAACCATTCATGTTTTTGACCAAACTACAAAGTGAAAATGTCTCTAATTTGATTAAGCTACAGAAAAACCGAAAATTCGATTTCTCTAAACTAACTTACTGTTCTAAAATTTATTTTTTATTTTTCAAATTTTATTCAGGTGCAAATTCCCGTTGCCATTCCTCTTCTACCCGAAACCATATTCGAAATCTCCGCCATTCGGGAAGTCGCAATTGGAATGTGTGATATGACCACGGAGCGCCTAATTAGTGAACTTAAGGTACGTCTCGTATTTTTTTAAAACACTGAATCAATTTTTACGCATCGCGTGCCCGACGTTTACGCGCCATGTCTGGTTTTCGCAAAGTTAGCAATTGATTTTTTTTTAGAAAATGATGACCCAAACGAAAATCGTAACCAGGCGGAAATTTCGCTGTTTGATTAAAGAAACCGATTTTATGAAGGAATTTCAAGCTAATTTCGGCGAAATTTCTGAAAAACAGGAAGACAAGTGGATTCTGAGAAGAGATGACGGAGGGGAGATTTGGGTTTCCCTTGAGTGTTCAAAACTCGCAATGGGAGTTGACATTGGGCCCTATAAGAGAAGTAATGGATGAAGTTAATGATATTTGTGAACATTAATCAATAAATTGTAATAAACCGCCAATATTATGAAGGAGAGTAAATTAAAGTAAAGTTTCCCCCGTATCAAGATTTGTGGTTTGTTTTTTCGTGCCAACGTTTCTCCAGGCGTATTACTTTCGTAGACTCGTCTACTACCCATTGTACCGTCGCTGAAGCGTAGTAGGCTGGGTTGACCCGGGGCGAGATCGAACTTGTGACCCTTCGAGTGGTAGCCGCGCCTTAGACCGCTAGACCACCAACCCCCTTATGAAGGAAAGAAAGACAAAATCAGAAATGGTTAGAAAGTGCTTTAAAACTTCTGTCATACACCCTTTTTAAGAGTTGAAATAGTTGATTCTGGACGAAGTTATGAGGGGTTTACCACAAATGGCCACCACGCTCACTTATAAATGCAGCCTGCACTCTAATTGCCTGTGTCAATGACATGAGACTCGAACCCGTACCATATCATTAGCGCCACTGCGCAGGTTCATTTAAGCGGCACCATCCAATCACGCTTAACGTGGTCTCTGGAAAACACGGGAGGAGAGATTTCTTTGGGCGACCTGGCCGTCCCGTTTCTAAAAATGAAAATCTTAAAATTTGTATAAATTGCTGTAATAATGTTTTTTAAGACACAGTTTTTAAAAGTCTCGATGTGCGTGTGACATGGAAATATATTTTCTTTCGGAATAACCATATATGAACAATATATCTTCAATATGGCCATCAATAACGAAAAATTCATTCGTTTTCCAGTCTGTTGGGTTACTGTAGCCCAATCTAGCGATGTCTTACCTAATTGTCCATATCTCACTTCAACGTGGTTCAAATTTAAAATGCTCAATTACAAAAAAGTTAGATAAATACATAATAAAAAAGTTTAAAAATTCCCACATCATCCTCAAAAACGCTTTGAACGTTTGTTTGGCATGGATACTTCAAAAGTAACACTGAAAAACGAAATTGTTCTCTTCTTCGGCAACGGAGTCCGAAAACCTCGAAAAAGTGAAAATTGGCTGTTCAAATAGCGGTTTTTCGAATTTTTCGACCTTTGACGTAAAAGCTTTGGTAACGCCTATAAAATAGAAAGGTACCCAGAACTTTTCTGCAGAGATTGAAAATTTAGAGTCCAAAAACCTCTGAAACCTTCGTGATCACCATGGCAAAAGTCGAAGTTGAAGATAACATTTTTCATCGTTTTGATAAGGAAAAATTCACTTTTGGTAGGTCAAAATTTCATTTATATACACAATGAAATATAAAACTTTCTCTAACTCTCTTTGCCTTTCCGAAAAATGGAAAAGCACTTTAATGAAATATTCTTTGACCCGATGATCCATCGATTCTTTTTCTCCAAAAAATTGCGACTACCGTATGTCGCAATTGATTACTTGTAAAAAGAAGGATAAACGGAGGCAGCAGACAGAGTAAATCCGCAACAAAAATAATTAATATCCTGAAGATATTATCAAGAACCGCATCTTCTGAATAATAATCTTGTAGTATCTGAATATCTTCCATCGATCTACAAAAGTTATTTGAACTCACCATTAGAATTGAAAGGCCAACTTGGGTAATTGTGTCAAAACAACTATTCACAAATAGCTTTGCTTCAATCGTCTTGTAATGTGACGTTGTTTTTAAATTACCCTTAAGTTACGGATGTTATTTTAAGTTTAAAAGGAACTTACACAGAAAAATGACCAAAATACACACACATTCAGAAAACAAGCTAGGGGAACCATGAATATTACCAGGAAGTTCATGGTTCCATATAGAGATTCTCTCTGAATTGGTGAAAAAGTGGGGTTTAGGTATGAAAAATCGGTAGATTTTTTACTTATTCGAATGCAAAATGACCAACTGCCTTACTTCAGTCGAGATGACTTCGAAACTGTCGGTTGTTGGTTCGTAGTGATAGAATGCGACTCCTTTGATCGCTCTCACTGAGGCAAATAACGGGCATAGAAAAGAAAGAAGAACAACTATCATGAAGTAAGATTTCCAAAACTGAAATTTTCTGTCTCTTTCTTTGTCTCTGTATCTCCGTGTCTCTGTGTCTATGTATCTCCGTGTCTCTGTGTCTATGTATCTCTGTGTCTCTGTATCTCTGTCTCTCTGTCTCTCTGTCTCTCTGTCTCTCTGTCTCTCTGTGTCTCTGTGTCTCTGTCTCTCTGTTTCTCTGTCTCTCTGTCTCTCTGTCTCTCTGTCTCTCTGTCTCTCTGTCTCTCTGTCTCTCTGTCTCTCTGTCTCTCTGTCTCTCTGTCTCTCTGTCTCTCTGTCTCTCTGTCTCTCTGTCTCTCTGTCTCTCTGTCTCTCTGTCTCTCTGTCTCTCTGTCTCTCTGTCTCTCTGTCTCTCTGTCTCTATGTCTCTATGTCTCTCTCTCTCTCTCTCTCTCTCTCTCTCTCTCTTTCTATAAACTCACATTGTGAATCCACTTATGAACCAGCAACGATATAAATCTATCTATAGCAATAATCAAAATAAGAAAAACCTGGCAAAATATGAAATGCCAGTAACATGAATGCACAAATGTCGCGAAATTGGAAGACGCATTTTCGAAAAATCCGCTAAGAGCACAATTTCCACAGGTAAAAACAGGTAGTACTGTGACAAAGAACCTAAGGATATAGATAACCATATTCTAAACAACATTTCAATTTAAAATTGGGTTTTACTTACAACGATTGCTAAACAAATAAACAATTTAAAAAATGACGTTCTCAAAAATATTGATCTTTTGAAAATAATTACAAAAATAGTAATAAAATAGACTGGAAAGCTAACCATTCCAAGGACGACTAAAAAAAGGAATTCGACTGATAAAAGGCCCATTTGAGACAAGGGCCAGGTCATAGTTAATTATGTGCTTATATGCCCTGTAAATGATATAAAAATTGGTCTCTTTGTGATACAATGAATAAAATGTAGTAAAAGTACAATATTGTCATTACTTTTTGTAACATAATGCAGGCAAATTAATAAAAAAGGGCGAGACTTTGATAATCAAAAGTTAAACCAATCGGTGCAGAATTGTGTGGGTTATCATGCTTGTGCGAGCGGAAAATGTGTCATTTTTGCATGTTTGAAAGATAAATTGGTTAAAAGTGATCAGAAATCAGAAAAGCCTGAGGGAAGTAAAGTGTTCTGTCGGGAAAATTTAAATTAGGCTGAAAATGGGCGAATAAAGGCGAATATTCGAAGCGCAGATTGGGAGAAAGCCGACAAAATCGTTTTTTTTCAGTTGGCTGTTTTAGATGCTCACGGGCTGGCCCGACTTGAAAAGTCCTCGGCCCGGCCCGCTTCGGTCCGTCTACTCGGACCACCTGGCCAAACTGTCACCCACGCGACCATGGTTCGATCCCGGTCCGGACACTTTATTTTTGCTTTAACTTAGAATTGAATATGTAATACAAGTATTATAAAAGCGTTTGCGGGGTTTAAAAATTTTAATGTAAGCTAAATTAACGATTAATAGTTAGTTTAATTTGACAAGTTCACAAACCGGGTCGAAACGGGCCGGAACGACAGTTTTCTCGGCCAGGATCGGCCCAGCTTCGGCTGGGCGCCAACTTCTCGTGAGAACAATGCGACTATTTTGTAAAATTACCACCCACTCGATCAAAGTTCGATCTCGGTCGGTGCATATAACTGTCTCCAGACGAGCATCTGCGGAAAAAAGCTGCTTTTTCTGTGTGTCTTTCCGATTTACATACAATTTTTCCCTATGTATCGCACGTATGCAACAATAAGGCCGTTAAAGGCAAGATGCCGATTTGGCGACAGCTGTATCAATATTTTAACGATTTTATTCTCTCAAATGGCGATTAGGACAAATATAATAAAGTAAATTTGACAATTCACCAAAACGGTCCGGTCCGATTTGGCACAACCCTAGCTTGATTTCAAGCACCTCAGTCCGCTTCAGAACGAAATTAACGGGCGACCGCCGAAAAAAGCCGTTTTCGGTTTCTATTTTCTCTGAGTCTTCGCTAATTGCACGCTCTCTCGCCTGAGTATCGCACGCATGCTGCAGCAAGGTCGGAAAGCGATGACAATAGCTTTTTTTGGCAGGATTCCAGATTGGCGGCAGCTTTAATCATATCGCAGATTGCAAGAAAGCTAAGAAAATAGCTTTTTCAGTTGGCGGGGCCCGTAGTTTTCCTAGGCAAAAACCATTCTCAGCCCGCCGGCCCCGGACCGCTTCAACCCGGCTCCTCCGACCGTCTATGTCACATTGCCTCTAGGTGGGTGCCCTTCGTATTAGCTTTGCTTTGACTTTGCTCAAATTAGAACCATTTTAAAAGACTTTACAAAGTTTTGAAAGAATATTGTTTTTTGGCCATGCTCGAAATCAGCGCGGAGAAAAAGTTATGAATAAAAGCAATTAAAGCGTCGTAGCACAGTGGTAGATTTGTAACTTGTAAATCTAGCCACCATGGTTTGAATCCTAAACTTTCCGTAATTTCTAACTTTTCGTAATTTCTAAATGAATGCGGCAGTAAGGCGGGATCTCCTTTCATTTTCGTTCGGATATGGTTGGAAATTATGCGTATCTCTCGTTTCCAGCGCTCACTCAGCCAGTTAGAATGAAATTCGGCCATTAGCATGCTTTGTAAATGCCGTACACGCAGGGCGTACTGAACGAGTACGAAATCTGGAGACCCGTTTTTGACGACTTTGGAGCGTATTTTCTCAGAAACGGTAAATTCGCAACCCATAGTCATATAAATTTTCGTAATCAACAAATTTTTCTCACCTAATTGAGCCAATGTTATAAAACCCGCCTGACTGTCTCTTTAAACAATTATAAGCCCATTTTCTTTAATTTTCCGTAAATTGTCAAGAAACACCAAATCGTTGTTGTACCTTTTGTACCGTTATTTGGAACATAACTATTTGATCCGATTGTCATAGGTCCCAAACTTCATCTTTGGGTAATCCGAAGCTCAATGCATTGTTTTCATTCAGTTTGTTCTTACACCGTTTATTACTCCGTCAGGTACATCTGCTCAAATCGTAGAAAAACACCTTTTAAAGGGAGTTGGTGAGGAAGAAAAAGAAATACAGACAGAGAATGAGTGAAAGAAACAACTGTACTAACTAATATATATCGTAAAGTATCGAAATATTAACTTATTAATCTCGTGGTTCAAAACAGAATTGAATTGAGTGCAAATAGTTCAATTGGCGCGAATTGGTACTTTTCCGAGAATTGTAGTTGTTTGGTCATAATGTTACGCGGGTGGCGAGACCGATGTTGAATAAAACCTCATTCTTTTATTGTTAGTATCGCAAACGCACGCACACGCCCACGCCCACGCACGCACACGCACACGCACAAAATACAAAACTTTAATGAAAAATCCTATGCTCAGAAACTCCATCAATTCTACTTTTCTTCTTTCTCAAAAGCACTTCGACTACCGCATGTCTTAACTGGTCACTAGTGAAAAGCAATATGAACGGAGGCAACAGTCCGAGTAAATCTGCTCCGAAGATAATCAGAATCCTGAATAAATTATCAAAAAAGGCATCTTCAGAATAAATGTCTTGGAGAACCTGGAATTTTCCTATGGTTTTCTGGAACTTGGTTAAAAACATACCATAAGAATGACAATGCTCAAATGGGTTATAGTTTCAAAACAGCTATTTACAAACAACTTGACTTCAATTGTTCTTTGATTTGAGGAGATTTTCAAATCACCCTAAAATTAAGGTACTTAGGGTTTTTGTTGCTAGATCGTTATTTTCACTTTATTTAATTTTATTTGCTCTAAAATGAATTGAAATTAGAAATTAGTCTGATTTGTGAGAGCAGAAAATGAAACTAATAAAAGTGCGTGATTGGTAATCAAACGTTCAGCAGACATGGTTGGCTGGGCATGAAATGTGTGATTATTGCATTCGAAGAAATATTTTTTATTTGTGATGAGACCCGGATGTGTCAATTTTAAGAAAAATTTAAGAAAACATTAAGTTATTAAGAAAAAAAGCTAGATATTGGTATAATAACAAAATGCCATTTTTTTCTCTTAATTATGATGTTTTTTCTAGTTCACCCGTACTTGTATAATCCGTTCCACCTACTTACTGAATAATAGAAAATTTATCGTTTTTGTACTTTTCTTAAACATTAGGACATAGTTTATCAATGATGCTGATGTTATAAAGTTTTATGATGTTTTTAAAAGAATGATGGCAACCGGAAGCCGCGCAGGTGCGAAGCGGCCGCCTTTTGGTAGGCAACAAGGGTGGCTTTTCAGAAGGGGCCCACTATTTTAGAAAATATTTTTCATTTTTCTTATTTTTCTATAAATTGGTTTATAAATGTAAAGATGTTTTACAAGTTTGGCTACCTGAAGAGAGAAAAAACTTTTGTTGATCATAAAATATGCATGACTATGATTCCCAAACCTACCGTTTTCGATAAAATACGCCCCAAAGTCATCAAAAACGGGTCTTCGTCTTCAGATCTGTAGACGACCAGTACGCCCTACCTGTCCTGCGTTTACAAAGCATGGTAATTTGCCTGATAAAAAAAAACTTTTTTTTAAATTGGTTGCAAACTCACCATTTTCGCAATGGTCAGCAGAAAATTGCCAATTGTCGGGACGAACCGATACTATTCAGCGGTTTGTACATAGGTTCGCTATGAACAAGTATCGCATGAATCTGCCAAAGCCTTATGAGGGACCCCCGCTGTCCCGCCAACCCCCGCCACAGCCCTCCTTCTCCTTTAAATCGCTTTCTAAGTTTTTCTCATAGTTCCATTGTTCATAAAGTGTCAGCACGTTGCTAGCCAGCGTAATAAATATTATTATTATTATTATTATTACTATTGTAAAGGATCGCCCCCCCCCGCGGCGGGACATGAGTAAGTTATCTTTCCGTATCTCCCAGAGCTTACCGGGTTTAGGTTTCCCCTTTCATAATCGATCTGTTGTAACATAAAAATGCTATAATAAATATATAGAATGCATCTCTTTCTTATTAGTATTGGAACTAGTTCAAACAAATAGTAAGGTTTCCGAGTACAGCTTTGTTTTTCATAGCAAAAACAATTCAACTTGAATTTCGTGCTAATTGGAGCAGACATCTCTGGAAATGAGGAGGGTGTGAGGCAATGTAGCAGAGCATAAATAAAGTGAACCCATCCCCTCCCCTACTGCCTTTTAAAAATGTTGAAAATTCACATTATTTAAATACGACATTAAAAGCCTTTTCCAAATTCCCCCAAATAGGCAGTGAATAGGCGGTTGTTGACCCAGTTTCCTTCGTGACCTAGTGAATTTCTTTGCACCCCTCAATTTCACAACCCTTAAGAAGAGTCCCATCAAATCATTGTATAGGCAGCCACTGTTATCAGTTCTAAGTTTAATACAAGTGATTAGTCTCTTATCTTTATTGATCGACTGCTTTTGTTTGCCTATGACTGTTTCGAAACCAATGAGTACTATTCAAACACCCATCGTTAAAAATCAGATTTCGCATTTTCTATGTTTTATAAGATATCATTTTTTTTTTGAAATTCTATGCTTAATAGAGGTTGAAATAATTATTTCAGCCATGGAAGCCGACCCAGATACATCTCCCGCGCTAGACAATCGTTTTTCGTACGATGAATCACTAAATGAAGACCAATCCTTGGATATTATCAACGGTGCGCTTTTAAAAACTAATTACAAACTGTTTTCAGATTTTTTCAAAAAATTTTTTGGTAATGTTACTCTCTGGGGTGAACAAAGTGCTGTTGAAAAACATCCTACACGGATGGAAATGCAGAATATAGTTAAACGGATCAGAAAGCTTGATGCTGGCAAGGAGAGCGGAGACAAAAGCAAAGAAGAGGAATACACCTTCCGGCGGGAGAATATAAGAGTTATCTTAATGATTCTCATAACGCATATAAAAATGTGTAACGAAATCGAATTCAAAGACGAACACAAGTTTACGAAACTAACTATGTTCATTTCGGGAGTTCTTGCAGACGACGTGAGTTTGATTTTGCTTTTTAGAATAGCAGGGGTAGAAGTGCTTTTAATAGAAAAATATTTTCATTGTTTCCGATATAGGCTAATTTTACAGTTGTATTGCTTTTTATTCAAATCGTTTAAAGTGTAAGATAACGTTCTGAAATATCGTTGCGATCGAATAATTCATCCTTTAAAATATTTTATCTGACTAGGGCGCGCTTGGCTCGCTACCGCTCGCCAAGCGCGCCCTAGCTGGGGGGGCTGCGCCCCCCCCCTGAC
Organism: Oscheius myriophilus; assembly: GCA_964057215.1. Classification (NCBI taxonomy): domain Eukaryota; kingdom Metazoa; phylum Nematoda; class Chromadorea; order Rhabditida; family Rhabditidae; genus Oscheius; species Oscheius myriophilus. The sequence continues at coordinate 17,551,818 of OZ059902.1, forward strand.
CCCCCGCCTGTGCCCAATGTAACGCCGGCGTCGTCGGCGCTGGCTTCGCCAGCGCCTCCTCCCCGGGGCTTTCTTATTTAAAATACTGTGTTTTACTTCCATTCTTCAATTGAGTTCAATTTAATTGTGTTAGGTAAAACCGCCTCCAATTTAGAACAAAATTCCTTCAGTGGGACGTGAGATATGAAATTTCGTGCCAGGACCCAATCAAAAAATCGATATATTGATGAAACAGTAGGATATCGCTTTGTATTCCCCAATGCTACCATATATCCAAAATAGGGCAAAATCGGTTTAGTAGGATATGAGATATGAAATTTCGTGCCAGGACCCAATCAAAAAATCGATAAATCGATTGGTTTGTTGCTCATCGCTTTCTATTAACTAATTCACTAACATATCCAAAAATGAGCCAAATTGGTTGAATAGGAACCGAGATACGGAGATTTGGGTTCTAAAACATTTGGTTAAAATTATATTTTTGAACCCAACATTCAAGTGAGTTAAAAAATAACCGGCATTTTGCAAACTTTCACGAGGCGCCCACTTTGACAAGTCATAATTTTTGTTTAAAGGTATTTATCAAAGTCAATCTTTGTCAAACTTAGAGAATGAATGTTTGCTAATATTATCCACCAGAAGCCAAAGCCCCGCTGCGCGGGTCTTCGCCTTCTGGGTTCGGCGGCCTTCGGCCGCTTAGGTACGCAGCCTTCGGCTGCTCATGTATACAACCTGCGGCCGGTTTGTTCTACCCATTTCAAAAAATGTTTCCCATGGTTGTGTTGGGGAAAATGAAGGGGTGGACCTCTTCGCATAAAACGTTGCGCTGCTAACGGACAGAATGACAACCCTCTAATGTTATAAAGGATTACACAATTGTCCCTATTTCGCAATACTTTGAAAGTGAGAAGAGCTTGAAAACGCAATAAATTTAGGCAAAAACAGTTTTTTGCAATTTTTTTTTAGTGAATTTTCAATTTCAGGATGTGCCATATTGCTTTCATGGCAGTATAAAACTTTTCCAAAAATACTGTCATTTTACTTTTGCTCGATTCTGAAAAAAATAGTAACATCACGATTTGAAACATTTTTCTGTTCGAGAAAAATCCGGTTTTTTTTAACGTCATAAAATTGGTACATACCCATACAAACTACAGACCACGCCTCACCCTCAGAAGTTGCTTGGAAGCTGCGTTATTAATCGCCAAATTTCGTTTAAACGTCGACTTTTGCACTTTTTTCAACTTTTCTCTTGAATGCTTTTATCGATTATCACAATTTTTTTTCACAAGTTAGTTTATTTGTAAATACAACTGACCACTACAAAAAATTTGGCAAAATCGAAAAAAAGTGGTAACACGCCTTCAAAAAAAGTTCGCGGCTATTTCTTTACCATATGGAGCGAATTCCCTAGTAAAGAGGGCATGGCGTTTTAACAAAATTAACTTTTGTTCTCAATTTTCTGAACAATTTAGAATCCCGATCCAGACTCGAAGCCCCTGGAAGAATTTTTACTTCAACTCATTAAGTTTGTAACTGATTTATCCATATTTTCATATTTAGATGATGGTATTCTTACTCTTTTTGAGACAAAACAGGAATGCTTCAGAGGCTCGAAAAACTATCTTCGATGACGATTTTTTGTATATTTGCCTTTGGCTATTACTGTTGTTTGGAAGCAAAACTACATCGATGGCGTTGAAGCAATGTTCCAACTTAATTTTACGTAAAACACCACTTCCAAATTTGAAAGTGAGCAAGGAAGTGGTCAGAAAATTACTTATTATGCGTTGTTCAAAAAGTAAGTTTGGTATTGCAATTGCTACAACGAAAAATGCAAACACATAGATATTCCAGGCACGTTACATTTTTCAGAAAGCTCTAAATTAAATTATTCCGACCCTACGTTTCTTGTACAAATGCTCTCAGACTATTTTGAATCGATGGATTGTGAACTAGCACTTCTTGCCAACTTTATTCGAGACTTACCCATTATTTTGCACCTGTTGGACAAATCTGAAGTCACAAAAACCACAAAGCACAAGTCTCCTTTTCTTTATTCGGCTGTCCTGCATTCCTATGCTTCGTTGACTTCCGCCGTTATTCTCAAGAAGATAAAAGACGATAATTCTAAATGGTCTATATCAGATGACTGGAAATTTGACCTGGAAACTCGACTTGTGCCTGTACTATTGTCCAACTATTTACGATTGCAGGACTTTACAGAAATGGTGTCTTTTTTATGAGACCAAAATAATTTTCTTTAGGTTCATAATGCCCCTCATTATAATCTCTTTTGTTCGACTATCGAAGCACGTTACAAAGCGTTTGCCAACACTGAGGTGCTGACACTTTTTGCATAAAGTCTAAGAATAATTTGCAGGAAAAGTCTTCGAAAGATCGATTGAATAGTTGGTTGGCTGACAAGTCGAAAGCGATCGCAAAAAGTAAACAAACGATAGTCTTTATATTTTTCATACAGCCTTTAAGGCGTGTGGGAGGCAGCACAACACGATCTTGTGTGTTTTTCTCAAACATTGCGGCGTTTTGGACATTTAAAGATTTACGGTCCTGAGTTTCTATATGCCACCCTTGAATTTGAACAAATTATGCAAAAAATTTTCCAAAGAAGTGTTAAGCGCCAACGGTTTTACCTACGACTTCTATATGCTTCCGCAACAATTCATTCTCCTAATATACGTAAAAATAGTAGATATCAAATCCTAACGTTCATTTGCCCATATTGAAGACGAAAACAATTTTATTTTCCAGGAGACTCAGGAGAGAAGTCAAGTATAACTGCTGCAAAACGTAATTGTGTTGAAAGCCGGGCGAATGAATATGTTTCAGAGAAGGTGAAGTGTTTGATGGAAAAGCACGGAAGGCAAAGCGAAAGGGCTACAGTGAGCAACGTTTTGAGAGAGGAGCTATACAAAAAGCTATGCTCGCTAAATAAACTCACACACTTTAAAGAGTCCACAATTGTGGTAACACTAATTTCAGTGAAAGCAATTATTGCATTTTAGAGTACTTCGGATTTGTTCCTAACAGCTTTTTCGGTGGCATCTTGTCTTCTTTCAAGCCACGAAAAATCCAAAGCCTCAGGGAACTGCGAGGTATATGTCATTCACCAGAACTTTGATAAGTTCAATACGTATACGGAGAACATAATTCAGGTCAGTAATTTTCCTTTTCAGTCTAAGTCATAATCATTTTTAGAAATTTGACCACAATTTTCATTCGCTAACTGAAGCGGAAACCAACGACAAACGTGTAATTTGTTGGGGTACTGACACACAATTAAGGACATATCTGAAGAAGACAGAAAAGTTAAACATCCAAAGATTTGGAGTTCTTGTGGATGTAATTTTGGATGATTGCCACTGATGAATTAAAATTAAGGTTCTCACTGAATTCCCACAAGCAACTGTCGAAGTATTAACTCCTATGATGCTCCTGACATGGATGTACACAAATATTTTGCTTCAGGTTCTTTTTGAATTTCCTCGTTTATAAAAATGTCTATTTCCAGTGCTATCAAAATGCAAATAAAAAGGCACCAAAATCATCAAGTGAAGTGAGTTTTAGTATACATAAATAATACCTTACTGTTTCAGCCAGAAAAAATGGCCATTGCGAAGTTTATGAAAACCCAGTTAGAATCGAAATTACCTAATTTTTCTTTCTCTTTGGCGCTATTACAGAAACACGCAGAAGTGGCCTTATCGATTTTAAAGAAAGAGAAAAAATATTATTTTGATGAGAGGATGTGCTCCGATATTGTTGCTGATATGAGGGAGCATTTTGAGAATAATTGGATTTCTATCAGAGAATCGGATTCCATTCGTAAACAGACCAAGAGAACTGGAACATGTGATTATAAAATGGCTGGTGTGTCCAAGCCGATTCACTTGACACCCTTATATTTTTGCGACGAGAGCAAATGGCTTCAATGCATAGAAAATGAAACAAAGGGTTACAAAGCAAGAGCTGTTGTGCTTACTGGTACTCCGCTGATCTTGCAACTTGTGAAGACTCACTTCAAAAAAGGCGACGTATTGATTTATCAGATTTGTGTTACAACAGAAAATTCAGGTTGTGTTTCTTGAATCAAACTTGCCAGGAGCGAGCATTAAGTTGGAGAAAAACCAAGTTCTATTGCTAGACATTTCTCTCTGTGTTTCTGTAACATCTGATGCCGATGTCCATTTTATTAGCTGCTGTTTTCCTCAAAACACAACAGAACACCTTCGTTTGAATGGATGTACCGTTTGTTATGACGTCATTTTTTCTCAGCGCCATATCCTGTGCTCGAAACACTTTCCTGTCAGCATTTGGTGCTTTGTCGAAGAAGCTCACAGAATACACATTAAAACCTCGAATTGGAATCGAGACCCTCCTGTTGATGAAAATTCTGACGACAATGATTTGAAACCTGTCATTGTCGACGATTTTATAGCGATGATGCAATCAGTCGACTGCTGGGAAATTAAGAATCTGATCGACAAAGAATTGGTATTAACATAGAGTAATAGTTAAAATTTCGGATTTAGAATTCAGAGAGATGCTGCAAGGGCACCAACGAAAAAGACATTGCATCTATGCTCCACAGTATTCTGAACAATAAAACATCATTATGGCACGTGAGTTTTTTTTCAATTGTTTTAAGACGCCGTCTCTGAAATAATCGAGCTCTGTAAGGGTCGAGGTAAGAGTCAGAGAAATAGATTTGCTCAAAACCGTTTGTTTGACCTTACTACCCTAACTATAAGTTCATCGTTTAAGGTGAATTGCCGGTTAATTTCATTTGCTCGAAGTTGTACAAAATTGCTATGTAAATCACCAAAAGTCAAAGCTAGGATACCTGGACCATAACCTTTTTCTTCAACGGTTTCTGGCATAAAGTAAAACAGCCTTTTTAAAAAAAAACATGTGTACGTTTGAAGATTTTAAAGTTTATAATCTCTACCATATCGGTAATTGGCGTTGGTCTCGTAAAGCGTACACGCAATTTTATACAACTTCGGCGAACAAATTAAACAGGCAACTGACCTAAAATTCGGTTTTCTCACTGTGCCTATGTTGTGTTCTCTCGAGTATCAAAGTGTCACTCCTAAAACGCGGGTATAGTACAGACTCCAATTCTAGTTCCTTCTATTTGACTGTAACAGAAGGACACAGTAACCTTACGCGTTGCAAATGAAATGTCACTTATCGAAAACCTTTAAATTAAAGCGCAAGATTCGAACCCGCGACTTTAGAAATGCGTCTGGCTGATAGGGGAACCCTCTACCGCCTGCGCCATGGTCGCACCTTGCTCAGAGGCGCGGCAGAGCCTCATAGACTCGCTTGTTTTCGGTTGTAGCGGCGACGCTTTCTAAAGAAGCCATTTATCCATTTTTTAAATAAAGTGAAACGCAACAATTATTTAGAACATTTTCAACGAAACAACGAAAAACCGTCCAAAATTGAGCCAATGAGCTAGAATGATAATACCGTAACGAAGGAAATTACCGTGCCGCCGAAAATGGAGTACGTACGGCTCAAAATGAGGGGAACTGGAATTGCCTAGAACTATAACACTTTTTTGCACTATGCCTTGCAAATTTACTTTCTCACATACATTGACAATTATTTCGTTCTAGTAAAACCTTTTCAGGAAGTTAAAAAATGGGGAGCTCCCGTTTACGATGACATCGACAGAATTCATGAAAAAGGTTTTTGTCTATCTTTATGAGACAAACGGGTTTTTTTTCAGGAAAACAGTTTGCTGTCGAGAAGCATTTTGCAAAAGTAGAAAAATTTTCGGACTTTTTAGAAAGAGCAACAGCAAATCTCGAGTTTCGCCAAGTTCATCAGCAATTGAACCCGTTTGTTTATAGACTTATATAATATATTTTCCTTTGGCAGAAAAGGAGAGAGGTTTGTTCACTTTCCTTGCGACCCAGACAAATATGATGACGGCAAAGAAGACCCGAAGTATACTGTGTTTGAAAGCCGTACGGCCTTGGATGCGATCCACGATGAAGAAGAACGGCTGACTCATGTAAGTACTAAATGTTAAAGAAAACGGCCAATTTTGTGTTACCTGTGCTTCAAAGTTTTGTAATTTAAAAATTTGTGATTTGAGAACCTAGTATAAAATCTACTTTTATTGTCCCCTAGGGCATAAATATGAAATTTTGATGTGTGGTTCCGATACAGAATGCACATTTTCAGGCGAAGATAATCAAAGGTTCGTTCAAATTTCAACGGACGATATTTGGAAAAAACGACAAAGGCCAAATGCTACCGTATTTATATCATTACACGGGTGTGAGCGATTCAAAGGAGGCTTTTGTGTACGAAAAGTTGCACTTCGAAGAATCAGTTGTTTCTCACGTTGGTCGACTGGAGGAAAAAGCTAAAGAAGTGGAGCCTATTCTCGAGCATCATAAACAAGTGCTTAACACGTGTTCACCAGGACACATTTATACAGACCCTGTCGACAAGATCAAGATCCAAAACAACACCTTTTCCGTGAAGCTGAAAAACGTGTCATCCTCAATACTATCAATTCAAGTAACATCGTCAATACCGGAAGTCTTCTTTGGCGTGTCTAGCAGAAACCTCTACAACCACAAAACAATTTCAAAGGAAATGTCACAAAATGAGGAGTACATGATTGAAGGCAAACTGAACGACAACGAAGTAAATGATGGAGAGCTCAGTATCCGTTGGAAATCACAAAAAAAGGTTTACCGTTGGGAAAAAAAGCTTCAGCTTTACAGAGATTGATAATGCTATGTTACTTATTTGATAAATTTCAGTAAATCGATACTTAATTATTGAATAAATATCGGATGAGTGAGTGAGTGAGTGAGTGAGTGAGTGAGTGAGTGAGTGAGTGAGAGCGTGATAAGAAAAGAAGAGAAACAGATAGTAGCAAAAACACCTGTAGGTGAATGAGAGAGGTGCGAAAAGAGATTAAATACGATAAAAAACCGTTTCGCCCCTTAGATACTGACCGTGAGATTATCAGTACACAGAGTGAGCGGAACAGAGTTCAAAGAGAAAGGTAATTCGAGAAAGTAAATGCTTCTTCAGAGAAGCCTCATTCTAGATAGATAGGAGAACTAGAAAAACAGAGAGAGAGAGAGATTGATACCTGAAAGTCAGGAGACAGGTAGATGAGGGCGCAGTAGTACTGTAGGAGTAGTCCCAGAGCAGTAGAGAGGCAGGCACATCACAGGAGGAGGGGGGGAGGACTGTGAGACTGATTCTGAGAGGTCTTTTATAGTATGCTTTTTTCCCGCAAAAGCAAAAGAAAAAAAGCGAAACAAAAGCTAATGCAAGGTGACCTTGCGCGTATAATAGGTATTTTGACCTGGGTCATTGATTGAGAGGTAGGAAAAACCGCTTGAGACTGGTTGGGCGCGAGATAAGGTTTGTTTTAGTCATTTCACAGACAAGTAATTAGTTCTGAATTCTTTTTATTAAATTCTTATTTGAATTCAGAGTTTTGTAACCATATCTGGCTCTAATTTCTCTGTATTTGCATAAAACTCTGAAGAAGTGAGCTGCAACAAAACTTTCTTTTTAGCCATTATGCACAACATTTTCATATAGCGTCATAACTCTACTTTCAGAATTGAAAATAAAACTACAACTTCTGAATATTCTGACCGTTGTTTCCCTCGTGATAGTGTTTAAAATTTTGGTTTCCAATTTGTTGTTTTGTAGTTTGAAAGTCACATTCCTGCGAATTAGGATTAGTATGACTCATATTTCAGGATCGACGATGCATTTCGGAATTTCTTTCCAAAATTAGCTTAAGGTTATTTCCAATAAAAAGGATGTCATCCATATATCTGGCCACAAATACCTTCGATTGTTGTAAATATTTCTATTTTCCAAAATGTATTTAACTTCCATGCCCATTAACGTGAGATAAGCCAAAACTGGAGAAGCATTGTTTCCTTGAGGATTTCCTTTTTTTAAAATCAGTTCTTGATATTCAGTAAAACTATTATTTAATACACACTGTAGTAAAGAAAAAATTTCTGAAGCGTGAAAGTTTGTTTTGTTGAGTGAGTTAGTGAGTGAGAGAGTGAGAAAGTGATAGAGTGAGAGAGTGAGGAAGAGAGTGAGTAGGATAGTGAATGATTGTTCTGCGTGTTTTTCGATTTGTTGCTATGATAAGATGCCTCCTTTGATAACAATTGTGTCCAGCAGCGGCTGTATAGTGCACCTTAGCGAAGAAAATTGACGTCTTTTGTCGGATGAACTTCAATCCTCAGTTACCGAAGGATGAAATTGCCCACTTGTCATCCCAAGTTGAAGGCAATTATTGAAAAAATTGTGCAAATCAATGTAAATTTTCAGCCTTCCTAAAATCCCATCTCGGACCAACCTTCTACGCAAACTTCACTTCAAGCTGTCAATCGATAGATCAACTTTCGCTTGAAAATTTGCTACGATTGTCTGCATTAATTAGGGACTATTCGAAAGCAAATGATGATACAAAGTTGACATCAAAAACGAAGGATAAGAAGTTGACAAGGCTGTTTTTGCTTATTCTCATAATTCATTGCGAGCATAGTGGCATTGTCTTTGGTGATCGAAATCGATTTATTTTGAACATAACGGAGATCGGCCTACTGATGTATGATGTAAGTTTTTTTTTGCATCTTTTTAGAAGTTTTTGTGTTGCTAAAAGTTGTGATTTTATCAATGGAAAAATCAAAATTCTGTTTACATTTTGAGGAAAATGTTTTTTCTACCATATATAACTTAATATTTTTTTTTGCAAAAAGCGTTTCACTTGTTTTTAGAAAGAGTTTTTCAGATATCTTCAAAATTCCTAGCCAGGCTCCGTGTTCTTTTACACATTATTGGGAAAGAGTCGGAGACCGCCAGGACAAATGGAGTCAAATTACTTGTTAACAGGGACTGTGTGTATTTCACATTGTGGATGATTGGTCTTCATGCAAACCAAAAAATGTTTGATACTTTTCGTTGTGGGAACCGGATTTCGTGGCCAGATCCAAATGATCCGAAATACATTTGCGGATACATGATACACATCTGCAGGAAAGGTATGTTGTCTGTTTTAACGTTTTCCCCGAAACACAGGATTTTTAAACATATTAAATTTTGAGCACAGCAGATTGAATATTTTGGATATGTGGCCCGATTTTCAGAGTTTCTCAGAATGCACAATTCTGTAATTGATTGTGTGAAAAATTTAATTTCGAAAAAAATTTATAACTAGAAAAAATCCGAATTACCAGCGAGAAAAGAAGCTACAAATATTGTTCAGGTTGTTATAGTCGTTGCCCACCGAGCATGGCTACAAAAATGGCCATTTTGGAAAAACTTGTGTTTTTTATTATCTATTTGCGCGTTTTCGATACCTACCGTGACGACCAGTCACATAAAACTGAAAAATACACAAATTCTTCAAAAAAGCATAATTATGTTACGATCTTTCAGCAAAACCATTTTTTTGTGTACCACCTAAAATGCCTTTAGTATAGTATATTTCAGAGAGAAGAGGCGTACGGGACATTGCAAAAATGGACCCTTTTTTTGTCAACAAAGTTCTGAAACTATTTTCTGATTCATGGGATTCTCGCCACTGGCTCTTGAAAAACATTCTGGCAGATCTACAGAAATTTATCAGTATCTTTGGCGACGGTGTTGACCAGGTCATTGATTTCACAACAATCAAAACGCCGTTGCCCTGTTACGCCACTTTAATATATAATGCAATTCAAAAAGCAGCCATTGGCAAATGGCAAATCAATTCTTTTGAAAAGGATTTGCGAAGACGTGTTCTACCTGTGCTTCTTAATCAAGAATACAGACTGCAGTACTTTATGCAAAAGGTTTTAAAAAAGAAAAAGGTAAGAGCTTAAACGTTATTTTGTAAATGTCATTAAGGATCCCAATTCCAATAGAGATCTTTCTCTTAAGGGTCCGAATCCCAAAGAGGATCCCAAAGGAGATCTTTCTAACTTTTTACTGAGCCTTGAAAAAGATTTTAGCAAAAAGCATACTTCAACAGTCAGGGTTGTGAACAATTAAATTTTATTACCAAATCAAAACTTTTAGAGAGCTAGAAGGAAAATGAGAATTTGGTTAAAAAAACAGCGAATCCCTGACAAAACACTACGTAAGTACAATGCTTACTCTAATCAAGAACCTACACGCACATACAAACACATACATACATACACAAACAGACACACACAAAATCAAATATGTAGTATGATTAATGTTTTTAGTCGATGCCGATTGTTTGCAAGAAATGCATGCTTACAACTTTGCTGGAACGTGTTCAGTGACTTCCTTGTCGATAGCGGAAATCTTTGAAAAAGTTCACAAAATAAAAATTGGCATTAAGGACATTAAAAAATCGTCTCTGGTTGAGGTAAGACAATTCCTACATTCCTAGAACATGATGAAGATTTTTAGTGTACGCGTGATTTTAATCTCACTGCCTTTTCTCTGGCGTTACTATTCCTCAAATATTTAGATGAAATCGAAAACGAAAATTTTCCTGACATGCGAATTTGCATTATAACCGATGGAGGCAATTTTGACCCAATTATTCAAGTATATACTTTACCTTTTTGGCGAAATTTTAAACATTGCTTTCAGAAGCTGAAATTACAGAGATGTGTAATAAATGAGACAGAACAGACAATCAAGTACAATGGCATCAGTGGCCGAGTCTCGAACAAAGTTGAAATCCGATACGACAACCTTAAAAAGATTGGAGAGTATATCGCGGCTCAGGAAAAAATGGGAAAGACATTCAAACGCTTGGGAATATTTGTCGACGTAAGTTCATCTTGCGCATTTTCAGTGTGCCATACCATGAATTTGAGGATTGCGAGACATCCAAACTTCCTGCAGATCAATCAGCACCTCAGTGGATCACGCTGTCTCCAATGATGATGATGGCGTGGATACATGTAGTCTTTGAAATGAAGGTACGCGTATATTTTTTATACTTGTAGTATGATTCGAGAAAGAGATGAAAGGGCGATTGGGAAAGATTCAATTTTGTAAACATTTACCCGTCAAAAACAGAATAAAGCGAAATTAGGAAACCAGCTGAAAGTGTGGAAACTTATCAACTAACTGTTTTCTTTATCTAATGTTTCAGTAAACCGTGCTTTAATTCAGAATTTCCCTTGAAAATTGACTAACAAAAATCAAACGATCGCAGGGTCTGGGCCGTAGGCTGCGATTGCAGTTTGAGGCGGCCGAAGGCCGCCGAACCCACAAGGCGAAGGCCCGCTCAGCGGGGCTTTTTTTTCTGGTTTTTATACATATCAGCGCTCGACCGACGGCTCACAGCTAACAGTTTCAAAGATTCATAGTTGATTCCTAGAAAGGTCCAATATAACTTTTTAATCAAAGTCATTTTGCGGCGTCTTAATTTGACTGCTTGAATCTTATACGAACGATTAACTAAAAAACCAGAAGGCAAAGCCCCGCTTTGCGGGTTTCGCATTCTGGATTCGAACACCTTCGTTCGCCTCAAGGTCGCTTCTAGGAGTTTAGCGGTCTTTCCAACAAATAGAAATTATGTCGTTTCAGGTGGATGGAAGTTCGGATCCGGTAAGTTAAATTTGTGTGTGTGTATGTATGTGTGTGTGTTGGTGTGTATGGCTAATTTTTCTTTTAAAAACTCTTTTCAGTCCCCAGATAAAATTACGGAATCCGTCTTATTACGGCTGAAATTTCAATTACCATCATTTTCTTTCGAAACGGAACTGATTAAAAAACACGTTGAAGTTGCAATTTCAATTTATCTCAACAAGAACAAATACGTTTTTGATAATAGAGCGAATGACCAAGTGAAAAAAGAGGAAAAGATCCAGAAACTTTTTACTGAATCTTGGATTTATCTGAAAGAACGCACAACTCCTGTAATAACGTCTACTGTATATGGAAAATCTACGGCTGGTCCCTACGCTTACTCCTTGAACAAACCGGATTGTAAACTTTCAAGTGGAGATCTAATTATGATCATTGATAATGAGCACGACTGGCTTGCTTCAATAGTCGCCAAAATCGAAGAAGGCAAACAGAAGGCCGTCGTGGTAACAACGACATCTCGAGATATTGCGGAGCTGCACTCAAAGTTGCAACGCTTGTATCCAGATAAGGTGCGTACGAATTTATTATCTTGCTGACACCGCCGAATCCTCCTCGCTTTTTAAACTTTATTTTGGTTAATTTTTTAATAGGTTCTAATGCAATTTTTTCATAAAAAAGTGAAGGCTGTTCAATTTTGAGCAATTGACGGAATTGGCTAGCGTCAGATAAACCAGGGTTTCACACGTCAAACGCCAATCAATAAAAAATCGAATTCGATTTTCACATACTATTTGATTGTTTTTAGCTGAGACTATCTAACGGAGAGTGTGTTACTATTTCTTCTGGCGGAATACTTTTGTTGGATGTTTCCTTCTACATTACTGTCACTGCGGACAATTGCGATGTTCACTTTATTGCATGTTCGTTTCCGTTAAATGAGCAGGAAAACAGTCGCCTTACTGGAAATACAGTATGCTATGACTCCGTCCATTCGCACGGTTATATTCTTTGCAAAGCACATTTCTCTCTTGTCGTGAACTGCTTTGTTCGTTCATATTTCAAATCGGTTGAATGTGACTATAATAGAGCAAAACCAATGGATGCTCCCAATGTGGTGGATGCTTTTGTTGAAGCACAAAGAACGTGGCAGTTTTGCTGGAAAGTGGTCGAAGCCGTAAAAGAGGTAATGTATTAGAAGCACCAGCGGGCGGGCGGCCTGACGGCCTCCCCCAACACATCCCCTCAAGAAATGTGGATTTGCAAAGCCTTTTTATAGTCTATCGATTGATACAACTTTCATATTACTTAAAGATGTATAATTTTTTTTTAGCAAAGTTCTTGCACCCTTTCGCTGCGAGAAATTGTTAATTTCATTTGATAAACCTTTTTATGTTCTACCTATTTGCAATTTTTCTTTTGCGAAATACCCACGCTTTCGCTGCTAGACTCATTAAAAAATTGTTCATTCAATAAGCCTCCTTACGCTCTATCGATTGATACTAATTGTAGTTTAATTTAAGAAACTTTTATTTTTGGCTTTCGCACGCTTTCGCTGCGAGACCCTGGTACGAATTTTAAGATATGAGATTATCTTGCCTAAGACACTAACTTATTCAAATATGAGCTCAATTGGTTCAGTGAGAGCTGAGATCTAACAAAGTGTCACGGACAGACAGACAGACAGACAGACACAAATCGCCAAATACATAATAGCATGGATAATTTAAGGAAAGTTTTCAGAATAAGAGCGATAACATTCAGGAGCTATTCAATTGGGTTAAATTGAATGAGCTGATGCCAAAAGAAGCCTTTGACACGGTAAGTTTTCCTGTTTTTTTTTTAACGTTGCGCTGCTCATTTGAATGATCAGCGTCTCTGAAAAACTCGCCTAGGAAAAAAACAAAAACTATTTTTTATACTCAGATCGATTTTTCAACTTTGGTTAGAGTTAGGTATGTAATTGTTAAACATGTTTTTGGCGCACTTTTTATAAGTATCGAGCTTCACTAATGACAACATTGACATAGAATTTTTTGTGACAAAAACTGATGTTGTGTATAAAACATGACCACTAAAGGCAAAAAAATTTTTTGGCTTTGGTTGGGTTACTGTAGCGCAGTTTATCGATATCAAAATGAGTAAACCGATCCTCTCTTATACACTGCGCTTATGGTCTCTCTGTGTGTGTGTGTGTGTGTGTGTGTGTGTGTGTGTGTGTGTGTGTGTGTGTGTGTGTGTGTGTGTGTGAGTGTGTGTGTGTGTGTGTGTGTGTGGTGTCCCACGGTGAAACTGCGCAGAGTCCGTCACGTGTCTGCGTCTCTCCAATTCCTCTGCACTCTCTCTTACGGGTTCTAACTCCACGTAAATGTTACGGAAACATTACGGAATTTGGTTATTTCCACCGTTCATTTCGGGGGCGCAGCCCCCGGCGAGCGGCCGGAGGCCGCGAGCAGCCAGAATATTCAGGACGGCCGCAGGCGGGCCGGAATATTCTGGTCTCACTACAATTGAAAAACTCTCAATTACAAAAAGTGAGAGAAACGTATCTGCTACTATACAATTTGCTAATTATCTCTGTCACTGTGTGTGGTGTCCCAGGGTGAAGTTGCGTTGAGTGCGCCACGTGACCTGCACTCTCTCCATTCCCCTTCTCTTTTGCAAAGCGAGCCACGCTGAGCTACATTTGCATAGCCGCTTATGAGACCATTCAAATTGCGCCGAAGGATTGCTTCATTTCTCCGCTTCACCGGTTGTTTTGGTTGGAGGGTGAGCGGCTGCACCGTAGGCGCTGGGGCAAAGACCCCGACGAGCGGCCGAAGGTCGTGAGGAGCCAGGAGTTAGGACCGCCGAAGGCGGGCCAACTCCTGTCCTTACTTTTACAATCGAGGATTGGTCTCTGTGTGTCTGTCTGTGTGTCTGTCTGTCTGTCCGACGCCAGAGTACGTCCGCTGTTCTGAGTCTCTCTTATTCCCTCGCTCTCTCGCCTAGCGCTTTCGCACGTCACGGGGAAGTGACGGAAATGCAGCGAGAAATTAGAGACTTCAGAGTGACAGAGCCGTTCATTTCCACCGGGACCGGTCGGTCTTTCGGTTGACTACGGGTGGGGGTGGAATTAGCGTAACGGGATGAGGGGTAGGGGTCGGTTGTGCGGTTGAGATTCTCATACACTCTCTTTCTTAACACTGTTCCCAAACATGCGCACCCACACCCATTTCTGAAAACTTTTCCCACACATGCGCACCCATGCCCATTTCTTAACACTTTTTCCACACATGCGCACCCATGCCCATTTCTTAACACATTTTCCACACATGCGCACACATACCCATTTCTTAACACTTTTCCCACACATGCGCACCCATGCCCATTTCTTAACACATTTTCCACACATGCGCACACATACCCATTTCTTAACACATTTTCCACACATGCGCACCCATGCCCATTTCTTAACATCTTTCCCAAACTTGCGCACCCACACCCATTTCTTAACACTTTCTCCAAACATGCGAACCCACACCTATTTCTTAACACCTTTCCCAAAATATGCGCACCCACACCCATTTCTTAAAACCTTTCCCACACATGCACATCCACACCCATTTCTTAACACTTTCCCCAACAAACGCATCCACGCCCATTTCTTAACACTTTCCCACACATACGCACCCACGCCTAATTCTTAACACATCCCCACAACCACTTCATGTTTAGTATCAAACAAAAGCCCAAAATATGCCCATCCCACACGATCCAGGAGTGATGACCCGCCGTAGGCGGGTCAGAACTCCTGGTCTAATATTACAATGGAGGAATGGAGTATCTCTCTCCTTCCCTCTCTTGGTTCGCACCCCGCCCTTCATTTCCAAAGGAGAGAGGGGTGGTGCGGTGGGAAGCGAGGGGAGGGTTCCAAGGGCGGCTGGGGGCTTCGCGCCAGAGTGGGCCGCCCTTGGTACCCGACCCGAGCGAACACGTGTGCGCGTCGACGTCAGGCCGCGAAGCGGCCCGATGCGGCTGAAGGCCGCCAAAATATGCGGCCGCAGGCCGCCAAATCGAACGGCCGAAGGCCGCCGAACCAGGAGTGAGGACAGCCGTAGGCGGCCCGTAACTCCTGGTTATAAACAAGTTCGTAATAGACACCAAAACAATATACTACAGTTTTAACTTCAAAAAGGTGAGAAAAGTTAGCAAAAATATACGTATTTTCTTTAAAAATATTTTTGCATATAGGAAGCCTAAACCGTCAAAGTCTTTAATGCCACCTAATTTAAAAGATTTGCTACAATTTTCTACATTTTATCTGTTTTCACCAAAAAATTTTAGGCCATGCCTCATCCTCAAAAATCGCGCACGCAATCGGCGGTCCGTGCCCCTGATCAGCGGGGCGGCGAGTATATGCTTGCGCTTTGCAGAGATCAATTAGAAGCGCGGCGCCGAAAATGGCGTTGGCGCCATAGCGCGATTTTTGAGGATGAAGCATGCCCAAAAAATTTTCTTCCTACAGGCAAAAAAGTCAACAACAAAAAAATTTTTTTTTATAGATTTTTCTCAATTTTTCCACATTTGCGTAGTTAAAACTTTAGTATTTTGTTTTTGCGTCAATTACAAACTTGTGTATAATAAGGTTTTCTAATTTTCTGTTATTGAGAGTTTTTCAATTGGACCACGTTGAAGCGAGATATAGAAAGCAGCCACGACATCCATAATCTGGGTTACAGTAACAAGACAATCTGAAAAACGGTTAAGATCGTTTACTTTGGTCATGTCAATGATATGTTATCTGTTTCATGTCAGTCCGAAACAAAAAAGTTTCTATGTCAAAAGGTTCTCGAGTCTTATAAAAATGGCGTCTTAATAAGGCAACATAACGAAGCTTTTTAAAAACTATCATTGGGCAATTTTTGGCAAGAAATATAGTTTTAGCGAAAATATAGCGCAAGTACATTATGCTACTCTTTAACAGCATCAATATTTGATTTTATTTCTAGGAAATGATGAAATTTGGAAAACCGCAGTATAATGACAATTTCTACAAGCAACTCATGCGTGATGGTATTTTTCTATTGAAATTAGAAGACAACGTGTTTTCAGAGTTTTGGTGTGCTTGGGGGAAGCACATTGCGAAAATTACAACAATTCAAGACATTATCGGTCCAGCTATATTTTCTGCAAAATGTCTTACGAACAGACCGAGGTAAGCACTTTTTAACATTTCTTTAAAAATAATGTTTTTCTCTAGTGGCACAACAAAACACACCGTTATGCATTTCCCACAAAACCCTGGAGACTGCGGCGGACTTTTAAAAGATGACTTGAACGTTATCTTCAGAGACAGGACTGGATTCGAAGTGGAGCTGGATGAAGACTACAATGTCAAAAAGGTAAATCGAGTTTTTGGAATAAAATTTGTTTTTCTTGTTAGGAAATGGTGCGGGTCATGTTCCAAAGTATTTCGAATCAAGTCCTTGAACGAAAACTCATCAAAAATCATTATTTGAACTAATATGACATCCGGAGATCTTAATGTTAGGGTCAATATCTTTTGGTGAACAGTAACTTTTAGCGAACCTTAGCAAAAGCCAAAGAAATCATAACCTTTCAGCATTTTGGCTTACGCTAAGAAATATTAAATTTAGCGAAAACTATGCCTCCCGGGCCATAAATCGTTCAGTAATTACAACTTTGTTTTTTGTGTCTTTTAAATGCGTATAAACTGATCATGAAATCAGGTGTTTTTGCACCACAATTATTTGGCTATTTTGTACCCAAGAAATAATTCATCTGCCCGAGAAATAAATAAAATTCGGTAGATAGATGGTTTCAAACAATAGTTTATAACTTGAATGAGAACAAAGAGAATACTAAGAAAAACGAGGAAAGTCGGCAATTTAATTTTTTTAAAAAAAAGAAGAAAATCTGGCTGGGTGCCAGTCAGTTGCGATTGGGGCGCGGTGGGTACCGATTAGAGCGGGGAAATGGTTTGCGTTAACTTTTTGAGGGCGTTTCATGATAACAATATAGTTTAAAATATTTCTTTTTATTTTATGTTTTTGGAATGAGCAATTGTATGTAGTTTGGGAAAAAAATTATTCAAGCAGGTAAAATAATTTTGTGACTAACTATCAAACAGTAGGAGAGAACTGTTAAAAATTATTATTCTTTGTAAATTTAGTAGCGTTTTGGTATTTCAAAACATACCATTGTAATTTATCGACGGCAAAGGGGATAACGAAAATCAGAACGTAGAAGGACGCCGTGGACGCGTAGATGATTAAACTGAAGTTGTGCGTTATTTTTTTTTCAAAAGCAGGTCAAACGCCAAATTTTAGGGTCTGCGAGAAGCGATGTGTATTGATTATTGTTACCTAATTGTGAATTATGCGACACATGAGAAAACGAATTCCTGTTTAGGAATGTTGTATTTAAAAGTAAAATTTAGCCGACTGAGAATATCATAAAAACTGCTAAGCATGGATATCCTCGTTACATCCGTTTTGATCAATCGATATTGTTTCTGTGTTTTTCAACCCACGCGTTGATTTTCTGAGAGGCAGTGCTCGGTCATAGGTTGAGACGTGAAAATACTTAATTTCCTTGGCCAAACTAAGCGACCGAAGACCGTAAATGCCAGTAGGAAAGCCCGCCTGTCCTCTGGAAAACCCCTTTCAAATGCTTTTCAAAATCAAAAATTGCGTTTTTCAGTTATGGATGCTCCAAGGATCATTCGAATTTACACGCGACGTAGCTAACGGACCACTAGTATCTTTTAAACAGATGCATGATACAAAAAAAAGAATGCTCATTTACGCGTCACTGGAAAGAGACGAGAATGTGGTCAAATACCTGGAACAAATGCTTAAAGAAGCTAAAAAGACAACGGAAATTCTTTCTCATCATATGCAAGTGCTGAACTCCTGCTCTCCTGGAGAAGTATACACAGAACCAATCGACGAAATCCATGTCAAAAAACGAGAAACCACATTTCGTTTATCTGTCACGAACAATTCTTCACGACAATTGACAGTAGAAGTAAAAGCTTCGATCAAAGGAGTTAAATTTAATAATGGAAACAAGGATAGGTTTCAATGCAATCTGGAAGCTGGATGTAGGAGGAATGATATCAAAGGAACTTTTCCTAAAAACTACCGGTATGGCTCCGGCATTCGCACCGTGAAAGTCAAGTGGTCCTCGAAGAACAACAAAGAGCCAAAGATGTGGGAGAAAACACTCGCAATGAAATTTATCTGAACTCATAATTGTGAAATAAACTTTTTATGATTTAAAAGTTTTGTATCGTTTTGTCCATATCTCACCCCACCCCAAAGCCATGTGCTAAGTAGTACAAATCCCAACCAGCTGGCGATAATGAGGCGAATGAGGCAGCCGGTTGTCAGTAGCGCGGGAATGCGGCGTGTCGCGGGCCTGGCTCTCCTCTTGCTGACAGCCGCTTGCCTCTTCCTTATCTACCTAATCATCGATATTAGTCGATTCCATGAAGATAGTCTCCGCCAGGCTGAGGAATTTAAGGTACCTTTATTTAGGTATTATGTTACAACCAAAATTAAGGAGTTGGAGACAGCCGCCTGGACCAAACTACGAAAACTGCTCAAATCGGCAGAAAGATGGAAGCGAAATGCCAAAAGGGACCACATAGTAGTGATGGAGATGGATACAAAGGAGTTAAAGGACTGTGACTGTTACTGCCCTGCGGGACCACCCGGACCTAAAGGAGAGGCGGGAGAGAATGGCCACCCAGGAAAAGCTGGAAACCACGGAGAAAACGGAACTGACTTCTTCTTTTCCGATGAGGATACCGTAGTGGTGCTGGGGTGCATTGACTGCCCTGTGGGGGAACCCGGCCCCGACGGGGAGCCAGGACCACCCGGGAATCGAGGAGAAACAGGTGGGTAGCGCAATTCTTATGGGCCGTATAGACCATTTTGAAACTTTTAGGTCAAAATCGGTTTTTTGACCTGGGCTACGGTAGGGTACTGTAATTTTGTAAAAGTGGTCAGAAATTTGGAAACAGGGATTTTCTAGTACGTTTAGTCTTAGATAGAGCAAATATAACCCATAAAAAACGATGAGTTTGTGTTCTTCCACACAGGACCCAAAAAACGTCAAAAAAGTGAAATGTTGCGTTCGAAAAAGCAGTTTTTTTGCTTTTTTAGAACTTTGACATAAAAGACACGCGCAAAAAGGAACCCTAATCATTAAATTAAACGTTTCTTTGCGCGTCGAAAACATATACTGATGTTGAAATTATCTGGAGCCCATCATGACGAAAATTGCCTTGGTAAGTGAATTTTTCCATCGATTCGTTCATGGAAATTTCATTTTTGGTAGGTCAAAGAATTTTTTCTCATGGAGTCGACAAAAATGATCACAAACTTATCGCTTTTTAAGGATTATATTTGGTGTATCTAAGACTAAACGTACTAGAAAATCCATGTTTCCAAAAATTTCGACCACTTTTACGAAATTACAGTACTCACCGTAACCCAGGTCAAAAAGTCGATTTTGACCTAAAAGTTTCAAAATGTCGTAAATTGGTCCTAGGAAGGTTATTGACCAAATTTGAGCCTTTTCTGAGACTATTACCTATTTTCTAAGACAGTGGCTTGCTCGAGTTTCCCAGAGACGGCTTCTTAAAGGATTGCATCCATTGCAGGAAAACCTGGTCCTCCTGGGACCGCTGGGTGCGATGGAGAACCGGGGTACCCTGGTGAAGTAGGGGAACCTGGAGAAGACGGACTTGATGGAGAACCAGGGCCGGAGGGACCTCCTGGGAATGATTATCACAGGTAGAGAGAGAGAGAGAGAGAGAGAAAGAGAGAGAAAAAGAGAGTAGATAAAGAGGCTATGTTTAGGGTGATAAACACCCCCGGCCTGCCAGGAATCCCCGGA
Organism: Oscheius myriophilus; assembly: GCA_964057215.1. Classification (NCBI taxonomy): domain Eukaryota; kingdom Metazoa; phylum Nematoda; class Chromadorea; order Rhabditida; family Rhabditidae; genus Oscheius; species Oscheius myriophilus. The sequence goes on from OZ059902.1 coordinate 17,572,320, forward strand.
GAAGATGGAACCCCCGGGACCCCAGGCGTCAACGGAGCTAAGGGAGACCCAGGAATGCCCGGAGCTCCAGGAGGCGAGTCATAAAAAGCGAAAGATTAACAAAAAAGCTTTGTTGCAGATCCCGGTGTGCCCGGAGAGCACGGAGTCGCTGGTCCCCCAGGCGCGCCCGGGGCCCCGGGCGATCCGGGTCAACCTGGTCCCTCTGGAGGGCAATGCACATGTGCTCCTGGAACCGGATGCCCTGACTCGCCTTGCAGACCCAGAGGGTACTACCGCACGGCACCGCCTCGTTACCTGACCGATACTTATGGAGTGGCTCCGGTGACTTCGAGTACTCACAGGTTAGAATGCGAGAGAGAGAGAGAGAGAGAGAGAGAGAGAGACAGAGAGACAGAGAGACAGAGAGACAGAGAGACAGAGAAATAGAGAGACAAAGAAACAGAGAGACAGAGAGACAAATACTGAGAGAGACTTTTCAGGTACTACGTAAGAGTCACAAGTGCTCCTCAGTACAAAGCCCCTCCTCTACCCCCTCTAGACCAGTACAGTCAAGGCTTCAAAAAAGTGAAATAAACTCTTTATATGCTACAGTATCTCAACTTTTTGATCTACTACGGATGTCTCCTCTTCCTCTCAGCAAAGAATAGTCTCCCATTTAAGGAGTGACCATAATTAGGATAATTAGGGGGCAGTGCCATGTAAGGGGGCTGTTGGTAGGAAGGCGGTGGATTGTAGGCCGGAGGGGTACCGTACTCCTTAGGAGGACAGGTACAGTAGGTAGCGTCTTTTCCAATTGCCCCGGGAGCTCCCGGCTGAATATTCCGATTTTTGTACCAAAAAATCGATAACTCACTATTCCAGGTAGGCCGTTTGTAGCTGGAGATCCGGGACCACCTGGTACCCCCATAGGTCCGGGATTTCCTGGGGTACCTGGGGGACCAGCTGGGCCTTGTGAACCGGGAGGCCCCATGCCTCCTTGGGGCCCTGGGGGACCCTGAGGGCCGGGGAAGCCCATTTGCCTAAAGGAATCTGGTTTCAGAGCACCTAAGCATATCAAACCTGAAAGAATCCGCTCCGGGTGGTCCTATAGCCCCGGGCCTTCCCTCATTGCCTGGAGTTCCAGCCGCTCCCGGTGGTCCTATCGGTCCCGCGCCAGAGTCCTTTCCGGCGACACCGGGTGGTCCTGGCGCGCCTCTGGATCCTGGCACTCCGGCGAACCCCATGTTTCCAGGCACTCCGGGAGGTCCAACGGGGCAAGTGATGCAACCGATGTTTACAGAATTGATGAGTTCTGGGGTGACTCCGGTGGGACCGGGGATGCCAGCAGTTCCGTCGAGGCCTGGGATTCCGGGGATGCCAGGCTCTCCGGGTGGTCCAGTCATGCCCACAGGGCAATTTGGTGAAGGGCCTGAGGGGCAAGAGCAGGCTTGACTGAAAATGTCTCTATATCTGTCTTTCAGCTTCTCTCTTTCTCTCTCTCTCTCTCTCTCTAGCCTACCGTTTTGTCCTGAGTGTGAAAACCTGCTCCGCCCAAATATCATTGCCAGCCTTGTGGTGATCCGCCAAATCCGCCAACGAAGATTTACGAAAGTTGGAAATGTCATTTAGTAGGCAAGCGAAAATGATAAGAGCTATACAGAGGACGATACCGCTGCAACCAGCAGTCACCAACAGAGCAGATGACATCTGATGGAATGATCGGTTGGCAGAATGAAGGATTGCTGCTAGCAGTCAGCTGATAAACCGGTAGATATGTGGTACAGTCACTTAGCAATAATTGGAATCACTTAGTAATGATGCATCCGGTTTATGTTGAATAACACAGAAACACACACACACGCACACACACACACACACACACACACACACACACACACACACACACACACATTAAACGCGCACACGCACACACACACACACACACATCAAACGCGCACACGCGCACATACACACAATATGCACACACTCACGCGCACACTCACGCACACATACACACACGCACACACACACCCACATAATCACATATAGCTGTCGCCAAAATGAAATCATATGCTGATTGCGAAAATGTGCAAATCATGCTCTGTCGTGTATTCATTAGACTACGAACTTCAATGTCAACAGAGGATCACTGGAACATTCTAATTTTATTGGCATGATTCCATTTTGGCGACAGCTATAGAGCTGGTGGCGCAGCTGTTCATCCTTCCGCGCGGTGTTTCATAAATCATGACACTGTCTGGTTAGCCTGTCATTATTTTGCGTTACCAACTGGCATAACCAATATTTCTTCCCCAGGCGCGTGTCTGCAGTTTATATTACAGTTCCTTTTCAATACATACGGTTTTTCACAATGTTCAAGTGTTGTTCTCTTCAAATTAGAGTATTTCTTTCATTTGTAGTCTTTTTGTGTGCAAAACGTTACTATTTCTCATTTGCCATCGATTCGACAAGATTAAAATTCACTCGAATCAAGTCGCATTTTGTGCGTCTTATGCTACCAAAGTTGCGAAAACTGCGAAAAACTTTCGTGCACAGATTTGGCAAACTAGTTGTATTTACTACAGTTAAAGCACGCCAGTAAGTCAAACCAAATCAAACAAAACCGAGTTTGCGAAAATCGGACGATTTTGGGCTGAGCTACAGTAACCAGGTATGACCTACCGTAACCCGGGACCAAAATCGATAATAATCTGAAACACTTAAAAGGTTGTTATGAGGCCATATAAGTGTGTTTTTGTTTTAAAGTTTGGCCAAACATTACATTTTCTGCCCTGGCAGAAATCTTCTTTCAAAAAGCGCTTTCTTGCGAAAAGCGAAATTTCTCGCTTGGCGTTCTACAGTTTTCCGAATAGCTTGTTTTTATTTGAGCTAGCCGTTTTTGCGAAAGCAATATCATTCACCTGTATTGGCTCCGTTGAAGGCGGTCGTCTAGTTTTTCTAACTTTTTCAAATATTTTTTTAAAATAATTTTTGTTTTACATTGTTAAAACAATTTCGGTTTTTCAAGAAATGGCGAACACGATCACCCTTATCAGCAACGACAAAAAGGAGTTCCAAGTGACCAAGGAACAGTGTTCTCGTTCTTCCACGCTGAAAAACATGATGGAAATCATAGAAGGAGAGGATTCTAAGGAGATGTGCGTGCCCATTGACAGTATTTCTGGAGCTGCGCTTGAGAAGGTAGTATAGTCGTCTAAAAACAAAAAAAAACACTCATTATATTTAAAACTCTAAATGAGACTATTTCGGGCTAATTTCAATTTGTTTGATCATAACTTGCCTAAGGTGAAACCTTTGCGGTTGATGTATATACCATTCGATAGAGGATTTAATTAAAAATCGAATTGTTTAAATTAGGAAGTGCTAAATTCAGCAGGTTGTCGACAACTAAGCGTTTTTGTACGCCACCGACGCGCCGCGCCTTAACAACGCACTGTGGCTACTTGGCGCAGCAGCAAGTGGCTCGCTTAGTAAACAAAAGGTACAGGGTTCGATCCCCAAAAGCCGTTTCTTTTTGCATTTTCCTTTTAAAATTGTTACCTTAATTGCTTTAAGATAAACTCAGCTATTCATACTTTACATTGCAAATTATTTTTTCTTTCTAAATTTTCCGTAAGGTGAAAAATTTAACGCCTTCACATTAAGGATAAAAAGTTTTCCCGATCGTTTGAGATAGGGCCTTATTAACAGTTCCATTGACTGATTGCTAGGTACCATAAGGTATGTTAAGTTGTCATTGTTACCTTAAGGTGTTTAACCTAATTCAAGGCATATTTCTTGTCAAACAGTTGTCAAGCATTTTAAATCAAATCTTATCTTTCTTAAGGTATCCCCTTAGTTGTGCTAAGGATCCTACATTAGGTAACGCCATTTTTGCGTTAATCCAAAACGTTTAGCCGTTCTTATGTTAGATTTTAAAACCTTAAGTTTCCCTAGTTGTCCTTTGAATATTTCAAGTGACGTTTATAGTTCATTTTATAGGTATTTTAATGCTATTCAAGATTTTCTGGATTTAATCTGCTTAATGGTGTGCGCCATCGATAGATCGATATTTTTTGCGCGCGCATCACCCAAATCTTGCGGCGTCCGCTGGAATAAAACAGCGTGGCGCCCAAGCCCGCCAAGTGGCACCGTGGCGCAGTAGGTAGCGCTTCGGTCTAGTAAGGTATTTGGTTCGGGCTAAATTTTCTTTTGCTAGCTTGATTCTTTCACAGAAACACGTCCTAGTAAGCAGCGAACTCCTAAAACGAATATTGACTTTAAAAATTCTAGATTAAACTAAAGTAACAAGCCAAAAAGAGTTTTTCAGGTAGTCGACTGGCTCAAGAACCACGGAAAAGACGCGGAATGGACCGAAGAAGATGAAAAGAGCTACAAGGTCGTTGACGAGTGGGACAGGAACTTCTTCGCCGCGATGGAGCTGCCCCTCCAAGTTATCCAGGCAGCCAACTTTCTCGACATTCCTCGTTTGATGGACAACAGCTGCAAACTGATTGCGGCTATGATGGCTGGAAAGTCGGTGGAAGAAGTGGGAAACACGTTCGGAGTTGTGAATGACACCTGAAGAAGAAGAAGCCATCAGGAGGGAGAACGCCTGGCTGGAGGATTAGGATATAAAGGAAATGGGACTTTGAATGGTTTCGGATGATGGTTAATGAATTTGTGGTGATGATGTGTTTTTAGTGCACATTTACAAAACAATGTGCAAAACTATCTTTTTCTTTAGGGCGACAAGTGACGTCGACTATGGGAAAAGGTAGTAATTATGAAAAAATAATTTTAAAGGGTCGCGTAAAATGCTTTTCTGGACTTGTGATAATTTAGTATATGTCACACTCATAATCCACAAATGGATTTGTTCAATTTGAATCAGTTTGAAGCCTTTGATGGCCATTTCCGCGCGCTCGTTGCGCCTGGCGATTTCAATTGCAATAGTGGAGGGGCGGGGCTTGGGCGCCGCCGCGGCTCAGTCAATTGCAATAGGCGCGCGCTTTGCCGCAACGACAAATCGAAGCGCACAGCACTTTAAAACAACGTTTTGTTCACGATTTTGGAATAAAACACGCAAAAGGGATAAAAAGTCATGTTTTAACGCTAAATAAACACAAAATAATAATCGGGAAAATACAAATAAACATTTCCTCGTAGCCGATTTGTCGGTTTTCCGTAGAAAATCACAGCATAGCGATGATTTCAGCAAAAGCACAGATAACTAGCTAAAAATGAGTTAAAAATTGCTGTGCGGAGAAGTGTGTGACCAGGTAGACCGTCTGAAAAGACGTTAAATGTCGAAAATAGACCAAAGTAGATTTTGTAAAATTCGAATAATGTTCCTTTTATATTCAGAACCAAAGTAAATTAATTCCAAAAGAAATAAATAAAACTGCTTTTTTCATAAAAAAAATGAATATTGCTGAATCGAATATGTGAAAATTTTGCATTCGCGCTGTTCGGTGGAGCGCGTTTGCTGTCATGTCTTTCAAAAAACTCATTTTTATTTAACTGAATCAACATTAAACTCTGGTGATAATTTTATGGGCAAAAACGCGCAAAAATTTCAATTTTCACTTTGAAAATCAAGATATTTTGAAAAACTAATGTCACAACCGTTGTCTCCATGTGAATTTGCGTCGTAGTTCGTGGTTTATAATGGAAAAAGGAGTCTTTTGGGTGCGCGCCGCTCAAAAACCGAAATGTCTTAAAATCCATATGTGCTGCCATCGCGGCGCCCAATAGAATAATTCAACTTTTCAAATTTAGTGATATTCTGGAAACGACCCGAGCTGATCTTTTTTTATTATGAATTTTGCTCTGTTGCTGAATTGGGCATGGTAATTCTCCTTCTTCGAAAACAAGTAAGTAGAATTCTTCGCAATTCTCCACTTGTGAAAAGAAGTACAAATGGTGGCATCAGACCAAAAATGTCAGCGGAGAAGATATTCATTTTTCGCGTTATATTGTCCCAAATAGGATTTGAAGCTGATATCCAGTGAAGAATCTGAAAGAAAATGCTACACACACACACACACACACACACACACACACACACACACACACACACACACACACACACACACACACACACACACACACACACACACACACACACACACACACACACACACATTTTCTGTTTCTTTCTACCATTTCACCATGCCCTACCATTAAAACAAAAGTCAAAAGTTGAGTGGACGAGTTAATAAAACTATTGACAAATAGTTTTATTTCCACACTTCGTTTACCAGAAGAAATTTGCAAATTACCCTAAAATTCGATTTTTTTTTGTATATAATTGGTTTGTTTGCCTTATAAAACGCCCATAATAATATTCCATTCAAAATGCAATCAAGCGGAATCATAACTGCACCAAGTAAATTTGCAGTGGTATAGGCTATATTGACCTAGAAATCAAAAATTATTTCTTATAATTCATATCAGAACATTACATTATCGGAGACAATTTTGTAGTTATCGGTAGCTTGTTCATAAAAATAATTAGATTCGCCTCGATAGACGGCTTGCGAAACCAGTAGAGGTAAAGTGAGAGACGTCAAAATGATCCATAGGTGGTGTTTTCTCCAAATCTGTAAAAACCAAACTATCTCAGTTTTAAGGCAAATAAATTTACAACATTAAAAAAATGAAAGCATTTGTTCTCTTTAATTTAATTTTAAAAAGTGAACAAAATCAACCATTTTTCAGTATATTTTTTCTTTAATCCAGCATGAAGCGCTCGCCAAAAACCTGCCTTGCGTACTTTATTTTGGATCCCACGGCAGATTTTTGAAAATGATTTTTTCCGAAATTGGACCAAGTTCTATTTCATTCTATTTAAAGAAAATAACAATTTTCAGCTTGTTACGTTTTTTAAATACGGAAAAGTGGTCCTCCGTGGAAATTCCGTTTCCCAAAACACGCCGTGTGATTTAAAATGAAGTACGCAATTTTGCATTAGATTCAAAAATCAAGAAAAAATTGGATTGCGAGGGTTAAAAAAATAGGATTTCCTGTTTTTCGTTGGATGAGAATATTTTGGGAATAAAAGCGCTCCATTGCGAAAACTCTGACCTATGGCCAATGTTTTTATAAAGCTGCAAAATGAATATAAAATGATAAAAAACACTTACCAAAGCAATTTTTCTATTAACTTTTATAACAATAAATCGATCGACAGCAATAATCGAAGTCACAATACATTGACAAAATACACAGTGCCAAAAGAAGCCAAGAATGATTTTTACAAACGTATCCGACGCAGTTTCAAAAAATCCACTTAAAGCACATTGTTTACAAGTATAAACAGGTAGCCTTGTTATAAAATACCGAACAAAATAGATCACCATGTTCTGAAAACGTTTGATCGATTTTTGACCTCAAAATGTGTTGAATTAAATTTTTTTATAATTAAAATCAACGATCGAATACTTATAACGCTTGTAAAAAACAATTTCTAACCCCAAAAACCTTGGCAAAGTTGGGGAACCGAACCCGGGACCTTTTGATTCATAGTCATTAGCACGAACCACTAAATCATTGAGTTGCCGCAATGCGTTATTCCAACGGTGAGGCGCTGTCTGAGTCTGCTAAACGGCGGACAGCTGGATAAACCCACTGCAAAAACGGACGATGGAGCCTTTACATTTTTTTTTTTAAATTTTCCAGGCTTAAAAACCAGACTAATTTTTTTGGGCTGACTGAGTCCGTTAAAAACCGGACAGTCGGTTTTGGGCTGTCTGAGTGGGTTAAACATCGGACAGCCCACTTTAATGGTTTTTCGTTCATTTGACAAAAACACAGCTTTTAATTATTGAACTGTTTTTTTGTAATTAGCATTAATGTTTTTAGCTGCGGTGAAGAATAGGTAGAAACGAGGAAAAGGGCGTCTTTTGACAAGGAAATTGAAAAAAATCTCTTCAACACTTCCATGCGATTTTCCAAGCTTTTATTTTTAAAATTTGTTATGGGACGACTTTTAAAAACGATAATAAGAAACTATTGGTAAAAATACACGTGATTTTCAGAAAAACTAGATTTCAGAGCGCATCCAGGAACGGTTTTCATATTTTGCTCATTTTGTCAAATTTTTCACACTTTTTTTGTATATTTACTTTTGTAAAAGTTGGTAAACGAGATTCGTTCTATTGAAATTCGTGATCAACCTAACATTTTGGATCAAATCAGTACTCAAACTTTAAGTTTGAATGCAATACACAGGAGATATGAACTACCGAATTCTGGGTTCAAAAAATCGATAAGACAAATATGACTCGGTAATTCTAAATAACGCCCCTAGGGCATTTTCCATGCTTTTTCAGCCCCAACGGAGCAAAAAATGTTTATGTCCCAGTACAAAATTTTTAGAGTGATGCCTTCTAAAACTAACCAATGTAGTCAAAGTCAAGTAGAAGTTGAAAAAAGAGCCGCTGAATTTCGCTCTGTCGAACAATATTGGAATAACAGTTCCAAGATAGGGAGGAATGCTAATAATTCCAAGAGCAACCATTATGATAAAGTCTGGAGACCACAAACCTGTGGAGTCGGACATTAAGATAACTGAAAAGAACTCATTAACGCAAAATATTGTGTATATTGAATAATGTTCAGAAAACATGCAAAGCTCAATTGCTCTATTGAGAGCACAATATTGCAATCAAAAATGCGAAACTACTTTTTCGCACGTATTTAATCCTTATAAACATTTAGTAGTTGTCACTTAATTAGCAGCGCAACATAATAAGCAAATAGGAACACCCCTTCATTTCCCCCCAAACCGACCATGGGGAACATTTTATCCAAAATAAGGCAAAAGTAGGCTGCCTGCAGTCGTAAAGTTTCACGGCCTGCGGCCGTTCAGTAAGCCGGCCTGCGGCCCTAAAGATTCACGGCCTTCGGACGTTTAGTAAGCCGGCCTGCGGCCTTAAAGTTTCACGGCCTTCGGCCGTTCAGTAATCTTTCTCTCTTTAGCTCAATCTTTTTGTTTTTTTCTCGATAACGTCCCGAAAACGTTTTGGTTCGAAACGTTGCAAATAGTAGCTCTGCTCTTAACAATGCTCAGTGAGAGTTAAATTTCGAAAAAAATGTTACATTTGTGCCGATCCCCACACATACCAGGAGTTCCGCGCGTCGTTAGGCGCGCGTGAACTCCTGGTTTTATACAATACAATTAGTTCTAGTCCAACTTCGACTCAGTCCGGGCCCCTCACGGACCACGGCCGTTCTTGGAAGAACTTACACCAAAATGGGAAATTACTTCACCAATGGGTTTTTTCTGCCAGTTTCCCTGCAAAGAGAAGATAGGGAATGACCCTCTGGAAATTTCAATTAAATGCCTATGCAAAAAATTTTCCCTTCCCTATAATATCTTTTATGTCAGCCACATTCAAGTTTTACAACCTACACGTACCGCAATAAAAGAAATGAGAGAAATGTTTATTAGCGTTTTCCACAAGCCAACAAACTAAAATTTGGCTGGGTTGCAAGCCAATGCCACGCTTGTCAAGAAAATACATATGGTTAGCGGAAACATCTAAGCAGGGCAGATTCTTACCGAAGCGACGAAAATTGCGTAACGGAGCGATATTTATAGCAAGATACCGAATAAGCTAGAGACCAAAGAAGATACATCTTACGTGCAAGCTTACATATCAAAGAGTGCTTTGTGTGGCGATGATCGTCCAGAATGTCATTTTCGGTATTTACGAACAGTTCTGGCTTTATTCTCCCCCTGTATGATTCGGAACACTTTGATCTCACGAGGGAAGTGCACCAACTCGTCTTGATAGAATCGAAATCGGTCGATTGGGCATTGTAAGGGACCCCAAGGGCTAGCCAAAACTGTTTTCAAAAAGTGCCAACTCGGCTCCGTTTTCGAGAAACTGATTTGCATTCTAAGTATCACTCATAGTGGACCAATAGCAAACATCGGCAAGTTGGCCGAGTGGTCTAAGGCGCCAGCCAAAGAATGTTTTTGACATGGTGCTGGTTCGAGTCCTTTTTGAGAAAACCTTTTTGCTTTTCTGTGTTGGATTCTTTCTTTATTATATCAATCTATATTAATCTTAAACCTAATAATATGAAGCAAAATACAAATGTAAGAAAAAAATTCTTTCTCGCATAATGGAACAGCTTGAAAATCTTTTTAAAAAACAACAGTGCCATGCAAGTGAGTCAAACAAAGAAAAGCAAAAAGGTTTTCTCAAATAGGACTCGAACCAGCACCATGTCAAAAAACATTCTTTGGCTGGCGCCTTAGACCACTCGGCCAACTTGCCGATGTTTGCTATTGGTCCACTATGAGTGGTACTTAGAGTGCAAATCAGTTTCTCGAAAACGGAGCCGAGTTGGCACTTTTTGAAAACAGTTTTGGGTAGCGCTTGGGGTCCCCTAGAATGCCCAATCGGCCGATTTTGATTCTATCAAGACGAGTTGGTGCACTTCCCTTGTCAGTTATCAAACAACTTATTACTGTACGCTTTCGGATGCTTCTGATGGATAAGGTTCAAAAGGTACCTAAAAGCACATAGAGCTAACGACCTAAAAGCACATAGACCAAACGAGCATCGGCTATTAAAAGCCGCTTTTTCTCTGCGTCTGCGCATCTCGCACACTATTTTTGTCTGAGTATCGCACAACTGCTACAGTATGGCCGTTTTTGGCTGATGCCCGTTTGGCGACAGCTATAAATACAGTACGATTCTTGGTAGCGTCGAAAAGTCTACCTAAAATGATCTTATTGCACCTCTCGTTAACAGGCGATTCACATAGGGAACAAATAATTTTAAAAAAATAAATAGAATTTTTATTTGTTTACAAATTGAAGTAATATGTTGACGAATACTGTAAGCTCTAGCAAAATGGGGTTATAACTCTTGTAGTATTCTGCTGAACCTTTTGAAACCTTCGATAAAGTTCGGTTTACGTTAAGACGCGATGTCTGAAAAAATCAAGACTTTTAATTTTTTGTCTTCGTTAATCCTAAAAACTTGGGATTTGCCACTCATAGACTTTAATAGATGATTTAAGCCTATTGACCCATTGAGACCCTTAATTACTAAATGCTTAAAGGTACCGCCAGGGGCCTTTTCGTATTGGAAATGAATGGTATGCTAATCGAGTCATTTCAATTGAAATTATTTTTCCCAACACCGCTCCAGCCAACGGCCGTGCGCAAAATGCTTGCCAAGTCTTCATTAGCATACGATTTTAAAAGGCCCCTTACGAGCCCTTTAAGACGCAACTTTTATAAGACTCGAGCTATACTATTGTAGTTAAGACGTGGAAAATTTTGCCAAAGTGTCTTTTGGCACCTATGCCATTTGATTCTACATATTTTTTACTACATTTTATCTTACTACACCAAAAAATTTTAGGGCATACATCATGCTCAAAAAACGCTTTGAAGGTCGCACACTTAGGTGCGGCACCACATTTGGCCGGCCGCTGTCTATTCGCCTAAGCCAACAAGTCCATCAAACGGTCTTTTCCATAAATATGAGTTGTAGCTGTGGGCCTGGTTATAAAAAGATAGTCTCAGGTAATTTGGTGCGAAAAAAGTTTATCTTGGCCATCGCAACGTGCATTGTAGTGGAATCGTGCGTTGTCCAGTTAATGTCTTCTATTTATCTGGGCGTAATATCACTTGTGATAGTTGAATGAACAAATAGTAAATTTTAAAGCATTAAACATGCTTACAGAAGAAAACTATCAACGTTTGATAAGCAACGAGCTTTCGTAATCGAGAAACAGTTATAAACATTAGGCAGATTATCTTTTGCGCGGTCTTCAAAGCGGTTTTTGAGGATGATGTATGCCCTGAAAGTTTTTGGTAAAAAAGATAAAATATAGAAAAACATACGCAAAATCATAAAAACTATGTGGCTAATGACACTTTTTGGGGTGAAACCTGGAATGTCGAAAACAGTAACATTTTTGATACTCAATCCTTGTTTTCAAGACGAAAACATAACATATTTGCTTTGATTTCAATTACAAATGTTTTTGAAATGTAATTATCTAACTTTTTTAAATTGGTCGTTTTTAATTTGGGTCACGTTGACGCGAGATATACACAAACGGATACGACATCGCTAGCGTAGGCTACAGTAACCCAACAGACGGGAAAAACATTTTTATTGTAATTTTTGATCATATAAATGTTATTCTTGTAGTAAACGGCTATTCCGAAACAAAAAAATATCCTATGTCACAGGTATCTCGAGTCTTATAAAAAACGCGTCTTAAGACCTTTAAGGTCTTAACCCTTAGTTAAAATCACGGTGGAAAGAAAATCCCTTCTTGTATGAACTTTTCTGAATCTCTACGGCATTAAAAAACATTTTTTATGCATTTCCGTTCCTGTTTTCCAAATCCGAAAAATTATATGACTCAGAAAACAGGAAAAACATACACAGCCAAAATTTGTTCATGGAAGGGTCAAAATCAATTTCCAGTGTTACTTGTAGCTGGAATTTATCCAATCTATTGAGAATTTGTAATTTGCCAATAAGTTTATCAACCTTTCCCTCCCATGCTACAAGCGCACATTTATAGCCCTTTAGGGCACCGAATGCCGTTGAACACAGAATGCAAAGCCCCTCGGAGCGCGGCTTTGACTTCTGATTCTAATAAAAGGGAGGAAATTTGCAAGAGTTACCAAGAATGTACGCGCGCCTACGACACGCACCCTCCTGAATCCCGCTCACACCCGTTGTCTTCGGTCGCCAAGTTAAGCGGCCTGCGGCCGCGACGACACGCGGCCTATGGTTGCCGATTTGTGGTTGGCCACTCATTTGTCGGCCTTTGCCGAAAAACACACACACATACCCACACGTTTTTTAAGGGATCACCTTTGTTCTGTCTCAAATTTTGAGTAGAACGAAGAGAAACAGCGGCAACTGGCTCTTGCGATTTCCATCTCGAAATGATCTCTTTTCGCAAGGCACTGCTGAGAATAATGATTGTAAATCCATTGAGAATCGTCAGAAAGTAGAAGTATAAAGATATCTGACAACACAATTTTGTAGTTTCTGATCCCATTTACCTGTTCTTCAAAAAACTCAAGAATTGCGTTGCCCTCGACAGAAATTTTGAACGCAGAGATACAATCGTACACAGTCCCAAAGCTGAATACAATGCATTCTACTAAAGAGAAAAAGGCGAGATTCTGAAATTTTGTCCTCAAACTCTAGAAAAAATACTTACCGCCTCGGGCAGTCCAATGCTGTTGTTTATTTGTTCCTCTTTAGAACGAATCATTTTTATAATTATAAAAGGAATAAGAATGAGACTAACTAATTCGTAAAACACTCCTACAACTAGAGAGAAAATGTACACTGACTGAAATAAAATTATGAAAGAAATATGAAAAACTAGATACATACTTCTAAGTTGGGTCTTTCTTGACATTGACATTCCCCATATTTATCCCTTATGATGGTGTAAGGAACAATAAAACTCTCAATGCTTCCCAATATCGCAATTATGGAGCACATGATCATTACTGGAATGTATCGCGATTTTTTCCAAGCCTGAAAATAGATTTTGAGAGAGAGAGAGAGAGAGAGAGAGAGAGAGAGAAAATAAGATAGGAGAAAGCGTGTGAGAAAACAAAAGATAGGTAAAACAGAGGATAGAGGAAACAAAAGGGAGAAAGAGGGATGGAGGAGAGAAATAGGATACAGGAGGGAGAGAGAAAGAGAGAAAAAGAGAAAAAGAGAAAAAGAGAGAGATAGGTGAGGGATACAGAGTCAAGAAAATGGAAACAGTGGAAAGAAAGGGGAGACGGAAACAAGAAACAGGAGCCTGGAGAGAGGATGAGATACAGTGCGAAAAGAGAGAGGACAGACGAACATGTTCATGAGATAAAGGGGCATACACAGCCGAAAAGCGATTAACAGTCATAGTTAAATTCCAAAGAACATGCATTATGTAGTTAACGGATGTACACGTGGCGGACATCCTTATCACAAACTCCCAACCTTCGCCTAAAAGGCCAGTTTTGAATTTGAGCTGTTTTCAACTTACAAAGTTTGAATATGCCATAGTCAGCTCTAATAAACATACATACCAGGGCCAGAAAAATGTCATTTACACCTGTTTATTCTGTTTTAAGATATAAAATCTTCTACCTGATAATGTGAAAATGATATAGAACGATGAACGAAAAACTCGTTTGTTGGCAGAAATTAGAATGTAGCGATGTATATGTAAACAGTTACTCCAACGACTTCAAAACCCAATTGTGGATATGAGTAATACATCTGAAGTGATATTTTGGGTAGTATTGACTTATGCGAGAGGTTATATCACACACACTCACACTCACACTCACACTCACACTCACACTCACACTTACACTCACACTCACACTCACACTCACACTCCCACTCACTCACACACACACACACCACACACACACACACACACACACACACACAGCAACTTCGACCACGATATTTTATACGAGTCATACCCATGAGCGTGTCAATGGTTGCGACCGAACATACTGATTTCAAAGGAAAAGTGTGGTGATTATTTTGAAATCGTTATGGGAAACACTTTGCTTTGTTTTTGGTCCAGGTGACTGTAGTTAACAAACAGAATACTGCTTAAGGTCACATGTGGTTTTTGTGTAAAACCTTAACGATACTAGTGACCTTAGTGTCAAACTTTAAGGTCACCTGTGACATTAGTGTAAAACCTTAATGACATTAGTGTAAAACCTTACGGGAACCTGTGACATTAGTGGAAAACTTAACGACACTAGTGACATTAGTGTTAAACCTTAAGATCATTTGTGAGTATAGTGTAAATCTTAGCGACACTTGTGACCTGAGTGTCAAACCTTAGGGTAATCTGTGACGTTAGTATAAAACATTAACGAGACTAGTGACATTAGTGTAAAACCTTAAGGTCACTTGTGACATTAGTGTAAAACCTTACGGTAACCTGTGACATTAGGGTAAAACCTTACGGTCACATGTGAAACAACCTTAGTGTCATTTTTGGTATTAGTGCAAAACCTTGAAAAAACTTTTAAAAAAATTGCATATAAAACTATTTATCACTAAAAATCATCGTCGAACATTTCTTTGTCGTTTCCTTCACTTTGACGAACAATTTGTTTATCTCACTCCTATACAGCTTGCTAAAATCAATAAAATAGAATCAATAATTTTGAAATATACCTGTATCTGTAATAAATATAACAGTTACAAGACAACGCTGCATTTAATCCAATCCCAGCATATAATTTCAAAAATTCGTTATTCTGAAGCGCTGGGAAATGTAGTCTCACGTTGTGGAACATAGCAGTTTGGAAAAATGAAAAAGCCAGGAAAAATACAATTATAGTAATTGCTTTAAATGTAGTTTTAAAATGTTCATCTTAAAAATTTAAATTAATAATCGCAATTTCAACTCACTGGCGCCATTTTTTCGTAGTTTCATTACAACAATTGCATAAATTGCACAAGCACAGGTAAATGAGGCTGAAAGCATATAAGCGTGATAGGTATATATGTAAGTTAATCCTGTAGGTACGCTGCAAATTACAATACTAAATAAATAATAATTTAGTTTGTAAAATTAGAATTACGTTTTTTGTAAGTGAGTCATGGTGAAAAACATTTCCAAAGTGAGGTTGGTCAAAGGAAGCATTGAAAGAAGTAGCATGTAGAAAAAAGCTAGAGTTGCCGAGAAAAAGCGAAAAGTTAAGAAAAAAAGCGGTTTCGCGCACTTCTGCGCGATTCGCTTTTTTCGTCTTATCGCACGGCTTTTGATATATAACTCCTACCATATATTTTTCTTTGTGGGATTAAGTTACCGTTTGATTTTTGATATAATTACTTAATCTTGTTAATTTTCTTTCTAAATTTCAGAAATAACGCCTGCAGGCTTGTTTCGAATTCTGCAACACGTATTCGTCGATGGATGTTCTTTCAAACAGTCATGGGCGCTTCAGAAAGTGAGTTTTGCATGTTTCGTCTTTTTCCCATTTGTGTTTTACATACAAATGTATGAAAAAACTTAGAATTTACGCATTTTCTTTCACATTCATTACCAATATAGCCGTCGCCAAACGAGCATCGGCTGAAAAAAAACCGCTTTTTCTCTGCGTCTGCGCATCTCCGACGCTATTTCCGCCTGAGTATCGCACGGCTGCTGCATTAAGGCCGTTTTTTTATCAGGATGCTCGTTTGGCAACAGCTATAGACTTTTCCGAAAATTCCGACTATCCGTGTTTCTAACGATTGAAGGCGCAAAAGTCAAATCGAAAAATAGCAGACTCAGCGAAAAAGCGACTTTTCCCCGCAGATGCTTGTTTGGCGGCTATAAATCTTTGGAGGTCACACATATTTGGCCTATTTTGTCGATTTCAATATTGTGTTTTGTCAATACTCCTCGCAAATCTACTTCGGCCATTTGGGCTGCGTACGCTGCTTGAGTATCCTAAATTGTACACTTTATCTAGGCACAACATCAAAACATTGGCACGCTGTTCCGAAGTTGTTTTGGCATGAACTATAATTGCAGGCAATTTCAAAAACAAGGACAATACACACCCTTACAATTTTCATTAATTTTGAGCAAAGCTGACGTTTTTTCTAACGTGAAACGTAGAAAAAACGACCCGAAGTCATACTTTTCAAAATGCTAGTTTGACAACAATTTTCACGCTTTATGAAGAAAATCAAAAGTCTTCCGAAAACCTAAAACAGGCTTTGCTGTTTTCCATAGTTAAATATTTTCAAGAGAAATGCCGAAATTTTCCGAAAATTGACAAAGGCCGAAGAAAACTTTTCAGTCAATTTGATTTTTTAAAATGTCAATGATCATAAGCCAGCTGCTCGAATATTACAGAGATGCTCTTTAGGTATTGAGCTATAAAATTCAAAAATATAATTCTCAAATATACCGTCTTTTTGACAATTTGTAAAACTTTCTTTTATTCGCCACGACCATTGAACCGTTAAGACCGCTTATTTCAAATTCATTCCGGCATGATTTTTGAAAATGAACGAGATTATTCTGATGTTGATATTCAAATGTTCCATTATTACATCAAATTAGACGACTACAAAAGAGGCGTGGCCACTTTTTGGCCGAAGTGGAATAAAAAAACAATTTGTTGTTCATCCAATGAAATGCACTTCTCGCTAAAGGTTTTTCTAAAGGTATATACCATGCTTGCTTCCAACATCGAAACTTCTGCACGACATCCGGCAGCAAGAATCTTACTTGTTATAAAGTACCAGAAAACCGGATAAAGGCTGCCGTAGGTCCGCGGACCAACCTTTCGTTGGTCCGTGTTTGGTCCGCAGACCAACTTTGAAAATTTTTGGCGGGAAATTTGTTAACCTGGGGTTTTTCCTATTTTGGTACTTGATGTAATTATTTTACGTTAACCAGATTTTTTTTATATTAGTAAAAACCACTTACTTTTGTGGCGCTGATATAGCAAACAGTCGATCCAGAGACACGCAAAGCATCAGAGGGGCTTCACAAAAATTTCCAACTAAAGGAATAACTTCAATAAACAAGCAAATATCATGTCGAAAGAAAACTGAATATAACTGCTTTAAAAAATTTAAGTTCCCTTACTTTTCCCAAAAACATACATAAAAAACGAAATATGCCTTATCAGATGAATCAACCCAGCTGTGGATTCACAAGCTATTATGATATTACTGGAACAGCGTAATTTTCTAAAAACAAAATGTAAAATTAAACTATAAGTATATTACTTTGAATGAATTGTAACCAAAATCATGGTTATGTTAGCAGCGCCTCCAATTATTAGGCAGAAAATGTAGTATATGGCTAGTGGGAAATAGTAAAACGGTACGTCGGAAGTCATAATTCGCAGATTTCTTAACTTTTCACGTTGCCTTCTGGAAAAAAATGATAGAAAAAAGCAGTTGGTCTTATTTGTAGAATTACTATACCACTATTTTTGCCCAGATAGTCAAACAAGGGTACAAATTTGACATATTTGTATTGGGAGACAGAGAAACAACACAATCTCAAAGCAAAGATGAATTATTTCTATTAGGTTTGATAAAAAAAGACCACAAGCACGGAAAAATAACATGGTTGTAGTGGTTTCTAAGAAAAAATTTGAACAAAAATTAGGAATACTTTATTATAGGCTATTTTTGTCACTTTACAAGTTTATTGTGATTTCCAAGAAAAAATTGCGTGATTCTCAAAGTTTTCTATCGATTGATATACATAATCCTAAAAAAATATCAAAAAACATGGTTTTTCGGGGTTTTCGACCATTTGCTAAATTTGCCGAAATAACAAATTTTATTTCTGAATTATCCGTCAAATTGAGCATCGAATAAAGTATTAAAAATCGAAAATATCCATGACTATTTTTGTTAAAAATCCACTTGAAAGTGAAAAAATGACCAAAAATGGCCCAAAAATGCGCAAACTGGATATTTTCGGTTCCTGCGTTTCAGTGTTTCATTGGCAATTTATGAGTTTGATGCATGATTTCTGTATATCGGCTTTTCTGGGTCAATTTTTTGCGCTGATTTGGAAAATCACTCTTAAAAAAAATGTAAAAATCAAGTACAGATGCCCTGGGCAGGTAAAATTACCGCTTGGAGCTACAATTATCAAAAATCATATTCTTGCGGGATATTTGGAATGTCACTACCAATAGGGCATTTATACTGGATTTTTAAATTTTTTAAGAGTGATTTTCGAAATCAGGGCAAAAAAATTGACCCAGGAAGGCCGATATACAGAAATCATGCATCAAACTCATAAATTGCCAATGAAACATTGAAACGCAGGGACCGAAAAAATCCAAATTTTGCGCATTTTTGGGCCATTTTTGATCATTTTTTCACTTACAAGTGGATTTTTAACAAAAATAGTCATGGATATTTTCGATTTTTAAAACTTTATTTTGACGGAGAATTCAAAAATAAAATATTTTTTTCTTGGCAAATTTAACGAAAGGTCGAAAAACCCGAAAAACCACAGTAAAAAAATAAGTAGTCATCCTTCATTTCTCAGTAAAACGAGTCATTAATTCAACTTGAACAGTAGCTTTTCTTCGAAAAGACTTGAACATCTCTCGCCTCAGTAAGTCACTCGTAAACAGAAGAACAAAAGGTGAAAGGAGACCAATAGCATCAGCTGCGAAAATATTCATTATTCTCACAATGTCATCAGCAACAGGGTTTTCAGACAGGAATGGCTGAATTATCTGGAAAAGTTATGTTAGGTCTATGTTAAGGATTAGGTTAAGGTTAAGGTTAAGGTTAAGGTTAAGGTTAAGGTTAAGGTTAAGGTTAAGGTTAAGGTTAAGGTTAAGGTTAAGGTTAAGGTTAAGGTTAAAGTTGAAGGTTAAGGGATTAAAAATGTTTACCATTAAACTCCCTGCCAAA
Source organism: Oscheius myriophilus (assembly GCA_964057215.1). Taxonomy (NCBI): domain Eukaryota; kingdom Metazoa; phylum Nematoda; class Chromadorea; order Rhabditida; family Rhabditidae; genus Oscheius; species Oscheius myriophilus. The sequence continues at coordinate 17,591,726 of OZ059902.1, forward strand.
AGTTGAGTGGACGAATCCACCAGGCTATTAACAAATAACTTAATTTCCATACTTCTGTGACGTTTGGACATTTTTGATTCATTCTACAAAGATATTTAACACCTTATTCAGATTTTTATCAAACCTTTAATATTGCCCAAAACACCATCCCGTTTAAAACACAATTAGCTGGGATGCAAATTACTGATATAACATTTGTAAGCACAAATCTCCAGTAAATCTTCAATACGTCAGTTAATAAAAATAATGTGTTAGAAAACATACATTTTTAGATTCAATTCGGTAATTATCTGTTATTGGTTCATATTCGTAATGTGAATCATCGAGGTAGGTTAATATTAGAATAGGTAGCATACATAGTAGAGCGAAGAGAAATATCACCAGGTGGTGTTTTTTCCAGATCTGAAATATCGAGGAATTTGAAAAACGCGCCCAAACTGGGGTGAGAAAGAAGTTTGAATATTTTGGTTCCGCCCACAAAACTGCGCAGGCCCAGAAAACGTAGCAGTCCACAAAAAGGCGTAAGATTCAAGCCTTAAAACCACTGTCTTAGGGAAAGTTGCTAGCTCTATAAATGGCCCAAAACTGGTCTATAACTTTCCTTTGGTCTACTATATAGACCATTTTGAAACTTTTTGGTCAATATCGATTTTTTACGCGGGGTACGGTAGGGTACTATAATTTTTCAAAAATAATTAAAATAGTTTTAAGTAGTATTATGTTTGAAGCTTTTGCCGTGAATAGATCGAAAATAACACTTAAAAATCGAAACTTGCGTGTACTTCCTCGCAGGAGTCAAAAAACTTCAAAAATTTAAAAGTTACGTTTCAAATTTCAGATTTTCCCAGCTTTTTTTTTCCAAGTTGAAAGAAATTTACAAGCAAAAACTTTTTTTAACCAACAATAAAATTTTTCTAATCAAATCGATTGAAAGTTTTAGTTTCAAAGTCAATTTTCGTCATTATGGCCACAGAGTTTTTTGAACTTCAACATTTCAAAATATGCGAAAAAGTATAATGTTGTTTGTAAAATTGAAAATTTCGATTTTTTAAAACTTTTCAGGCACATTGAGTTTTTTGATATTAGCGAAAATTCACATTGCGACAAACTGATTTTTACATACATTTTTGAGCATTTGGAAAACCTACCTACAGTAAAATTTTAGAAGGCTAGCAAATTTGATTCCCATTTTTTCCCTATTATGGCATCTTTTCGATTTTTCCATACGCTGTGTCTTAACGGATCATGAAGCGTCCTTTTTCAAGTTTATTTCAATTAATAAATTAAATTTAGTTGATCAATTATCTACTTATCTTTTTCAACTCCTTTTTCATTAAAGGGATTGTCAGGGGCCTTTTTATGCTACAGTACCCCCACGGTAATAAAAACCAACGCGGCACTACCTGCGATTACGATTGCCTTCGACTACTCCTTTGGGATTTGTTGAATTGATTTGGCTGCGAGGATCAAACCTCTCGCTGAGAGACGCAGACTGAACGAGAAACGCCACTGAGAGCCTTGTTCCACAGCCCACTCGGCTACCAACTATATTTTTATGCATTTTCATATATTTTACGGCAGTTATTTAGCGTGTAATTATTTTAAATAGTGTAAAAACCGAAAAACGATTAAAATACACTTTTTAGAGCTAAAATTAAAACCGGGTTTGAAAATCCGCAAAGAAAATTTTGGCAAAGTGCCAGCTTGCCGATTGGCGCACACTTTTCTGTAAACACCGCGACGTCGCCTCTGCGCATGGCCGTTGGCTGAAAGCCGTTGGAACAAAATTTTTCCTGAAATAATAAATTATGAATAATCAAATAGAATAAACTTGCAAAAGGCCCCTGACGGTCCCTTTAAAAAATTATCTTATCATTTTTCAATTATCTGCTTATCATTTTTAATTCCTTTTTCCTAAAAAGCCGTAAATTCAAATCAAAACACAAAATTAATTTTTTTCCAACGAGCTCCAGCTTACGTTTTTTCACACCATCTGCCCGCTGTCCAAGGTGAAAGCCGCTGGGGATTAGGAACACGCAGCGCAGCGCTTCCATCAACCTCATAGCCAAATGGTTAGCGCCGGTAGCTGGTAACCAAACGGTCCCGGGTTCGGTTCCTTTTATATTTGCAAATGTTTTTGCTGGCAAAAAGAAAATAAAATCTTAATCGTAATCTTCTATTCTGACGTTCGTTTTAATTGTAGAAAAAAGGTCCCTGATGGTCCCTTTAAACTTACATCAGCTATTTTAACTTCTCCTTTAATAACAATAAATCGATCAATAGCAATAAAAGTAATAGCCACACACTGAGCAAAGCAAATGTACCAGAACACGGCCAACACTATATCCACAAAAATCTCAGAAGCCGTTTCAAAGAAACCACTGACGGCGCACATTTTACAAGTATAAAGAGGCAGCCGAGTTATGAAATACCTCACAAAATAGACAGTAATATTCTGAAAAATGAAAGTTTCACTTTTAAAAAACAATATCAAGCTAACCAGGATTGCCAAAGCAACGTAGAAACCGAAGAATGACCCTGTGAAAACCTTTCTTTTACAAATAATGACAATTACTGTTGAAATGTAAACTGGGATACTAATTGCTCCGAAGACGACCTGGAGAATAAATTCAATGGAGAACAAACCAGCGGACGCAGACATTGTGACTATGATTGTTAATCAAGAATGAGTTTGATTGGAATGAAGGTAATGTTGTGATTAAGTTTGCCAGCCAATTCTGGGTATAATATTTGTGAGATCACAAATTGGCAAGTGGAGCGCGGAAAAATGAACTCGGGGGAAATCACGTAATTTCTTCTTCAAGCGGGGTAAACATGTCTGTGCCTAATTGACACAAATGCCCAAACACACACACTCACACTCACACTCACACTCACACTCCCACTCACACTCACACTCACACTCACACTCACACTCACACTCACACTCACACTCACACTCACACTCACACTCACACTCACACTCACACTCACACTCACACGCACACACTCACACTCCCACTCATACTCACACTCACACTCACACTCACACTCACACTCACACTCACACTCACACTCACACTCACACTCACACTCACACGCACACACTCACACTCCCACTCATACTCACACTCACACTCACACTCACACTCACACTCACACTCACACTCACACTCACACTCACACTCACACTCACACTCACACGCACACACTCACACTCCCACTCATACTCACACTCACACTCACACTCACACTCACACTCACACTCACACTCACACTCACACTCACACTCACACTCACACTCACACTCACACTCACACTCACACTCACACTCACACTCACACTCACACTCACACTCACACTCACACTCACACTCACACTCACAGAGAGAGAGAGAGAGAGAGAGAGAGAGAGAGAGAGAGAGAGAGAGGGAGAGAGAGAGCCTCAATCGGTCACCTCTCCGCCTTCGTCTTGTGCCTTTCATTACTCGAGCTCTTTTACTTCTCCCCTAGTTTCACTGTCTGTTCCCTTCTTAATCTTCTGTCTAAACATTGTTTTATTTTTCTTCTTGCACTTTTTTGCAGCTGCGAAAATATTTTGATTTTATTTGCATTGCAGATGCAAGGAATGATTAAATGGACAGAGAACCACGGAGAACGAAGTTTGTGTCTGTCTCTGTTTCGGAATTGCAAAGAGGTTTTAATAAAAAGTTGCCAAAGACAAAAAAAGCAGGAAAACAGCTGAACCATAAACCAACTTAAATTAACTTGCACTTGTTGTAAACTCACTATAAGGCTTAGACCTTAAATTTTTAAGGTCATTTTTAAGGTCGAAAGCCGCTTTTTGACTGTATCTGCGCGGTTGATACACTATTTCCGCCTGCGTATCGCACGAGTGCTGCGTTAAAGGGACCATCAGGGTCCTTTTTAAAGTTTATTTTGATTAATAAATTTAATTTAGTTGATTAACTAAATTCTTCTCATTTTAAACTCATTTTTCCTAAATAGCCGTCATTTCAAATCAAAACTCAAAAATATTTTTTTTCCAACGGGCTCCAGCTTACGTTTTTTCACACCATCTGCCCGCTGCCCAAGGTGTGAGCCGCCGGGGATTAGGAATACGCAGCTCTACACTTCCATCTACCTGATAGCCAACTGGTTAGCGCCGGTAGCTGGTAATCAACTGTTCACGAGTACGGTTCCACTCTCGTGCAAATGGTTTTTGCTGGATAAAAAATAGCTAATGAAATCGTACTGTAAATCACAGAATGATAAATCGAAAGACAGATCAAGACGAATTCTAGAAAAGAATAGAAATTTACTTTATCACGAAAGGTTTCGTGACAGCACTCGTTTTTTAAACGCATTTTTGCTCAAACCATGTAAAAGCGCATTTTAAAAGCGAAAAATCACGCGTTCAAAAAACATCCGCTTTCTAGATTCATATTCAGTTAACCTATAAACAGTTCAAAACTTTTGAAGAATGTAGTGAAAGCTCACAGCAGTTTTGTAACCTCCGGTCGTCGTCTCACTTTCCGTTCTTTGTCGGCAGCGTTGTAATTTCGGTATAGATTTTTTTCTTTCTTACCTATTTTTACAGGATGGTTTTGTAAAAATGACAACAAAACAACAGGGGATAGTAACGACGAGGCTGCCAATTTATGACTTTACGAAGCTCTTCTCATGGAAGGACTGCCCTCCTGTTTATCTGCACTCTTCGCGACTCGACTGTTTTAATGTATGCTGCAAAATTTCAAATACAAACACAATTTATTTTATTTTAGGAAACTTTAAGTGCCGAGTTTTGCTTGTTTGTTGAGAAAAAAGTTCATGGCATCAAAACACTTGGAATCCAAATTTCTGTTGAGGACTCGGAAACGGATTTCGCACTTCTGTACCAGTTGATAAATGTTAGTTGGTTTTGTTTTTTGTTAAACAAAGTTGTTATTTTCAGAGTTTTCCTCTAAACACATTATTTTTATGTTTAAGAAAGATTGGCAACAAGTGTCCACGAGACTTCAAAGAAATTGATACAGTAAGCACACACGCACACGCACACGCACGCATACACTTGTTTAGGTAAAACTCCGTAACGACGAACTTCTAACAGCCGAAACTTGTTTTTCCATAAAATCCAAGCGACTAACAATGATCCGCAACCACTCGATAGGTTTAGATAATTTAATAGAACAAATCGAGGTACGAATGCACTTTTAGTATACGATCTTTTAATTTCAGGGGTGGATCGATGGTCAGAAGTGGGGAAGCAAAGAATATTTCTTTAGTAAACCGCTTCCTTTCAACATGAATGAGCTTGGATCAAAACTGTCTGAGCTTACTTTTTTATACAAAAAAGGCTGGGTTGTGCAGCGAATACCATCCCAAGACAAGTCGGATCCATATAATTTTCTAAAAATCATTGATCACAACAACGGCATTTTGCTAAAGCAGCTTATCTAACAACTGTTTTAATAAAGATACTTGTTGGGTCTGACTCTCTTCCCGGCTTTCAATGTCTCTCTGTCTCTCTGCCTCTCTGTCTCTCTGTATCTCTGTCTCTCTGTCTCTCTGCCTCTCTGTCTCTCTGTCTTTTTGTTTCTCTGTCTCTCTGTATCTCTATCTCTCTATCTCTCTATCTCTCTGTCTCTTTGTTTCTGTATCTCTCTGTTTCTCTGTTTCTGTCTCTCTGTCTCTCTGCCTCTCTGTCTTTCTGCATCTCTCTGTCTCTCTGCCTCTCTGCATCTCTCTCGCTCTCGCTCGTCTTTTTCTCTGTTTCAAAAAAAGAAAGCATTTATTAGCCTTGGGCGTGTGAGTATCGCTTGTTGAGAGAGGCAGTGGTGTCCGACCCGGTCTTCCCTTCACAGCACCGTTTTCGTCCTCCTTCGCATCGTCGCAGTGACCAAAGCAGCCACCGCCAGAAGAACAGAAGTGGCGCAAAGAGCCCCCGTAAACACGGCAACTCCCACCCCAACACAAACTCCTTTTCTGGAAGAGTGCTGCCTAGCGTGAGTGGAACTAGAGGCCGATGAGGTAGGTGCAGCCTGGGCGCTTTCGCTCTCAGCTCCGTCTTCCTCCAAATCCAGAACTGTGATCTTCTGAGCTGAAAGATCCATGGTGTTGTCCTTGTTCATCTGAAAAAGTACCCTTGTGAAAATTTGGCTTTGAACTTACCCAAGTGGTTTCGTTTCCTCCAATCACGGCAGTTTCCCTTCTGAAGCGACGAAGACCGGCGGGGGCGGTGGAGCCAGGACCGCAACGAGGAGGCTAAAACCATACAATATGCTTTAAATAACTTATCATCGATTAAGTTTGGAAAGACAATCACTAAAGACACTTTTCTTTCAAAATACCGCGTGCCGGCCGATTTCGTATGGGTGCGACGCGTGCAGACGGGGCAAGATGCCAATGTTCAAACGTAGTGACAACTTCAACTTCTTATATCTTGTTTCATTTTTATCCAAAATGAGAAATTCATGTACTTTTCAGGGTCAGTAAAATATGGTATCTAGATATATAGGAGATATCATAAGGTTGCCTCGAGTTGCTCAAAGCGGCCTGAGGTTGCGTCATTTTTATCTACAATGTGGCAGGGGCCTGCCTTGATTCTATAAAAGCCGCCTAATATTTCCTTGGTTTTCTCGAAAGCGGTCTAAAGTTGCGTTGACTGGTTCACAAGCGGTCAAATGTTTGATTCATTTTCTTAGGAGCGGCCTGAGGTTTCCTTGGTTTTCTCGAAAGCGGCCTAAGGTTGCCTAGATTCATTCAAAAGCGGGCAAATGTTGGCGAAATTTGCCTAAATGCGGCCAAAGGTTGCCTTGTTTTTTTTAGAAAGCGGCTTGATTTCGCATTGCTTCACTGAAAGTGACCTAATGTTGCTTTGATGTGCTCCACGGCGGCCTGAGGCTGACTTTATATTATCAAAGCCATCTAATGTTTTCTTAATTTCGTTAGCAGCTGCCTGAGGTTCCCTCCGTGTTCTCAAAAGCAACCTAAGGTTCTCTTCTCAAAAGCGGCCTAAGATTGCCTCGATTTATACTGAGCGGCCTGAGGTTCCCTTGGTTTTCTCGAAAGCGGCCTAAGGTTGCCTTGAGCTGCTCGACGGGGTGTGAGGCCTACTTTATTCTTTCAAAAGCGGTGAAAGACTGGAATAATTTTCTCAAAAGCGGCCTAGGGTTGCTATGGTTTCCAGAAAGCGGCCCATGGTTGCCTTGATTCTCTCAAAAGCGGCCTGAGGTTGCCTCGATTTTAAAATGCGGCCGTAGGTTACCTTTATGTGCTTTGAGGCTGACTTTAATTTCTCACAGCGGTCTAATGTTTCCTTGATTTTCTCAAAAGCGGCCTAAGGTTGCCATTATTTTCTCAATGTTGCCTGCGGTTGGCGACAGCAGAGAGGGACAGAGAGAAAGAGAGTGAGAGAGAGAGAGAGAGAGAGAGAGAGAGAGAGAGAGAGAGAGAGAAACCCACCGTCTTTCCAGTACACATTCCCTCAGCCAACATACATGTGCTCACAGCGCATTGGAAGTACGTCGTCACCTAAAGCTCGCTTTTTGTCCCAAAATTTCTATTTTCCCACCTTATCCGCAAATTTAAACACATTAACTTCAGCATAAGCCAGGTTATTCTCCTTATTGTAAACCAAGTCGGGAAGAATCACAGGGTCGATGGCGCACCCGTGTTCATCCAAAAGAGGCTTCTGATCTTGGCCATTTCCATCATCGACGAAGCAGCTGTGCACAAGCATTGAGAACATATCTAACAATCAATCGATAATTTGATTTTCGCTGCGGGACCCACCACTTTCACACTGCCACACGTGGAACACGGGGTCTCCCACTTTGGCGTACTGTACCAATGGGCCATTGACGGAATCTTTGTGAACAGAATAAGTGCACAGTGGCATTCTAGCCGTGTCAATGAGGTCGGTGGTTGGGATCATACTGTAATTAAGTGCAATTATGATTTAAAGGTCTAAAAGTTGGCATACCTGACAGTCATGGATGAAGTTACGACCTTGTCGGCCTCCATGTAGAAACAAGTGCAGCGGTAGGCTCGGTCAACTTTGGTGATGAAGATGTCATGGAAGGAGATGATGATGGTCATAGACATTTCCATTCCGCGACGCTCAGGTTCAATCTAAATTTGAAATTTTAGGCTCCGCCCACAAAAGCGCGCCCAGGGAACAGACTCAAGGATCGCTATATCATCTGTAAACTTTTCAATGTTTTAGGTTTTTCGAGGTTGGTTGACCCGCCCGTAAGGCGAGCCGTATCTTCCGCAGCACGGATGGAAAAACTTAGCTCCGCCCACAAAAGGGCGCCCAGGGAACGGTTTTTGAACAGTGGAAATGTTCCCTGCATTTGTAAATTTTGAAAGGTTTTCTTCAAATTAGAGTTTAGCTCCGCCCATAAATTGAGCCTCACGTGCCAAAAAAGATCATAATGGTTAGCTCCGCCCACAAAAGCGCGTCCAGCGAATAAATTTTGAATAGATCCCCAAAAACAGTTTTTTAATCTTTTAATATTGTTTATGTTTTCAAATTAATTTGTTTCCGATCATAAAAAAAATCGTGCCATGTGTGCAAAATAGGTTTCGAAGAGTATGCTCCGCCCACAAAAGCGTGCCCAGGGAGTCAAATTTGAAAACTGGTCATTTAAAATGTTCTAGTTTGCGTACGTTAAACCATACTAATCAAATTTCGTTCAACCCGTCCATAGCCGTATCTGTCCACATGGATCGCGAAAATTGACTCCGCCCACAAAATCGCGCCAGGGAAGCAATGTTAAACCCTGGTCAAAAGAAAACGTTTATAAATTTTCTAAACGTTCACTTTGTAATTCGAATTTGGTTGATTCCACCACTAAAATCAAGCCATATCTGTTCGCGAAGTTTGCAAAAGTTTGCCCCGCCCACAACTGCTCGCCCCAATAGCAAGAAGAAAACCATTAATGAACCTTAGAAATGAATATATTCTAGAAAAACAAAAAAGACAAGTTTTTTAAAGGGACCCAATCCGAAAAAAGTTGGCTTCGCCCACAAAACCGTGCCCCCTCCTTTTGTGCGATCATATTTCGCTCTTACGGATGCAGTTTCCTCTCGCAAACCAATGGCATGCTCAGAAAACATAAAATTATCGTAAAATTGCTATCTGTTGAGAACTTCTTAGCGCGCAAAACTAGGCCACGCCCATACACGTCCAACTAATTGAAAAATATGCATACCACAATGAAAAAAGTTATTCGCCACAATGAAAAAAGTTCAAAAGAGACGCCCCCACTTCATATTCTAGCGTTTTCCTGACTTCTACTTTTTAAGCCTCTACTTTTCAAGTAAGGCACTTTGAATATTTTGAACTTGAAAGAAATATACATTCACCACCCTGAACAATATCGGTAAGTGAACCCGGCTGAAGTACCTAAGCGGGCGCGCCGTGACCTTCAGGAGCATTGTCGCCTCCTTAGAGTTGTTACTCACACCCTTTTATGCAAACAACACTGAACCACTCCCAAGGTCTTTTGGCAAATTAGAAGAACTCCTCTGAGAGAGAGAGAGAGAGAGAGATTGAGACCAACCATCCTCTGCCTCCTCATGTTACAAGCTCCATTTTGCAGCTCAAACTGAACCGATGGGTTGGTGTTGGTGAGATATTTTTGTTCACATTGGTCCTGTAACGAAATAAAAATACTCTGAGTACGGTATTCTTAAATTACCTTGTCAACCATTCCATTAACGTAAATCCGTCCTTTAAAAGGCCGCTGGGTTTTGAAAGTGAGACGAACTCTGTCTTCCATGCAGTCAACGGTGGGAAGCTCTTAAAAGTGAGATTTTTGAAATGTTGGATAAACCTTTGGATTTTTCTTCGTACCCAATTTTTCAATAAAATTCTCAAAATTACACCGTGACCGGGTTTGGTCATGAGAGATAAAGAAAGAGAGATAGAGAGAGAGATAGAGATAGAGATAGAGAGAGATAGAGAGAAAAGATAGAAGAGATGCAGAGGAAGAGAGAAAATAGACAGAGACAAAAAAGAGACAGAGAAAGGGGGAGAGATAGGGAGAAAAAGAGACAGAGAGAATAAGAGAGATACAGAAAGACAGAGAGAATGAGAAAGAGACATAGAGACAGAGAAAATGAGAGAAAGAGAGACAGAGAAGCAAGAGAGACGCAGAGACAGAGAGACACAGGAACACAGAGACACAGAGACACAGAGACACAGAGACACAGAGACACAGAGACACAGAGACACAGAGACACAGAGACATAGAGACATAGAGACACAGAGATATAGAGACACAGAGACACAGACACAGTGAGACAGAGAGACATAGAGACATAGAGACACAGAGATATAGAGACACAGAGATACAGAGACAGTGAGACAGAGAGACATAGAGACAGAGAGACAGAGAGACAGAGAGACAGAGAGACAGAGAGACAGAGAGAGACAACGCAAGAGACAAAAAACGAAACAAAAGAGACATAAACTTAGTTAAAGAGGCAGAGACACAGAGATGGAGAAACTGAGGCAAAAAAACAAACAATTGAGGGGAAAATCACTAATATCCTCAACGGGGAGGATACAAAAAATGTATAAAACAGCAAAATTTTAGAGATACTCTAACCTGCTACTCCATTGTCAAGCGCTGGAGAGGCCTTTCCCCAGGCTGCAGCCGAGGTGATGAATAAGAACAGAAACAGAAGCATCTCCTACCGCTATCACTCCGATCCCCTCCTTTTATCCTCCGGGTGGTCCCACTTCGCCCCGCCCACCGAAGTCCTTGGAGTCTACGGTAGACGGGACGTGATTCGCGACCTCCATGGCTGTTTGCTGTTCTTTCAAGAGGGACACACTCGTTTTCTCCTTCCGCCCCAGGGCACGCGCAAAGGACAATGCTTTTTGATCGGGAGTGAGTCAGAGGGATAAATGGGATATGGGAAGGTCTCATTCACTCACTCACTAACTCACAAACCCTAGCTGCCCGGGGTCAAAATTTCTAAAATCTAAAAAAAGTTTTTACTAGCTATGCGCAGGAATAGCGTCTCTATCATAACTAATGTATAAAACAACGGCAAAAAGCTTTGTCTGTGGGGGATAAAACTGGGGGGTAACTTCGGATTGCCAGTTCGACCTCTATTTCGACATAAAAATTATACAAAATCTATATAGGCTTGTTCGAACCCTCCTTGACGCAGTTTAATTTTTCAAAGTTAGAATTATGTTTTGCAGCAAAAAGAACTTAAAAATAATGGCTTTGAAAGGATTTGCATTTTACAAAAAAAAAAAGCCGGGCTGCCCCCTTCCTTAAATTTTCTCGGTTCGGCCGGGTGTTTAACGTCAGGGTTAGATAAGGTGAAGTAAGGTAGAGTAAGGTGAGGGAGGTGAGGTGAGGGAAGGGAAAATAAAGTTGGCTAAGCTAAGGTAAGGTTAGGTAAGATAGGGTACAAAGTAGGGTAAGTTAAGGTAGGGGAAGAAAAGGTAACATGAGGTCATGTAAGTTAAGAAAAAAGTAAGCTAACGATAAGGTAGATATGGTAGGGTAAAAGAAGATAATGAAAGTTAAGGTAAGGTAGTATAAAATAAAACAAAGTAAGATAAGGTAAGATAAGGTAAAGGTAAGATTAAGTAGTAAAGGTAGGCGTGTTTTGTAATGTTAAGACAAGATCAGGTAAGAAAAAGTAGGCTAAGATAGGGTAAAGTATAGAAAATTAATATAAGGTAAGCTAGGGTTAGTTAAAGGGCCCGTAAGGGGCCTTTTTCAATTGGAAATGGAACGTATGCTAATTGAGCCATTTCAATTGAAATAATTTTTCCGAACACCGCTCCAGACTACGGCCGTGCGCAAAATGCTGGCCAAGTCTTCATTAGCATGCAATTCTGAAAAGGCCCCTTACGAGCCCTTTAAGGTAAGGTAAGATAAAGTAGGGTGGGTAAGATAAGGGGGTAAGACAAGAAACTCATATTGTTGGTGTCACCATCTGCGTCTGGCAAGCTAGGATAGAATAGTTCTTCACGATTTCATTTATCATAGATTTCATTTCATTTTTTCATTTGATTTCATTTGCTGACACAATCACCGAAATGGGGTTTAAAATACAAAAATTAGTAATTTATAGAAATTTTTTATGACAAAATTTGTTAATTTTGCCGGGAAAGAAGGATCAAAGCAACAAATTTGCGTGAAAACAGCTTATTTTTTCAGCCGTCGTAGAGTTGGTCGGCACGTGTCTATAGAAGTGCGCTAATTGACAGACTATCGGCTAACTGCAGAAAAAAGCGATATTGGCGCGCAGCAGAAAGGAAAATAAAAGCAAACAAACCGCTTTCATTTAGCAGAAAAAGTCATTTTGCATATTTTGCCAGCCATTTTTATGCCTCATCAGGAACTGTTTCTTCTCGTTCTCCAAATTCTCTCTCACAGCTCGCCGAGGTCGGCACATTAAAGGGCGGAAAGCGTCTGATGGCGTCCCGAAACGAACTATTTGATTTAAGATCTGAAAATTAAAAATGCCTATTTTTAATCTATTTAACATCGAATTTATTGTTTCGTTATTTAAATATTTAGAAAACCATTCATTTAGCTTAATTAAATAGAGAAACTGGCCGGAAAATGTCGAATTCGCGACAGACAGCTGGTTTAAAAACACAAACTGTCCGCCGCAAACCTGGACGTTTTAGCCAATTTCAACAACCATTCTTTCTGTCAACTTTCAGCTCATTAATCCCTTATGTGGCCTGAGTTTTTTCTCTAAAATTCAGCGACCGGAAAATAACGAAAAACACAAAAAACCGTATTTCTTTGACTGTAGGCATTTTTGGGTCGGCAAAAAACTCAGGCCAAATGATAAAAGTGTTTTGCATCAACTTTTAAAAAGAAATCTACGAAAAACACCCCAGAATTCTCACATTTGCGGCGATCGTATTTCGGAAATGCGCCGTTTCATTGAAGCTGGGTCCCGCCAAGAAAACCCTGAGGTTCAAGCAAGCGAAAGAAAATGGGCTTTTAAAATTCATTTTAACATGTAATTTTTTATTTTAAAGCTTTAAACGAGAGAATGTGGTCCAATACGCCAAATTATGTATATTTTCAATAGTAATTACCGCTAGATAAGCTTAATCAGGAGCAGCTGTCTTACCGTACTGAATCACTAAACAACGGGCGCCCTGCTAAACGTCGAGCTGAAATTGGCGGACACGTTTTCTCAACGAATACTGCATCAATTTTGACGTTCTGATCATGAAATAGTAGCACACACATGCTTCTCTTGGAATGAGTTTTGGCACCAATATTTGTTCAGTTGGTTTATGAGGAAAACAAGAAAAACAATGCCTTTCGGTTTGTAATCATTGTTGTACCGTGAAAAAACTCATTCCAAGAGAATCGGAGGTGCTCTATCGATCTGTGAACTCAGATTGTTAAGAAATAAAGCAGTATTCTCAGGTTTGTGTCCGCCAGTTTTTATTGCATTCGAATTGGCATTGGAGCACACTTACTGCAGTGCCGTCGCCGCAAGGCTGACGGCGGGGTGTGCTCTAACAGAAAGTTTAGACACAGTCTCTGTAGGAGTTGAGCAGTTCCCGTGAGTCTTACGTCTTAGGTTCATACTTTCAGATTTGGTTCAATTTTTTTCAATAACCTTCTTATTTTAATTTTTTAATTGAGGTCAGAAGCGTTTACACTCGCTTAAGTTTAACCTACACACATTGAATTTTTTCCCCAATCAATTCAATGGAAAATTTTGCATTGAAGGTCGATGTTCGTTGGTCACGGAGTTTTTTGACTTTAATTTTTCAAAATATTCAAAACATTGTTGCGCATCTTTCAGTTATAGAAGTGTTCTGCGGCGATTTTGTGTCAAAGGTCGGAAAATGCGAAAAACTGAAATTTCAAACGCAAAATTTCACTTTTTCGAGGTTTTTGAACTCCATTGCAAAGTATACACCAAATTCGTCGCTTGAGTGCTAAAATTGAATTATCCATGCCAAAATATATCAGAATAACCCCATATTTACAGTATTCGATCACTTTTGTATAATTACAGTACCGTACTGATTGTTTCTGAACTTACACCTTAACTCCTTAAACAGCAAATTGATTGTGTAGTTCCGTGCAGGACCCAAAAAACCCACATAAACGTGAAAATTCATGTTTGGAATTGCAGTATTTTTTCCTGCTTGATGTTATTGCAGAAACAAAAACTCGGCTATTTTACAAACGTTTATTTTAAGGCCCCACTTTGAACACCCAGTGTTACAATTCTCAAGGGGAAATATTAAAAACTCAATCTTGAAATAAGATTTTCAACGTTTCTGTGATTCATCACGGCTTTTTCTCACGTCTGATTTTCCATTCATGGTTGATTCCTCGAAAAAGCGAAAATTATAGGTTTGAGCAATTGACCCGATGATAAGCCGTGTTTTTGTCATTTGACATGATTACGTTCAGAAACAATCAGCAAAAGTTTAATGTACGTTCATAGTCCAAATCCTTGGTATTTGAACTTGCACGTATTCATTTTGTTTGTCATTCACTTAGCCAGGCAGATTTTCGCACCCGAGAGTGAGTGAACATCAATAAGCGTAATCTCTCCCTAAAAACCACCATTTCTAGTGTGTGTGTGTGTATGTCTGTGTATGTATGTGTGTATGTGTGCGTGTGTGTATGTGTATGAGTGTGAGTGGAACCATTTCTATAAATACTCATCGTCACAGAGTTTGTAGTCCGTATCGCCGGATAATGTCCTCTTCCGGTGTGCGTCATCTTCAGTGCCCGAAAGTCCTTGTACCTAAGGTCTCCCCTATTGTGTTCTTCTACACCGATGCCATAGGATTTGTTTGCGCAGGCGAAGGCCAAGTGAGTTCTGATAAACGGAGACAAGTACGCAATGCGGAAAAAGCGTCGCCTTGGCACCGCAAGGTCGAAATGAAAATAGGCACCGGGAGATTGGGGAAACGAGGCATGAAGCAAAGGAGGAAATCGAATAAGAGTCAATAACAACAAGGGACTGAGGAGTGGGAGGAGGAAGCTTTTTGGGTAGTTCCTCTGTCTCACTCGCTCACTCACTCACTCACACATGTACTCTGTCTCTCTGTTTCTCTGTCTCTCTGTCTTTCTCTCTCTGTCTCTCTGTCTCTCTGTCTCTCTGTCTCTCTGTCTCTCTGTCTCTCTGTCTCTCTGTCTCTCTGTCTCTCTGTCTCTCTGTCTATCTGTCTCTCTGTCTCTGTCTCTCTGTCTCTCTGTCTCTCTGTTTCTCTGTCTCTCTGTCTCTATCTCTCTCTCTCTCTCTCTCTCTCTCTCTCTGTCTCTCTCTCTGTCTCTATCTCTCCGCCTCACTTTCCCTTTCTCTGTGTTTCTCTAAAT
Organism: Oscheius myriophilus; assembly: GCA_964057215.1. NCBI lineage: Eukaryota > Metazoa > Nematoda > Chromadorea > Rhabditida > Rhabditidae > Oscheius > Oscheius myriophilus. The sequence goes on from OZ059902.1 coordinate 17,607,081, forward strand.
AACTCCAAATGACATCAGTCATTTCCTCCAGAGAATTCAACAATCCAAACTTTTCTCTATTTTGGGCCCATCTGTTTCAAAAATCTAGCCTAAGTGACGTGTTTTGGGTGTTTAGCGTAAACACCCCCTACTTTTCCAATTTCCTCCTTAATTTCCCAATTCTCGGCCCAAATACATCAAACCCCATGCTTTTCTTCTCACAGACGCCTCCACCGAAATGTCATCGTAATATCCATTTCGGAAATCTCTCCAGCCGTCTACGCATTCATCGGCTCTTAATTGGATTGTCACGGCGTTCCCAAACACACAACACTCTCGTCCTCATCTTCCACGTGCGACAGACCCCTCGCGCCCTTTCTTTCTTCTTTGGAGGTCGATGAACTCAGAAAACATCGCAGTGACATACTGATTTATGTGCATAGGAAAACAAACGGACATCGTTAGGGAGCGAAAAACAGAGCTCAAGGGTACGGAGATGAAAGTGTACAAGTGGAAGTTTTAGCTGATTAAGGCAGCGTGCTTGTCAAAGTGCATTAACGTTTTGATAAAGCCTTACTTTACCTAAGGCCTTACTAAGTCGCAATCTACTCTATTACTCGATACAAGCCATAACTTTTTGGGCAGAGTATCATAAGCATTGTGCAAACATTTCTCGCCTATTTTGGCCTTCTTTTTGTATTCAAGCCCCCCCCCTACGTGTTCAACCTCCCCACACTTTGAATTCAAGCCCCCATCTCGTATAGTACTTAAGACACAGTCTCCGTAAGAATCGAGCGGCGGCCTACAAGCCACTGTCTTAGGAAAAAGTTGATAGCCCTAGAATTGGCCCAAAATTGGTCTATAACCTTACTATGGCCCATATAGATCAATTTGAAACAAATTTCAATCAAATTTCAATATCGATTATTTGACCCGGGTTACGGTAGACTACTGTAATTTCACAAAATTCGTCAAAATCAATGAAAGTAGTATTGTGTCACAAGCTTTTGCAGTGAATAGGTCGAATATAATACTGAAAGTTCAAAACTTCCGTGTACATCCGCATATGAGTCAAAAAACTTCAAAAAAGTGACATTTTGCGTTTGAAATTGCAGTTTTTCCAATTTTTCGACCGTTGTCATATAAGGGCTGCAAAAAGCCACTATGACAGAAAGATGCGTCACATTTTTCTGCATCTTCCCAAATATTGAAATCCGAAAACAAACATGACCATCTTGACGAAAATCAACTTTGAAACGAAAATTTTCCATCGATTCGATCAGGAAAAATTTCACTTTTGGTAGATCAAAAATTTATTCTTCCTGAAAAAGGGGGGAAAATGTTTATAAAGTGAAATTAAAAACATAATTAAATGATTTGCACAAACAAGTTCATAGTATTTTTTACAGCCAAAAAAATTTTGCCTTACCAAAAGTGAAATTTTTCCTGATCGAATCGATGGAAAATTTTCGTTTCAAAGTTGATTTTCGTCAAGATGGTCATGTTTGTTTCCGGATTTCAATATTTGGGAAGATGCAGAAAAACGTGACGCATCTTTCTGTCATAGTGGCTTTTTGCAGCCCTTATATGAAAACGGTCGAAAAATTGGAAAAACTGCAATTTCAAACGCAAAATGTCACTTTTTTGAAGTTTTTTTGACTCATACGCGGAAGTACACGGAAGTTTTGAACTTTCAGTATTATATTCGACCTATTCACTGCAAAAGCTTGTGACACACTACTTTCATTGATTTTGACTAATTTTGTAAAATTACAGTAGTCTACCGTAACCCGGGTCAAAAAATCGATATTGACCTACAAGTTTCAAATCGGTCTATATGGGCCATAGTAAGGTTATAGACCAATTTTGGGCCAATTCCAGGGCTATCAACTTTTTCCTAAGACAGTGCCCTGCTCGACTTTACCAGAGACGATGTCTTAAGCCCCCCACGTTGTATTTAAGCCCCCTTCCTCATCAGCTATCCACTACCGTTGGCGAAACCACGTTTTGTTTTGTGAAATTTTTGTACCGATCTTTCCCCACTAATGTGCAATTTCATATTATACGTTCTTTGAAAAACGGTATAAGAATGTGATTATAAATAATCAAGCCCCAACCCCCAAAACTGGTAATAGTTTTTGGGCTTGCCTAATGTAGAGGTAAACTTGTCGGGTTTTCAAAATCATTGGGAACTAAAATTCACGCCGTCCAATTTTTCAACGCATTTAGGAATGCGCCCTGGCACTTGGGAATTCTGAGTAGACATAGAGACTTTTTATAATATGAAGTTTATATGCTACCTTTTCAAAGACAAATAAACAAACGAAATAGCATTTGACTATACGTAGATTAGGATTACCGCCTACCTAGTCATTTCCGGGTGGAAAGGTTGTATGTATGGTTCTTTGCCAAACCCAAATATACTCTGACCAAGCATGGCAACGGGCCGGCCCGGGCCGGTCCGCTCCAAAATTTTTCACGGCCCGGCCCGGCCCGACATGGCCCGGCCCGGCCCGACTCAACCGAAAATGTATGCCTTTTTTCAATGTAAAAATCAAAGAAAACGAAAAAAAAATTTTCGGGCCGGCCCGCTTCAAAATTTTTCTCGGCCCGGGCCGGCCCCAAATTTTGCTATGCTTGACTCTGACTCAATTCTGGCGCTATTCTCTGTATCTCTGTATCTCTGTCTCTCGCTGTCTCTCTCTCTCTCTTTCTTTCTAATTGTTTGTTCAGTCGTTTACCCTCACTCACTCAGCATCTCAGGAGCAGATGTATATTTTTGAATCTGAATTTTGCCACAATCTTTCTAAAAACATCATTAGATTTTTCTCTTTTTTGTGAGAAGACAGTGGGGTAAGCTGTATTAAAGTGCGGTCTTTAGCCGCTCTGCCGCGTTGCGCCATTGTGATCCGCCGCACTCTAGTCCTGAGCCCTGAACGCTCACGCACAAATCGATGTAAGGCCGCGAAGGGGTACTAATGCGGCCAATGATCGCCTTACTCCAAAGTCACAAAACCACCCTGACGCCGCCGAACACTATTTTGTCATTAGGGAAGTTTGAATTTGTTTATTGAACGCACAAAAAAGTCTTTTAATGAACCGAGGGCCTAGTTTTTGCTGCCAAAAACCGATTTTCCCATGACCCCAAGCTTACTGTCCCCAATTAATTTTTAAAGAAAGCGACCCCGCCATGTGCCAATCCCTTTATCACAGAAACAATGCCGCCTTTTTAATCAGTTGATTCAATTTTACGTTAATTTACGTTCCGCTTTGTAAGATCGCTTTCCGTAATCTGCAACTGGGGTCATTTTCACTTCCCATCGGTTGGCAGGCGGTCTTCCCCTAGTTTCTTCCACGCTTTTACCAATTTTACTCGGACTATAGGTATTTTAACTGTCTTTCTTTATAACATTTTAAAAGCCAATTTCAGTATTCAAATTGATTTCGAGGCCCGACTTCCAAACTGTTTCGTGAAACGACAGAGTGACAGTCTACAGTGGATCAGGTAGGTTCTTTCCATGAAAACAGTGATGTTCTATTAACTTTTTAACAGTTTTTTTTTTAATGAAAAAGGCAGCCTAATGAACCCCAATCAATCATTTGTACTTATAAAACCCCCGGCCAGCTGGGTGCTAAGAAAAATTTTGGTTTGCAACAGGCTTGATTACAAAAGGCTGCTTTCACCAATTACATATATGTCACCCATAAAAATCCCAGTCATATTATTTATAAAATATAAATAAAAATTCACTCATAAAATACCAGTCATATTATTTATCTGAAGTTTGGAAGTCTGACCTGTCCATATTGTTTGAAAGAACGACGTCAAACTTTGCCTTTGAATTTGAAAGTTTGACCTGTTCAATGGGCTGACTTCTGGCCGAGTGTCTGTTGTCTAAGGATTTATTGAAAGTTGAGTCTACATGGTTCACAGGGAGTCGAAAAAACACCCATAACCAATCGATAAAGTCGATATATCGATTAAATTTAATTTACAAATTTTGCCTAGATCACTAACAACTGCATAATGGTTCGCTATTGTAACTCTGATTTTATTTGCTACAAAAATGTTTTCTAACGTAAATTTTGCCAATAAATTGAATAAAGTAGGGCACAACTCGCACAACCCAAAACTGAATAGCAATCGTGGGAAACGTCGTTTTTTGTGTAAATGTTTAAAATGTTTGAACGGAATTGATGTTCTCCAATTTTGTGGTAAATATAATATACTTACACTAAGAGAAATCGAATGAAACCAACCTGGGATATGTAGCTTCACTCAGAAGTGAGATAGCAAAATACTAAACCTAAACTTTGAACATTGTCTTAAAGATTTCGAGTCTTATCGAGTACCAGGCGCGCCCGCTCCTGGTCTGCGGCATGCGGCCGCACCGACACGCGACCTTCGGCCGCTCAATTAGGCGGCCTGCGGCCGCAGATTAATGGCCTACGGTCATTCATTGCTCGTCTTTCGGTCGTAAAAAAATGCCGTGAAGCACGTGAAACTCGGCCTACGGCCGAACTCACCCTCCCTCCATGGGGAAATGAACGCGTGGACCTACGCTGATACACTACACACACAGACAAACACCGTAGCGTTTTATTATACCAGGAGTGTACGCGCGCCAACGGCGCGCACCCTTCTTGGTCGCGGCCTTTGGGCGCCAAGTTAGGCGGCCTGCGGCCGCAAATATTCATGGCCTACGGCCACTCATTACTCGGTCTTCGGCCGGGAAATCTGCGTAAAGCACGTGAAGGTCGGCCTACGGCCGACCTCACCCTCTCCTGGGGAGGAAATGAACGAGTGAACTTCCGCTGTTCCACTTCAGACACTCACAAGACCATAGCGTTTTATTATAAAGGATCGACTATTAAAGAAACAAAGAGAAAAATATTTATAGAGATCCACAAAACCGACAAACAACCATTCATTCAAGACTATATCATTGACCCGTCGTTCTAGTTGCCCAACTCGTGTTCTTAACAACTCCACTTCTTATTGTCCTAAATCGTAGGCTAATTAAGTTCTTAGCTAACGTACTTATTAAGGATAAAGAAGATTGCTGGATGAACACCACTTTGCAAAATCCCCATGATGTTCATAAAAGCTGCTGACCACAGCTCATTGTCAAATACCATCTGGAAAATTGGAAAAATTGATCTAATTTTCTATTTTACCCAATTGTTAAACCAAAATAGGTTCAAAATACAATTATACGTAGTAATCACAGCAGCTTGGATAAGTATTTTCAACTCTGAAGTGTACTTGGCTGATTTTGTGAATCGTTTTCGCTGAAATTCACATTTTAAAAAGAAACAAAGTTTCAGTAACCTCTCGAATTACGAAAATAACAATGAGGATGTACATTACTGCGGAAAAACCAACAGTGCCTAATTGAATATACAATAAGACTTTTTGAATAAGGACTGTGAATGGTTTTGAGCGATCGAACGCCCAGTCATATCGGTCGGGGTAGAAGAGAACGGCTGAATCGGGGTAGAAACGGATTATAGCGATACCGAAGCAGAAAGCGATTTCCAGTCCAATCAATAACTAAAAGAAAGAGACTCGAAAAAGGAAACTTTAAGACAGGGCTGACCAAACATCGGGCTCTGCCCGGCCCGGCCCGGCCCAGCCCGGGCCGGGCAGGGCCGGGCGGAAAATTTGGACAGACCGGGCCCGGGCCGGCCCGATCTTCTTAGGATGGAGTAAATATGGTGTAGTGAAACGTCTTTGTGAAGGATTTTTTTTTAAAAGTTAATGACATTAGACCAAAAAATTAAAAACACCAAAAAATTTTAAAAAAAAAAAAACCACTGAAATTTGAGGTTTTTCTGCTTTCATTTCAACATACTTATAGATCGTCTCCGGAAACCTTTGTAGGCAAATTTTACGTGTAATTTGCAACAAACATGATACGTCGTTTTTTTTTTAATTTTCGTTTACCAAAAGTTGTGAAAAAATCTCTTTAACATTGCTACATCGTGGTTTTCAAAGGGGACAAACGCCAGAAACAGTGGCAAAAACCAAAAATGCTCAAAAACTAGTAAGGCCATTTGAAAGAGAATACAAAATTACCCCAGTTTAAGAATTCGGAGAAAAATCGCAGAAATATGAATTTTTGAATTCTAGCCATCTCGCACATCTATGGAACAAAAATTGGATGTAGCGGTAATTTTATATTTTCTTTCAAATGGCATTACTAGTTTTTTACCATTTTTGGTTTTTGACAATTTTTTGGCATTTGTCCGTTTTGGAAACCACAATGTAGCAATTGAATTCCTAAATTGAAGTGTTAATATTTTTCCTTATTTGAGTTAAAAAGGCAATTAAGGAAAAAAATTGACTTATCAAAATTGATTTTTTCCTGATCAAATCGAAGGAAAAAATTTCTTTGAAGCTCCATTTTCGCCATTGTGGGGAAACGCAAATTGACTTGCAAGTTTTATGAAACGCAGAATTTCGTCGTTTTAAAAAGTCAGTTAAAAAAATTTTTTCAATCCAAATAAACCGTGTCGATTTTTGGTTCATCTTGAAAAACTGCAATTTCAAACGTAAATTTTCAATTTTTCGAGGTTTTCGGACTCCGTTGCCGAAGTACCAAATAAGTTAGTTTATTCACTGCTATATTTGAAGTGTGCATGCCGCATACTTTCAGACCAACATTTACTTTTACTTTTTATTTATTTACGACTTTTACTTGTTTCGACCAATTTTGTAATTAAAAAAAACTGTACCCTACCGTAACCCAGATAAAAAATCGTTATTGGTCTGAAAGTATCAAAATGTTATATATTGGCATGTCAAGAGAATGTGTACAAATTTGTCGGTAAAAAACGCTTACGAAAGAGTTCTGTCATTTTGAATTGCTTATGAGTCAGAGAGTATATCGAAATTTCGAAGTCCTTTGATTCGAAACGATAGCACCCTTTCGTACCTTTACAACTGTCTTATTAAACAGCCAAAGTTCCAGTTTTGGAGAAAGCAGGCAGAGCAATCGTTGAAATGAAATAAGGGCAATCAATACACAGTACGCATTGTAACATGAAGTGGCAATTGCTCCCATAACCTGAAAATCTTTAAATTGGGGATATTTAAAGGGACCATCAGGGACCTTTTTTCTACAATTGAAACCAACTTCAGAATACAACAGTACGATTTTATCAGTTAATTTTCTTTTTGCCAGCAAAAATCATTTGCGCGACAGTGGAACCGAACTCGGGACCGTTTGGTTACCAGCCCCCGGCGCTAACCAGTTGGCTATGAGGTCGATGGAAGTTCAGCGCTGCGCGTTCCTAATCCCCAGCGGCTTTCACCTTGGACAGCGGGCAGATGGTGTGAAAAAACGTAAGCTGGAGCCCGTTGGAAAAAAATTAATTTTGTGTTTTGATTTGAATTTACGGCTTTTTAGGAAAAAGGAATTAAAAATGATAAGCAGATAATTGATGAACTAAATTAAATTTATTAATTAAAATAAACTTTTGAAAGGACCCTGATGGTCCCTTTAAAACGCAATGTCTGAGAAGATCGACAACACCCAATTTACACTTGAACAGAATTTTATCAAAGTGGTCCAATCAGGCTGGATTTTTGTATACAAACTACGTAGCACTCATAAACATGGAAAACCAGGAATTACGGCCCGCCTACGGCGGTCCTACACTTCTGGGTTGGGCGGCCTTCGGCCGATCGATTTCGCGACCTGCGGCCGCATTGGCCGCTTCGCGGCCTGACGTCAACACAAACGTGTACGCTCGGAATGGGTACCAAGGGCAGCATGGATTTAAGTGACAAAATTTTCTTCCGAGTGAAAAACATCGATTAAAAACATATCGAAAATCGGCGACATTCTTTTCAGACAATCTCTAGAAAATTTTGTTTTTACGACTTTTGAGACATATTTTTCGACAAAACTTTTTCCATACTGAAAATCGATTAAGCTTTCAATTAGAATCGTTGTCCGCGTAAAATTTGCTATCGATTCGATACGTAACGTTTTTGTGTTTCTCAAAATTAAGGCTAGTTACAGTACCAATCTGGTCGATTACAGTACTTCGATGCAAAAATCGATAATCGATTTTTTTTAAAAATATTTTCAATGTTTATGAGTCCTACGTAGTTTGTATACAAAAAATCAGCCTGTTCACGAAAATTCATACCATAGAAAAATAGGGGTTCCAGGTAGATTGAAATATGGTGAAAAAACCGGTAACAACACAAGGGAAACACTGGGCTACGTCAAAACATCCGAGAACAAACATGAATTGGTAAGAGGTTTTTCCGATTAAAAGGGGATTTGTCCAGATTGCCTGAAATGTAATTATTTGGTTAGCATGTAAAGACGCACAGGCACAGGCACACGCACAGGCACATGCACAGGCACACGCACACGCACACGCACACGCACACGCACACTCACACGCACACGCACACGCACACTCACACGCACACGCACACGCACACGCACACGCACACGCACACGCACACGCACACGCACACGCACACGCACACGCACACGCACACGCACACGCACACGCACACGCACACGCACACGCACACGCACACGCACACGCACACGCACACGCACACGCACACGCACACGCACACGCACACGCACACGCACACGCACACGCACACGCACACGCACACGCACACGCACACGCACACGCACACGCACACGCACACGCACACGCACACGCACACGCACACGCACACGCACACGCACACGCACACGCACACGCACACGCACACGCACACGCACACGCACACGCACACGCACACGCACACGCACACGCACACGCACACGCACACGCACACGCACACGCACACGCACACGCACACGCACACGCACACGCACACGCACACGCACACGCACACGCACACGCACACGCACACGCACACGCACACGCACACGCACACGCACACGCACACGCACACGCACACGCACACGCACACGCACACGCACACGCACACGCACACGCACACGCACACGCACACGCACACGCACACGCACAGGCACATGCACAGGCACACGCACACGCACACGCACACGCACACTCACACGCACACGCACACGCACACTCACACGCACACGCACACGCACACGCACACGCACACGCACACGCACACGCACACGCACACGCACACGCACACGCACACGCACACGCACACGCACACGCACACGCACACGCACACGCACACGCACACGCACACGCACACGCACACGCACACGCACACGCACCTTTAACACTATGAAGTAAGCAACTTCACAAGCCAAAGCTACTGAAGCCATTGTACTTCCAACAACAATATCAGATACAAGTGTTTTTCCTAAAAACAAGTGTTCAGCAAATTTTGAATACGTACCATTTTCGGAAAGCAAGGTAGCGGTTGTCTGATTCATCCGAAACTCTGAAGTCAGTTTGATTTTAGAGAAAGAGAGAAAGAGAGAGGGGGAGGGAGAGAGAGAGAGAGAGAGAGAGAGAGAGAGAGAGAGAGAGAGAGAGAGCTATAGCCGTCGCCAAACGAGCATCCTGCCAAAAACGGCCTTAATGCAGCAGCCATGCGATCCTCAGGGGGAAATAGTGTGCGAGTCGCGCAGACGCAGAGAAAAAGCGGCTTTTATTATCCGATGTTCGTTTGGCGACAGCTATAGGTAAATGAGGAAATAGACATAGAAAAAGAAAATGCGTGTAAAACCGATAAACATCACCGAAAGGATTTCGAAAATGAATTTTATAGTTTCGTCTCATAATGAAGAATAGGGAAATGGTCCCCTGTCAAAACAAGTAGGTCAGAAAATTGCGTAGTTTGAGATAATGAGCGGAAAAAATCTGAGAACCCAATTGTTTGCTGGAAATTTACTAAGGGAAGCACTGGAGTAGAAATCCCACAAGTAATGAAAACATCTTTGTTCGCACGAGGAACTGACCAGTGTTTTTTGAACTAAACTTTCACACACTTTTGAAAAACAAAAAACATTGACAAAACTTCCGCGAAATTTATGACGTCGTATCTGAAAGACTCGGGCAGGCCACTGTCTTTGGAAAATGTTGATAGTCGCAGAATTGATCCATAACCTTCCTAGGGCCAATATGATATTTGAAACTGTAATTTCGCAAAATTGGTCTATACAAGTAAATGTGAGGTTTTTCTGAAAGTTTGTAGCATAGATACTTCAAATATAAGATTGAATGAACGAACTTATTGTGTACTTCGGTAACGGAGTCTGAAAACCTCGAAAATGTGAAAATTTACGTTCAAAATTGCAGTTTTTTTTTTGCATTTTTGTTCTTTAACATTAAAGCGTCGCTAAACATCTCTATAATGATTCCCGTATTTTTTCGGTCAAATATGTTTTCTGCTTTATTTTTGCGTTAATTTACTTTATTTTCATTTTTATGAGCGTCTCATTTGCATTCGTTTCATCGAAAAAAAATATTTTTGACCTTCCAAAATTGAATTTTTCCTGATCCTTACATTTTTCACAATGAAAAATTTATATGGCACCTATACAAAAACAAATAAACAGACGAAATAGCAATTGACAATATGTAGATTAGGATTACCACATATCCAGGCATTTACGAGTGGAAAGGTTGCTTGTGGGGTTCGTTGCAAATATTCAAGTGTTGCCGCTAATTCTGTCTCACTGATACATTCTCTCTCTCTCTCTCTCTCTCTCTCTCCTTCTCTCTCTCTCTCTCTCTCTCTTTCTCTCTCTGTCTCTCTTTCTCTCTATCTCTCTTTCTCGCTTTCTATCCGTTTTCCACCGCTGTTCCTGCAGTTACTCACACTTTACTGGGCCATTATATCAGAAATATATGTATTGTGCCCGCCAACCTTACCTCGGCGGTTTTTGGAGATGAGTGAGATAATTCTGATGTTGGTATTCGAATTAACCATCACTACACCATAATATTCTGCTACAAAAGGGCGTGGCCGGTTGTCTGCCGAAGTTGGCGAGCAGTATAGATTTTTGAATCTATGTTTTCTCAGCATCATTCTTAACAGTTGTAGATTTCTACTAGGTGAGAGGATTGTGTGGTGAAAAAGCGGAAAAAGAAAAGGGTATCAAAGTGCGGCCGGGAACCGCTCTGCCGCGTTGCGCCATAGTGATCTGACCGATCACTCGGTTACCCGACCTGACCGTTCACGCACAAATTGATATATAGCCGCGAAGCGGTACTAATGCGGTCGATGGCCGCTTCACTTCAATGCCACGAAAGCGGCCGCAGGACACCGAATGATGCTCCTGAAGGTTGCCGAATGCAGACGGCAGGGTCTTCAAACTGGATTGAAAAAGCCTTCTTCAACGCACAAAAATGTCTTGGCCGAAGGTCCAAGTTATTGCTATTGCGCGCAGCGCGAAGCGCTGCGCGGTGGTTTGGTTCCTCGCCTAATTACTGCGGGGTCAGTTAAAATTAAATGCGCCACAGTTTCCTTCAAAATCAATATTTTTCAATTCTGCCAAAAGCATCGTTCTCAGCGTCAAAAACTGCCCCGGAAACTTGCTTGACTTTCTCGATATTTGTTAATTTTCTAAATGGCTCATTCTGCTGCAAGGCCCAAAAAGTGTCGATGTCTCCCGTATATATAATACTGTCGCAGAACTTGCGAACGGGTTAAGCTATTGAGCTGAAATTTTGGCTACAGGTCGGAATCCGTTGCAGTTCGGTGGGCGTAGACTTTGAGCCAGTTTCATTGACAGGTTTTCTTACAGTACCCTAAAAAGAGGGTCAAAAAACGGACTTTCAGGCACCACGGTCGGAAACGTGAATATTTTTCGAAATAGATTTGTCCATTGAAAAGTACAAGCAAAGTTGATCTAGAATAAGTAATCAGACAAGAATGGCGGATTTCCGTTTTTAATGAAATGACGTCATTTTTGTTTGCAAAGCCAGCAGTGCAACATGCTGTCAAAAAGGGCGCCGCACGCGGCGACTGTGTGACCCATGTTGCTTAGCGGTGTACAGAGCGGTCTCGTACGCGGATGATCCCGGGTTCGGATCCTGATCCCTGTTCGGAGCCATTCTTCTTTTGTTTAACTAGATTAATTGGATCGAATCAGTTTTAGATTTTTTTCTTCAAAATAATAAGGCAAATTATAAAGTGATATCGAACCTCGCGTTCCAGGAAACAATACATCCAATTTTGCGCTTTATCTCTTTTCCTTCCTCCCTCCCTACGGCCGATAAAAAAGACGTCCTTAGGACGATAACAAAGGCGGCCTGCGGCCACTATCGAATACGGCCTTCGGCCGATAATAAAGACGCCTGCGGCCGCTATGGAAAATGGCCTTCGGCCGATAAGCAATAGAAGGGGTGGTTTGGAAAAGGCTGGATAAAAAGAGAACAAAATGTTTGATCTGCTATCGAATACGGCCTTTGGCCGATAATAAAGGCGGCCTGCGGCCGCTATCGACGACGGCTTTCGGCCGACAAAAAACACGGCCTGCGGCCGCTATCGATATTTGGTCTTCGGGCGATAATATAGGAGGCCTGCGGCCGCTATCGAAAACGGCCTTCGGTCGACAAAAAATGCGGCCTGCGGCCGCTCATAGAGAGTGTAGCAACAGTATTCAAAGAATACTGATAAAAAGGGAACAATATTTGTGTGAAAAAGCGATCCGCAATAGAAGGGGTGGTTTGGAAAAGGCTGGATAAAAAGAGAACAAAATGGTTGATCTGCGATAAAATAAATTCTTGAACATCGAACAAGAAAGCGCTTTCAAAATATATTATTTTAAATTGACAGCTATTTTGTCAGAAACAAAAATAACCGAACCACCTCAGCCTTTTTCCAAAGTTACCACATATGCTGGTGTATGCTCTAACAGGCAAAAAAAAAGTTAGTCTGTTTTCTGCAACAAAAGAACGAAATCCTAGTGATGATTCTAAGCGCTTGGTTCGACCTAAAATCTTGAATGATCTTTGTACAAATACATACTATTGATAGATTTTGGTAGAAAATAGTGACCCGTATGAGGTGATAGTTGGCCATCATAAAACACCGTGAAATTTTGTTATTATCAAGAAAGTTACACAATTAACTTTGCCAGGACTTTTCTAAATCTAGGCAGCTGCCATTTCAGGTTTCAATACTGTCATTTTACAAAGTAATTTTTTTTGGTTTTGTTTTGGTATAAAAATTTGGTAGATCCGATTCTCCATTGATTCTGCTACAATTGCCTCCTTGCCAAGTTTCTGGTACAGCTCTCCTTGGTGAAAGCAGCTTCTTCTCTGGTTCCTGGGACGGTCGGGGAACTGTAGACGACTTCGGTGATCCATTTGGTTAGAGATATGTCCTCACGGGGCTCCACTCCGGCTTGAGGACGGGCAATCCAGGCCCGGTTGGGAGAGCGGCGAAGAGACCGACCGCAAGGCCGCGCGAGACGCAGGAAAAGTAAAAGTTCGTGAAATTTAAATCACTTAATTTAGGTGAAGGCTGATGTGGTTCGGTTATTTTTGTTTCTGACAAAATAGCTGTCAATTTAAAATAATATATTTTGAAAGCGCTTTCTTGTTCGATGTTCAAGAATTTATTTTATCGCAGATCAACCATTTTGTTCTCTTTTTATCCAGCCTTTTCCAAACCACCCCTTCTATTGCGGATCGCTTTTTCACACAAATATCAAAATAGATTTTCCCATGACCCCAACTGTGCGGGCCGTTTTAATTATTGAAAAAAGCGACCCCGCCATGTGCCAAATCCTTAATAAGTGAAACAATGCCGCCTTTTTAATCAATTGACCCCTAAGTACGTTAATTTTTGTAAGATCGCTTTCCATGATCTGCAACTGGGGTCATTCACACTCCCCATCGGCTGGCAGGCGGTCATCTCCTTGTTTCTTCCGCGCTTTTATGAAACTTTCTCGGACTATAGGTATTTTAACTGTCATTTTTTGTAACATTTTAACGGCAATTGCAGTATTCACATTATTTTCGATGGGCGACTTCTAAGCTGGTTTCCTGAAACAACCGAGTGACAAATCTGAACTGTGAAAGGTCGGTCATTTTCTTCACTTGCGCTAAGAGTTTGATTCTGGCGGATTCTGCAATTACAAATTGCCTAAATAAAACTTTTCCAAGTTTTGAATCATAACGTCACCTGTAAGATATTTGAAATATGGCAGTTAAGGGAATGCAGACTGTCCGTGGGGTTTTGATGTGATGTATATTCCGTTCAGTAGCTTGTATTATACCAATCAAGTATCCGTTTTCCAAATCTGCTGAACTACCTTCGTTTTAAAGTTGAAAATGATTTAAGTTTTGGGCGCGCGCAGCTTCGAACTGCTGCGGCTTTCAACGGGCGCCGGCGCTAACAGCCGCCGTAGCCAAATGGTGCAGTGCCAAGGCGCCTGACTGACATGCTAAAGCTTCGGGTTCGAGGGAAAAATTCAGTTGAGCCCCCCACCCTAGTATGGCCCCCCATGTTCGGTTGGGCCTCCCAATCAAAGCGAATTTGTGAACTTCCGTAGGTGGGGGGCGCAACTGAATTATGCATCCTGGGGTGTTTATCTGAATTCAGTTTAACCCCCCCCCCCCGCAATTGAAATGGGGAGCTTAACTAGTCTACCTGGAACTTCTTCAGATAAATCCCCCGTATAATTCAGTTATGCCCCCCCCCCCAGCTAATTCAGTTAAATACCCAACTAATTCATTTATGCCATTTGAACAATTTAGGTAAATTACAAATTCACACAGAAAGGTAGGAAGAAAATCCTAAGTAGACTTATTATCGAGCAATTTCTTAACCATTTAGCCAAATTTAGAAAAATAAGTAGTTTAATCAATAAGAAAGCCCATGGTGTGAACTCAAATGAGGAAAACTTTTAAAAAAAATTGGATACTCAGGTATGGGGGGCTTAAATGAATTTGATGGGAATCTGAAATGGGGTGCTCAACTGAATTGTCTGGGGGGCCAAACCGAGCGGCTATTTTGGGGGGCGTAACTGAATTGGTTGGGGGGTTTAACTGAATTTCCCCCACTTCATATTCTCTTCGAACTAATCCAAATCATTTCTAGACCAAATCACGCGTTGTTCTAAACGATGCTCATGCTTTTGCTTTTTCAAGTGTTTTCGTGTAGCTGGTAGGCTCATGGTAGGGACCGCAAGCCGAAATTTTACCATTGATCTTTCAAGATTATTTTCAGCCACGGTTGTAGTCCTAAGTCGTAGCAGCAAAACTTTTTTTGAATTTTGAATTTTCGTTAACTTTGAAAGGAGAAATGACAATTTTAGTGCGGCTTTTGCGGCTACCGTTTTCAATTGAAACTTTCGAGGGGCGGGGCCAGATCGCAGTCTGCCGCAGGCTTTCCGCCTGGCGTTAAACAGCGGGCACGACAAGTTGGCAAATGAGTAATATACCGCCTTAAGATGGCGATATTTATTTGTTTTAACATAATAATTATGTTCTAATATGCACAAATAATGAGTAAAATCGTCCCATAATTCTTTTTAAACGTCGTAATCGGAGTTCAGGAAATAGCGTTTTGAAAATTTTGCTTTCCCGCGTTAGCAGCGGAGCACCGATTTCGCCGCTGGCTTTGTAAAATTACATATTTAAACTAGAATTGCGAAAAACCGCCAACGTGAACTTTCGATTTCTGTACTTCATTCAAACCGCAAATATCAAATTAATAAGAATCGAAAAGCAGAAGTCGCGGTCCGGGTGTATAAACGTCGAAATCGGACAAAAAGGGGAAATCCAGAAAAAGTGAACCTTGTTCAAAAATCAATTTTTCTTTTGTTTTTGTCGATTTTGGTGTTTTTAGGTGTTTAATAAGTGTAAAACAAAAAAAACTTTTGATTTTGCTCAAATTGGATGGAATTCCATGCTAATTGAGCCAGTACCGCGGCTTTATTTCAAACAATGTTGAATAAAAAAATCCGCCAACATGGATTTTTTATTTTTGTTTTTCATTTCAAGCGTTGATTTGATTTACATCGGAAAAATAAAAGAAAACCCGCGGTCTAAAAATTTAAACCTGTTTTGTATCAAAAAATCGGTTTCAATTGCATTTTTCAGAGGTTAGACCTTTAAATTCGCAAAAACCACTTGCACCAGCGTGTTGCGCGTACGTTTTTACGCCATAGTCAATAGTTACATATCCATTTGTCATAAAATTGTGCGCGCGCGCCTAAAAAACCAAAATTTCTTATGGATTCGGGCTACCCGCGCCGATCCCACCTTTGCGGCACCTACCTCATGGTCTGAAAGTTTTTGTTATGCAAATAGCTATTTAGTAAATAGATGCTGTACAACAAGTTTAGGCCCCCAGAATAATTGACTTGGCTTCCAAAAAACCTATTGATACAGCCAATAGGAAATCTACATATTTGCTTAAAGAAACCATTCTATAGTTGTAGCCAATATCTTGCGAAAAAGCTGCCAAAATTGTCGAATAGGCGTATTGTTGGCATAGTATCACGTCAAAAATAGATAGAGTTAACTATAAATCTGGCCAAATCTACTTGTAGCAATTTTGTTGCCGAGAAAATTTCAGGAAGGGACGAGTATTTTTGAAAAACGTTTTTATATACGTTTCAAAGTCTTTATTTTTAAGTCATTTTTGTTGCAAAACATACTGTGTGAAGGAGGATTCGAACTACTCTACATAATTTTAGCATTATTTTCATGGCCGAGTGGATAAGAGGTCGGACTGGTATTCCGAAGTTGCCCCACTTCGATCCTCCGCCGACAAAACTTTTTTGCCTTAATTGTTTTTGCATTAGGTATGATAGAGACGCAATTCCTTCACATATTTAGTGAAAAACTTTTTTGTCCACTTTCGGAATTTTGACCTTGGCCGCAAGCCGGACCGGGCAGGGGATTTTTTGGAGAGCGGGCCGGCCCGGCCCGTTGCCAACCTTGGCACTATCACAGCTAATGCTAACTAAAATCCCAATCGGTCCCCGAAAAGTACCCACTCGGTCCCTTCTGTCCCTGTTTTGGTTCCAAAGTGACGTGTCTTTATCACCTTACCCTTGCCACGTGACTAAAACCGCTGCTGAATTTGTGTTGCCAAATTGTGTCGAAACACTCCAGATGGGTACTATTTTTGCTAGAGTGACGAAAATGGTCCCGTGACCCGTAGCCCCCAGGGACCCACGCGGTGTGTGGAACGTGTTCGTTGCGTCAGCGCCTGCAACCGCGGAATGCAGGCGAAGGAAAACGAAAACAAGCGTCGAGAATGACGGATCATCGCAAACGGGATAAAATCGTATTAAACAACAATAGCCTTGATCTTTTAGCTGTTTTTTCGAAGTCACACCTTGTCACGTCTGAAGGTGTGAAGGCTTTCGGACATTCCTTTGGATCGGGAACCCGTTCGAAATGGTTTCGCGGTGAGCTGGGTCAACGGAACAGCTTAAACGTTACCGTAGCAGAAAATAGCGATCAAGGTCTAAAGTTCTGAAACCGGGCTGGCCCGCGGATTTCTATAAAAATACTGGTTAGTCTTGTTCCCAAATATTCCCAAATTGAAGGGCCGTAGGCCGAAAGTGAAGCCTATGAGCCGAATTTGAGCTCGAATTGCCTTTTAAGCTCATTAGTGTTCAGAACCTTAATAAGGGCAGCTTAAGAACCCTCATAAGAACAGCTTAGAGCTCAAAACCCTAATAGGGTCAGATTAGGGTTCAAAACCGTAATAGGAACAGCTGGAACCCACTTTTAGAGCTTCTTTCTATTGTCTGCGCGTGGTTTCTGCACAGTCGCCGATTTCGTATGGGTTTTAGTCTAACGCAATATAAGACCGTACGATGGAATCCAACCCAGGTCGCCAGATTTGCAAGCGGTAACGTTGCCTTTAAACTAGCAGACATAGTGCAGTGGTAGTGCTGTCGCTTGAAAATCTCGCGACCAGGGTTCGAAGCCGCCCTGCAATTTTTGTTTTGCATGGCTTACATCAACTTTTAAGGTGCTGGAAACGAGGTTTTTTGCAAGTTATGCTGCTAATCACTCACAAATTTTGAATTTTAAGTGGGCTCTGTGGCCCATTCGAGACAATTCCGTGCTCGAAATAGAAATCCCAAAGAACAATTCAGCAACACAGACTAAACATCGCCTTCAATCATCGTTGAATCCAAAATTCCAACTTTTTGCAATCAGTCCCATTTGAGAGAAGGTGTTTTGGACAGCCAACCCAAACGCAAGCAGAGGTTTTTCATACAGAAGCTGTTCCCTGAAAAGCTCTTTTCTGCTAACACCTGTTTAACAATTTTACGCTCAGTTTGTACTCCGTTTACGTTAACTTTACTTTTGTCATTCGACAGCCATGAGGGCTTTTGTTGCAGTAGCGCTTAAAAATCAAACTTAGCTAGCCAAAACTGTGTCTCTTTCATCTAAAAGTTTGATTTCGAGAAAGCGAAACAAAATGTCAGAAGGCGGATTCGAACCCAGGTCTGCGAGTTTTGTAAGCTGGGACGCTAGCACTTTGCTATGGGCGCTCTGCCTTGTGCGCACTAGAACGCGCGCGCCGGTGGTCTAATGGTAGCGTCCTCTGTTGCAAATCTGGCGACCTGGGTTCGAATCTACCCTATGACATTTTTGTTTGCGTATGTAGCCTCAGACTCAAACCCGAACGAAGTCAGTGGCTTGGCTGAAAACCCTTGAAACTGTTTTTCGCACCTGTTTGGCCCCCAATTTTTCCCATATTTCATCTCCAATCTTTTCCGTCGAATTCCTTCATATGATCCTTTGTTCCCGAGCAAAGTGCCATTTACACAAAAGAACAGTGGCCTTTTAAAGTGAAGAAGATGATAAATGTTCGATTTATCAGAAATTCCGATGCTGATCATAGACTTTGTACTATTTTTTGACCAGGAACTTTATTCCATTGAAAATCCATAAGATGTTTTTTTTTTTTTTTTTTTTTTTGAAACGAGTTTTCACCCCTCGCTTTAGTTTGGTTTTACGATCGCTGCTTCTGTTTTTCGCCCTTTCTTCATCTTATCATGGGTTGTACTCTTGGTTTGTTCAAATACGTGCTGAGATCAGACCACCTATCGTGTAGTTAGCAAAACGGTAGCTATACGGGTGGTCTGACCGATTTATCGCAATGCTAACTATATGGGTGGTCTGATTATATGCGTCATTGCTAGCTACCGGGTGGTCTTGTGGACCCTGCGAAATGAGATTCAGATTGTTCAAACTCTCTGAGCTCACAATATTAACTGCTTAAATTGCTAACTATATGTGTGGTCTGCTAGATGAGAGTTAATTACGAGACCACCCATGGAGTTAACTTCGAGACCACCCATGATAGTAGGTCCTTTGATTCAGGGTGGTCTCTCGTGGGTGGTCTTGGGAGACCATCCGTGGTTGTAGCTCGTTTGATTCAGGGTGGTCTCTCGTTCTTAAAACTCTGTGGGATGTCATTCTTGCCTTCCGTGTCTCCGAAACAATGCGGGTGGTCCACTGGCTCCACTCTCCGTTCGCTTTTGTCAGCTGCGTGTGGTTTGATGAACCCTGTGCAGCTCGCGTGTTTTCTTAGGAGTTGCAACGATCACGAAAATTGAGGTTTCTCCCTGAATTTTCTGTAGCTGGCTAGCAATTACTCCTATATAGGTGGTCTTGTAGGCAATATGTGGTCTCACAGTTTTCTGATCCCAAATGGTATGGGTGGTATACAAGCATGGCAAAATTTAGGGCCGGGCCAAGAAAATTTGAAAACTGGGCCGGTCATTTGAAAACATTTTTGAAAAAATTTGAAAACATTTTTGGTTGAGTCGGGCCGGGCCGGGCCGTGAAAAATTGTAGAGCGGGCCGGCCCGGGCCGACCCGGGTGCCATGCTTGGTGGTCTAGTACCCCAGCCCTGGAAGATACATAAGCGGTGACAATCATGGTGTTCTCAAGGGTCCTTTTTCACCTAACATTGTGTGAGGTCTTTAACCCACGCTACGGGTGGTCTCAACCACTAGTATGTTAAATTAAGTGTTCGGGTGGTCCTTCCCTCTAGCAGTACGGGAGGTCTTGCAGGTTTTCGCTGTATCTCTACGCGTGGCCAGATATTCCCTTATTTACACCGTTTACTTACAACGGCGGTCTTGAAGATTTTTTGTACCTTAACTCTAAGGGTGATCTATCAACCTTAAATTAACTGTATGAGTGGTTTGGTAATACCAATTGATCTATGCGGGTGGTCTTAAAAATTTTTCTCCCCATTCACATGAGTGGTCTGGGAAAAAATATCCTACCCGTGGTCCTTCGGATTTCACCTAGCCTTGAATACACGGTGGTCTGGTAAAATTAACTCAACAATATGGGTGGTCTAGCATTCCTCTGTAGCGACTTTTGGTCTTCCAGTATCAACATGGGTGGTCTAGTTATTCGAAACTCAGAATATTAATGTGTGGGCTAGTGACCCCCATTTCATTGCTGCATGAGTAGTATTGGTGGTCTTGGGGTTCCATACCCTCAACCATGTGGGCGGTCTCCCTCGCTGTATGGGTGGTCCAACGATCGCCCAGTCTTGACAGCCAACATTTTGATTTCTATTATTGTGGTATCTTACCCTTTCTCTATACGGGTGGCCCGTTTTTTAGTACTAGAGGATGTACTAAAGTATTTTCCTCTCACAAACTTTACGGGTGGTCTCTTCAACTAATCTGAGATACCCAGAATTAGTTAACTTTCCTGAGCTATAACAAACTTCATGTTGTGCCATACTTTAGCCATACATAACAAGGGAATGGATTTTCATCGGTGTGGCAAAATGAACCCAGGCATCTCGCAATGTGCCCCAATACTTCAGTTTTAAAAAACTGTTTTCAAAATCTGCTTTTGACCCTTGATTTTCGAGAAAACGCGATTTTTTTGTGGCCCACCCCACTGTCAACTTCGCCTCCCGAAAGTGGCCGGAGCGCGGTAAAATGTGATTTGGTGGTGCACTGGTAGAGTGTCTAACTACTAAGCAAAGAATTTTTGGTTTGAATCTTGGCGATGTTCTTATTTTTGCTTTTGTATTAAAGAAAGCGAAAATGTTTTCGCAATGTTTATTATTTAACGCTACAGTTCAAATTTCAATTTTAATATTTGCACGACGTAAAAAGAAAAAAACATGTACAACCAATTGAGGTTTTTCAGAAAAGCAAAAAAAGAACATCGCAAAGATTCGAACCAAAATGCCTGTGCTTAGTAGTTAGACACTCTACCAGTGCACCACCAAATCACATTTTACCGCGCTCCGGCCACTTTCCAGAGGCGAATTTGACAGTGAGGTGGGCCACAAAAAAGTCGTGTTTTCTCAAAAATCAAAGGTCGAAAGCAGATTTTGAAAACAGTTTCTTAAAACTGAAGTATTGGTGCACATTGCGAGATACCTGGGTTCATTTTGCCACGCTGATGAAAATCCATTCCCTTTTAAGTCAATCATAACAGTATGGGTGGTCCCCAGGCGTTACTTATCAACCCCTCCAGTAGCTGTATGGGTGGTCTGTATTGTTCTCACTACCCGGGTGGTCCTGATCAACGACACGGGTGGACAACCAGCTCTTTATGTGCCTTTATGGTAGTCCTAAACTGTGCGGGTGGTCTAGTGTCTTGCATGCCCCTTTCCAAAACACTACGGGTGGTCCGCCGGCCCCTCTCGCCGTTCGCTTCTGTCAGCTGTACGTGTGGTCTGATGGACCCTCCGCAGGGCTCACGTGTCTGCGTCTCTCGTTATTTTTCATCACCCACACACTATTTGTGTTACATCAGAATTCGGTGGCATGATACGAGATAGATTTCCGGGAGGCGCTCCCTGTGCCAGAAAGTGCAAAAACGGTAGGAATGTGACGGATCGCCTCCCTTGATATCTTCTTTTTCACACACCCCGCGTGACCACAAGTGCACAGGGCCCTGGAAACGGGCCAAAACAAAGCGAAGGGCGGTGATTTGTCTTCGAAGACGGACTTTTTCTGCAGGAAGTGCGGTGTTTGGGCAGTTGCGGCCAGCGGAACTAAAATCCACTGGGATTATAGGCACCAAAAGACCTTTAAACGAGTCTAAAAGAGTCAAACACCATTGTAACCTTAACTTAAGGACCTTAAGACCTTAAACTTTGGGGTCTTCCCTTTGAGACTTCTTCGAGCTTTGAACTATATTGCTATTCGCAAGCTTCTGCTATTTTATCGTCGAACGAGTTCAAATCTTAGGTTAAAGTTAACGTGTTACCTTTAGTCTTTAACAATCTTGAGGTCTTACTCAAAGCTTGCACTTATAAAACGTCACTTAGTCCTTTAGGGTGCACCAAAGAAGATCTTTATTCAAATTTGAATTGAACTTGAGACGCGCTTTCTCTAGTGTTTGAATAGTCGTGCGACATGATGTCTTGGATTTTGCCCAAACTTTGTCAAAAACGTTTATTTGGTTCTAAAACACTATTCTGAAGCATTTGGAACATTATCGATTTTTGGTCCCGGGTTACGGTAGGTCATCCCTGGTTACTGTAGTTTTGCGCAAAATGGTTAAAATAAACTAATCTATATTTTAATCAACTTCTCTTGGTCTAAGGACAAATTTTTGTTTTTACAGCGTTGAAAAATATCCATGTTGAAGAAAGTTAGAAATTTTCAAATTCCCAAAATGGTCTTTTTTCGAGGGTTTTTGAAGTTTTCACTATGAAAAAGAGATATGTGAGCAGAGCACTTATACTACCGAATTGTGCACAAAATTTGCTACAAAATAAGTTTTTTAGGTTATAATATTTCGACGCCCTTCATTCTCTAACAAAGCGAAGTTGCCCCTAAAAAGCGCAAATTTAAAGAAAAAGTTCACATCAAACCCCCAAAACACCCAGAAACAGCAGATTTTCCGCATTAGTCGCGTTGTTAGAGAATGAAGGGCGTCGAAATATTATAACCTCAAAAACTTATTTTGTAGCAAATTTTGTGCACAATTCGGTAGTATAAGTGCTTTTGCTCACATACCTCTTCTGCATAGTGAAAACTTCAAAAAACCTCTAAAAAGACCATTTTTTGAATTTGAAAATTTCTAACTTTCTTCAACATGGATATTTTTCAACGCTGTAAAAACAAAAATTTGTCCTTAGACCAAGAGAAGTTGATTAAAATATAGATTAGCTTATTTCAACCATTTTGAGCAAAACTACAGTAACCAGGGGTGACCTACCGTAACCCGGGACCAAAAATCGATAATGTTCCAAATGCTTCAGAATAGTGTTTTAGGACCAAACAAACGTTTTTGACAAAGTTTGGGCAAAATCCAAGACATTATGTCGCATGGTCTTCGAAACCGAGCGAATTATACAGACATCGTGTCTTAAGTGACTGAATGTTGCTTCAGTGTGCTAAGGCCTTAAGGACGTTAAAGTGATAAAGGTTTTAAGGCCGTTAAATTTATTAAGGCATTAATGTCGTTAAAGTGGTTAAGGCGTTAAGGTCGTTAAAGTGATTAAGGCTTTAAAGTCCTTATGCTTAACTGTTTGATCTATATTTCAGTTAGCTTCCTCAAAACCTTAGAACCAAGGCCTTTTTCACTATTGTTAATGTCATTAAGGATTAAGGCGCATAAGTGATTAAACTTGAATAAGATCTTAAGGACGTTAAGATAAAGCGTGAGGAAACCGTTCGAACGACAAACGACCTAAACATACTACACTGAGGTCCTTAGAACTAACGGTAAGAATTTAGTAGTCTTAGCAACTAATTCATTTACACGACCTTAAGCCTTAACGACCTTAAGACTTAAGGCCGTTTAAACACCCCCAAGATTTTGGGCAACACTTTCAAACATTGCTATTTTCACCGTTTTTGTGGCTAAACATTACGTGTATGTTTAGTCACTAAGGGCTTAAAGGCGCAAAAATAAACAATTTCTGCTTAAAAGTCCAATGCTTCGTCCCTTTGAAGCTTTAGGCCCTATATTCTCAGTTCTAAACAACCCTAAACATGTTTTAGGATTCTTCCATTCGTGTTTTTTCTTTCTTCGCTAAACAATTGCGAATCGTCTCTTCATTCAATTAAGTCACCTCCGTAAATAGAGACATCCACGTCACAAAACGTCTGCCATTTGGGCCTTAAATAGAAATCTTCCACTCAGAATAAAATCTCACGTCAAGTGGATTCAATTGAAACTCCTTGGGAAGGGTGATTGGGAGACCAGAACATTTTGTTTTTGTCTCTTTAGCCGTCACTTTTCAATTTCCTTGTTAAAACACATCACTTCTATTGAAGTATTTTGAAAACACTTTCGAGGTTTCATTAAGGCCTTATCGTTAGACTGAATTCGAGCCCCCCAATATCTCTAAAATCAACTCTTAGGTATGCTTACCTTAACACTTTTGAAACTCTTGGATCTGGTAAGGTCCTAGCTAACAAGCTTTGGCTTACCAACTTTATCGTTAGCTTGCATCCCAAAGCCAGATTTCATTCTAGTTTATTAGAAACCTTGCCTCAGTAGGGCCTTAGTCGTAAAGGATTCAATCTGTATAGAGTTTTTTCATTAAGTGAACATTATTTGCAGTAATCTTAACACAAAAGGCATTAAGCGAACTACTTAAAAGCGTTAAGGTTTTAGGTGAGTGAACTCTAAGGCCTTAAATAAGGCAAATTTACTTGAAGCTTTGAAGTTAACCTACTTATGGAGTTAATGCTGCCTCTCTTAAGGACTTAAGGCTAAAGTGTAAGACCTTAATGCTACTTAGCTTGAAACATTTCAGTAATTCAAATGAAACCATATAGCCAACTAACTTAAGTCATTAAAGCTAACCTACTTAAGGCCTTAAAGATTAGGATTTTAAAGCATATTAAACTCCGATTTCTCAGAAGAACTGAACCATATAATTCATACTAATAACTGTGACTAAAATTTGAAAAACACCTTGTTGATTAGTAATCTAATCTGAGGCTTCAATGATTAAAGCCTTAATGCCTTTAGTAAACTATTTTTTAGCTAAATCCCTACATATGATTGTTTGACGACTATCATAAGACAATCTCCTTTAATGAGCCCTTAGCGCTTAAGGCATAAGGCTGTTAAGGCGGTTTGGTAGAATAAATCCTGAGTTAGCTTAACAACTTAAAGGGACCATCAGGGTCTATTTTAAAGTTTATTTTAATTAATAAATTTAATTTATTTGATCAATTATCTACTTATCATTTTCAACTCTTTTTTCCTTAGAAAGCCGTAATTTTAAATCAAAACTCAAAATTAATTTTTTCCAACGGGCTCCAGCTTACGTTTTTTCACACCATCTGCCCGCTGTCCAAGGTGAAAGCCGCGGGGATTAGAAACACGCACAGATGAACTTTCAGCGACGTCATGGCCAACTGGTTAGCGCCGAGAGCTGTTAACCAAACGGTCCCGGATTCGGTTCCACTCTCCTGCCAATGGTTTTTGCTGGCAAAAAGAAAAATAACTGATGAAAACGTACTGTTGTATACTGACGTTGGTTTTAATTGCAGGAAAAAGGTCCCTTATGGTCCCTTTAAGGTTGTAAAGCTTAGGAACTGAATAGGCTTAAAGTCGTAGATTATGTCATAGGGCTCCCGCGTCATTAAAATTTAGCTTTTAGCTCTTAGGATTTAGTTTTAAGGAATTAAGCTTTAGCTTTAAGCTCTTTAGTTAGTTAGCTAAAAACTTAAATTAATTGTTTCTACTATCCCATATCATAAATTTCTTTGTTAATAACCCTCGTTTTGTATGAATTCCCTTCGTTCTCTGATCCCTGCGTCACATCTAAAGCGCGTGTGTTCGTACCAACCACAACAACTGCCGCCTTCAACGACAAGGCTACAAAAAGCAAAGAAGAATCGGCTACAAACAGATTCTTCTGCAAAACAAAGAATGTCGTCATTTTTTCGGACAATCGAAACACAAACAATTTGCGCCGATCAGTTCCGTAAACGCATCATCATCATGGTGATTGGCGAAATGAACAACAAGTGATTTCTATTTTCGGGGCGGAAGTGGAAAAGTTTACGCAGATAAACAGAGGATTAGAAAACGGGTTTCAAAAAGTTAAGTAGTTTTACAGGTTTCAAAAGATATATATAGTCTGGAGCGGCTGGAACTGAGAGCCTTAGTCCTTAACAACTGTTTGATTTTTGCGAGTTATTGCTTCTTAGAGAAGGTAAAGACCCTCCTTAACGAACTTAAGGCAAATAAGATTCCAATTTGCTTTGTCGCTTTCGATAAAAGGGACAGTCAGGCGGGTTTTACAACATTGGCTCTAGGAGAGAAAAATTCGCTGATCAAGAAAATGTATATGACTATGGGTCGGAAATGTACCGTTTTCGATAGACCTGGCTTTAAAGTGTCCCAAAACGGCCGACCATCCGCAGATTGTGCGGATGGCCAGTACGCCCTGCGTGTCCGATATTTACAGGGGATGCTAATGAACCGAATTCATTCTAATTGACTGAGATAGCTGTGAAAATGAGGAGGGTGCGAGACAATTTTGCATAGTTCATTCGCATAATTTCCGACCGTATCCGATCGAAAATGAAATGAAAATGCCCCTTACTGCCCCTTTAAGGCCGTCTTGTATTTGCTAAATATGATAAGAGCCTGAATGACATTTAAAACAACTTTCATTAGGACCTAATTGTTTTTTCTTACAGTCAGTTTTGTATTACTGTTTCATATCCTAAGGTCTTTAAAGACTTGGGTTTAGGTTCTTATTAACGTACATCTTTATGACGGTGTTGTTAATATATCATCCTAAGACCTAAATGTATCCCTTAAGGCCCAAAGGCCTTAGGGAAAAGGGGTTGAACTTTTGGTGTAATGTTACACGCTTTTACAACTAATGCGTATAATTGTGCCCTATTGGCATATGCATCACATCACACATCAGAAACAATTGTTTGGTATTTTTTGAAAACAAGTTCATCAAAAGACTTGTAAGGCTTTTACTACCTTTAGCGTTTAAGGAGAAGGAAGGCCTTAGAGTTAGTATTCAAAATTCTTAGGCCCTAGTAGCTAAGGCCTTATCAGGAATAATGCTTAGGCTTTAGTTAGCTTAGACTTTAGTTAAACCAGAATATTGTCAACTTAGTGAAACTAAGAATTTTGAATACTAACTCTAAGGCTTTGCTTCTGATGATTTCGAAAACATAAAACGTCCTTAAGGTAAGGCCTTAACGATTTAAAACCTCAGCTGTAATCCGCTAGTCCTGCCTAGGGTAATGTCATAAGTAAGTCTCGTAATCTAAGCAACCCTTGCGAACAACACATCCCTATTTCCGGATTTGCAATCGGAATGTCATCTATTTACGCTGATTTGCGAAAGATGTGTAACATAAACAACGATATTTTGTTGCCGGAAAGATGAATGGAACGTTACAGTGCTAAAACATAAGCATTTAGACCACGTGGCTCGCTAATAACGGTTTGATCTTCTGAATTTCAGTGTACGAACGATTTCCGGCGATTTATTGCCACTTTTATCACAATGGTATAGTGTTTCTAGCGCTGGACTGTGAATCTAATGGTTGGTGGTTCGAATCCTCAGGAGTGCAGAAGTTTTTCTAACCCCTTTTTCATTACAAATGCCTTAAATAAGGCTTTACCAATAATTTTGAAATTCGTTTTAAGACCCTTTGATGCTGAAAATATGAAAGGAGATAGGTTTTGGTTACCTAAGACCTATTTCGATGTTTGCACTCAGTTGTTGACATTTGGTTTTTGCCCTTATGCGGTGTTTCGTATAACCTTTACTCTCAATTATGGATATCGTTAACTCATTTTACTCGGCGGTGTTTGTCCTTCCATTCTAGAAGTCATGGAAGTGCTCTCTCTCTCTCTCTCTCTCTCTCTCTCTCTCTCTCTCTCTCTCTCTCTCTTCCCCTTTGAGGCGTTCTAGACTCTCTCACTCTCTGTCTCCTTTCTCAGTGATGCAGACCCTTTGTCTCCTTGCAGAAAAGACCACGTGGACATTGAGTCAGCATAAAAAAGGCCTCTGAGAACGTCTTCGGGTATTTTTAGATGCACCTCCTCACGTCCTCACATCCTCACATCCTCACATTCTCCCATCCTCACATCATCATGTCCTCACTTCCAGACTTCCACACGTCCACACGTCCTCACATCCTCACATCATCATGTCCTCACTTCCAGACTTCCACACGTCCTCACCTCCTCACCTCCTCACCTCCTCACCTCCTCACCTCCTCACCTCCTCACCTCCTCACCTCCTCACCTCCTCACCTCCTCACCTCCTCACCTCCTCACCTCCTCACCTCCTCACCTCCTCACCTCCTCACCTCCTCACCTCCTCACCTCCTCACCTCCTCACCTCCTCACCTCCTCACCTCCTCACCTCCTCACCTCCTCACCTCCTCACCTCCTCACCTCCTCACCTCCTCACCTCCTCACCTCCTTATCTCATATTCTCACATACTCACATACTGGCATCCTCACATCCTCCCATTCTCACATCCTCATGTCTTCACGCCCTCACGTCCTCACCTCATCTGACCTCATTTTGGCTCAAATCACTCTCTCACTCACTCACCCTCCAAAATTTCTCCTCTTTTTCAATGTTTTCCTCACTTTCTTACCTGATGACTCCCCCACTCTACCCAAAAACGCCACTTCCTTCCTCATAAGAAAACATCGTTTCCCGTTCAAATCATGACTAACCACACTTTCCCCTCACATCACCATGCTAATAGCATCACATCCTCCTGTCAGCAGCAGAATTTGTATCCTCTCTTGGAAATTTGATACGAACGCCCCGAAGTCCGTTTGCTAGAGCACATCAATTGGTAGTATTCCGGGTCCAGGACGATTCTGGCCGCCACAACACATTTGGAAAGCGGATTATTGGGCCACAAATAAAGGAACAGCCGATCTGCTAGAGTGCTGGTTACTAACTAATTTTGGTCTCACTATTATTTAGCTGGTAGTTTTGTCCGAAATGTACCTTTAAAGGGAAAAAACATTTACAAACCTTTTCGTTTCTGAAAAATACCCCATTTCGCTTGGGCGCCCACGCGATAACCCACCATACCATACCTCTTCTCACTTTTCCGCTTTTTAATGCGTAATGCTGAGCGAATATTGGGTTATAGTTTCAATCAAAATTCCCAGATCTTTCACGTTTTCAGAAGCCTTTAGTCTGTCACCTAGTGAATAGAATTTAGATTTTGTTTTTAAATTTAGTTTTTTGAGCATAACTATTTTTTCGGATTGAATTCGAGTTTTGCCCTATTACAAATGTTTTTAGAAATTTAATTTCCCATAAAATAAGTTTTATTATGTTTGTGGAAACTTTGAACAAATACCGTAATCAGTTTACCTACCACTTGCCGTAACCCAAATCTGAAAATAAACATAGCCCAAAAGTTTTCAGAAATTCATGATTGGCGCATAAGGTCTTGCAGAATTTCTCACAAAGTCCGAATATTTTTCAATGTGTATCATTATAGACTGCCTACACGATTCTTATCGAGACCTGAAAGTATAGCCTTATTTTTGCCTACGTATTGCACGAATGCTGTATAAAGGCTGTTTTTGGCAGGATTCCTATTTGGCGACAGCTATAGGCTTCACTTGTCGTAAAAGCGTTTTTAGAACAAAAGTTCATGTGGTTAAGGTGTATAGCCTTAAGATTAAAGGTATGTTCAGGTTTAGCTATCAGTTGTAATACCTAAAGAAATGTCTTAAGGTTCCCTAAAGGAGAACAATATCTAGTCACTAAAGAAAACTACCTAATTGTAACCTAAGGCACTAAGGAACATTAGCACATACGTATAGGAGTCCTTAGCGACTGAAGAATTCTGGGTCAGCAGAAAACTTCATAACTTGTCACTAGTGACCTTAAGGTAAACGATTTTAACGTTTGGACTAGGGAAATTCTAATTTTATCTAGAGGCTTTGAAGGATTTTAAGGGATACAGTCAGTTGTTTAAGGCGGTGGTGTTTAGAAGACCCTCAAGTTTTAAGCATTAAAGTAGAAAATAACAATGTTGAGGGCAACTATAACACAAATTAAGCGAGTTTAGATACTAATAGATAGATAAACAAGATATTGGAGGCATTAAGTACCCTATAGCTATTGAATTCAAGCAAGTTTTGGCTAAAAGCGACCCTAATACCCTAATGACCTTAGGGCATCATTAGGGCTTCGACTACACCATTAAGCGACCAAATTGTACCTGAAACATCCGTTAGTTACCTAAAGCTCTAGCCTAGGTCCTTTCTAGTAGGATTTAATTCTGGTAACACCAATAAAACGTTTTTCTACTTATTTTCTTCCCAGTCGGAACATTTTTGGGAACGCCCTTGTTTTAGGTGTCCGCGCAATAACCCCCAGGAGCCATCGTTTCTCTCATCTTCACTTGCTAACCCCCCTTTTGTACAGTAATTTCCTCTTGCACCCTTGCAGGAATGTTCCCTTCGTTCCGGTTCCTTGGAATTCCCCGGGGTCACCGCCGGTTTCCCGAAGGGCACACTAGTTGTTCCGCGTCGCGTGGCCGGAACCGGGAGTGACCGGGACCCAATCCGGTTCCCCTCTTCTCTCTCCACGTGTTCCCTCTATAAAAGCGAGGATCTTCAGAATTCCTTCACGCTTCAGTACCTCCTGCTCCTTTCATCTCCCGACTTCATTTCAATTCTCTTTCCCCGTTTAGTGCCATCTATTCGCAAATTTCGCGCCTGAATTGCCTGATAATCGCTCTCGCCCCCCTTTACGAAGGGGCAAGAGGGGAAACAAAAGCAAAGTGAGCCAAGTTGCCTTCCGCTTTGCGTTTTATGCGTCAGTAGGGAGGCTAAATCGGGAACCACATGACGTCATTGTATACATAGAGTCACGTGGATTTGCAATTTAGAGACAGACTTGGTTTCCCCAAGAAAGGTTTAGGGCTAAAATTACAAACTGCGGGGGTAGGTCGAAAGAATGGAAACAAAAGCAACCTTGGGCGCTCACGCAATAACCCCCTATACCAAACCACAGCCGCGTCACAGCACTAAGCCGCGTCACAGTGATTTGACAATTGGAATTTCGGAATTGAATAGTGAAAAGAAGGAGTGTTACAATTTCAGGCACCCACGCAATAACCCTTTGCCCCCCTCATTTGAATTAGCCGAATCATAGAGTGACTCGGCTTTTTGAAACTAAAAAAATTCAATTATTTTAAGCGTTGTAATCTGAGTTTCAAGAAAAAAATACTAGAGATCGGAAAGTATTTTTCAATTTTTCTCGATGATATCATGGAGATAGCAACTTTTCAATTGAAACAAACTTTTTGAAAATATTATTTCCTCTCCACTGCTTTATTTAAAGTGAAATTCGCGGCTCGCTACAGTAACCCGCGCTACGGTAATCTTTCAATGTTTTCGATAATTTAGAATCAAATTTAAGACGTACAGCAATTGGTCATGTTCATGTCCTAATGAACTCGAGTTTTAAAGAAAAAGAGTCTTGAAACACCAAGTTTAGTAATTTCGGGTAACGTCGCGATAACCCTCGAGTTACGCCATTTAGCAGAGTTACACAGCCTGGTTATAATGATATCTGAACTGCTGAAATTGAATTTTATTGTTCCACGATATCGGTTGCGACAGTTGGCTTTGATTTTAGGCTTCCACGCGATAACCCCCTTACATCACTAGGCCAAAAGGCAGTTTTAATCAGTTTTTTCCCAAACAGACCAAATTTCAATTTCAAAACGAGGTTTCCTCGCAATAACCCGGTCACACCTCTATAGCAGAATCGCACAGTTTTGCTACATCGTTCCAAAAATTGCTAAAGTTGGGGATTGACACTGTTCATCGATTGGGCATAAAAGTGTTGATTTTGGTTTAAGGCATCCGCGCGATAACCCCCGACCAATTTAAATTTTATCAGAAAACATCCCATTTTTCAATCAGATAAAATTTCATTTTCAAATTTCACCTCTCTACGAAATATTAAAATGAGGAAATGCGAAATGAAAGCTTACTTTTGTATGGTGTCGCTGACTTTAATTATAGAAAAACTACCCCGGTTGTACCATTATTAAAGCCCCCAGGCTCGTCTTTATTGGAATTCTCCTTCTTTGTCTGTTCTTTGTTTGCCCATGTTCGACCTTTGCACTTTTCGGCGCCCTTGTCTTGTTTGTGATGCTCACGCTTTACCAATTACTCGTTCCATTTCGTATGCAAAATTTTGCATGAGGCGTTTTGCATGGGCTAGGAGCACTGAAATTCAAAAATGTACGGCCGAAATTGCAAAAAGTCAATTTTAAATTAAAAGATACACGGTTAAGTGTGCACAGTTTTGCGGGTTCAGTGTGCTCGCTGCGCATCTTTGTCCAACGTCTCACTTAGTCTGTGACATTTATTGAATGTGAAATTGCCGAGTTACGAATTTTGCAACAGGTGTGCAATTTTATGAGCTAGTTTAATTGCCATGTAGCTTGGTATTTGGGCTAGGATTTCTTCAAAAACGAGGAAACCCCCAAAATCAGTGTGCAAACGGTGCACGATTCTGAGGCGGAGTTAAACGATAACTAATTCTCTTATGCCATCAAGCCAAAAACATTTATAGGTAGTGCGGAAAACAGATGAGTCTACCAAATAGCGCACGATTTTATGGGCGGCAATTAACTTTCCAATTGCACACAGTTTTATGGGCGGAGCTTGATGAGCCGCACTGTTTTGTGAACATCTGACGGACACTCATAAAACACTTGTTTGTTCAAGATGAAATTAAATTCTCTGTCGTACTTGCGATTTTTGCAAACTGGGCGCGATTTATTGGGTGTGGTTTTGTTTTCATTTCCTATTTCATTAGCGAGTCGGGAAAAAGGCAATTAAGTTTTTAAGAAGGAGTCAAATATATCTAAGCGTAATCGTGTCACCTCTTCGAGAACCAGGCAACTTATACACGTGTTTGTGGGCGGAGCCTATTTTTTCCAACATTTTAGCGGTTTCCGGCTATCGCTAGTCATTTTAAGTCCGCTGATATTTTCACAGCTCCAACACAAATTAGTGCTTTGAGCCTTTGTTTGGAAAAAAATGCCGTGTTACGGATGCGATCCTTCAATCGGAGCGTGGTTTTATGGGCGGGTCGGCTCACACTGTATAAATTTTCTGAATTTAAATAGTGGGGGGTTATTGCGAGATCACCTGAAATTGGTACGCATTTGATCTCGTGCAGGGGTCAAACGAACCTATTGACATTTTCGAAATTGTAAATAGCCCACAGTTTTATGGGCGGAGCCTAAATATTTAAAATCGGCCGCTGTTTTCCGGGTGACTATTTTCAACATTTGGACCCTTTAGCTTTGTTTTGGCATTCAGTACACAACAAGTAATCGTATCATTTTGGGGGAAAAATTGCAAACTTTGCACAATTTTGTGGGTGGAGCCGAATCACTTGCAATCGGTGCGCGGTTTGTCGGATTTCAACTAACACTATTTGGATCCCTGGACTGTGTTTTGACATTCGTCATACGATCATTTTCACAATTGCAAATTGCGCACAGTTTTGTGTCACTTGCAATCGATGCGCGGTTTTCCGTGGGTTGCAACTGTTCTATTACAACTCCTTGATTTTGTATCGCGACTTCCGGCTTTTGGCTTTGTTTTTGACTTTTCGTCAGTGCGAGTTTTGGTTTCGCCTTATGACCCCCTGTGCGCCAATTCAGCCCATAGTCTAGAAAATGTCTGGAAGTAGAGGCGTCTGCAAAGACCCGTCCCCACGTCACTTGTTTTCCAACCACGTGACGTCTGAGATCATCACAGTCCGCCGAATCCGGTCGGCGAGATCTTTTGTATTCTAATCTCTCGGCGATGATGAGAGAGATGATTGAGAAGGTGTGAGCGAGAGAACGGCCCCTCTGTGGATCAAGCCCCACCCACTTCCGGCGAGGGGGGCTAGAGTTGGAAAACCGGTCCCCCAACCGTATCAGTGGGCCAACCGGTAACCGCGGCATTCCTTCGGCGAGACTTTACGAACTGTGGTCGACGATCACCCACGTCATGACCAAAGGCACACAATTTGCCGTTTGAGGGCAAAAGGTACCCTCTCGGACGAAAATAAAACCCAGACAGGCGCGTGATATTTACGCACAGTTTCGCAAGTTTTGGAAGAGTCATCAAGTTCCAGAAGGGACTAGGAAATTTAAAAAAAAACCGGTTTCGTGTTATGAAATTGTTATACGGGTGTGAAGTATTGAGAAATCAAAGCTGGGAAAACAAAAGTGCCGCGGTGGGGAGTCGAACCAACGCCCTTCCGGTTACAAAGCGAAGTCCTAACCGACTGCGCCAAGATGGCAAAACTGTGGCGCCTTCTGGGCTATGCTTTTACCCAGCCATGCGTTGCGGAGAATGTTTTTCATAGAAAACTCCAAATTTCAATAGCAAATTTCTATTTTTCAGCAAAATTAACACAAAGATTTATTTTTTGTGCTTTTAGAAATCACGACTTCAAAGAGATTTGAAGCTATTCTCTAAAACTATATTAAAGGGGCAGTAAGGGGCCTTTTCATTTCATTTTCGATCGGATACGGTCGGAAATTATGCGAATAAACTATGCAAAATTGTCTCGCACCCTCCTCATTTTCACTACTATCAATTAATTCGGTTCATTAGCATCCCCTGTAAATACCGGACACGCAGGGCGTACTCACCATCCGCACAATCTGCGGATGGTCGGCCTTTTTTGGACACTTTAAAGCCAGGTCTATCGAAAAGGGTACATTTCCGACCCATAGTCATATACATTTTCTTGATCAGCGAATTTTTCTCTCCTAGATGAGCCAATGTTGTGAAACCCGCCTGACTGTCCCTTTAATAAGGCAATTCATTACATTATGACATTTTCTACGGTGACTAAGAAAATAAAGCACTATCTGTGTTTGGAAATTCGAGTGTTCCCGGTTTTGCTTTGTGGAGCAGTGGTAATGAGTTTTCAATTACTGATCTTTAGGCCAGGAGTTCGAATCCCGCCGAAGACAAAATTGTTGCTTTTAAATTTCTAGCTTTAGAATCGAAGTGATAGATTTGTTGTTCGTGAATTCGTTTTTGACATTAGAAACGTCATTTTCCAACGAGAATTAAAGATAATTGTGTGCTGGGTTCGAACCCTTGACTATTAGATCGGCGCCAGGCGCGCCCGCACTGCGCCACGGGGCGCGCTGGATAAAAAAACACCCTGTCGTTGCTGTTTTAAAATCATTTTCAGAATAATTTTTGGCAATTCCTTTGTTTTTAAACAGTTCTTTTTTAAGAAATGTCTTTTCAACATTAAAAAAGCAGTTTTTAGAAAAGGAAAACAAAAAATTGGTATGTGATCGAACCATTGACTATTGGAACTGCACATGGCGCGCTCCACTCATACATTATCAAGCTCCGCCAAAAGCGGTGGTAGGGGGCGTCGCAATTTAAAGTTTTCGGCAATTTTGTTAAAGAAGGAGGCCCGTCGCATATCTTCGAACTTTTCGATAATTAAGGGGGCTGTCGCAAAACGGACCCCCGCGGTGGGTTGCCCAAGTATGCTCGCACTGCTCCAGGGCGTATACGGAATGGTGATGTAGTGAAGTCGCGGAAATTCTTGGCTTTCTTGGCAAGTCGCGGAAATTCTTGGAAATTCCCAGAAACATTCGCAGCCTATTTCTTGGTAATTCTTTAATTTTTCATCAGTTTTTCGTAAAGAAACCCCGTGAAAACACTGTTTTCAAACCAGAAATAATCAATTTTTGGTTGGGGGATCGAACCCGTGGCCATTAGATCGGCGCCGGGTTCCCTCGCACTGCGCCATTAGGCCTAGGGCACGCTGGGTCAAATAAGCGCGGTCCGCCTAATTTTCGATCACTTTCATATTTTTTAACAGCTCTTCAAGAAACCATTCTATATTTGCTGATATGTTGCTGATCAGCTACAAATTATTGTTCCCTGCGTGTTTTTCCCGCTGATTACTCTACAAACGGCAGTTTTCTAATAGTGTTTCTAAAAAACACACGCTTCCCTAGAAGATATGCGCTTTTACCGTAGGCGAAAACGAAAAACGCAGACTAATGGGGGGAAAGGAACCCCGTCATTTTGAGTCCATTCGCGTGTGTCCCGAAAACATTGTATTTATGTCTCTCTCGCGCCATGTCATTGGGTCGGAATTCGCGTGGCGCCTTTTATGAGTCAGCGCGCGCCTTCCAGGACAGAAAGACCACCCGGTGGTGTAAATCGAGAGACAGGGAGAGCTACCGGAAGGAGGCACTCAGTCAAGGCGCAAAAACTAGCTCTGTGGTGAGTCAGATCGGTTGCAGCCTTGACAAATGACCCTGGAGCTTCGTAGAAGTCCAAAGGTGCAGAAATCGTGCTGTTACAAATCTGAGCAATAGCTCCTACGGTGCACCTAACAGGCGCGCTCATTAGCTAACTCATGCAATCCGTAGCGCAGTGCCTAAACCCGAGCGCCGCCAAACGATTTTTGGTTCAACCCCGCATACCTCCGAGGGCGCCCTTCATGGTGAAATTTGTTTCGCACCTTGCAAATTAACTATTTCTGACTTTTCCCACTTTTTCCCTTATTTTCCAATTAAACCCACTCAATTCAGATTAGAAAAAGGTCCCACGAGCCCACTTTCATATCCTACGCCGCCTCCGCCCAGCAACAGGTAAATAACACAGCATAGTAGATTACGTGTACTCCATTTAATACTGTGTGTGAAAAAAGTGGGCGATTTTGATCTCTGACCAAGTTTTAGCTCTCGGAAAGTGAAACTATTTGTAGTTTCTGGGGGATATGCCCTGGTTTTGAGAGATCTCAGGCAGACAGGTGGTTTTCAAGTGACTCTTGTGAGTAGAGCGGATTGTTAATCAAATCAGAATCAGGCTTCAAGCACCTGGGGGAGTAATTAAGATTAGAATTGAAAAAGAAAGAAAAGTTTCAGGTTCATTCCCAAGTTGTGTACATTAAGGAGCTGCAGCCGAAGACATCCAGTGATAGTGTAGCGCAGTGCCTAAGATTTTGCGCAACCCACGCGACTAGGGTTTAGTCCCCAGCGGTGCGCGTTTCTATTTTTCTCTTTATAACAGCCAAAATTGTCTTCCTAATCCTGTTTTTATAAGAAAATCTCTTTTGCAGCTTAGCATTCCTTGCAAAAGTTCGCCCTTGGGTGGATTTTGAGCCCTATAAAGAAGAGAAGCCCCGGACGCACTTTAATCCCCCGTTGACTAATTTTCGCGGCTTATTTCGTCTACGCAACAGGCTGCGCATAATTGAACTGACCACCTACATCTAAGTTGATTTTACGCGGAAGTAATTTTTGAGATGGGGTGACGCACGGAATTGGCGGGGTTCCTGGCGCGCGGTGTGCGTCATTCGCGAAAAACTTGAAAATCGATTGAAAAAAAAACGAGCTACACGGAAAAAAAACTCCTTAAACAGATAATTCATAGACCTTTATGATAAACTGTTGTGCAACTTCAAAAAACCCATTTTTTCTACTTTTTCTACGATTTTGTTTTTTTATTTTTTTTCACTTTAGCGCGGCGCGCCGTGTCTCGCGTCTCGCGCGCCAAAACGAGCGACGTAGTGATTAAAACTGATTTATACAGGAAAAATTTCTATATTTCGTCATATTCATCATTTGATCGGTATAATTTGGAATTTTTGGTGCAAAATGACTGAAAATCACCCAAAAATCCGATTTACATATAAAAAAAACAGTCCTAAATGACACGAAAGTGTGGTTTTTAAGTGGTTTCCTTAAATCCAATTCATTTGAATGAAAAACCAGTTTTTGAAGCTTTGCGGCGCGCGCCACAACCCGCAGTGCGCTCTTAAAGCGCGTTTTAGTCGATTTCACCGACAAAAATAGAATATTTTTTACATTTTCTTTTAAATAAACGAAAAAAAAACCTTAAAATTCCCTTAACACTCAAAAAATCACGTTCTCCTTGTTTTTTCGACGGCTACTAACCAAATTTGATAGGAAACGCCCGCCGGCAACAGTGAACATGTTTGTTTGTCTGCTGTCAAAATCTTTTTTCTTCTCTTCAGGACCCAGAAATCGAGAAATTCTTAAAAAATTGACTAATCTAATCGATAAATCAATGTCGGTTCACAATTTTGCGATTGGAGCGTGGTTTCGCGATTACAGCGCGTTTACGCCATTCCATGTTGTTTTCCATTGTTTTGCCCATCGTAAACACATTTTATCGTTGTTGTGTACCACATTTTGAGTAAAAAAATTCATACGGTATGCATTTGTGCAACCTTGAGATGTTCTTAAGCCACCCTTAATGGTCAACACGAATTTATACTCTCAGAACGAAGCCAATTGCAAGAAATTGTCTGAAAACAGCACGTAGGGCAATAAAAGGACGATGCACGTGGGATAATTCGCACTATTCTGCAAAAATGAGGAAAAAATGGATGGGTAGCAGGATGTGCGGCTTTAGGTACCTAAAGGGAGATTTAAGTTCAATTAGCTCACTTAAGTAAGGTGATATCCTAAGGTCATTAGGGTGTTTGGGTCGCTTTTAGGGTCTGCACTCGCTTTTTTCTCCAGAGCTTTTTTGAGTTCCCTAGCAACCAAATGTCTTATATTACCGTTTTTACCTATTACTCCCTTACGTTGCCTAATTTGTTATATTTTTGGCCTTAATGTCGTTATTTTTCACCTTAAAACTTAATGGTCTTAAAATTCATCACGTCTTAAAGTACTGTATCCTTTAAAGTCTGTATCGTTCAAAGCCTTTGGGCAAAATTTAAGGTTCCATAGACGTTAAGGTTTTTTAACCTTAAGACCACTAATGACAAAATATGAAGATTTCTACTTATTCATAAACCTTAAGTCGCTAAGTTCTTTGCTTACGTGGTAATGTTATTCAGTGCCTTAGGTTACAATAAGACAGTTTTCTTTGTGAGGCAGTTTTACTCCTTTAGGGTACCTTAAGTCAGCGTAAAACAGTTCTTTAGGTTTAACTGATAGCTAACATGTAAGCCAAACATACCTTAAAGACCTTAACCTTGCGACTACGGCTTTACCATAAGAAAATTTGTTCCCATTTGTCCTCTAACGGTAAGCGAAGCTTAGGTGCCTTAAGGTGTTAAGGAAATTTAACTATAAGCCACTAAACCTGCTCATCTGGGGAAGAAGCCTTAATTACCTTGCCATTATTTGAAGACCTTAAGTACCTTGCCCTTTGTTCAGTCCTTGGTTGAGGCCTTAATATTATGGGCACGCTATGTCCCTTTATTATCCTCTAAGCAAATCTTAAGTACCTTAAGGAACTATATGAACCTAACGAAAAACCACTAAACCTGCCATCAGGGGAACATATTTGAACTACCTTACCTTAAGATTTTATTAAGTTCGTAGGCCTTGACCTAATGGTGCATCTTAAGGTGTTTTCCATACTTAATGGAGACTCTGTTGTTCAGCTCTAAGTTAACCTTAAGTACCTTAAGGTACTATGAGAACCTAGCAACACGTCACTAAACCTGTGATCGGATGAGGATGTCTTAAGTACCTTAGCTCTAAGACCGACGAAGTTGCAAAACCTTAACCTTCTGGGGCGCCATAACGGTTCTTTTTACCTTACGTAATGGTATCTCATGGTCCTTTTGTTCTCCTTTTAGCGAATCTTAAGTACCTTAAAGCGCTAAGCTAAATCTGACGACCCATAATGACGTGATGGCTTACGCTATGAATAACTCGCTCTTAGGCACCGAGTTGCGGCAATTAAGCTCCAAAAGCACCGTCACGCTGTCCTTGTCCAGATGTTGTTCGCAGTTTTGCGATGAAATCCTATTACTGACCCTCGGCTGACGTCTCTTACGTCACTGCGCGCCACACGCCACTTTTAGAATCTCCACCTCGCCGGTCCTCGTGGGGTCCCGCCCCCGTGCTTCGCCAATTTGTTGACGATCTGGCGACCCCGATTATGGATCACTTCCGACGGTCCGCCAAGCCCCGCCCCTTCTTCTGCGAAGCCCGCCCACTTCGACCGCGTGACGTCTTGCATCCTCCCACTGGGGTATATAGGCGGGGTCGCTGCACTTTCATTGTATTCTTTTCCACTCTCTGGGAGGTGGGTGAGTCACTCTTCCTACTTACCTACTACTACTACTTTAAAGGTAACTTGTTACCTTAAGTACATTAAGCTACCTTAAGGTTTCGACGTACCTTAATTTTAGCTACCTGCAAACCCATAGCAAAATCTTTTCTTTTCTGAAATTCATCAATTTGTCCAAGTACCCTTAGTAACCTTAGCTACTTTAGGGGTACCCTGAGGGTATCTTAGGGAGTATCCTCTCTAACTTAAAGCTCTAACGGACCTTTACAACCGAGTCCTGACTGTTCAAATATTTTGTCGACTTTAACAAATAAATTTTACCTTAAGGCCTTAAGCATTCCTTATTTTACCTTATTAAGGGGTGGACTTTTAAATCTGTCTTGCAAAAGTCACCCTAAGGCCTTAAGCAGTTGATTTCCATTTTTGGCTGTTTTTGACATTTAGGCACGTTAAGGCCCTAAGCAGAAATCCACCAAAGGTACATTAGGTACTCTAACTGTAAACTTAAGTGAACTATACTCCCTTTCGTTTTGTACTTTAGCATCTAAGTGCCTTAAGACCTTAAAGCGCTAAGGGTTAGCTACCTTATGGCACAATCGGCCTTAACGTAATCTTACAGTTACACAAATAGCTTTTCTCGTTTTCCGAATATACCACTTAGCGTACCTATAGCCGTCCGTAACAAGCTTACTAGGCGCAATCAGCTATATTAAAGCTATATCAGTTGGAGCCCTTGGCGAAACATTTGCCTCAGAGAGAGAGAGAGAGAGAGAGAGAGAGAGAGAGAGAGATGGAGAGATATTTTGCGCCTCAATGTTATTGTCTCCGTTTTGTAAGCATTTTGCGTCATTTTTCGTAACAGGAATGACACGCCCTGCGTGGGACGGGGTTTCGAAAAACTATGCAAACATTGTCCACGCCACACACCGTGACATCAGCCCTAACACCTTAACGTCTTAACGTTTTAAGGGTCTTAAGGTCCTTGCTGCCTTAAGGTTATACCAGTCTAAAGGCCGCTTTTAAATTACTTAGTAAGAGTTATGCTAACGTTCATTGGCTCCTTCAAAATTGTCAACACTTTTTGCAAGAGCAGAATACTTAATAGTATGTTTTCAATTAAGAAATTCAGTGTAGAATGTAAAAACCCGTACTTTTCGAATCCCACTTGCAAAATACAAGCAGTTCGTTCTTTGTGCCCGCTTACCTCATCCCACGGGTGATTTCGACCAAACGGCCCTCCCAAATCGGGGTCGCGTCTGGTAGAATTGCGTCGGTTGGTCATTTCGCAGAGTGCCTAATCGTTTCCCAGAGTCCCGTTCCCCTCCCTCCCTCAGTAGATTGGGTATTCCGCACCGGCGGCGGCGCCCCCGTGCACTCGGCCTTTGACTCACTTTTCGCTCTTTCGGGAGATTTGCACCTGTTAGGGAGACTGATTTGTGCATATTGAACTGTTGTGAGTGAGAGAGCGAGAGAGATACAGAGATAGTGTGAGATAGAGAGAAGAAGAGATAAAGAGATAGTGTGAGATAGAGAGAAGAAGAGATAAAGAGACAGAGAGAAACAGAGACAGAGACAGAGAGACAGAGAGACAGAGAGACAGAGAGACAGAGAGACAGAGAGACAGAGAGACAGAGAGACAGAGAGACAGAGAGACAGAGAGACAGAGACACAGAGAGACGGAGAGACAGAAAGACAGAGAGACAGAGAGACACATATACACAGAGACACAGAGACACAGAGACACAGAAACACAGAAACACAGAGACACAAAGACACAGAGACACAGAGACACAGAGACACAGAGACACAGAGACACAGAGACACAGAGACACAGAGACACAGAGTGAGGTCCTCAAATACGCTGCTTTACTCCTTCCTGCCAGCCGCTCGTTCTCTCGAGTCCATCCTGACAGCCTGTAATCTTCTCCCTCCCTTCGATTCTTGTGTTGCTGCCAGCCGATCATTTCCTCCTCGCCCTTTTCACTTCCTGACAGCTGGCAATCCTCTTTGCCCATTCAAGACGACACCCTGTTATTTCCAGCTGGGCGTACTCCTTACTGACAGCTGCTGTCCCTCTCTTTAAGCCTCACGTGGCTTCCGATCCCACTCTTTGCACCTTTTGATTCCACTGGTACGATTCCCTTTGTGACAGCTGGCTTTGGTTACTCTTAGTGACAGCTGCCCATTTATTCACACCTCGTTTTTCAGCTGGCTGGCACTCTTTCTTATTACCAGCTGGTCATAAAGTTTGTGTATCCTTTTTCGTCTCTCTCTCTCTCTCTCTCTCTCTCTCTCTCTCTCTCTCTCTAACTCTCTAACTCTCTAACTCTCTAACTCTCTCACTTTCAGGTACAAATGACGTTGACCTTCACAAACGCCTCATCGCTATCAATGTTTAGAATTCTCCTAATTCAAGTGAGTTTTTCAACTTTTGCCCCAAATTTTGAACTTTAAATTACCCCAGTTCAAAGTTCCATGTTCAGCGAACCTGAAACCTCTCAATTACCCTTTAAAACGACTTTTAGCCTAGACACAGCAACAATATAGCTTTAAGTTGCCAATTTAGGCCGTTGTTTTCGCATCAGAAACACTCCCCCTCGGGTAATTTCATTTTCGGGTTACTAGCTGACGCGGGCGGGGGGGGGGGGGGGGAATCAAAGATTAGACTGAAAATAAGTTAAAAGTTCACTTTCGAAAAACTATAGTTGGGCCGAGATGATTAAAGACCACCTAAATGAGCAGGAAAATGAGGGACTGAAAGTGACAGAGCCATTGAGGCGTTTAGTCTGTGAAGGAGGTTATCCTAAAGCAACCTACAGAGGTATTTTTAGAAGCGGAACCCTAAGGATTCTAAACGGAGTTCAAATAAGCCTTAAGAGTCAAAAAGCAAAAGTTTACCGCGTCGAGGGGCTCGAACCAGGGACGTCGCGCGCAGGAGGCTGGCCTCGTACCGCCTGCGCCATGCGGTCACTGCGTTTGTCTTGTTGCCGCTGCTTCTTCTCAATCCCCGTAGCAAGCCGAGGCGGTACTTGACGTTTTCGCTACAAAACAACCCCCTTTCGTTGAAAATGTCTCTAAACAATACCATAAACCCCCGCATGTACTCCATAACACTTGAATACGTTGTTATTGACAAGTTCGGTGTCAAAAAGGTGCTTATTACCCTCTCACTACCGGAAAATGGGGACATTAATAGAGGTCAAGTGACGATAAATACTTCCGTTAGTGGGAAAAAAAAGGAAAAAAAAGATAAAAATGAGGCCAAACACTGCCTCACTTCAAATTTTAAACCCCCGAAAAGTGCAAAAGCCTAATTACTTTCGACCCGTCAGGCCTATGCCATTCTAGCGTTCAGTGAACGTTTTCTAATTGAAAAAAGCGATGTAGAAGCTACTAAAATGTAAAATTTTCAGGTTATCGTCTTGACAGTAGCCAGTGCTTTTCCCTACGTTGTGGTTCCCGCATCAGCAGCTGGAAGCAGCGATCTAGCTATGGAAAAGAGAGCCTTTGACAGATTGGAGGGAGGACATGACTTTGGATTGCTCAAGAGGAGCCTGGTTAAAAGGGCGTTCGATAGGTTGGTCTCTTTCTCCCTCTCTCTCTTTAACTCTCTCTCTCTCTCATTATCTCTCTCTCTATCTATCTCGGCGCCCTCTCTCTGAGGCGCGGCGGGGGGAGGGAGGGGGCCGCCGCCACCTTGGGCTCAAGGGTCCGGCAGCCCACAGCTTTGCCTAAATCTCAGAATCTCTCTTTTTGTTACTGAAATTGATTTTTCAGACTGGATGAAGCCGACTTCGGCTTTAGGAAAAAGAGGGCCTTTGACAGAATCGCCAGAACTGACTTCGGTTTCCGCAGGAAGCGCAGCTTCGACCGTCTCGGAGGAACCGAATTTGGGCTTATGAAGAGATCCGTTCCCGTTGATAGGGGTGAGTATACTCTGCGTCTCTCTTCGCATTCCTGTTTCTGAATTTACCTCACTCCCCTTTTTCTGACTCTACCTCAATCCCTCTCCCTTTCTCTCTCCTCTCTCTTGTTAAACTCTGATCTACTTCTGTTTCACTGAATGACTCTGCTTTAGCAGTTTCTCTTTGT
The DNA here is from genome assembly GCA_964057215.1 of Oscheius myriophilus. NCBI lineage: Eukaryota > Metazoa > Nematoda > Chromadorea > Rhabditida > Rhabditidae > Oscheius > Oscheius myriophilus. The sequence continues at coordinate 17,651,113 of OZ059902.1, forward strand.
CTCTTTCAGCTTCTCCATCTCTTTCTGACTCTGCCTCATCCTTTTCTTTTCGCCTCTGTCTCTCTCCCTCTTTCTCAGACTGCCTCTCGTCTCGCTTTCTCTCTCTTCTTGACTCTGTCTCTCTTTTGCTGTTTCTCTCCATTTATATCTCAGTCTCCCATCTCTTTCTTATTTACTCTTTGCCCTAGTCACTAAACTCTCCAGCCATCTGTCAATTAACTCTTCTCTCCCGATAAGGCCATTCAATTAATTGGGACTCACCTCAAACCCGTACCAAATCGGTTCTAAAGCAAATCTTTTCAGAAGAGCTTATCGACGACTTGTCCGCTTCCATCCTCGCCCTCCGCCACGCCCGGGAAGCCGATCCTCTAGTTTTGCTCTCAACGCCGGAGAACGACGAGTAGCCGCCTTCTTCCTTAATTTTCTTCGCTAGCTTCTTCCTCTCTTTTTCGTCTCAAGACCCATGCTTTGTCTCGCATTCGATCCCCCAACCGATCTCATGTACATCTCTGAGTCCCCGCCGTGTCTATATGTATATGGTCCCCCGTGTTTCCGTCATATCTCAGTGAGATTGGACATCTCACCTTCTCTCGTCACCTATATAGTCGCTCTGTGGCTGTTTACATCGCCAAATGAAAGTGTTAATAAAATGGGTTTAGTTTGTTCGGGAGATGGAGAGAAAGATAGAGAGAATGATAATATTTTTTTCAAAAGCTTTTCAGGTCTTACTCTTACTTTTCCATCTTCAATTTCCATATGAGCACTATATCTGGAAAAGGGTTAAAAATTTCTTACCAGATACATTCTCCTCTTTTGAAAACACACTTAAAACCCAAAGGACAGTGACAGGCTTTGGCTAAACAACTTATATACCAAAAAAAGTCCACTACCTTCCACTAACATTAAGAGCACGGTTTCTATGAAGATTCCTAAAATGAATAAATTTAAAAAAAACTAAAATGAAAAATGGCCAAATTACTCTTGCTCATAAAAATTCAAACAGTAACCCGACAATCCCAAAAACGGTTTCGACTGTTTATTTTGATCATTTTGATGATATTTTACATGTTTCATGAAATCCGAAACAAAAAATTATTCCATGTCACAAGACACTCTATGTATTCTTATAAAAATTGTGTCTTAAAGGGGAAGGGCCTCGTAAAATTGATTTTTCAAATGTTTATACCACCAAATTCATTGAATAGCTACCGTTATCACAATTCTGAAACATACCCCATTTATATGTGTTATGTCCGAGGGAAGGTAGATGGTAGAGGTAGACGAAGGCTTGGACAGCAACTTTATTAGGAAGAAACAATGAACGAAAAACAATGAGAAACTCCGGCTTATATAGGGTAACCATGGAAGGTTCTAGAAGAAAAGGGGCGGAGCTTAGAAGGTTCGAGAAAGATCTCGAAGGTAATAGAATATACCAGAATGTGATAGAACATTCTGGTAGGATATGGAAAGAGGTCCAGAATCTGATAGAAGATTCTGGAACGTTCTAGGTTGTGACATTTGGCAATGCCCCAACACCTCCCCCCTAAGATTGGGCCTTACGGTATGATTGAGAGTGAGGGTCAATCTGAAGTTGAGCAGGGGCACGGCGTTGGCGAGACGACTTGCGCACGGGCTGGAGCGGCTGGGGCGTCGACGGCGCGGTGGCAGGAGGGCTCGGCGGCGGCGTTGCTTGCGGCACCAGAATAGGCAGACGAACATCCGGTTGACGAGGCATCAGATTGAAGGCGGTAATCATCTCGGAGGCAGCGGTCGGTGTGGAACGAGGGCGCATCTGGTTGATGTGGCGGCGCCAGACGAGACCGTTGGAGGTGATGACATCGTAGAGGGTGTGTCCGAAACGATGTTCCACGCGTCCAGGGATCCATCGGGCAGTACCGGGTCGGTGATCACGGACGTACACCAGATCGTCGGGTTCGAACTGGCGCGGGCGTGCTCCGTGGTGACGATTGAACTGAGCTTCCATCTTGTCGTCGTTGTGGGTCGTCTTGGGTGTGTCGGCAAGATTCAGCAAGCTAAGAGTAGACCTCAGAGTGCGTCCAATGAAGTTTTCAGCAGGTGAGAGTCCCTTCGGCGCGGAGTTGCACGGCGTGTAGCGGTACGTGAAAAGGAAGGTCTGCAGGGCTTCTTGAGTCGATCCTTGCGGTTTGAGCTTCAGAAGCGTTCTCTTGAACGTGTCCACAAATCGTTCGGCTTGGCCATTCGACTGTGGGTGGAACGGAGGAGATCGGAGGTGGTTGATTCCGGTCTTCTTGCAGAAATCCTCGAACTCGGCTGAAGTGAACTGAGTTCCATTATCCGATACGAGCGTCTGAGGGTAGCCGAATTGAGCGAAGAGTTTTCGGAGCTCCTTGATGATAGCGGCGCTGGTGATGGAGTTCATCTCGACGATCTCGGGCCATTTGGAGTAAGCGTCTACGATGACGAGGTACATGCGTCCATCTAGCGGTCCAGCGAAGTCGATGTGGATTCGGCTCCAGGGTCCATCAGGTTTCGGAAACGAACAGAGCGTGTGCTTGATCGGGGATTTGGCGGCTTCTTGACAGGGTTGGCAGGAGCGTACGATGTCCTCGATGTCCGTGTTGATGTGATTCCAGAAGACGTGGCTTCTGGCGAGGCTCTTCATCCGATGGATTCCAGGGTGTCCTTCATGTAGAGACTTCAGGACGCGGCGCTGGAGATTGGAAGGGATGACGATTCTCGGTCCGAAGAAAAGACATCCGTCTTGCACAGAGAGCGAGTTGCGCATCGAAGCGTAGCGGTTGACGGCTTCGGATGGCTTGTGAGGCCACTTTCCAGAGATGGTGGAGGCGACGACGGTTCGAAGGCAGTCGTCCTTTTCAGTGGCTCGAGCTACGTCTGTGGCATTGACAGGAAGGTCCTTTAGAGCGGAGTCGTACACAGCGTTGATCTCCTTGGTGATGGCAGCGATGACGACGTCTTCTTCCGGCGGGTTCTGAGCGGAGATGAGTCGAGAGAGAGCATCGGCTTGTCCAAAACTGGTGGTGTTGCGGTACTCGATCCGGAAATCGTAGGCGAGTAGGGTGAGACACCATCGTTGTAGGCGATTTGCTGTGTAAACGGGCACTCCTTTCTTGCTTCCAAAGATGGAAAGAAGCGGCTTGTGGTCGGTCAGGAGAGTGAAGGTGCGTCCGTAGATGTAGCGATGAAATTTCCGGACGGCGTGTACAAGGGCGAGTCCTTCCTTCTCGATCTGGCCGTAGTTCTTCTCGGCTGGAGTCAGTGAGCGGCTCGTGTGGTAGACGGCTTTCTCTGATCCATCCGGAAGTCGATGTGAAATTACTGCTCCGATCCCGTAGTCTGATGCGTCGGCCGCGACGATGATGGGTAGACTAGGGTTGAAGTGAGTGAGGAGCAGGTCCGAATTGAGCACTTCCTTGGCGCGTTTGAAGGCAGCTTCGCATTTGGGAGTCCAGTGGAACGGGGCGTCCTTCTTGAGAAGAGCGGCTAGCGGTGCACGGAGCTGGCGCATCTCGTTGACGAACGATCCGTAGTAGTTGATGAGTCCGAGGAACGACCGGACCTGGGCGGTGTCCTTCGGTGGTGGCATCTTGGAAATGGCGTCGATCTTCTTGGGATCGGGGCGGCGTCCAGAAGCGGAGATGATGTTCCCGAGGTAAGTGATCTGAGACATCGTGAATCTGAGACATCACTTCTCGAAGCGGACGCGGAAGCCGTAGTTCTGGATCCTTTGGAACAAGGCTTCTAGATTGGCGTTGTGCTCGTGGAGGTTGCGGCCGGTGACGATGACGTCATCGAGGTAGGCAGCAACGCCGGGAAGTCCAGAGATCATAGAGTCGATGATCTGCTGGAAGATGCCAGGTGCAGATGCCAGGTGCAGATTTGAAAAGGATGAGGCAGAGTCAGAAAGAGTCAGGGTCCAGAGATCATAGAGTCGATGATCTGCTGGAAGATGCCAGGTGCAGATTTGACTCCGAAGGGCAGGCGGTTGTAGCGAAACAAGCCGCGGTGAGTGTTGATCGTCAGCAGCTCCTTCGAGTCGTCGTCAACTTCGACTTGCAGGTGGGCGTCAGCAAAGTCGACTTGGGAGAACACCGTACCGCCATTCAGCTTGGTGAAAACGTCTTCCGTAGTGGGCAGCGGGTGCTGGTGCAACATCAGCGCATCGTTGAGTCTGGTAGAGAAGTCGGCGCACAGACGAGTGGAACCGTTGGACTTCTTGACGATGACGATCGGAGCGGCCCAGTGGGAGTGGTCGACAGGGCTGAGCACGCCTTCTTCCAGGAGACGGTCAAGTTCCTTGTCGATGAGAGGTACGGAGGCGAACGGTACGGGTCGTTTCTTCTTGAAAACGGGTAGAACATCGGGCTTGAGGAAGAGCGAAGCCTTGGTCTTGGTGCAGCGTCCAAGTCCTGGCGAGAAGACGTCGGAGAACTGAGTCTTCAGCTTGGCTGTCGTCTTGTCACGGAGAGCCGCTTGATCGAGCGACGAAATCTTCTTGATGTCGTACTCCTTGAAGACCTTGGCGAAGTGAGGGAGCTGGTTAATCCAGGGCATTCCGAGGAGATCCTTGTCGTCAGTGACGTAGCAGATTCCTTGACCACGATGGACAGCGTTCCTGATGTCAGTAACGGCGAAGTTGGCGTTGAAGTAGCCGTGGATCGTGACAGGTCCACCGTTCGCGTCTCTGACGATTTCGTCCGTAGGTTTCAGCTTCGGGCTTCCGAGGTCCTTCCAAGTGGGACGGGAGATGAGTGTAACGTCGGCGCCGGTGTCCACTTGGAGGGTAATGGGACGTCCTTCTACGATGAGTTCCAGGTGCTTCTGGACGTCTCCGATGGGCGCGATGATGTTCTTGTTGTACCAGGTGCGCGGCTTCTTCTTGGACTCTTGAGCGGCACCGGTGCGAAGAAACTGGGGGCAGTCTCGTTTGAAGTGGTTCTGGCTGCAGATAGGGCACGGAGAAGGAGGAGAACCGGAGAACTGCGTACGGTGTTTTCTCTTTTTGTGCTGCTGGTGGACGGCGCGAACGGAGTGACCAGCGGCAGATTCCACCACTTTGGAGTCGTCCATGGCGGATTTCCAGATGTGGTAGTCCTTGGCGAGGTCGTCGACGGTGGGGTTCTTCGCTTCGTCAAGCTTCTGGAGGAAGCGGATGCGAAACTGGGACAGTTCCGGGGCTTGGAAGGCGAAGAGGAAGCACAGGCACTCGAAAACGTCTTTGTTGATGTCCTTTGAGTCGGCTTCCGAAGATCGAGCCTTCAGGAGATTGACAAAGTTGTCGATGTCACCGTTGGGAGCGAAGTTCATCCGAAGGCACTCGAATCGACGGCGGAAGAGGCTTTTCTTGGATCCAAACAGTGCCTTCAGATTGTCGAGCGTCTCGGTCCAGCTGAGCTCGTTCGGCTTCTTCGGCATGATGTGACGAGCGAAGCGGGCGTGGCTGGGGGCGTCGAGCAACGAGAGAAGCAGGCGTGTCTTGGTTTCCTCGGCCATGGTCGCGCATTCCTTAGCGAAGGTGTCTTCGTAGCGGAGGTACCATAGGTCGAAGCCGTCTTCTTGATCCGGGTCGTAGATAAACTTGTCCATCCTCTTGATGAGCTTGTCAAACAGAGAGGCGTCCGAGTTGGCGTCCTTGGTCAGCGTGCGTTGCAGCAGAGCGGTAAGGTTGGAGATTGCAGTCGCAAGGTCTTGATCCTCAGGCATCTTGGTGTAGACGTTGAGTCTTCAGTCTTCAGAATCCTGATCGCCAGTTGTTATGTCCGAGGGAAGGTAGATGGTAGAGGTAGACGAAGGCTTGGACAGCAACTTTATTAGGAAGAAACAATGAACGAAAAACAATGAGAAACTCCGGCTTATATAGGGTAACCATGGAAGGTTCTAGAAGAAAAGGGGCGGAGCTTAGAAGGTTCGAGAAAGATCTCGAAGGTAATAGAATATACCAGAATGTGATAGAACATTCTGGTAGGATATGGAAAGAGGTCCAGAATCTGATAGAAGATTCTGGAACGTTCTAGGTTGTGACATTTGGCAATGCCCCAACAATATGTTTTGGACTGCAACCGGTACAGGCGTACACGGCAGAGAAAAGCGAGAGAGCGCGGGAAAAAGCAAGACGCAGAATGGCGCGCAATTCGACCGATATTTTCGAATAAACTTCAGGCGCTCCTAATTTGGTTCATTTTGCTCCAAAAAGAAGAAATGAGGCACTTTTCTGAATCAGAAGAATGAGATCTACCCAATTATCATTAATTAAAGGGACCGTCAGGGGCCTTTTGCAAGTTTATTCTATTTGATTATTCATAATTTATTATTTCAGGATTCCATACTCATTTTTTATGCACGTATCCGATAAAAAAGTATGAATAAGTGAAAAATTTTGTTCCAACGGCCATGCGCAGAGGCGACGTCGCGGTGTTTACAGAAAAGTGTGCGCAAATCGGCAAGCTGGCACTTGGCCAAAATTTTCTTTGCAAATTTTCAAGCCCGGTTTTAATTTTAGCTCTAAAAAGTGTATTTTAATCGTTTTTCGGTTTTTACACTATTTAAAATAATTACACGCTAAATAACTGCCGTAAAATATATGAAAATGCATAAAAATATAGCTGGTAGCCGAGTGGGCTGTGGAAAAAGGCTCTCAGCGGCGTTTCTCGTTCTGTCTGCGTCTCTCAGCGAAAGGTTTGATCCTCGCATCCAAATCAATTCAACAAATCCCAAAGGAGTAGACGCGTGCAATCGTAATCGCAGGTAGTGCCACGTTGGTTTTTATTACCGTGGGGGTACTGTAGCATAAAAAGGCCCCTGACAATCCCTTTAATCCAGGAAAAGAATTTTACCCGGTCCATCCCCTTTAAGGTCTCTCGTTCAAACTTCAAACAAATTTCATGCGACTTTGCTGTTCAAACTTCACTTATCAACGACTTTGCTTCACTTATCTTTGCCTGGTTGCAGTTGCGATAAACGCATTAGGGTAGAAATAAAGTCTCACAAGATAGCTAATTCATCAAACCAGCAATGAAAGGAATTTTACCCCTGTTTCTGGTTACCACAGCTGTTTTCGGCGCCCCGGCTGGAAATCTAAACACTGTCGCACGGGCAGTTGATGTTCACGAGCCTGTTTCCCCCACTCAGATGGATTGCTTTAAAAATAATGGCTTTTCCTCTATTATTGTGAGGTAAAATTTAGTGTAAAAGACAAAACAAGATTTTTTTAGGGCATACTGTCCTTGTGGACAAGGAAATGTCGATCTTAATGCTGCCCCTACAATTCGCAACGCTAACGGTAGTGTATTTTTGAAAGCTCTTACAATATAGTCTGTGTCCGAACAACAAATGGCCTTCCTGATAATTTCATATAAAAAGAAACATTGCTCGAACGCTATTTTGTCTGGTTTCTCTACGCACTCCTATCAAAGCGCACCCCCTCGCGCGTCCGCAATTGGCGCCCTTTCTGATCTACTCGAATCGCGGCGGGACCAGTTACCTAGAATCCTTTAAAATGCCAAATGGGCTGTTGTTATTTGGATACAGACTATACTCATTCTATTTTGCTTCAGGCAAAATTTCAATGATCGACATCCTAATGTCTCCCCAGCCCATGTCTTATAAATCAGGAGCACAACAATTTAATGAGATGTACAGCTACTTGAACGCTAATGGAATCAAAATCCAACATGCGTGGATTCAGGTGATTTTTGAATTTTATTTCCTAAGACATATAGCTTATTTCCAACGGAAGGTCCGCGTTTTTTAATACGCGATCTCTGTTAAAATCGAAATTGTGACGCGATGTCAATTTTTGTACTTACAAGGGTAGTCGTTGGGATCACGTTGGCCAAATCGAACGACATCCACATTTTGGGTAGCCTATTACTTGCTTATTAAGGGATGATAGTCAGTTTTTGCTGAACGGTCTCCATATCCCAGAAAATCGAATTTGAAATTTGAGGGATTCGCGCTCTGTGCGGCGCCGCGCGTATAAACAAACGGCCACCGCCTACTTCCAGTTGTTCGGTGGCCGAGTGGCGAATGTGTTAGACTGCCACGCTGGAGGTAGCTAGATCGAATTCCGTCATGCTTTATTTTCTTTTGCTTGTTTATTTACCCTTGTTTATGAGTTTCGAAATAATTCGCAAGTCTTTCGAAAAAAAAATATATTGGAACCCACGGTTTTCTCGAACTTACAACTGACAAGTTTTACGTTTATTTCACATTAGCACCTATGATAATGAACAAAAAAGTGATCAATGCAGCAAGCTTTGTAAGAATAGGAACAAGGAACGAAAGCAACCCTAAGAGAGAAACAAATTTAAACTTTTGAGTGTTTTTAAGCTTGAATATAGAGTATTTTGAATGCTGACTTAAAAATCTACCTAATATTCAATGCAACCGCGCAGCGGTATTGCCATTCTGGTGCGCTTTTGCCATTCTGGCGCACCAGAATGACTTTATCCTTTTTCATTTTCAGATTATACGAAATACACCACTCTGAGCAAAATTTTACGGCGTTTATTCCAAATTTTCATTTTGTAAAATTTGATACCAAATTTTTTTGCAAATTGAAGAACTCTTTTTAAGAACTGGGCTTTTTCGGTATACGCTTTTTACATTGAATCGAACAATAGGTGTATCAAAATAAGAAATTGATTCTTCAAGTTTTCGCAATTTTGAAAAAATTCGACAACATTTGAAAAATTACAGTAGCCTACCGTAACCTATGTCAAAAATCGTTATTGACCCAATAGTATCAAAATAGTCTATACGGCCAATAGGAATCAAATTCGGGCCAATAAACAAAAAAAATTTCCTTTCAGGTAACACTCGACCAAAGCCCGCCGATCTGGAGCGCAGATTACAATAAGAACCGTCCATTTATTCAAAGCATTCTTGATGCTCAAAAAGTTTGTTTAAAAAATCAAAATCATAAAAAATTTTCAGTCACTGGGAGTGGCGACTGGTATTCTGACAAGCAAAAGCGATTGGACTCTAATCACTGGTTTTTGGAATATAGCAGATGTTCCCGGTCAGGCGCACGTCGAACTATGGTTTGTTATTAAGGTGATTCCTAATATTACAAACTTTAGGAATCGGAATGTTACGGGCACAGGTCTTCAAGGAGAAACAAGTACCAGCACATGTGATTTTCAGCCGTACGGCTCTTGGAAAACGCAAAATCTTAAACAATATGGGGTTGGAGTGACTGTATGTGGGGTGTCGTCAGGACTCGATTCATATACGGTAGTATCCAACGGCAATTTCTACAAAGGAGACAACGACGACATGCTTGTGGTTGGGAATCATCGTTTACCTCTTGACTAATAAAGTCCAATTTCTGTTTTTGTTGTTAACAATTAGAAAGCAAAAAAAACACACTCTCCGTATTGAAAAAGATAAATTCACAACTGAGGTGTGTGTTTATTGAACGATTATAAAATCATGATTTGTTCGATAATTTTAAGACAGTGAGATTAGAGCGGCAGCCTTTAGACCACTTTCTTAAGTTAAGTTAGGAAAAAAGTGGGCAGTCTTAGAATTGGTCCAAATTTGGTCTATAATTTTGAAACTTTCGGAAAATACATTTTTGGCCTGTGTTACGACAGGGTTCTGTAATTTTTCAAAATTGGTCGAAACAACTGAAACTATACTAATCGCCCACGGACCTTTCCTAAAGTGTCGATGGCCTGCACATCTAACGCGCGAAATAGTGTGCAAGTCGCGGAGACGCAGACAAAAAGCCGCTTGTTTCCCGCTGCCGGCTAGGAAAACTCGCTGGGCGACGAGTATATTGTTTATTTGAAAGGGTCGAAACGACTGAAACTAGTGTATTTTTTTTTGAAAGCGGTGATTAGCTTAATTATAACACTCAAATGACAAAAATGTCGTGCACTTCTACAGAGAAGTCGAAAACCCTCGAAACAGTGGAATTTGGCGGTTAAATTTGCAGTTTCTCGCTATATACCATATCCAGCACTTAAACGGCAAAAAATCGAGCACTGCCTTGACAGGAGCCCTAAAAGCTCGAAAGTGAATTTTTGCCTTTAAAATTGCAGTTTTCGCATTTTCGATTTTGACAAAAATGTGGCGCAAAATGACACCATGAGTACAAAAGAGACAAAAACTTCTACGTGTTATTGCGCACATTTGAAAAATTAAAGTCCAAAAACCTCCGTGACGAAAATCGACTTTGAAGATGAATTTTTCCACCGATTTGATCAGGAAAATGTTCAGTTTTGGTAGGTCAAAAATATTTTCTGCTCTAAAGTTGGCCAAACATAACAAAACGTTCTGACAATTTTTGTGCTGCATGGTAAAAAAGTGTTCATCCATTTGAGCGGTCAAAAAATTTTGACCTACCCAAACCGAATTTTTTCCTGATCAAATCGATGGAAAAATTCATCTTCAAATTCGATTTTCGTTATGCAGATCACGGAGTTTTTTCAGACTCTAATATTTAAAAATGTGCGCAAAAACACGTAAAATTTTTATGTTATTTTGCGCAACTTTCATGTCAAAGGTCGAAAAAAGCGAAAACTGCAAATTTAAAAGCAAAATTTCACCTTTTCAAGGGTTTTCGACTACTCTGTAGAAGTGCACGACATTTTTGTCATTTGAGTGCTATAATTAAGCTACTCACCGTATTAAACTTTCAAATAAACACTAGTTTATACTCCTCGCCCACGGACCTTTCCTAAAATTTCGATGACCTGCACATCTAACGCGCGAAATAGTGTGCAAGTCACGGAGACGCAGACAAAAAGTCGCTTGTTTCCCGCTGCCGGCTAAGAAAGCTCGCTGGGCGACGAGTATAAGTCGTAACGCAGGTTAAAAATGGATTTTCCTAAAGTTTCAAAATGACCTATTCTGTCTCTAGGAAGATTATTCACCAATTGTGGACTAATTCTGGGACTATCAATATTTTCCAAAGACCTGCTCGAGTTTACCCGGCGTCTTAAGTGTGTTTCCAAAATAATCGGAAAATCTTTGGCTGAGTATGTGTTTTCCTTTTTTTTTATTTCAAACATAAATTACACATTTTTATTAGTCATCATTCCTTAGCCGAATAGTCTCAATTATATCTCGAAGCCCGGTCAAATCTTTCTTCACCAGTAGATCATATTTCAACTGTCCGCTGAGATGGGAACTTAATGGAATGGAGTCGAACATCATATCAGCGATCTTCTCCGAATCAAACGATGGCTTGATTGCGATCTCTATGTAATTCTATAAAAAAACATTGAAACAAAATTGTGGAAGGTATTACCCTGCAACCGTGGAATTCGGAACTTGAATGAATATAACAGGCGGCTACGCAGGATTCCCTCTCGATGAGGATAAATTTACGGTGCTCAGCCTTCAATCTTGTCTCTTAGAATATTATGCAAATATAAAGAAATTCGAGCGAAATATGGATACAAAAACTTGGATTCGATTAAGAATTTAATTAGACGAATACAAAATTAGAATTTTTATCTAAAATAGACTAGTAAATGTTTTATCAAAGGCCTAACTTTATCTCAAGCGACTTTTATCCCTCACAAACAATAGGCTAGGTCACAAAGTACAAAGTACGCTCATTATAAGTCAACCAGATTTTCGCTTTTGTTTCGCTTTTCCTTTGCTTGTGCGGGAAAATTTACTACATAAGGCCATCATTCTGTCATTCAATCAGCCAACAGTCGTTCCACTGTTGGCTCTCTATCTACTTCACTGGCGCTCTACCTTCACTAGCTTTCTACCTTCTCTTCTTCTGCAACGTCAGGTATCAATTGTCTCTCTCTCTCTCATTTTTTGTTCTTCTATATCACCTAGAGTGAGGCTTCTCTGACGAAGCATTTAACTTCCCTAGTTTCACTTCCTCGTTTGACTCTGCCCCGCTCACTCTGTGTACTGATAATCTCACCGTCAGCAGCTAAGGGGCGAAACGGTGTTTTTATCAAATTTACTCATTCTTTTTTTCTCTACTTAACTTATACAGGTTTTGTGCATTCTCTATTCCTTTTTTTCATTTCTTATCAATTTCTTTGCATCTCTCTCTCTCTCTCCATATTCTCTCCATCTCTCTCTCTCTGTCTCTCTCATTTTCTTTGTATCTCTCTCTATCTATCTCTCGGCTTACATAGGTTTGTAGGCGTACAGCTTCGTGCTGATGTCTCCATATACTCTTATGCTGAATGCCTTCAAGCTCGGGAAACTCTTTCCACAAATTTTCCAAGCGATAAAATCGTGAATCCAGCTTATACGAAACAGCGAAACCTTTTGTCTGATTGTCAAAGAACCGTTTGCAATTTCCTGAAACCTCATTCTTTTTTCGAAGTTAAAAAGATAGAATGATCTTATCAAAATACTTACTTTGAAAAGTGCGTTAATTGGTATCACGCTTTCTAAAATTGAGTCATCGATTTCACTGCCTTCTACAAACTTTTGAGCAAAGGAACCATGTCGCCGATAATGGGTTCGTATACGTTGAAGTTAAAGTTTTTAACACGCTGAAAATGATAAATGTGTATGTGTATGTGCGTATGTGTGTATGTGTGTGTGCGTCTATGTGAGTATGTGTGCGTGTGCGTGTGTGTATGCGTGTGTGCGTGTATGTGTGTGTGTGCGTGTATGTGTGTGTGCGTCTATGTTAGTATGCGTGTGCGTGTGTGTGTGTATGTGTGAGTGTGACTCACCTTCATCACCGGCTGCTCCATTATTTTCAACGCATACTCTAAAGAAATTACATCCCTTTCTTCAGTTCCGTTCCTACGAGTTCCACTGCTAATAGAATCCACAGTCGTGAAAAACTGCGAAACAAAGGGAACCCATTAGAACTTGGCGTCTATGCTCAGACAATTACACCGAATGTTCCATTTCCGTGTAATTTTGGTCATTTCCTCTTCAAAAATCTTCCATTCTTCATCCGTATAAAGATGATTGTCGAAGAGTTCCTAAACAAGAAATTTTCAAAGCGTGATAAAACTACGTACAACGAAAACCGAGTCGAAAACCAATTCTGGAAGCGTGGAGAGTGCAGTTTCAGTCACATTGAAGAGATGCAAATTCTGGAGATCATTGGTAGTGAGAATAAATTGTAGGCGTGTCTGGAAAAATTCAATTTATCGATTGATTGCGAAATTACATCGTCTTTCGGCTTGAACTTTATATCAAGTTCGCGGGAGTCATACTTTATCCGGAAGCAATCATTCTTGGTTAGCACCAAATTGTAGATGAAGCGGCACGTGCGGCGCATTCGTAACCAAGGGACAAGTTGCATCTGGAATAGAAAATCTTTAAGACGTGATGTCCAAGAAATGCCTTTGGTCATAAAAATTCAAAGTGGTCCAATTGAGCTCAAATTTTGATCAGATACTCTCTAAGACCTTCTTACTTAAAAAACTACCTCAAAAACCGAATATCGAATTATGGGTCGGAGTACTGTAACCGACCACTGGGTTCGGTAACTTCCGTAAAACTTGAGAAAATTCAACATGCTAGGTATGTAATCGGTTACAAATGTTACGCTGACAAAGATTGTAATTAGCATAAAACATGATTTTCCAAGTCTGAAAAAAGTTTTGACCGAAAACGTGATGGAAACACTACAAAATTACATTTTTTTTTAACTAACATTCGTGCAACTTATACGTTTTTTCGACCAATTTTGAAGAACCCGAAAGATTTCAAAAAGCGGAAGGAAACGCACACGCCACCCTCTGCGGCGCCCTTCTGTTGGCCTACCCTTGATGATTTGTGCGTCTGAGTCAATTCAACGACTCACAAAGTTACAAAACGTATATTTCAATAAGAAAATGTGTTGTAACCCCGTATATTTAAATAAGGATATGATTTTAAATATTAAAATACAGAGATATGTAGACAGGGACCACATATCAAGTTTTATAAATTTTTACGATATAAAGCAACATAAGTCCATAATTTAACCTTCTCCATTTTACAGTTCGAAATTTAATCCAAAACGAAGTGAGATATTTCGCTTTGAATGCCAGAATTTGAACCCGATTTGCCGTGTTTAAGCGGGGTGTGTCTAACCCGGGCACAGGCTCTGCTAAACAACGGACATGCTTTTGCTTGAGTGCGGAAACACCCTGTTTGAGAGAATTTACATGTATATATGTTTTAAATTGGTTTTTCATATTTTTCTCGTAATTTTGATACCAAAATTATCCCGGAAACAATAAAAACACGGGTTTGAATGGCCGTTTTCAAAAATGCTCTGGATACGGTATTTAGCAATACAGCGCGGATAGTCACCAATTTTGTATAAACTTGTATGTTTAACAAAATAATTTGCGAGCGACGGCAGGGATGAAATTGACTATATTCCTTATTTAAATAAGGTGTATGAGCACCCTAACAGACATTTTTTTAGTGTATGATGTTTTAAAACAATAAATAACTGCAGAGAACTAAATAAATGCCAAAAACATGCTACACATGCCTCCATTATTGAAAATGAATGGTATAAACAACAAAATCGGTTGTCATTTTTTCTGCAAGGATGATTTTTTCATTTTACTTTGTTAATTCATTAAAATGGTTATACTTCAAAGAAAATTACATTATGTAAACGTCGCCAAACTGGAAATCTGCCAAAAAAAATCAAATGGAAGGAGGCTTTTGATACTCATACAAGAGAGTGTGCCAACAGTAGAGACGCAGACAAAAAGCCGATTTTCCTTTGACCTGACAAATTGTTTCTGCGGGAAATAGCAGCTATCCAAAATTTTGGCTTTTCGCGAAAAAGCCAATTCAAGAAAAAGTTCAGTTTGAAAGAAATCTTAGAAAAAGCGAAACTGTGATTACAAAGGTCAAACTAACTCCACGCCAGACCTTTTTTGATTTGGATGTAAATGCGCTTCAATGCTAAAGATCTGACCCATTGGCAATTTTGTTCAATCGTTTTAGTTAATTGTATGAATTACCTTTTTGTTGTTGGAATAAAGATAATTTGATCATTTTGTGATCAAATTATAATATCGGGACTTCAGTGAGTACACAGAATAGTAGAAGAGAAGAAAAGGCTTGCGACTTGCGGTACTAATCGGAGGCGGGAATCGATAAACTGAGAGGGCAGATGGCCCACGCTTTCAGACGCCCACGCTGATCGATCTGCGCGGGGGGAAAGCAAATTAGAGAGAAATATGCGAGAGAGAGAGAGAGAGAGAGAGAGAGAGAGAGAGTGAGAAAGACGGACGCAGAGACAAAAATGGAGTGAGTGAGACTGAGACTGTGACAGACCTGTGACAGGGCTTTTCTAGGTCAGTTTTTCAAGTAGAATTCAAAAATTACATTGAAATGTGATAAAATCAAATGTTAAGACCCTGCGAGACATAAAGTACCAAAAGCATAATCGATTAGGAAAGTATACCCGTTTTAAAGCTTATTTATCAAGCTGCAGTGCCTTAGTACTTGATATTGCCACATTTTAAGTGTTAGTTTCGAAATCAACGTAAAAAACCGAGCCCTGTCATAGAAAATGTGGTCACTTGATAAATAGGTTTTGAAATATTGAAGCCCAGGAATTTTCAGTCTTTTTTTTGGCAATTTTTACATATTTAACTGGATTTTTTAAACATAAATAGCCGTGAAAGTTTTTGGTTTTCAAAGGCTCAGTCGTTGCGAAATTTGACGCAGATTTCGAATATGTAGCGGGTTTTTTCTGGGCCTTCATAGTGCAAGGTCAAAAATCTCAAAAAATTTCAGACAGTATTTCACACCGTTTGTCGCGTTTTCTTATTCGATGATAAGCAATCGTATTAAGTCGGAGAGTCAAAGTTTCTACAAATTGAATTTGCTACAAAATACAATTTTCAAATTGAAATTTGGATACTTTTAAAATTTTACAGTACCATTTTGGCACCTACCGTAACCCGGGTCGAAAAATCGATATTAAGCCAAACGGATCAGTGGAAGGTTTTTAGGCCCTTGGAAAGTTACAAACTGAAAATCAGCCGATTCCAAGACACCTTTAAAAAAATGAGCAAACCTTAGCAAACTCGACTTTTACACAGACTACGTCTTAAATTTCAACATAAATTAATTTCTCTAAACTCCAAATACCAAAAAAAAGAATCCGTTAAAAACCAGGGTTTTAAAGGAAGAACCTATTCTTCTTTCATGGATATTTAGTCTTTTGTTCTTTTGTTCCTGCGAGTTTTGTGGAGGCGTATTTGCTGTTTCCCACCTTAAAATTCATACTCTCAGACAATGAATAATGTCATGTTCTTGTTTCTTTCTCAGAACGCACCCAACCTGTTTTGGTGAGATTTGACAGGTGCATTCACTCAAAAATGAACTGTTAATTTCGTATTAGTTCGCATTTCGAGACGAATGGCAGGTGAAATCATGGAAAACAAAATGGTGCTAGGCAGTGTCTGGATGAAATTGAGAGAGGGACCAATAATAAAATGAAATTTCATTTTTGCTATGTTTTTTCCCAACGAGCTTCAGCGTACGATTTCTCACAATGCTTATACTACTCTCCGCTGGTTACGAGACTCAGACAGTCAAAGGCCGCGTTGGGCCGCTTTGGGACGCTTTGGGCCGCTTTGTGCAGCTTTGGGACGCTTTGGGCAACTAAGTCCTTAGGAGTTCTATCGATTGACAGAAATTCTGACATTTTCTATTTAATAATCAAAAATCTCTGTCATTTTCACTTTCCCGTGCGAATTCCCACTCAAAAGAATGCCATTTTCCCACCCGGAAACTTTCAAACGTTCAAATTCTTCCCGGACAAAGGTTTTTCTCATTGTAAAAATCAACAAAACTTCCGACTTTTGCAAGACGACATGTTGATACTGATAAAAAACGAGTTTCCGGAATGTGGAAGGGGCAGACATGGGAATGCACCGAATTCCATTCGAGACAGAAAAAACACTTCCGTGTAAGATAAGATTTCAAAAGTTGGGGGTAGGGGTCGAAAAATCACAGGGGAGGATCTCTTCATATCTCACTCACTCACTCACTCACTCACTCACTCACTCACTCACTCACTCACTCACTCACTCACTCACTCACTCACTCACTCACTCACTCACTCACTCACTCACTCACTCACTCACTCACTCACTCACTCACTCACTCACTCACTCACTCACTCACTCACTCACTCATTTTTCCTAATAAAACAGATATCAAAAATTGAATTTTATTTTGAAAGACAAATCAAAAAAACAAAGGTTCCTCAAATTAACTATGGTCCATTGTGAGGTGAATCTCAATCTGTTCGATTCTCTTGAGAAGCATAAGGTCGAAGGTGATGATCAGGATGCCATCAGTCTCCTGGCCTTCCTTCCATTTTCTGCTCTGAAGACAATTGTGTAGGTGTTCGCTGCCACATACAAGTTTCCATTTCATACCATTGAGCTCTGAAAATGTATTTTTAAAAAGTGGTGTGTGTGTATATATATATGTGCGTGTGCGTGTGCGTGTGCGTGTGCGTGTGCGTGTGCGTGTGCGTGTGCGTGTGCGTGTGCGTGTGCGTGTGCGTGTGCGTGTGCGTATATATGTGCGTGTGCGTCATTTATATATACTGTTCTTCAAAAAATTAACTCACTGGTGTGAAAATCGTTGTGATGGTCCTCTGTCGTGAATTTGGTTCTAGTCAGTGCTAAGGAAGCATCGGGAACTAAAACATGATTTCTAAGGCTGGTTCCAAACGTAAAATTCACATTTCATTTCTCCTTCTCGAACAGGATGAGATGAGCATCGTGGAAGGCACGGTCGTTTCGGTGTTCGACAGCGTCTTCAAGAGTCCATTTCTCGTTCAAAAACTCTAAAGAAAAAATAGATTGGTTGAATTTGAAAAGTAGACAAACCGAAATGTCTCTTGTCAACCAGGGCTTCATAATAGTCCCGTCCATTTCCCATTGGTAGACTACCATATACTCCAGTTCTAAAATATATCATCTTTGGTTTTATTTTAAATGTTTCGTCAAATTTATTTTTCAAAAACTTTTGTATTTGAATTTTTTGTGCATAAATTCGAAAAATAGTTCTTTCATTAATTCAAAAACATGTACTGTCTCTCAGTGAAATGACTCAGATTTTTGAATTCACTCGGTTGGAAGTCCTGTATGCGCAAACGCGAATAATATAATAAACTTTGATTCATGGCTTTTAATAATTTTTGTTTTTTTTTTCGCTTTGTAACTACAAATTGATTTACTTAAGGTGATAAATTTGTGAGCTTTTGTAATTAAGACACGATTTGTAGAGAAAATACGACCAAAAAAATTTTCAAAAGCATGCCTTTCAGTATAATTTTAGTTGCACCTATCCTAGAGTTCATGAAAAAGTGGGTCTCAAAATTTTTTGGCCCCGCCGACTGAAAAATGAAAATTTTTTGGCCCCGCTCACTGAATAATCGATAAATTATGTTTTTGTCATATCTGAGCTCTCAAACAACATGAAAATCAGGATGGATTTTGTGTAAAGTTGTATATTTAATTAAATTGTGAACGAGGAGGTGGATGAAAATTGTGTTTTACATGAAAAGAAACATTGTATTTATCCAATTAAGAGGGGTGTCGCTAGTAAAAATGCCGCCAAAGTAGGAAAAGGCCGCCAAAGTAGAAAAAATGCCGTAACTTTTTTCGGAGAGGGTGGTTTTATTTTCTTTCGCGTATCTTTTAACCAGAAGTCAAAGCCCCGCTTTGCGGGTCTTCGCCTTTTGGATTCGGCGGCCTTCGGCCGCCTCAGGGTCGCTTCGCGACCTAGAAGTAAAACGGCCATCGGCCGCATTAGGGCCGCTTCGCGGCCTTACGTAGATTAGTGTGTGAACGCTCGGGTCGGGTACCAAAGTGCGGCCGACCACTCTGGCGCTTCGCGCCAGAGCGGTTCCCGTCCGCACTTTGGAACCCTCCCCTCGCTTTGCCACCCCACCGCCCTCTCTTCGCCCTGTAAATGGCCTAATACGCTGCGCTGCTAACCAACAGACAGAAACTACCAAATGTATATTGGGATAGCGATCATAACATTGACTTGGCTTGATTTTCTGGGGCAAACTAGAAAAACGTGGTTTTTCTCCGATTTGTTGGTGAAATATTACGTATTCCCTTATTGCATCGTTTTTCTCGTGAAATTTTACCAAGGAATCCATAATGAAAATCGAAATTTTCTTTAAAAATGCGCGCTCGAGCAGCCCAAACCATATGTCCTTAGTTTGCATCTTAAAGGGCTCGTCAGGGGCCTGTTCATATTCGCATGCTATTGAAGACTTGGCAAGCATTTTGCGCACGGCCGTTGTCTGGAGCGGTGTTCGGAAAAATCGTTTCAATTGAAATGGCGCAATTAGCATACATTCCCTTTCCAATCAGAAAAGGCCCCTTACGAGTCCTTTAAAGGGGCAGTAAGGAGGGTTTTTCATTTCGTTTTCGATCGGATACGGTCGGAAAATATGCGAATCAACTATGCTAAACTCTCTGGCACCGTCCTCATTTCCTGAGCTATCTCATCAAATTAGAATGAATACTTCACATTAGCATGCTTTGTAAAAGACGGACACGCAGGGCGTACTGGCCATCCGCACAATCTGCGGACGGTCGGCCGTTTTCGGCGACTTTGGAGCTTGTTTTCTCGAAAACGGTAAATTTGTGACCCATAGTCGTATACATTTTCATGATCAGCGAATTTTTCTTTCCTAGTTTAGCCAAAGTTGTAAAACCCGACTTACTGTCCCTTTAAGGTGCCCGCGCACTTGAAGCCACGAATGAAGCCCGGTGTTTACGGGGCGCAAAAAGTTGGGGAAATTGGAAGCAATTTTTTCACAGTTTTTCCTACAAAATAGTTGCCTTGTATATGATTTTGTATTTTAAAGGTTATGGGTAACAAAATTGGCTAAAATCAGGCACTTTTTGTTTGCCCGATATTTACGACGGAAACGTACACTTTACGTTTGGAAAAATTCAAACAAGCGAATTTTGAGGTTTTGGGAGTAATCGCTGGTGGTTTTTATTAAAGTCAAGGCGAGGCAATGCCAAGACTCGAGACTAACCCAAAAAGAAACCCAAGACTAACCCAAAAACCCAAAAAACAAAACAATTTGAATCTTTTGTGTTAGTGAAACATAAGCTATTTTGACAAAATACCGAACTTCTAAACTTCATATGAAGAGCGACAATTTTCAAAGAAAAAAACACAATAACAAAAAGAACTCACGCGAGCGTTTCCACGCTGCACCTTCGCCACCTTCGCTTTGACAGGCATCCTCCTGGAGGAAGTGGAGGTGGGTGGGGTGTTGGCCTTGGCGAGCGACACTGAAATTTCAATGTTTTTATGTTTGTATAGAAAGAATAATTACCGGTGTGTTTCTGGATGACCGGCACCGTTCTTCCAGACCTGAGGTCTTTCGTGTTCTGTAAAATTTAAGTTTAGAAAAGAGAGAATCAAACGAGAATTTACCTCTCAGGTTGGACCGTGCCATCCCGCTCTGGAAGCAATCTGGACCTTTTGAGCTCCCGGCATCATTCCGCGGGTTTTTCTATAAAGATAATGTAATCTTCACAATTGAAAAGTTGAGAGAAAATTGAAAGCAAAACTTTTTAGCCTGCGATTTCACTACTAAAGAATCCCTTAAATTTAAAATCAGTTTTCTAAAGCGACCGAAAAAACGAAAAATTTTCAAACTTTTCATCAAATTTGCAGATAATTAATATCAAGATACAGTAATTTTAGGCGTCGCAAATAAAATCCCACTTGTTACAAACCATAAAACAATGTGCAGGATTCGAACAAAACATTGCCACAAACCCACTCTCTGACAGACCTCGTTAACCACTGCACTATCGGGGCCCTTTTTGGAACGGCGGCGCCTTTGGTAGTCGTTGGTCCGCTTCTTTATTTAGTGCAAAATGACTAAAGCTAAGTACCGTAATAATTATGGTGTAAAGTGAATTTAGAGTTAAATTACTGATAATTTATTTTAAAATAATAAAAAAAGCAAGTGGAAAACGAATAGAATCAAGATGAGATTTTTATTTTAAAAGTTATGGGTAACAAAATTGGCTGAAATCAGGCATTTTTTATTTGCCCGGTATTTACGACGGAAACGTACACTTTACGTTTGGAAAAATTCAAACAAACGAAATTTGAAGTGTTGGGAGTAATCGCTGGGGGTATTTACTTTTAAAAGTGTAAATTTGGGGCCGTTGCGTGGCTATTTTGGCGAGCTGTGCGGGATTGGAAAATCACCTGTGTCTCTGGCGCGCCCCCCCCCCCGCCATTTAGGCATCTGTTCCAGGGGCAGGTCACAGGCGGACCGTTCAATCGAAGCCGTTATAAACAAAAACAGCTCCTGTTCGCTAAGGGTCAACGGATAACTCTGGATCAATTACAAACAAAAGAAAGTCAAGGCGAGGCAATGGCAAGACACGAGGCGAAAAGCTCAATAAGGCAGCCAAATCGCCAAAAAGTTTTTCACATTTTCGACCTATCGAAATTTAAAAACTCACAAATTGACAACAGATGTATTATATTCAAAATTTTCCTGTTTTTTGTCAGCCATAAGTCCAATTCCATCGGCTTCCATTTCTGAAATTCGACAAATTAAAAAAAATTAAATTATCATATTCGCTCACCTCGAGTGTATTTTTCATAAATTGAAACGTTCTATTTCCATTATAGCTTTGAGGTTGAAGAAAGTACAACAAAAACTTGTTGTAAATTAGAATCGTATATAAGACGACTGAAAATAGAATATTTAAAGCTAAAAAAAAGAAAAGGAAGCCAATAAGCAGATTAAAAGTGTCATTTTTAGGAAAAGAGAAGCGAAATGGCCAGACGGCTGGCACACGCGGCGCCCATCAGTCACTCAGTTATCCCGCCAAAAGTGCATTTGGATGCATATTTTTGAGCTCACGTATGAAGCGGTGACCAAACGTGTGTGAGTGTGAGTGTGAGTGTGAGTGTGAGTGTGAGTGTGAGTGTGAGTGTGAGTGTGAGTGTGAGTGTGAGTGTGAGTGTGTGCACCAGGGCCAAAGGAGACAACGCAAGAAATGCCTGGTCAGTGGGACGGTCTGATTCCGCCCTATGCCCAGAGTTTATGTCTGACCGTCTGAGATTCTACCCCAAGGCCTTGTCTCTCGGCTTGTCGCCGTCGGCCGAAAGGGCACTTGCGGCACCTTGGGCCGTCCGGTCAATCAATACAGGCAACACAGAACATAAACAACTAATGGGGAACGTGATCAACAATTATGGGGAAACAGTAGCAAGTTAAGAGCAGAAATGAACTCGAGAAGGCCCAAAACCCGGCTCGCTGAACAGCCACCCTTGACGACGAAACAGGGAAAAAGCGGCTGTTACTGTGACCGCAGGCCGATTTCTGTTTTGCGAAAGCGATTCGATAGAGCAGATACGGCAGAAAACGCCGTTAATTAGCATACCAGTCCACTCCGCTGCAGAACTTCTGGAATTCCGTCAACGCTTGTCCGTCCGTAACGCTTTATTTCTTATAAGCCCCTCTCCTTGGCCCCTCCCTTCATTTCGACTTCAATGCTTACTCTGAACGGTTCTTCAACAAAACTTCTTCTGCTTTTTTGCTGTGCTTTCCTTCCTTTCACTTCAGCTGGTGGTAAACCTCTTGAAAATGTGAGTATAACCAAGCCAATCAAATTTCTAGTCTTCAGGGATACAACAACTTCTTAACCAAGATCACGGAAAACTCACATTACAAGGATTACTCTTGGGATGAGGCCCATCCGTAAGTGTCTCTGTCTCTGTCTCTGTCTCTGTCTCTGTCTCTGTCTCTGTCTCTGTCTCTGTCTCTGTCTCTGTCTCTGTCTCTGTCTCTGTCTCTGTCTCTGTCTCTGTCTCTGTCTCTGTCTCTGTCTCTGTCTCTGTCTCTGTCTCTGTTTCTGTTTCTGTCTCTGTCTCTGTCTCTGTCTCTGTCTCTGTCTCTGTCTCTGTCTCTGTCTTTGTCTCTGTCTCTGTCTCTGTCTCTGTCTCATATCTCTCTCTTTCTCTCTCTCTCTCTCTCTCTCTCTCTCTGTGTGTATCATATCTCTCTCAGGGCCAGACACCTCGCTCCCGGCCAGGCAGCCATTTGGCACATCAACACCGAGAGTGGCAACAATGCTAAACCAAGGGAGTCATTCCGAGTCCACTTCACTCCAACCTCCTCCTGCCAAGAGGTGTGGATCTGCGATTCCGGAAAACTGAATGCAAACCAAAAAATCGACGAATCCAGTGGCCAATCGGGACCGTGCTTGAACAAATTGGCCATTCGTCCCATGGAGCACCGAATCATTTCCTCGCAGCAGGGATCTCCCCATCCGGACTCCCTCAACTACGCTCTGCCTTACATAACGCTAAAACCTGGAAAAGTGAATGTCTATGAGTTCCAATACACAAAGGAAGATATGGATGCCACGGGACGAGTTGATCTCAAAGAGAACTACAAGTGGCAGTTGAGGAACAGGCCGCTGGTTATTACTTCCAAGTGAGGAGGGAGGCAGAGAGACAGAGACAGAGATAGATACAGAGATAGAGACAGAGACAGAGACAGAGACAGAGACAGAGACAGAGACAGAGACAGAGACAGAGACAGAGACAGAGACAGAGACAGAGACAGAGACAGAGACAGAGACAGAGACAGAGACAGAGACAGAGACAGAGACAGAGACAGAGACAGAGACAGAGACAGAGACAGAGACAGAGACAGAGACAGAGACAGAGACAGAGACAGAGACAGAGACAGAGACAGCGAGAGAGCCAGAGACAGCGAGAGAGCCAGAGACAGAGACAGAGACAGAAATCCCTCTTTTCAGCCCGTACTGCGAAATCCGCGTCCAAGTGCCAGACGGTCGCAAAGTCTCCTTCACAAATATCTGGCATGAAAACGCAGCTCTCCCGGCTGGACTTCCACTTTACGGCATGGCCGAATTATCCTCCAAGGAGTTCAACCACCTGCTGGTAGGAAGTGTGGTCGAAACCGCCACAGTCGCCCGCCAGTGCAACCACGGTCTTCCCAAGAACAACGAGTTAGCTTGAAATTGGCGATTGAGGACTTGGAAATGAATTTCAGAGCCGCCGAGTTCAAAAACTACCGCTGGCAGCAGTACCCGATCGAATTCGAGACCACCGGAGACTGCGCCGAAACTAAAATCCTCCACGGGGAGGTCCAGGCCTCGTTCTTGTTGGTGATGCCGCGTGAGAAGGACTCGGATGTTAGCTACAAGCCTGAACTTTGCCATGGGTTGGTTTCTTTTCAACGAAAGAACAGGCTACACCAGCTCTCACACCTTAACCGATTCTAGCATGCCCAAATGGTACTTTAGGTTAAGGATAGGTCTTGTAAGGAAACTCACCTTCTCTTTACGAACTTAAGATACAACGTGGTTCTGGATCACCCAATGAAAACCCCCTGGTCCATGCCGCTAAACGCAACAATCTTGACAGACTGGAGATGCCTCAAACCACATATCCTTGACGTTTTGTAGAAATCCTTGACCTCTTAACCTTAAAAGGTACATTTAAGTTAAGGTTCAATAGACAAACGCTAAAGAACTCTAACTTAACTTTAGGGTTACTCTAAAATAACCTTAGCGTAATTCTAACTTAATCTCAGGGTAGCCCAAACTTAACTTTAGAATAACTCTACTTAACCTTTGCGTAACTGTTACTTTACTTTAGGGTTATTCGAACATAACCTTAACCATAGCGTAACTCTAGGTTAAAGGGATCGTCAGGGGCTATTTTATGCGACAGTATCCCACGGTAATAAAAAACAACGTGGCACTCCCTACTATTACGATCGCCCGCGACTACCCCTTGAGGATTTGTTGAAATTATTTGGCTGCGAGGATCGAACCTCTCGCTGAGAGACACAGACAGAATGAAAAACGCCGTTGAGACCCTTTTTCTACATAAAACCCGGCTAACAGCTATATTTTTATGCATTTTCATCTATTTTACTGCAGTTATTTAGCGTGTGATTATTTTAAATAGAATAAATATTGAAAAACGATTAAAATACACATTTTAGAGCAAACCGCAATGAAAATTTTGGCAAAGTGCCAGCTTGCCGATTGGCGCACACTTTTCTGTAAACAACGCGACATCGGCTCTGCGTATGGCCGTTTGCTGAAAGCCGCTGGGACAAAATATTCACTTATTCATCATTAAAATACTTTTATCGAATACTTACATTTACAATGGTTAAGGCAACCTAAAATAATAAAATATGAATAATCAAATAAAGCAAACTTGCAAAAGAGCCCTGACGGTCCCTTTAACCTTAGTGTAACTCTACTTATAACATTAGGGTAACTCTAACAACTTTAGGGTAACTATAATCTATTGTACGCTATTTCGCGTTCCAATAGGTGGCAAACACGAAAATACACATTTCAGGGTGCGCATCTGCTTCGGAGACTCCGAGAACAAAGTGTGCGAGGACCCCAAGAGGTCGGTGGAACTGATGCCCATCTACAACCTCTTCGTGGGGACCGACTCCGACGAAGCGCGTAGCCTGGAGGTTCCCGCCAGCTGGCTGACGTTGATTCGCTTTTCCTACAGTCCCATGATCAATCAACTGACGATGAGCTATGCCTTCATGAACGACATGGATGGAGCCATTCATTATCGCATGTTCCTGGAAAAGGCTGCCGTTCAACCTCCTCCACCTCCTCCAAGCACCCCGGGTAGCAGCCAGCCGCCGGCCCAAAAACATTTCTACATCTCGTTGTACACGGCGAACACTTGCAACGCAAGGATAATCCAGGTGAAGAGGTTTCAAATTCATTTATGACATTTTTTTGTAAACCGTGAAGTCCCGGACGATTTTTTACCACGCGCTGTTCCACGCCCTGAAAACTTGCCACACTCAGCCTATTTTCGCTTACTCTGTGAGTGTGTGAAATAAGCACACTTACAGGAGATCATACGATAGTATTTCTATAAGCATGCTAGGGCTAAACATTCACTAGTCACTCGTGGTAGGACCCATACCTGAACACGGTACGGAGGGGGCTTAAAAAGTAGGGTCCCCCCAAAGGGAGGGGGACCCAAAAACATGGTATTACGATTTTTACAAGGCCCCCATACAAAGCAACCCCCAATGCCTTGGTCCCGCAAGCACCATATGTCCAGGTATGGTGGGACCTTCCATTTCGCTGGGGAAAGGCAATACCCACAAACGAAACTTTTGTAATTTCTCCAACGGAAGTTGTAGTTTATACCGCAAAGTTTGTAGTTTAGCAAGCGCTTTTGATATAGTGTCATTTGAACCCATAATTTTCGCAGTTTTTGGTGATTCTGAGAGCTCTTCTAGATTTGGAAAGAAAACAGTTCTTCGTTTTCCCAGCTAGCGAAATTAAATAAAAATATCAATATGTGCCTGTGTTGCGCTGTTACAAAGGAAATGAATAATTTCAATATTTTTCATATCGTTGGATTTTCCCTGATTAAAGTTGTAAAAGATATTACTATTTAGCAATATACCGAACTTTTGGAGAATAATTTGCAGCAAACACTCCAATCAGGCAAATTTTGAGCTTAGGACATTTTTGAATGATTTAAATTACAAGTACCAAAGCCGCAAATTCATTAAAGAATAGTCTAAAGTCAGAATTTAATTACGATTTCAGAAAATGTAGAAATCGTTGCAAATTTGCATTGGTTCATAATTTAAAACTTTTTGACAAAACAACTCTTGGGTCTCGTAGCGATCTCCACTATTTTGGGTCCCGTAGCGAATTTAATAGAATCGTAAATGGAAGCATGAGGTTTCGGAAAGAAATTGAAAAATTGACTATTTTTAGTCTTTCAGATTTTGCCATAAATTTCAAAAAGGGGACCAATGTGGTCCCATTAGGTGATTTTTTGGTAAACGTGAGCAATTCCCAGTAACTACGTAATTCCGCGTTTGGTCGGAAATGGTAACAAAAAATAAAAGGGGGGAGGGCTTCGTTGGCACTACTTGGGGGAGGGGGTTACGTATCGAGCCCCCCAACCACTTTGTCCAGCCATGACAGAATTTACGGGCCTTCAGAAGACTAAAACAAAGTTGAGATTTCAGGACAGGTACCACGGATCGAAGCCGACGGCTGTGAAGCAGTGCCTGCACGTGGCCGGCTGTAACGTCCTGAATCCGACCAAGTTCGCCGACTTCCCAGGAGTGGAGAACTTAAAGGCTAAGGATGGACACTTCGACCCCCCGCGCGAGTTCCTTGGGATCAAACAATGAGAAGAAATAAAGATGCGTGATTCATGTATAAAAAGCAAGGGAAAACAAGCAACGACTGGGCAGAGAGAGAGAGGGACAGGGTCTAGTAGTCATCGTCGTCGGAGTCGAGGTTGTTTCGTCGGCGATCGAACTGAAAAGGGGGGTTTAGGAAAGGAAAAATGGGGGAAAAGCAAGAATAGCAACGGGCCGGCCCGCTCCAAAATTTTTCACGGCTCGGCCTGGGCCGACCGAAAATTTATGCCTTTTTTCAATGTAAAAATCAAAGAGAACAAAAAAAAATTTTTCGGGCCGGTCCGGTTTTCAAATTTTCTCAGCCCGGGCCGGCCCTAAATTTTGTCATGCCTGGGGAAAAGGTGGGTGGAATGATAGAGGAATGGACATACCGTGACGGTGGTGGAGCGGTTGGTCTGCTGGGACACGCGTTCCAGGAGCTGCTTCAGGCCCTCGTCGCCCATCTTGCCGGCGATCTGGCCACGTCTGAAAGTAAAGAAATACATAATCTTTTGATTTAACACGTTTTCACATGTTTCTCATTGTTAGCAACACCGTTGTTTAATCCCTGTAATTCCTTCGATACATTTGACACGTATTCCGGTTAGATTTTTATTCATTTTACCACCAAATTCAACGCATTCATTCCAACGACTGTTTCGCGACTCATTTTCACTTCGTGCCACAGTTTCAGTGTGGTAGCTGGAGTTTTGCATTCAAGATATTCCGGTAGGTAGGTACCAAATCCGATGATGTAGCTTTTAAGGAAGTGTATATAAGAAAATCGTAAACGGGAGATACAATTCACGAATTGTTCGCAAGCATGGCAAAATTTGGGGTCGGATCGACAAAATTTGAAAACGGGCCGGCCCGAAATTTTTATTGTTATTTGTAAATTTCACGTTTAAATAAGGCATAAATTTTTGGTCGGCCCATACTTGCCCAATCTCCACGAGCCGCGGCGGCATTCATTCATTCATTCCCCGCGTGCGGTCGTCTCTCCTTCCACTGCTGGTTGGTCGAATAGTGAATCCCCGATTGAAGCCTTGGACAAGCATTCGGGTATAGTCCATGAAGACAAATGTCACCATAAGCCTTGCCACCCTAAACTGTCAAAGCCTACGTACCGACAAACGTCTACAAACCCTCGAAGAAGCCCTCGAAAATGTCAACTTGGATGTGTGTGCCCTCACAGAAGTCAAAAGAGATGGAAATGGAACAACTGTGCTCAACAAGTCAAAATCAAACCTATATTATACTGGAAACGGAAAACACAATGGAGTAGGGTTCCTTGTGAAGTCTCATTTCAACAAGCAAGTACGGAGGTTTGAGCCAATCAACGACAGAATATGTTACCTGGATGTGGAAATGGAGAGAGTTCTATTGAGAATCGTGTGTGTATATTTACCAACTACTTCCTACACTGATGCAGAATATAACAATTATCTCGCCCAAATAGAACAAATCATCAACAAAAAGGAACCCGGGAAACCTCTCCAAATAGTTGTTGCTGGAGACTTTAATGCACAACCAGGCAAGCGATTAACAGTGAATGAAGCATCTATGGGAATGTATGGCTATGGAGATCGAAATGAAAGAGGAGAAACGCTGATAGACTGGTGCGAGAGAAATGGATTAAAAGTGGCGAACTCTTTCTCTAAAAGACGTGAAGGAAGAAAATGGACTTGGAGATCTCCAAATGGAACAACTTATCGAGAATACGACCTATTCCTTGTGACAAAAGCGTGCCACAGCAGATCAGTCGATGTTGTGAATCAGTTCAACTACGGAAGTGACCATCGTTTGGTGAGATGTATCTTAGACGTGGAGTGGAAAGGCCGACGATGGGGAAAGAAATCATGTATAAGAACAGTGGACTGGAACATATACAAGGCTGAGCTGGAATTAAAGAATGTACCTCTCAATGTCATGAATAATGCACAACTATACGAAGAAACAGCAAATACAATGAGGGAATGTTTGTCGGAAGCCACGAATTGGATGCCTAAAGAATCTCGGTTTGGTAATGCTACAAAACAACTATTCCAAACAAGGAGACAATTTTTAACAAGACAAGATCCCCAGGGCAAAGTTCAATTGGTTCAGACAAACAAACTCCTTAGAATTCAAATTGCCGAAGATCTAGATAAGTATCACCTGTCCCTGTATAAGACCAATATTCTTACTAACAAACGGAGACAAAAAGAACAGACAACTCGCACTAATCTTACAGCAACTCGAAAGCAAGATGGCACACTCACAAAAGATAGTACTGAACTGATGCACGAGATACAAAAATTTTACAACAATCTTTTTAAATCGAATAACGCAAATGTCACACAACAAGGCCCAATAGACCAAGTACCTGAAATTACCATCGAGGAGTTTCAATGGAACCTTTGTAATTTAAAGAGAAACGTTGCCCCCGGACAGGATAGAGTGTGTACAGAAATGATATTGAAAGCCAATCACGAAGTGAAAGAAAGAATACGCTCTATTCTGAATGAGTGTCTCCGCAGTGGAATTGTCCCAAACAACATGTGTCATTCTGTTATCTCCCTTATATTCAAATCTGGCGATCCCCATCAACTGGCAAATTTCCGTCCAATTGCAGTGTCCTCCACACTTCTCAAGCTATTGGTCCGCACTATACACCGAAGGATAGAATTATTGCTAGAAAGTAATCAAACAAGTGTACAAGCTGGGTTTCGCAAAAACTTCTCAACAAATGACCATATCCTCACACTGAAACAGCTGATAGACAAGTGTTATTCCCACAACTTGCAAATTTTCTTGATTTTCGTTGATTTCGCCAAGGCCTATGACAGTATTGAACACGAAGCGGTGTGGACGAGTCTCGAAAGACAAGGAGTCAATAGACAATACATCAATATTCTGAAGTACATTTATCATGCTGGTCAAACTAAAATCAAAGTAGGAGAAGATGAAGTTCAAATAGAAGTGAAGAAAGGTGTCCGTCAAGGCTGCCCTCTTTCCCCTGTCATATTTAACGCTGTGCTGGAGACGGTTATGAGAAGGCTCGAATGGGAGGATAAAGGAATTAACATCAATGGAAGAAATCTGACACACCTATGCTACGCTGATGATGTCGCCCTTATTGCAAAATCCCCTCAAATGGCACAACAAATGATAGACGATTTAGTACAAGAAGCGAAAACAGTTGGATTGCGAATTAATCAAAAGAAGACTGTAGCAATGTCAAACCTCAGAGAAAGTCCTCTCAAATTAGATGGAACAAATTTAAAATTCGTCGATCAATTCGTATATCTCGGGCGAAGTCTCAGTTTCAAGCATGACGATAGCAAAGAAATAACACGAAGGATCCAATCTGGGTGGTGTGCATTCAACCGCCACAGAAAGTTCCTAGTGCAACGGTCCATTGACATAAAACGAAGGCGCAAAGTGTTTAATATCGCAGTTCTTCCAGCATTCCTTTACGCATGCGAGACTTGGGCTCTTACGAAGAAGGACAAAAAGAAACTGAGAAGTGTTCAACGCCGAATGGAGAGGGCAATGACTCATAGACAATTGCAAGATAGAATACCTCATGCACAAATAAGAAGAGAAACCCAAGTGAAAGACGTTCTCAAAGAGGCCTCAAAGCGGAAAATGAAATGGGCAAAGAAACTGGCTTGTTGTGGTGATGGGAGATGGACAAAAGACCTCATTGAGTGGTACCCACGAGAGAAGAAACGAAGAGGAGGAAGGCAGTATACTGAATGGGCTGACGATTTGAAGGAGGCTGCTGAGAGACTTGGGAGACAAGGCGTGACCTGGGCGACGATAGCAAGGACAGAAAAGGCTTTATGGCAGCAGATGTCTTCCCTGCGCTACGACTTGTGATAAAAATCAGTAGCGATACAGGAATAAAGATAGATAGATAGATAGTACTTTTTTCTAATTGTAAAGGTATATGTAGGACGATATTCAGCATTTATTGGTCCACAAATACCTGTTTGCCCGCAAAACTGCCGCTGCAATATGTTCCACGCCTTGAACAACACTCGATCGATGATTTTTCTAAATTTAATGGCTAGATTCGAGTTTTACCTGTGGCGTTCCAAAAGCTGCAGAATAGTAGAGAAACTAAATCTTTAAATCAAGATTTACTTTTTGAAATGGACGGCATTAAAGGAGTCCTTTTGAATTTATAATAAAGTTTTCAATTGTAAGAATAAACAGAAAACGAGCCCATAGTTCATTTTCCAACTTAGTTTGGTTTTTGAGGCAACTTGCGATGCCTGCATAATTTATGCAATAAAACGACGACGATGAACTCGCCTTTTTTCATTATTTTTAAAAAAAATAATCCTTCTTCGACTTCGTTTTTTTTTTTACACTTTGAAGAAACAGACGGTGTTTCTGCACGAAATATCCGTCTACAATCACCCTATCTTCAAAACAGAAAGGAACTCTTGTTTTCACTTTTCCGCCGCGGAAAACACCACACAAGTGCAATTGAAACCGAAAATGACAGAAAAAGTAATCGTCGCGGCGGGGGAAAGATAAACGGGGCGTTCTCCAGCCAATTTTACGATTTTCTCCACGTTTTACTGCAAATCATCGACATTTTGCTGTAAAAATTATGATTATTATGTTAGTAAACAGAAAATTACAAAGACAAACCGAGCCATGTTGATGAGCGTGGCCTCGACCATCTTGGCCTTGTCGGGCTTGGCGGCAGCCAGGTTGCTCAGTCTGACGAGTGCCGTCTGGTCCAAAATCTTAAATTTATACCTTTTTATCCCAAAAATTGATGACAAACCTGGGAAAGCATGGAATTCTTGGCATTTTCTTGGTTCTCGGCCTTCTGCTGCGCGGCCTCGGCCTGTCTCTGCTGCTGTTCGCGTTGGGGCGCTTCGGCTTCCATTCCTGGAAATTCGGGAAAGTCGACGAACGTCGGCGGTGAGGACATTGGGTCGTTTGAGAGACAGAGGCACCACGTGAGTGGAGAAAACAGACCAACGAAAACAAGGTAAAAATAGCCTACAGTAGTGGTGTCGTCGGGTTGGAAATAATTCCCGAAATGCGTATTATAAATTAAAATCAATTAAATCACAGCCAACTCGATGAAATCTCGAAAAAATAAAGCGAAACGTACTAAAAGTGCAAGCGAAATTCAAAAAACGAAAACAAAAGTGTAAGCTACCGTACAGTTGACGTTGATTCAGAAATAAAATACGCAATGCGTACCTTATTTTTGACCTCACGCTTTTACTAAAATTACTGTTTTAGTTTCTTTTTTCAGCATCAGTCCATGTAATTTTCCTTTTTTTGTAAGGAAAATCACTTTAATAAACTGTAAACAATAATTTCAAAGCAAAAATGGGTCAAATCACGTAAAACTAACGGAGCTGTTTAAAATATCGTAATTTTCACGTTAATTCTAAAATACAATTCGTAATGCGTACTTTGTTTTCGTGGGCACGCTACTACCGAACTTTGAATTTGAATTTCGTCAAATTTATTTAAGCACGTGTTTTCTGCTTCCGTTTTTGTGATTTTCGCGCAATTATCGATTTACAGGGTTTCTTGGGCGCTTTGTAGCTGTAGATGTCGTTTCTCAGGGTGTTTAGCACGTTGCACAAGCCGATAACTCGCTTATCGACTAATGGACGCTTTTTCTCTGGGTTATTTTCTTTCCTTTTGCTATACTTTTGTAATTGGACATTTTCAGGAGTTCTACAATTGTTCCGTCACCAAAAACTATGGCTTGTGGTCTGGAAGACAGCAGGAAGCTCTGCATCCTGCCCAATGAGACGCCCGTGTGTCTCCTGGATTCCTTCGAAGCCTTCGAATGTAATTTTAACTTTTTAATTGGGGGTAATCAAGTAATTTGCAGCCCTGAGCGCGCAGGAGCGCCGCTATGCCCACCACATCGCCAAGGCCTCGTTCGACGGCGGCCTGAGCGTTTTCCTGCAGGTGTCGCCGGAATCGGCCGGCCTCTTCTCCCTGTTCTACCACCTGTTCAAGGCCGAGGATTTGGCCAAATTGAGGGGTAATTATCTATAATTATCGTTGTTTTAATTTATTTTTCCTCTACAGATAAGGCTATTCTGACTGTTGGATGGAAGGAGGAGGAATGGAATGCCTTCCTCGTCTACGTGGCCGGCTTCTATGCCAACAGTGGAAACTACAAGAGTTTCGGAGACTCGAAGATCATCCCCGGCGTGTCGGCGGTTCGTTTTTTGACCTTTTAAGTGCTAGTTTAGCCCCCAATCGCTGGTCCGACGTTCGATTCAGTCACACAAAACGGCTACGAGCGGGGACGTGACGCAATATTGCATTTTTGAGGCAATTGGAACGGGGGCTTAAAATGACGCCAAAATTTTGTTAAAGCATGCCAATGTTTCTATGTCATTCCTAGAGTGTGAAATGTAGGATACTCAGGCATACGCAGTCAAATTGGCCGAAGATGATTCTGTGAGAAGCAACACTAGGAATTGAGAAGGAACACTTAAAAATGCAAAATCACTGCCTTCTGTTTGTGATAGATGCAAGATTCTTAAGTTTAACCTAGCTGCCTTAGGTTTGTGCTTTGGTCCGAATTTACGGACCGAAACGGGCCGGGCCAAGGAGTATTTTTCAAGTCGACCCGGCCCTGTGTAAATTTTTGCATCAGCTACGTATTAGCTTACCAAGCAAACCTATATAGGGTAAATTTGTCGCGCCGTGCTAGTATTTCGATGTTGTTCTTGCAGCCTCACATAGGATACTCAGGTAGTCTACGCAGTCAAATCGGTGCATAGAATGGTGGGCAAATCAAACCGGCATTATGAGGCATAGATGAACAAGTGCCCGCAAATTCGGTAGTGGGGGTCGCGCCGAGCCTTGTTTTCTATTTGTTATGCCCAGTCCCGTAGGGACTGGGCAATTTGGGCTGGGGTTTTCTATTTGGTGGACTCCCGCCACACGTCTCATTTGTATTGTGGGGGGGGGGGTCGCGCAAAAGGGACCCCATAGGTAGCTCGTTCATGTATGTTATGGGGCATAACTAGATTGAGTCGGGGCTTAACATAACTTCTCCCCTACCGAATTTATCGAAATTTCGTACTTTGTAAATGTCTTTTTTCCAGAAAAAGATCGGAAAACTGCTCCGTGTGAGTGCCGCCGCCTCCGCCCACCCGAAGATCATGAAAATCTGGGAGAAGGTCGAGGGCCGCATCGACTCGCTCAACAGTTGCCAGATGCAGCTCGGATTTGGCTGCAAGGTTTGTTTTCACAACTTTTTTTTATATAATTCTGTTTCTTTTTCAGGGAGTCACTTGCTACCACAGCGAGAACGTCACCAAGGAGGACGCCGACCTCGTCGCCAGATTCTTCAAGGTTTTTTTCTAGTTTGTGCCCGGAAACTTTCCATGTTTAGGCCCAGAACATTGAATCCTGGAACTCCAGGCTGGTGAAGGACACCCAGCCGAGGGACGGCAAGACCGTCTACCGTGTGCTCCTGGCCAGTGCACAGAAAGGAGAGGCCAAGGAGTACAAGTTCGAGGGAAGCGTCGTTGTGATCGAGAGAGGAGACTACGCCCCGTTGATGGCCCGCACCATCGAGCACCTCAAGAAGGTTGGTGTTTGGCAACCTCAGGCCGCTTATATCTGATTGGGGCAGCCTCAGGCAGCTTATAATTGGTTCTCGCACCCCAGACCGCGGGGGTTCTCAAATGACCGGCCCGGCGGGCCGGGCCGAGAGATTTTTTTGGGCGGACCGGGCGGCCCGTTTTTGTAAATCAAATTTTTAATTTTTTTTATAAATTGGTGCTATAATTTTTTAAACTGTTTTAAATACCGTAATATTGTTTGTTACTAACATATAAGTCAATATTAGTTGTACAGAAAAAAAATGTCACCGACCGGGATCGAACCCTGGTCGTGTGGGTGGCAATCTGACTGGGTGGTCCAGGGTGAGCGGGCCGAACGGGCCGGGCCGACCAAAATTTTGAAAACGGCCCGGCCCGTGAGAACACCGCCAGACCGCTTAGAAGCATCGATGGCACTCTAATGCCGCTTATTATCTCGTGGTGACTCGTTTATAACACAATAACGCCGCATACTATTAGTTAAGGCACCGTCAGGCCGTTTAAAAATGGTTATGGCACCCTCAGGCCGCTCGAACCTGGGACAAAATTATTTGTATCCATAGGTGGGCAGTCATCACGCCATTCGCCATTCTTGTGCGGATCCACATCCGATTTGAAATTCCGATGGTTTCATCGGGTCAAAAACGGAAAACAATTGCCCAATCATTACTGAACCGAAAAATTTCCGGCTTTTCGAGCCAAAAATTTGCTTTCCCACAACCGAATTTCCAAAACCGCCTTCACACCGGTGGAAGTCCCGCCCACCTATGTTTGTATCCCTAATTTCTTCAGGCCAACCTCAGGTCACTTAGAATTGGTTTTCGACAACTTCAGTTCAAGCTCTTCTTTAAGCCGCTTAGAATTCCGCTTAGAACTAGTTCTTCAAACCGCTTAGAATTGGGCATGGCACCCTCCGGCCGCTTAGAATTTGTTTCGGCACCCTCAATCTGTCTAGAATGGGCTGTGGCATCTTCAGGCCGCTTTTAAAATTGGTTACGAAACCCTCTCCGGACGCTTAGAATCGCTCTGAACTTTGATTGTGGAGCTAAGGCCGATTGGGGCACTTTAGGACGATTAGAATTGGTTTTGGTACCCTCCGGCCGCATTGAATCAGCTTCGTCGTACGTACACCCCAGTGCCGCTTAAGATCGCTTGGAGCTAGCTGTGTCACCATAAGGCCGCTCAGAATTGGTATGACATCCTCAGGCCGCTTCGCACTGGTTTTGGTACCATCAGGCTGTTTAGAACTAATTATGACACCCTTAGGCCGCTTAGAGCTAGCTGCCGTACCATCAGGCCGCTTATAATAGGTTATAACAACCTACGCCCACTCTAAGTTATAACAAAATTATTTTATATTCCCTAATTTCTTCATTTCAGGCCATCGGATCCGCCGCCAACTCGAACCAGACGCAGATGCTCCAGAAGTACGTCCAGCACTTCGAGTCTGGAAACATCATCGACCACAAGGTAAGGTTCTTTGAGCTGTACTGTGTATACTCAGTTATTTTGTTCTTAAAATTGAGTTTATTTTTTTTAGAACGGCTCCCGCTTCTGGATCAAGGACAAGTCTCCGGCCGTCGAGAGCTACATCGGATTCATCGAGAACTACAGGGACCCTGCCGGCACGAGGAGTGAATTCGAAGGTGAGAATTGGGCTTTTTACCGTTTAATTGTCAAATTTCTAGGCTTCGTCGCCTGCGTGAACAAAGAGACGTCGAAGAAGTTCCAGAAGTTGGTCGACCGCGCGGAGAGCATTCTGAAGAGGCTGCCCTGGGGAGCCGCCCACGAGAAGGACAAGTTCCTGACGGTAAGGGAGAGAGAGAGCGAGAGAGAGAGAGAGAGAGAGAGAGAGACGGGCTAGCCCGGGGGAAATAACCTAGATCTTACCCTTTTTTTAAGCCCGACTTCACCGCCCTCGACGTGATCGCCTTCGCCTCCAGTGGCATTCCCTCCGGCATCAATATCCCCAACTGTATGTTTTGATTCATACGGTGTTCCAAAGTTCTTCTGTTGTTCATTGAAACAATAACCGGTTCCAGACGACGACATCAGACAGGACGAAGGCTTCAAGAACGTCTCCCTCTCCAACGTGATCTCCGCCAACCCCAAGCAGAAGATGAACTTCCTCAGTGAGGAAGACGAGGTACTTATTGCTTTTTCTTGATCATCGCGGGCTGGCCCGGTTGGGCCATATTTCTGACCTTATTTTCCGCTGTGAAATCGTGAAAACTGATTTTTGGTATAGAATGGAACCCAGCCTGACCTGAACACGGCGGCACAGAGGAGGGGGCTCAAAAAGTTAAGGTCCCACAAGTGTGATTTGCCGTGGTATGGATCGAGCCAGCCCGAGACTCAAAACTCCGTCATCGAATGGTTAAATGAAAACTTGTGTTTTAGGAGCTGATGTTCAAGTACTTCAAGGACTCCTTCGAGGTGCAGGTCGGCCTGCACGAGCTTCTGGGCCACGGCAGTGGCAAGCTCTTCCGCCGCAACGAGGACGGCACCTTCAATTTCGACCGCGCCACTACCGATCTCAATTCCGACAAACCCGTATGTTTTTTATGGGATTTGCAGCGAAAGAGGCGTAAAGTTCAGAGAGTTTTTGTCGAGTTTCGAAAAGTTTGGTCAATGCCTTTGAAAATTTGGTTTCTACAATTTTTGCTCTTGTTTTAGCTGTAAATGGTACCAAATAACGCAATTTGTATTGTTAAAGGAGGTTTCTCCGACCAGGCATGAAGTAAAAGTTTGCGAAATATCCAGTTTTGGGTACCCATTTTTAGTAAGTTCCATGATTCGTAAGTGGCAGCCGAGTGTCAAAAGAGCCAAAAACGTCAGTATGACGATTGACGTACCCTACCTTTATAACAGAACTTTGAAAAATACTTGGCCAACCTACGCGAGCGGTGGCGGTGAGGGTGCCAGAATTTGACTTTTGTTCCATTTTTGTAAACGGAGGGGACCCGCCGCAAATTTTGATTTTAAATTTTGTATAAATCGGTACAATATTCTTTAAACTGCTTTAAATTACTTAATAATGTTTTTTTACTAACATAGAAGTCGTTATTAGTTGTAAAACAAAAAAAAAGAATGTCACCGACCGTGATCGAACCATGGTCGTGTTGGTGGCAATCTGACTGGGTGGTCCAGGGTAAACGGGCCGGGCCGGCCAAAATTTTTTAAGTGGCCTGTAAGAACCCTGGCTGGCGTTGAGGCCGATGTTGTCAAGCTACCCCTATGTTGATTCTAATTGTCGTTTGTACCCTACAGTCGCGTTAAATTGGGTATCACAGCCTCGGGCCGCTTTAATAAGGTTTGACCAAATAATCAGGTCGCTTTTATTCAGCTTCCGTACCCTAATTTAAGATCGCTTTAACATGAACATTACAACCTCAGGCCGCTTTTAATCTGGCTTATCAC
Organism: Oscheius myriophilus; assembly: GCA_964057215.1. NCBI lineage: Eukaryota > Metazoa > Nematoda > Chromadorea > Rhabditida > Rhabditidae > Oscheius > Oscheius myriophilus. The sequence goes on from OZ059902.1 coordinate 17,689,306, forward strand.
AACCGCGCCGTTTTCAGTTGAATTCTGCACCATTTCTTGCGTCGAGCATTTCATTTCTTGTAGTCTTTTGAGCAGTGGCCTATCGAAAATGTCCTGTAACGTTTGCTTGAGCTCGTTGAGAAACGAAGATAAGAACCAGAATATCAGAATCCCTGAGAAAATGATAACAAAGGGATAAAGGACTAAAATTAGCGCTGGCGCGCGATTACCGAATAAACACCATTGACAGCCGGCTGGCGCTAATGCTGTAATAATTTGCTTTATTTTTAAAATGGAATAATGTCTTTGGTGTGAGGATGAAGGTACCCTGATGGTCCCTTTTAGTCAGCTGACGTTTTTTAATACGTGCAATTTTCAGGTTGCCTCGTGGTACGAGCCGGGAGAGACGTGGTCTTCCAAATTCGGACCCCTTGCCAGCGCCTACGAGGAGTGCCGAGCCGAGGCCGTCGGCTATTTCCTCTGCTGCGATGAGGATATCCTCGAGTATGCTAATTAGTAGTGTAATTAGCATAATTTTTCCTCTTTTCAGGGTGTTCGGCTTCACCGGCGACATGGCGCAGAAGGTGAAGTACGTCAACTGGCTCAACGAGATGAGAGCCGGTCTGTTGGCCCTGGAGTTCTACCAGCCGGAGCAGGAGAAGTGGGGACAGGTAGGATTTTTATGGATTCTGAAGCTTATTTTGTTGCTTTAGGCCCACAGCTACGCCCGTTATGTGCTGACCAGGGTGTGCATGGAAGCCGGCCAGGGCTTCATCACGATCGAGGAAGTCAGCGGCGAGGACGGCGAGCCGGACATCAGATTCGAGGTCGACAAGAACCTCATCGACACCGTCGGAAAGCCGGCCATCGGAAAATTCCTCGCCAAGCTCCAGGTTAGCTCGAAGCATAATTATTTTCGGCTGAAAATGACTCAAAAATTATTCATGACTCAAAAACACCCCGTAGCCAACTAAAAACGTAACCCTGTTACAGAGCACAATATTGGTAATGTGCAGCCAGAAAATGAAGAAGTTAAATGTGTTTTAGACACTATTTTCGAACAGTTCAGAGAGAGCGATGCCCATTTTTAGCCCCAAACCATACGTTCGTTTTGCGCGACCCCCACATTTCACATGCGACGTTTTCCCCAAATCAGAAATTCTTCTCGTACTAGCCGGGTGTCATTAGGGTCGACAATAACGTAATTGTGACCATTGACGCACGCTCTCTTTGTTATTAAAATCAGAAAAGTCAATGTATCACCTGTGGCTGTTTTGGGCCCTATTGACGCACGGTTGGTACTGAACCAAAGTATGTAAATTACTTCAAGGGGGGTTCATACATGAAGGTTCATACACCGCGCGACCATCACATTATGTCCGGCGTTTGGCGCACCGTAAGAAGCTCGACCCGACCTCCGCAATCGAAAGTCACAGTCGGTGTTTTTCTATGGGGCGATTAGGGTATATAAAACTAAGGGGATACCTGACATTCGCAAAATGTATGTATGCTTAGCTTGCGGCTGAATTGGTAGCTTTTTTTATACAAGAGTAATAGCATATGAAAACGGAGAACGTTTACCATTATTAAGAACTAGCTGACAGTTTTCACTTTTGTTTAACGGAATTGTTGCAAACAGAAGAGGATATCATCACAAGCTAGGGCAAAACAAGTTTGTATAGAATCAGCAATGAATAAAACACGTACAAATAATGAGTAACAGCAACAAGGGCGATGCACTTTTAATTCACTATTCTTTAACATGAATCCCGGCCGACTGGCGACGATCTTGTAGTCGGAGGCTTGTCGGTAGATGGCCGTCCTCAGCGGTGGTGAAAGAGAGGCGGGAGGCAGCGGAGAGACTGTCGACCGACCAGGGCCTTGAGAGGATTGCGAGTGGCACAAGAGGGAGGGGAAATTGCGCAAGTTGACGTGAACGTAGATTACGGACAGAACGGCTCGTTACGTGACTTACGTGGGTCTAGCAATTGTCTAAATGTTTCGATTCCTGCCAGTCGGGTGGTGTCAATAGGGTTTCAAAACGCTGCTATATTGGCTTCCGGGCTTGCCCATTCCCCGTATTTTATATGGTTTTGGTGTAAATGTACCCATTTTTCCGTCAATGAACTAAATTCTTCATTTCCAGGGCTACAAGTCGACTGGTGACTTTGCCGGAGGAAAGGCCCTCTTCGAGTCCTACGGCGCCGTCGGCGAGGAGGCGCTCCGCTGGCGCAGGATCTGCCTCAACCGCAGGAAGCCCCGCCGTCTCTTCGTCCAGCCGAACACCGTGATCAAGGATAACGGTTCGTTTTATTTTTTTTTACGGGTCAACCAGAAAAGTTTCTCAATTTCCTTGCTCTTCAACTCAACAACTTTTCGAAATCGCGATTAGATGGATGGTTTTATCGGTAACAACAGTACATTAGAGTCTTGCAATCAACGGACAGTCGAAAACACCCTACCTTGCCGTTGAAAGTTTCATTTCAAAATATATCAAGGAGATATTGAACCCATTTTGGGGACTATTGGCACCTGCCTGGCACGGTATACGGTAGACCACCACCTACAATGCAAGCATGGGCTAAAAGCGTCAATTCTCTTTTGTGATAATTTATGGGTACTATTACTGTATTTCGTGCCAACCAGGTGTCAATAGAACCCAAAATGACATCGTGGTTGTTGCCCGGCATAGTTCTCACCATGGTAAATTTGAGGGCCGGGCCCGATTTTTAGTCAGAGGACCGGCCCGGCCTTTTGCTAGCCCTGCTTCTTACGAGAAGAACTCTTCCGGACCCGCTGACCAAAACGAGCCGGGCCGAGAACAGTATCGGCCCGATTTGTAAACTTGTCAAATTAAAATGTCTTAAAATCGTTTTTTTCAGCTTATATAAAACTTTCAAACTCTTTCATAATACGCCTATTACATTGTTGGACTAATTCTTTGTTAGCAAAAAGTGTCCGGCCGTGATCGAACCTTGGTCGCATGGGGGGACAGTTTGACTAGGTGGTCCGAGTAGACGGGCCGGGCCGAGGATTTTCATTTAAGTCGGCTCGGCCCGTGAGAAATATGGTGTTTGTGGTTTCAATGAATAAATTGTCATGAATGTTTAAAAAGAGATCTAGCTGGCCCGGTGGTCAAATATCTGCACTGTCCTCTCTCTCTCTCTTTATATAAAAAAAAGCTGGACATGACGAACTCAGCCGCAACCTCGTTTTCGTTACAGTTCGAAATTACAATTACAATTTTATTCCCGGATCACGGCTGGATCATACGAGTAGATCTTGAGCTGGTGTTATTGCTCTGCCGGCGGATCCCAGTGCTTTCTTATGTAGTAGATATTGAGCAGAAGCTTCAGTAGTCGATCCCTCACAGCAACTGGGAGTAGTGTCGATGACGGTCCCTCCTTGACGAGGTTCTGGGGCCGGATTCAGCTAGGCGGCGGAGCGGAGGTAGAACCGACCGCTCGGTGGTGAAGATTTAGCGTGAATCCGTTAGTTCGAAATTGATTCCTTTAAAACTTCCTTTAAACTCTAAAATATTCTTTCATTTCAGGCGACGTGGACATGGTCTCCTACCCGGCCACCCCTGCCGGAATCATCCAGTCCTTCCTCGACCGCTACGACTCGAAGATCATGGAGGAGTTGGAGCGCTGCTGGCAGCAGGACCAGAAGTACTTCCCCAGTGCCTACCCCAAGGCCTAAGCCTCCCTAGTCCTCCCCTTCTCGTTTAAAGCCTTAAAAGTCAAGTCATTCTTTCGCGAAAGTCTTTTTCGCAGCTGTGTATCCACCAGGGTGATTCCGGCGTAATTTATTTGTGAAATTTAGAGTCCCCGTCTCCGTGTATTATTATCATTTCTCCGTCGAGTACCTCACCTGTGATAATAAAGTCTCGTTCTTTCCTCTTATTGTTCTGTTTTTATCGGCGATTTTCGCTAAATTTCCGGAAGTTTTGACGAAAAATTTGACCATTTTTGCTTTCAAGATGGTGGAAGAGACAAATGAGCGGACAGCGGAGGACGAGTGCCCCGTGGTCGGCAAACGAGAAAAGGGTTAGTAAAGTTAATTTTTTTTCAACCGGCCGCCCCACAAAAACATACTAATTTTTCTGGTGTAACTACCATTTATGAGTCATAATGTGGTGTAAAAATGAGCAAAGGTCTGTGAAATAGTCTTTTTTTAATTTCGGCGTTAAAATTGGATGGTTTTCGTGTTCCTCGGGCTTTATGTAGCTTGCCTCATGCCATAAAACTGCAAAATCGGCTAAAATTTTCGTTTCTTGTACCTTTTCTACTCAAAAGTTTGTGATCTAATGGTGAAGTCCTTTTTACTACCATATTTTACCACGACTTTTCTCATCTGTGTGTTTAAGGAACGGAAAAAAAACAAATTTGGCATTTTAGCAACGGAAAAAAACAAATTTGGCATTTTGCCAATGGCCGAGAAAAGCGGAAGACTATTTAAAGAATCCCGCAACGAACGCAACTTGCTAAAACCTGCGAGTATGTTCAGTTTGAACCATACGTGGCCGGCTTTTATTTTTTTGGAAAAAAAAGCACATAAGGGGGGACCACATGGGTCGAAAAAATCGTCCGGGGATTTTTTTCCCCAAATCTTTAAGAAAGCGTGAGAAAGACGAAACGAAAGGCGAAAAAAATAATTTCAATTTCTCTGCCGTTTACTACAAACCTTGATACAGGGAAACTTTACTTTTACATTAATCTGCAGTTTGCTGCACGGCTACTCGTGGCTAGGTGTAGAAGTCGCTACGGGACCCAAGTATTGTATTAAGGAAATGAAGCATGGATTTTTCCGGACGATTTTTACAAAAAGTAGGATAGAGACAAATTTTCTGTTTTAAGGGAAAATGTTTAAACAAAAAATACTGAAAAGTTTTCAGAAAATCTGGACGATTGCGCCTTTAATTCAAGTGATTCGCGTCTTATTCGTAAAGATCTCTTTTAAGTTCTGAATATCCTTAACTTGCGATGGAATCGTCCTGGTTTTTTGCAACTTTGCATTTTTTTGACAACTTGAAATTACAAACCTTGAAAACCGGTGAACAATTAGCGAGAGCTGAGAAAATCGTCACAAAAGAAAAATGTACATGACAGAAAATCAACGGCGAAACACACTTTTAGTAAATAAAATCGTCGGGGATTTTTCAAAATTTTCCATGGGGGAGACCATATGACAAAAAATCGTCCGAGAAAATTTCCGAAATCACCAAAATGTCGGCCATATATGGTTTGAACTCTTGTAGTTTTGGCACACTCAGGTAAGCATCATACCTTGGGAAGGCCCGGTCGTAGCGGTACCCCCTGTCACTTTTGAGTTCTGGAAGCGCCTTTACCCCCGTCACTGTAGCTAACCAAACATTAAATTTAAATTTTATATACCAAAAATATTTTAAATGAAATAATGATTTTTTTAAATTATAAAAACAAAATAAAATAATTAAAAATTAAAAGAATTCTAAAAACTGCGTCAACTGACCTATTCTACACACATAGTGAAAGTGGTCAGTGAAGGTGAAGGTGGGACCTTCACTCCGGACTCTGCCCGGCACGAGAGCGAGAGATCGCATTTCACGTGTGAAGGTGGGGGTAGAGGTCAGAGAAAGAGACAGTTAGACAGACACGCAGAGGCAATCATGCCTGAATACAGTATGCCCGCCTGACTTTCGCTGCGGGACCTTTTGGCTAAGTTTGGTTTAAAAAAAAATGAAAGTTGAAGCATTCTCAATACAATTCGCAAATTTTATCAGTTTTAAAACTTTTTTGTGCTATTTATTTTGAAAAAAATAAATGGAAAATACTTTCAGTATTGTATTTTTAATACCATTTAGCGAGAAAAGAAGAAAACGCCGCGAAAAGAGTAAACGATGAGTTCCCAAGTTTTCTAATTTAACCGCAGTCATGTTTTCTCTTATATTTTTACAACACGACAAATTATTTAGAATATTTAACGGTGTTGTTATTTCAAACTTTGAGAATATTGCTTCCTTTGTCGACATAATACTGCAGCCAGCCAGCTGGTACGAAAAACACAAGTTTTTGTAAGCAAAGCCCCTTTCTCTGCATGAAAATGTCTACATTTTTTCAAATTCGGCTAATATGATGGGATATAAAATGTTATGTAATGTTAAGAATGTAAAAAAAAGAACAAATATTGACTACCACAAGCCCCCCGCCCCCCTCACTTTTGACCCACTTGGGTCGCTGGGACCCCCCTCACTTTTGAAAACCCGTTCATTTGGTTCCCAAGGTATGGTAAGCATTCGTCCAAAGTCAAGCAAAGGGGCGGGTTTTTTCTTCAAAACTCTACCATTTGGATGAGCAAGCATGGTTAAATTCAGGACCGGGCCTAGAAATTTTTGGAGCGGGCCGGCCCGAAAAAATTTTATTTTTGATTTTTACATTGCAATAAAGCATCAGTTTTTGGTTTTGCAACGAATTTGTCATGTAATGTTTAAAAAGAGATACACCTGGCCCGGGGAAATTATTCCTAAATAAATACGTTTAAATGCGGATTTTCAGCCCATGAGCGCCCGGTCGTAGCCGTTTTCGCCTTCCACTCGAGTGATGGAGACGTCGGACTGATCACCGTCTCACACGACTCCATGAAGATCTGGAGGGTGTAGGTTTCCTTTATTTTTTCATCAACAAATACGCCGGACCAGCCCGTGCTTTCGAACAAATAAGGTAATATCAGTTCCACAAAACAAGAATTTCGCCCACCGGGATCGAACCCTGATCATGTGGGTGGCAATTTGACCAGCGAAGACGGGCTGGGCCGACAAAATTGTCCACATGGCACGGCCCAGGAGAACCAGCCACCGCCAAAGGTGGCTGATCAGCGGGCCGGCCCGGGCCGAGAAATTCTGAAGAACGGGCCGGCCCCACTTTTTTGAAAATCTATTTTTAAATGTAACTCTTTTCAAAGTCATTATTTTTAAGTTCTGTTTGTTGCAAAACATAGTTCTAATTGTGCAAAATACTGTTTATAATAAATTACAAAATACTGCAACATACTGTGTGAAGGAGGATTCGAACTACCCTATATAATTTTTGTATGTTTTTCATGACCGAGTGGCTAAGAGGTCGGACTGGTAATCCGAAGTTGCCCCAGTTCGATCATCCGCCGGCGAAACTTTTTTGCTTTAGTTGTTTTATACATTAGGTACAATAGAAACGTAATTCCTGCACATAAATCGTAAAATTTTTTTTTTCAACTTTTGGAATTTTTAGCCGCGGGCCGGGCCGTGAATTTTTGGAGAGTGGGCCGGCCCGGCCCGGCCCGTAGCCACCCTTGGCCACCGCTCATACCTACACAAACAGGGTGCGTCAATGATCAAAATGACGTTGTTTTGGGAACTATTGGCAGCCTTCTGGCACGAAATGCGGGTGACCACCCACGAAAGTATGAACTTTAGGGGTGGGGCTGCGTACTGGTTATAGCTAAAACTTGTCTCCATGCCTGGTGAGAAGCCCGCTTTCTGCTAAAACAAAAACCACGTCGTTTCACTTTAAAATAATGCCAATGACGAGTACGTAAGTCAAAAGCGGTAGGTCAAGTTGGAGTTGCCTAACGCTGTTTGGAGCGGGCTGAGCGTACCTAAGTTTGTTTAACGCGACCTGAAGGTGCTAAAGTTGTTAATACTGAGCATACTCAACGTTTTCTCAAGCGGGCTACTGATGCCAAAGGCTATTTTGAGCGGCCTTAGGTTGGTTAATTGCGAAACTAAACTAAAAACACCTAAGGGTGTAATGTTGCGGGCGTGACCTATTTTCGCCCGAAGTATGATTGCCGAGGTGAACACATTTGAATTCGCAGAAATGCATTGCCCAGTAAATTAGCATAACTATCCCTGGACCATTTCTTCCCCCATTTCTTCCTATCATGGCTGACCAGAACTTCCTCATCCAGCTCTACGATGAGCTCGTTCGCTATAAGCTGAGCCTTGTCAAGATTATCGACGCGGCCAAGGAGGAGTCGGACAACTGCGAGGTGGAGGAGTATCGCCAGCGCTTCCAGGCGATCGTCGACGGACAGAAGCCTGAGATAGAAGCCATCGACCGCAGCCTCGCCGTCCTGGACGCCGTTCTCCCGTCGAAGGCTGCTCCCGCCTAGAAGATTTCTTGAATAAAGGCTTTTTATTTGATCGTAAAGTGTTTGGTTTTACTTTTTCTAAGTGTTCATTTGCAGCTGGCGCTTTTTTCCTTGGGTATCTCTATATTGTAACGATTTAACACAAAAAACGATTTCGTTCTTTGTACCGTAAATCTAAAGTCTGCAAGATCTAAATCGTACGCTTCTATTTTCTACCCAAATTTTTGGGGCGTACCCTTCCATGGATTTAGCAGCTCAATTTAGGATATCACCACGCCCCTTTTTTTTAAAATTGGACAAATTCCAATTCCCTGAGTATGCTTATTCGACACACGAGCAAGTTTGACAAACCGCCAACTGCTTGTCGTGGCGGGAACCCGTGTCCAGGGGTGGCATCAGGGCCCCTCACAGCCCTGGCGTAGACATGCTGCTCCGGGGGAAGCTCTGAGGAAGCTCCGCCCACTTTTGCCTGAGTGTGCGTATTCAACACACTCGCAGGTTTGGAAAACCGAGGAGCCTTGTAAAACTGCTTTTCGTGACGGCTGGTAAATTCAAAGGTGGCCGGCTCAGCCCGGGCCGATTTTTAGAGAGCGTGCCGGCCCGCTTTAGGAAACAATGCAAAATGTCGGGGGTTCTCACGGGCCGGCCCATTTGGAACATTTTGGTCCGCCCGGCCCGTTTACTTTGGACCACCCAGTCAGTTTGCTACCCACACGACCAGGGTTCGATCCCGGTCTTTGACATTCTTTTTTGTACGACTAATTATGGACTTGTATGTTAGTAACAAACATTATTATGCAAAATTCAAAGCCGTTTAAAAAATTATTGTACCGATTACAAAATTTAAATTTTTTTTCATATCCGGGCCGACCGGGCCCGGCCGTCCTAAAAAAAATCCTTGGCCCGGCCCGTCATTTGAGAAACGGCCGACCAAAATTTTCCAAGTGGCCCGGCCCGTGAGAACCCCGGTCAACGCCATCGATGAAATAGGACCAAGAAGCTTTGGCGAAACGTATGGGTCTCAAATTCTTTCACCGATCCGTACAAACTACATTATCCGGTCTAGTTTGGTCATTCTGGGCCGTAAGAATTGATTAAATGTCGTAGAGAACGAAGAAGGTTTTAAAGTTTTCATTCTAACTGTGCTCATTTTCAGAGACGAAGGCGAAGAATCGATCGTAGCCTTCACAGAACGGTGCACGGCTGCCAAATGGCGATGTGGAGTGCAGTCGGCCGACGCCTCTCGCGACGGGAAATGTGAGTCTCTCTCTCTCTCTCTCTTTCTCTTTCTCTCTCTCTCTCTCTCTCTCTCTCTCTCTCTCTCTAACCCCGCCTTTCCAGGCATCCTAGTCCTCGGAGTGGACTCCATCCTCCACGAGATCCTCATCGGCCCTGATGGTCCCATCGAGTCTCCTCACGACTTGGGCTACATGGAGGCCTGGCATATCAAGATCGCCAAGAACGGACTCAACTACATGACTAGTCAGTTTATAATGGATTGTTTTCAAAATTGAATAATTTAGCCAGTTATTCGGGTCATTTGACCGAAATCGATCTCCACGGCAATGTGTCGAAGAGGGAGCCTTTCCAGAACGTGAAACACATCTCCTCCATAGCCTATGTAAGTGCAATTTTGTGAGTGTAGGACTGAAAGAACTGAGCTGATACGAATCGGACACATCCTGCTAGCTTGCATAGGTTTTATAATTGTAATATGTGGAAGCATAGTGATAAAAGCCATCCAGCTGGATGTAACGACAACGGGATGAAACCATAGAACTTCTCACAAAAAGGCTAAAAGTTTGCGCTATACACCCTGCCCCTCCATTTTGTAATAAATTTCATATTTTGTGTATGGTAGCGTATTTCGTTTAAGCCGGGCGTCAGTAGGGCCCAAAATGACGGCATTATGATCATAGGTGGACGTGATGCTTGCTCGCTTGCTTGCAATACCTACGTAATTTGGTACGCAGCGACCCCAAACGCTCCGTGTCCAGTCATTATTATGACCGCTGACGCACCCTCCCTTTGTAATAAAGCTTAAAGGGGCCGTAAGGGGCCTTTTCAGATTGGAAATGAACCGTATGCAAATTGGCCCATTTCAATTGAAATTATTTTCCCGAACACCGCTCCAGACAACGGCCGTGCGCAAAATGCTTGCCAAGTCTTCATTAGCATACGATTCTGAAAAGGCCCCTTACGAGCCCTTTAAGGTATAGCAAAGGCTAGGTATAGTCCATGGCCGCATGGTGCCTGTTCAAGTCACCCGGTTGGCTCACAGAGGAGCTCAATACCTCCAGCGGCTGGAAAGAAGGAAAAACCAAAGCTGTTTCAGTCACCTAACTGGCTATATGGAACGCTTCTATCACTATTCAATTCACCCAGCCGGTTATCTATTGAAATCGAAGTGGCGATATCAAAAAGCTACAAATCACTCGACTTACTTGAAAAATCACCACTCAGCGTCACACCGATTCAAGGCACCCGGGCGCCTCAAGACTGGGGTGATTCCGACCAACCGTCTGGCTTGAGAAATTAAATGGCAGAGCTGAAGTCGCTGGGCAGGGCTAGCCCGACTCAAGCATGTTTCTTATACTATGCTGGGGAAGTGAGTCACAGGCTTCAGTGGGTTAGGATGGCTATCACGGCTCAGTAATACCAGTTTTTCAGAGCAACAACAGCCAATTACTTGCCGTGGCTAACATAGAAGGGTTGGTGCATCTGTTGGACACCAAGACGCTGAAACCGATCAACAACGGCTTCGAAAGTGAGTTTTTATGGTATTTCTCAGAAATTGTGGCATTTTTTTCAGTCCACGCAATGAAGATCAGGACCATGTGCTTCACCGCCGACGATGAGTATCTGCTTACGGGTTCCGACGACAAAACGCTCAGATTGTACCAAATGTAGGTGGTTTTTATATCGTTTTACAGCTAAAAACAGGATTATGGGTACTGTATCCCAAAATAACGCTGTGAAATTTCAGTGCCGGGGAGCGGACGGGTCTGGTGCGGCAGTACTGTGGCAACAAGAGCCCCATAGTGAGTGCCGTTTTCGACGAGAGCTCGGCCGGCAGCCGCTTCGCCTCCTGCAATACCAGTGGAGAGGTGGGTCTCTCTCTTTCTCTCTCTCTCTCACTCTCTCTCACACACTAAAAACCCTCATTCAGGTTATGCTGTGGCACATCAACGAGTGCGTCGCCACCCACGTGCTCAAGTCTCTTCACGAAGGATCGGTTAGTCCTTTAAATCTACCGTAATCTTCTGATTTTCCAGGTCAACAGCGTCGCTTTCTCCCCCACAGGACGTCATTTGTTCGCCGTTGGAGAGGACAAACAGATCTCCTGCCACAAGATCCCTCAGCTCGGAGGAGGAAGAGGAGATTTCGAGACACACGAGGAGGAACAGCAGCCGATGGAGTACGAAGACGGACCCGTGAGAGGTTGGTTAGGCATATGACGCAGTTCTCACGGGCCGGGTTACTCTGAAAATATCCACGGCCCCGTCCGTCTACTTATCATGGGGGCTTACGCATCGAGACCCCAAACGCTCCCTGCAGGCTTGGACTAAAACTTTGCTATATGTCCTAAACGCAGTCCATTTTGCAATGTACTTTGTGGGAGGTCTACCGAAATTAGTACCAGCCGGGTATCAATAGAGGCTGAAATGACGTCATTATGCCCTTAAACCCACCCTCCCTTTGTAATATAAGTTTGAAAAAGCAAGGTATAGCCCATGACCAACCATGGCAAAATCGCGGGCTGGCCCGGGCCGAGAAAAATTTGGGAACGGGCCGTCCCGAAAAAAAATTTGTTTTCGTTATTTTTGATTTTTACATTGAAATAATGCATACATTTTTGTTCGGGCCCGGGCCGTAAAAATTTTGGTAACGTTCCGACCCGTTGCCATGGTTGCCCATGACTAGCTCACTGTTTTGCCAACGGCCACACAAAAATTTTCGAAAAAAAAATTTGCTCTCAAAATTGGCTCAGAGTACTTTTATATAGAAAATTTGCACAAAGGTAATGTTAAATGACTAATAAACAAGCCAAATGTAGCTTAAGTTGAATGTAAACTGTTTAAATTTTAAAATGTTATTTCCCGCGCAAAATTACGGCCGCGGCCGGCCGCACAAAATTGCCATCTCTGCCGGGCAGACGCTTTTCTCGGCCCGTTTTGGTCTATGGTACGACCCTTCTCGTGAGAAATATGATGAGAAGTAGGTTTGAAACATTATTTAACAACCATGTTTCAGATGGTCCCTCGGCGGAGGATGTGGACATCGACGTGTGATTGCCGGCTGAATGAGGGCTCGTCGCTCATGATTGTGATCTTTCTACATGGCATCTCGTGAAATGAAGTGACTTACGCGTATGTTAGGGAGACTTCGAGCGAGAGAGCTCTCTCAAAATGTATAATTGTCGCCAATTCGGCATCCTGACAAAAACTGCCTTAATGCAACAGTCGTGCGATACGCAAATAGTGCGCAAATCGCGCAGACGCAGAGAAAAAGCGACTTTCCGCCACAGATGCTTATTTGACGGCACCTACGGCAAACGAGCGAAATTTTTAATTGTTATTCGAATCACCAATTATTATTCGGAAATTATATATATATACAATATACAATACAATATTTACTTCCGAATCACGGCTGGATCAGAAGAGTTAATCTTGAGCGGGTGTTATTGCAAATTATAAATTTACAAACAAAATTACATTTTGGATGTGAAATGTGTTTGGCGAGAATCACAGCGGGATGGACCATCGATTTGACGTTCCCACCCCTACCTTTTGGGGCCTACAAAATGACGTAGCCCCATAGCTTTGTGACCGCAGGGCTGACTCATATGAAAATGGAACCAAATAGATTGAAACCGGAGTTCTGACGGGCCATTTGGAAAATTTTGGTCGGCCCGTGTACTTTGGGCCACCCAGTCAGATTGCCACCCACCGATCAGGGTTCGAGGTCGTGGTTCCTCTCTCTGTCAAGTTGAAATAAATGAATAACACGTAAGAGATTTATCTCTGCAAAATGTGAACAATAAAAATGACATTTCACTGCACTCCAAGGCGCATGACGGATTCGATGAACTCGGTCAAAACCTCAGCGTCGACTTGGATTTTCTTCTTGCGGGCAAGCATGACAGCGGTCTGGGTGGAGCTGGAATCGAATGCGGAAACCTAGAAACTCTTGATAACAAAAAAGATAGAAATGGCTACTCACGTCCATTTTGATTCCGTTCTGCATCGCGAAGAGTTTACGAAAAGCGCAGTGGGAGCAGGTGGAAGCTCTGCTAGAAGGATCTGTAGACGATTTACAAGCGAACAATGGAGTATACTGAAATAGCTGAATGTCCCTAGCTGTGTAAATAGCCTACTTTGGTACAGCTGTATCGATTCAAGCTGTTCTCGAAGTACTTCCACCGGATCTGAACGTCGCGGCGGTCCAGAAGCTCCCACAGGGGAACTGCCACCTCGCTGAAAACTAAATTACGGATGGGATTTCAACGCGCAATGGGTTACCATCAACAGTCAGGTAGATGCACTTGAAGAAATCCTCGTTGGCGCAGCGTCCCTCGTACATGATCTCCAGCATGCGCTGGAACATCACGGGATCTTCCTCCTCGATGGTGATGCGCTTCTCGTTCTTCTAAAAAAAAATCGATTAGGAAGCTTCTGAAAATCATTGTACCTCCTTGAAGTCGCCGAAGAAAAGGGCCTTGAAGTAGGAGGAGCGGCTGGCGAGGACCTGGAAGCTGATACGATTAGACAAGGGTGATAGTGACTTTCGCTTTGTTTTATCTTTTGAAGGCCCATTTCGATTCATACGCAAAAATTGCAATACAATCTATCGGGTAGATGGGGCTGGCCCGCAACTGAAAACAGAAAATTTTTAAAAACCAACCATTTTGTGGACGTTGAAGTCGGTGTTTCCGACGACGAGGCATACATCGGACAGATCCACATCGCCGAAGGTGACAACGACCCTTTCGGAAGAGTCCGTCATCTTCTGGAAAAAAAAAGGAAAAATTTTAAATAGTGAAACTTTAAAGATCGAAACGACGGATCCCACAGCTCGCCGGAGTTGGTGCTTTCAATGTGTCCGGTGTTTAACAAAATCTGTGGAAAATTCTGTGCACCGTTTGCATGCCGTTCTCCGCATGCTTGTTTGCAACGTGCGCACAGAATTTTTATTGTCAATAATTTGAATTTTGGCCATTTTGTACTGTAACGGCTCGGGACCCAACGCCTTCGCTACGATACCGAACTTCTTAGAAGCACATTTTTTCCCGACTCTAGTTCTCCGTCATTTTTAGATGAAAATTATCTTTAAAAACATGAAAAAGTAGCTAATAAATTGAATTTCCGGAGGCAATTTTCCTGAACAACACAAAAGTTGCTCCGGTGAGATATGATAAGTTTTACGTGTATTTCTTTTTGTAGGATGAATTTTGAGAATCCAAAAAATTGCCTCCGAAAGATCAATATATCAGCTACTGTTTCGACTTTAAAACACAGAAAAATATGCAATGTGCGCAAATCGCTAGAGTCGGAAAATTTCAATTGCTGTCCGATGTTTAGCAGCCGGTCATTTTCAAAGCGCCCACGGTTTCCATTGGGCGGCGAGCTGTGGGGAACAATTGCTCAGAAAATCATGAATTGGGCACAGAAAACTGTTTGAAATTAAGCAAAAACGCTAGATTTTCTCAACGGCGGGGACAGGCTGCCGTAAAAGGACCCCGGTTAAAGGACTATTTTTATAATTGGCAAACTCAAATTCCCAATCAATAACAAAACTAGACAAGCACGACTAGAAACACCAGACAAAACGTATGGAAGTGCAGCTCATGCTGGAGATCCTCTACGATTCATCTTGTGCCAGCTATTGAAAATGGGCCACCAAGTTCAACAAGGATTGCAGAAAATTACTGTAACTAAACCATACAAATGATGACTTAATAGCTTCTATTGACAACAGCTAAATTATGGAACGTCGCGTCGGGACCTGCTGAATAGACTTTCAGGCTTTGCCAATGTGTTCGTTTTCTCTACAACTACGAACCGAAATTGGAAATGAAATATTCTAAGCTCGATATAAGAGAATTCTCAAAACGGGCTGTCCCGCACAGAGCAAACGACTTTGCTGCAAAGAGTCTTGGTTTCTTTATGACCACTCGACAGTACTACCGTGTGACAGTGGGAAAATCGATTTATCTTCCGAAAATATGGGGAAATTAACAACGCATGTTATACATATTTATCGCATGTTATATTTATCGCAAAACTCCAGTGTGCATGATGGATCGGATGAGGTCGTTCAAAATATCGGCTTCGATGCTGATCTTCGTCTCGTGGGCCGTATTGATGGCGGTCTTGATGGAGTACGCATCGAATGCGGAAACCTATAAATTAGAACACTTGAAAATCTGAAAAGAACACCCACATTCAGATTGATGCCGTGCTGCATTGTAAAGATTTTACGAAGAACACAGTGGGGGCAGATGGAAACCACCTTAAAGTCTCTACCGCTTTTAGCTGCCCATCTGCCTGCGTATATAGGAGTTTCCTGAAACAAAGTTCATTATTGCCTTGACAAAATAATACCTGTGGACAGGCGGTTCTATTTAAGTTGTTCTCAAAGTACTTCCAGCGGACCTGCACGTCGTAGCGGTCCAGAAGCTCCCACAGGGGGACTCCCTCCTTCCAGAAAACTGAATACCGTATGTGAACCAAGCATTTCATAAAGCGTACCTTCAGAGAAATTGTGGCTGCATTTGAAGAAGTCTTCGTTGGCGCAACAAGAATCGTATAGAATCTCCAGCATGCGCTGGAGCGGCGCCGGATCGGCCTCCTCCATAGTGATGCGCTTCTCGTTCTTCTGAAACATTCATTACGAAGCTGCTCGAAACCATCGTACCTCCTTGAAATCGCCGAAGAAGAGGGTTTTGAAATAGGAGGAGCGGCTGGCGAGGACCTAGAAGGAAGTGATTTGAGGAGAACCATAGCGGCTTTAATTTCAAAGCGATTTTTGAAAAATTCACTTATCCAAGAATAAAAAAGCACAACCCGGGCAGATAAGGTAAGCGGTCGCCCCCAACAAGCCCCGGAAAAAACCAAAAACCAACCATTTTATGGACATTGAAATCGGTGTTTCCCACGACGAGGCACACATCCGACAGCTCCACGTCGCCGAAATTGACAACGACCCTCTCGGCAGCAGAGTCCGTCATCTTCTGAAACAGAAATATTGCAGAAAATGGACATGCCAATAGCAAGGACAGTGAACAATTTGAATAAGGACATAATTTATAATTTAATTCAAAAAGTAAAACTGTAAATTAGGATTCAAAATGCAAAAAGGATGGGTGCTTGGCGGCAAACAGGCGGCAAAACCAAAGCAAAGCGGCAAAACATTTAAATAAGCTATATAATTTGGAGCGATAAAAAGATAAGAGAAGCAAAATTGAGAGCAATAATTAAAAAAATTAGGCTTGAAACTAATCGATCAATAGATACTCAATGGAAACTTACGGCCGCTTAAAAAAGGTGAAAATTTTAGGCCTTCAGCACGAATCTATGTCACGTACCGCATGATGGGTCCCGTCACGATATTTAAGGTCTCGCCACGCTTTTCAAGTATGACTTAAGTAATTTCGAAATTTGATTTTTGAAATTTGATTTCAAGGCCAACAAAAACAAGTTTGCAGTTTTTCCATACAGTTGGAATTTTGCAATAATCTCATATTCCCATGAATATATTGATTTCTGAAAGTGACATTAGAAATTGATTTTATTGATTTTTAAAGTGAAAAATTATTCGGCAACCTCAGCTCTGAGAGAGAGAGAGAGATAAGCTAGAGATAGAGAGAGATAGAGATCTGATTCAAGTTGCCCACCTCAACTCTGCAATTGGTGTATTACCGTGTTTGTTTAAGCGAACATTGGGCAAGAGGCGTGTCCCCAGGTCACCCGGTAATGGCTTTTTTGTTGTTAACTCTAGTTGTTTGTAGTTTTTGTTTAAAAGCGAATTCAAACATGGCTTTTTTGCACCTTCCACTCCATTTTTTTGTTGATACTACACTTCCCCTTGTTTCTAATCAAAGGCACCTTAGTATTTTTGCGGATCGCTTTGTTTGCAAAAGCGGACATGGAGCAGGGGGCGTGTCTTCAGGTCAACCGAAGGCGGGCGGTATTTTTTGCCTTAGTTGTCATAATTAGTTGTCCTGTCTCTTGTCCCCCAAAACTGACTCAAACATCGCTTTTTTACATGTCCAAATTTAGATAACCAAAAATGTCTCCATTCAGTTCCAACAAAAATGATCCTTCTTTTTCTGCGCAAGGTACGATTTTCCATTGTTATTTTTTTAAGAAGGGAGGAAATTTTCAGATGCGACCACGTGCTCTTTGCAGACTTCGACAAACTACGAAATGGGTAGACGAATTTGTAGAAGAAAATCGATTCAAAATAAACGCCAGCTTTGAGCCTATGGATGGGATGCTTCATATTTCATTCAATTCGGTGCACGCGGGAAATGTCAGTCCTCTATCTCTATCTCTCTCTCCCTCTCTCTCTCCTCTCTTTCTCTCTCTCTCTCGGTCTCTCTGTATCTCTATCTCTCTGTCTCTGTTTCTCTCTCTCTTCTCTCTCTGCATTTCTTGCCTCTTTAACAGTTTCTCTTGTCTCTCCGCATACCTTTTCTTTATCTCTGCCTTTCGTGCGCTCGGTTTTGATATCTCAGTCTCTTTTAAATCTCTTTTTTGGTGTCTCTATCTTAGTCTCTCTCTCTCTCTCTATCTCTATCTCTATCTCTGCTTCCATATCTCTGTATGATTTCTGTATCTACACTCTCTTCCTGTCTCCCTGTCTCTCTGTCTCTCTGTCTCTCTGTCTCTCTGTCTCTCTGTCTCCCTGTCTCTCTGTCTCTCTGTCTCTCTGTCTCTCTGTCTCTCTGTCTCCCTGTCTCTCTGTCTCTCTGTCTCTCTGTCTCTCTGTCTTTCTGTCTTTCTCTCTCTCTCTCTCTCTCTCTCTCTCTCTCTCTCTCTCTGTGAGTTTCCACCTCTCTTTAGCTTTGCTTCTATAGTCTGTGTCCATTCAACATTTGGCGTTTCTAATAACCCTGTATTAACAGCGACAATGCGAAAATGTTATTTTGGCGCGCAAATCTGCGCCTTCGTGCCTTTTGTGACCCATTCCATTTCGCGGCGGGACCATTTACTTAGAATCCTTTAGGGTACCAAAGGGACGATTTTCATTTGGGTGCAGAATATATCTCTCTTCATCTCTATTTTTTCCTCTCATCAAACAATCATAAACTGAACTCAATCTCAAAACTTCTTTTCTCCCCATCTCCCCAGAAAACTGAAATCTTTCAGGATCCATTTATCTTCCGAATGATACCTTATGAACATCACTCAGTTAACTTCAACCAAATGGACTTTTTCAACCATTTTCAACCCATAGATTACAGTTCAACTGGCTATGTTCTTACCGATCCCTACAACCAGCTATCAGCTTTCAAACTTTTCAAAATTTGCTTGGTATGAATATTCCTTCCGCCGGCCTTAGTGCACTTTTTTTTTTAGGAGAGATCATCATCAACACAAGTGGACTTTGACCGATACAAAATAGAGTTTGACCGTTATTTATTGCCGAAGATGGAGACTCTAAAACTGAACTGCGAAGTGTTCGTAATTTTGTTCAATCTTCACTGCCCATATGCCATTTGGGAATTTCAAAGTTTCGTGCAGTGTTCTCGCTTGATGAGCGACTGTTTAGCATGGGAGGACACCTTTCAACCGATTCCTGTGAGTTCAATTTTTTCAGTTCAATGTTGGACAGTAACCTTGTTTTCAGAATCTTGTGAAACATTCCCTTAAAAAGTTTTGTGACCTTCCCTCTGATTTGGCTACATTGATTCGCCATCACAAGAGAGCCACCATTTCATTGGCAGGAAAGGAAGAAATTCCAGCGATCGGAGAATTTATTGATGTCAGTTAACGAAATCAGTCACTCACTCATTCACTCACTCACTCACTCACTCACTCGCTCGCTCACTCACTCACTCACTCACTCACTCACTCACTCACTCACAATCACACTCACTCGCTCAGTCACTCACTCGCTCGCTCGCTCGCTCACTCACTCACTCACCAACTCACACACTCACTCACTCACTCACTCACACACTCACTCACTCACTCACAATCACACTCACTCGCTCACTCACTCACTCGCTCACTCACACACTCACACACTCACTCACTCACACACTCACTCACTCACTCAAAATCACACTCAAGTTTTAGGATGTACGTCAAAGTCGCCGCGCACGAGGAAATCTGGAATTTGTATCCATAAACACATCCTATAGAGTACCGCCTGCGTCTCTTCTCTCTGCGTATGAAATCTGGAAAGGAATGATAAACCAGTGCAACAGAGTTAGTTTAATTGTAAGCTAACTAATTTTGTAACTTTAGTTAGTTTAATTGTAAGCTAACTAATTTTGTAACTTTAGTTAGTTTAATTGTAAGCTAACTAATTTTGTAACTTTAGTTAGTTTAATTGTAAGCTAACTAATTTTGTAACTTTAGTTAGTTTAATTGTAAGCTAACTAATTTTGTAACTTTAGTTAGTTTAATTGTAAGCTAACTAATTTTGTAACTTTAGTTAGTTTAATTGTAAGCTAACTAATTTTGTAACTTTAGTTAGTTTAATTGTAAGCTAACTAATTTTGTAACTTTAGTTAGTTTAATTGTAAGCTAACTAATTTTGTAACTTTAGTTAGTTTAATTGTAAGCTAACTAATTTTGTAACTTTAGTTAGTTTAATTGTAAGCTAACTAATTTTGTAACTTTAGTTAGTTTAATTGTAAGCTAACTAATTTTGTAACTTTAGTTAGTTTAATTGTAAGCTAACTAATTTTGTAACTTTAGTTAGTTTAATTGTAAGCTAACTAATTTTGTAACTTTAGTTAGTTTAATTGTAAGCTAACTAATTTTGTAACTTTAGTTAGTTTAATTGTAAGCTAACTAATTTTGTAACTTTAGTTAGTTTAATTGTAAGCTAACTAATTTTGTAACTTTAGTTAGTTTAATTGTAAGCTAACTAATTTTGTAACTTTAGTTAGTTTAATTGTAAGCTAACTAATTTTGTAACTTTAGTTAGTTTAATTGTAAGCTAACTAATTTTGTAACTTTAGTTAGTTTAATTGTAAGCTAACTAATTTTGTAACTTTAGTTAGTTTAATTGTAAGCTAACTAATTTTGTAACTTTAGTTAGTTTAATTGTAAGCTAACTAATTTTGTAACTTTAGTTAGTTTAATTGTAAGCTAACTAATTTTGTAACTTTAGTTAGTTTAATTGTAAGCTAACTAATTTTGTAACTTTAGTTAGTTTAATTGTAAGCTAACTAATTTTGTAACTTTAGTTAGTTTAATTGTAAGCTAACTAATTTTGTAACTTTAGTTAGTTTAATTGTAAGCTAACTAATTTTGTAACTTTAGTTAGTTTAATTGTAAGCTAACTAATTTTGTAACTTTAGTTAGTTTAATTGTAAGCTAACTAATTTTGTAACTTTAGTTAGTTTAATTGTAAGCTAACTAATTTTGTAACTTTAGTTAGTTTAATTGTAAGCTAACTAATTTTGTAACTTTAGTTAGTTTAATTGTAAGCTAACTAATTTTGTAACTTTAGTTAGTTTAATTGTAAGCTAACTAATTTTGTAACTTTAGTTAGTTTAATTGTAAGCTAACTAATTTTGTAACTTTAGTTAGTTTAATTGTAAGCTAACTAATTTTGTAACTTTAGTTAGTTTAATTGTAAGCTAACTAATTTTGTAACTTTAGTTAGTTTAATTGTAAGCTAACTAATTTTGTAACTTTAGTTAGTTTAATTGTAAGCTAACTAATTTTGTAACTTTAGTTAGTTTAATTGTAAGCTAACTAATTTTGTAACTTTAGTTAGTTTAATTGTAAGCTAACTAATTTTGTAACTTTAGTTAGTTTAATTGTAAGCTAACTAATTTTGTAACTTTAGTTAGTTTAATTGTAAGCTAACTAATTTTGTAACTTTAGTTAGTTTAATTGTAAGCTAACTAATTTTGTAACTTTAGTTAGTTTAATTGTAAGCTAACTAATTTTGTAACTTTAGTTAGTTTAATTGTAAGCTAACTAATTTTGTAACTTTAGTTAGTTTAATTGTAAGCTAACTAATTTTGTAACTTTAGTTAGTTTAATTGTAAGCTAACTAATTTTGTAACTTTAGTTAGTTTAATTGTAAGCTAACTAATTTTGTAACTTTAGTTAGTTTAATTGTAAGCTAACTAATTTTGTAACTTTAGTTAGTTTAATTGTAAGCTAACTAATTTTGTAACTTTAGTTAGTTTAATTGTAAGCTAACTAATTTTGTAACTTTAGTTAGTTTAATTGTAAGCTAACTAATTTTGTAACTTTAGTTAGTTTAATTGTAAGCTAACTAATTTTGTAACTTTAGTTAGTTTAATTGTAAGCTAACTAATTTTGTAACTTTAGTTAGTTTAATTGTAAGCTAACTAATTTTGTAACTTTAGTTAGTTTAATTGTAAGCTAACTAATTTTGTAACTTTAGTTAGTTTAATTGTAAGCTAACTAATTTTGTAACTTTAGTTAGTTTAATTGTAAGCTAACTAATTTTGTAACTTTAGTTAGTTTAATTGTAAGCTAACTAATTTTGTAACTTTAGTTAGTTTAATTGTAAGCTAACTAATTTTGTAACTTTAGTTAGTTTAATTGTAAGCTAACTAATTTTGTAACTTTAGTTAGTTTAATTGTAAGCTAACTAATTTTGTAACTTTAGTTAGTTTAATTGTAAGCTAACTAATTTTGTAACTTTAGTTAGTTTAATTGTAAGCTAACTAATTTTGTAACTTTAGTTAGTTTAATTGTAAGCTAACTAATTTTGTAACTTTAGTTAGTTTAATTGTAAGCTAACTAATTTTGTAACTTTAGTTAGTTTAATTGTAAGCTAACTAATTTTGTAACTTTAGTTAGTTTAATTGTAAGCTAACTAATTTTGTAACTTTAGTTAGTTTAATTGTAAGCTAACTAATTTTGTAACTTTAGTTAGTTTAATTGTAAGCTAACTAATTTTGTAACTTTAGTTAGTTTAATTGTAAGCTAACTAATTTTGTAACTTTAGTTAGTTTAATTGTAAGCTAACTAATTTTGTAACTTTAGTTAGTTTAATTGTAAGCTAACTAATTTTGTAACTTTAGTTAGTTTAATTGTAAGCTAACTAATTTTGTAACTTTAGTTAGTTTAATTGTAAGCTAACTAATTTTGTAACTTTAGTTAGTTTAATTGTAAGCTAACTAATTTTGTAACTTTAGTTAGTTTAATTGTAAGCTAACTAATTTTGTAACTTTAGTTAGTTTAATTGTAAGCTAACTAATTTTGTAACTTTAGTTAGTTTAATTGTAAGCTAACTAATTTTGTAACTTTAGTTAGTTTAATTGTAAGCTAACTAATTTTGTAACTTTAGTTAGTTTAATTGTAAGCTAACTAATTTTGTAACTTTAGTTAGTTTAATTGTAAGCTAACTAATTTTGTAACTTTAGTTAGTTTAATTGTAAGCTAACTAATTTTGTAACTTTAGTTAGTTTAATTGTAAGCTAACTAATTTTGTAACTTTAGTTAGTTTAATTGTAAGCTAACTAATTTTGTAACTTTAGTTAGTTTAATTGTAAGCTAACTAATTTTGTAACTTTAGTTAGTTTAATTGTAAGCTAACTAATTTTGTAACTTTAGTTAGTTTAATTGTAAGCTAACTAATTTTGTAACTTTAGTTAGTTTAATTGTAAGCTAACTAATTTTGTAACTTTAGTTAGTTTAATTGTAAGCTAACTAATTTTGTAACTTTAGTTAGTTTAATTGTAAGCTAACTAATTTTGTAACTTTAGTTAGTTTAATTGTAAGCTAACTAATTTTGTAACTTTAGTTAGTTTAATTGTAAGCTAACTAATTTTGTAACTTTAGTTAGTTTAATTGTAAGCTAACTAATTTTGTAACTTTAGTTAGTTTAATTGTAAGCTAACTAATTTTGTAACTTTAGTTAGTTTAATTGTAAGCTAACTAATTTTGTAACTTTAGTTAGTTTAATTGTAAGCTAACTAATTTTGTAACTTTAGTTAGTTTAATTGTAAGCTAACTAATTTTGTAACTTTAGTTAGTTTAATTGTAAGCTAACTAATTTTGTAACTTTAGTTAGTTTAATTGTAAGCTAACTAATTTTGTAACTTTAGTTAGTTTAATTGTAAGCTAACTAATTTTGTAACTTTAGTTAGTTTAATTGTAAGCTAACTAATTTTGTAACTTTAGTTAGTTTAATTGTAAGCTAACTAATTTTGTAACTTTAGTTAGTTTAATTGTAAGCTAACTAATTTTGTAACTTTAGTTAGTTTAATTGTAAGCTAACTAATTTTGTAACTTTAGTTAGTTTAATTGTAAGCTAACTAATTTTGTAACTTTAGTTAGTTTAATTGTAAGCTAACTAATTTTGTAACTTTAGTTAGTTTAATTGTAAGCTAACTAATTTTGTAACTTTAGTTAGTTTAATTGTAAGCTAACTAATTTTGTAACTTTAGTTAGTTTAATTGTAAGCTAACTAATTTTGTAACTTTAGTTAGTTTAATTGTAAGCTAACTAATTTTGTAACTTTAGTTAGTTTAATTGTAAGCTAACTAATTTTGTAACTTTAGTTAGTTTAATTGTAAGCTAACTAATTTTGTAACTTTAGTTAGTTTAATTGTAAGCTAACTAATTTTGTAACTTTAGTTAGTTTAATTGTAAGCTAACTAATTTTGTAACTTTAGTTAGTTTAATTGTAAGCTAACTAATTTTGTAACTTTAGTTAGTTTAATTGTAAGCTAACTAATTTTGTAACTTTAGTTAGTTTAATTGTAAGCTAACTAATTTTGTAACTTTAGTTAGTTTAATTGTAAGCTAACTAATTTTGTAACTTTAGTTAGTTTAATTGTAAGCTAACTAATTTTGTAACTTTAGTTAGTTTAATTGTAAGCTAACTAATTTTGTAACTTTAGTTAGTTTAATTGTAAGCTAACTAATTTTGTAACTTTAGTTAGTTTAATTGTAAGCTAACTAATTTTGTAACTTTAGTTAGTTTAATTGTAAGCTAACTAATTTTGTAACTTTAGTTAGTTTAATTGTAAGCTAACTAATTTTGTAACTTTAGTTAGTTTAATTGTAAGCTAACTAATTTTGTAACTTTAGTTAGTTTAATTGTAAGCTAACTAATTTTGTAACTTTAGTTAGTTTAATTGTAAGCTAACTAATTTTGTAACTTTAGTTAGTTTAATTGTAAGCTAACTAATTTTGTAACTTTAGTTAGTTTAATTGTAAGCTAACTAATTTTGTAACTTTAGTTAGTTTAATTGTAAGCTAACTAATTTTGTAACTTTAGTTAGTTTAATTGTAAGCTAACTAATTTTGTAACTTTAGTTAGTTTAATTGTAAGCTAACTAATTTTGTAACTTTAGTTAGTTTAATTGTAAGCTAACTAATTTTGTAACTTTAGTTAGTTTAATTGTAAGCTAACTAATTTTGTAACTTTAGTTAGTTTAATTGTAAGCTAACTAATTTTGTAACTTTAGTTAGTTTAATTGTAAGCTAACTAATTTTGTAACTTTAGTTAGTTTAATTGTAAGCTAACTAATTTTGTAACTTTAGTTAGTTTAATTGTAAGCTAACTAATTTTGTAACTTTAGTTAGTTTAATTGTAAGCTAACTAATTTTGTAACTTTAGTTAGTTTAATTGTAAGCTAACTAATTTTGTAACTTTAGTTAGTTTAATTGTAAGCTAACTAATTTTGTAACTTTAGTTAGTTTAATTGTAAGCTAACTAATTTTGTAACTTTAGTTAGTTTAATTGTAAGCTAACTAATTTTGTAACTTTAGTTAGTTTAATTGTAAGCTAACTAATTTTGTAACTTTAGTTAGTTTAATTGTAAGCTAACTAATTTTGTAACTTTAGTTAGTTTAATTGTAAGCTAACTAATTTTGTAACTTTAGTTAGTTTAATTGTAAGCTAACTAATTTTGTAACTTTAGTTAGTTTAATTGTAAGCTAACTAATTTTGTAACTTTAGTTAGTTTAATTGTAAGCTAACTAATTTTGTAACTTTAGTTAGTTTAATTGTAAGCTAACTAATTTTGTAACTTTAGTTAGTTTAATTGTAAGCTAACTAATTTTGTAACTTTAGTTAGTTTAATTGTAAGCTAACTAATTTTGTAACTTTAGTTAGTTTAATTGTAAGCTAACTAATTTTGTAACTTTAGTTAGTTTAATTGTAAGCTAACTAATTTTGTAACTTTAGTTAGTTTAATTGTAAGCTAACTAATTTTGTAACTTTAGTTAGTTTAATTGTAAGCTAACTAATTTTGTAACTTTAGTTAGTTTAATTGTAAGCTAACTAATTTTGTAACTTTAGTTAGTTTAATTGTAAGCTAACTAATTTTGTAACTTTAGTTAGTTTAATTGTAAGCTAACTAATTTTGTAACTTTAGTTAGTTTAATTGTAAGCTAACTAATTTTGTAACTTTAGTTAGTTTAATTGTAAGCTAACTAATTTTGTAACTTTAGTTAGTTTAATTGTAAGCTAACTAATTTTGTAACTTTAGTTAGTTTAATTGTAAGCTAACTAATTTTGTAACTTTAGTTAGTTTAATTGTAAGCTAACTAATTTTGTAACTTTAGTTAGTTTAATTGTAAGCTAACTAATTTTGTAACTTTAGTTAGTTTAATTGTAAGCTAACTAATTTTGTAACTTTAGTTAGTTTAATTGTAAGCTAACTAATTTTGTAACTTTAGTTAGTTTAATTGTAAGCTAACTAATTTTGTAACTTTAGTTAGTTTAATTGTAAGCTAACTAATTTTGTAACTTTAGTTAGTTTAATTGTAAGCTAACTAATTTTGTAACTTTAGTTAGTTTAATTGTAAGCTAACTAATTTTGTAACTTTAGTTAGTTTAATTGTAAGCTAACTAATTTTGTAACTTTAGTTAGTTTAATTGTAAGCTAACTAATTTTGTAACTTTAGTTAGTTTAATTGTAAGCTAACTAATTTTGTAACTTTAGTTAGTTTAATTGTAAGCTAACTAATTTTGTAACTTTAGTTAGTTTAATTGTAAGCTAACTAATTTTGTAACTTTAGTTAGTTTAATTGTAAGCTAACTAATTTTGTAACTTTAGTTAGTTTAATTGTAAGCTAACTAATTTTGTAACTTTAGTTAGTTTAATTGTAAGCTAACTAATTTTGTAACTTTAGTTAGTTTAATTGTAAGCTAACTAATTTTGTAACTTTAGTTAGTTTAATTGTAAGCTAACTAATTTTGTAACTTTAGTTAGTTTAATTGTAAGCTAACTAATTTTGTAACTTTAGTTAGTTTAATTGTAAGCTAACTAATTTTGTAACTTTAGTTAGTTTAATTGTAAGCTAACTAATTTTGTAACTTTAGTTAGTTTAATTGTAAGCTAACTAATTTTGTAACTTTAGTTAGTTTAATTGTAAGCTAACTAATTTTGTAACTTTAGTTAGTTTAATTGTAAGCTAACTAATTTTGTAACTTTAGTTAGTTTAATTGTAAGCTAACTAATTTTGTAACTTTAGTTAGTTTAATTGTAAGCTAACTAATTTTGTAACTTTAGTTAGTTTAATTGTAAGCTAACTAATTTTGTAACTTTAGTTAGTTTAATTGTAAGCTAACTAA
This sequence comes from Oscheius myriophilus, assembly GCA_964057215.1. Lineage (NCBI taxonomy): Eukaryota > Metazoa > Nematoda > Chromadorea > Rhabditida > Rhabditidae > Oscheius > Oscheius myriophilus. The sequence goes on from OZ059902.1 coordinate 17,716,156, forward strand.
TTTTGTAACTTTAGTTAGTTTAATTGTAAGCTAACTAATTTTGTAACTTTAGTTAGTTTAATTGTAAGCTAACTAATTTTGTAACTTTAGTTAGTTTAATTGTAAGCTAACTAATTTTGTAACTTTAGTTAGTTTAATTGTAAGCTAACTAATTTTGTAACTTTAGTTAGTTTAATTGTAAGCTAACTAATTTTGTAACTTTAGTTAGTTTAATTGTAAGCTAACTAATTTTGTAACTTTAGTTAGTTTAATTGTAAGCTAACTAATTTTGTAACTTTAGTTAGTTTAATTGTAAGCTAACTAATTTTGTAACTTTAGTTAGTTTAATTGTAAGCTAACTAATTTTGTAACTTTAGTTAGTTTAATTGTAAGCTAACTAATTTTGTAACTTTAGTTAGTTTAATTGTAAGCTAACTAATTTTGTAACTTTAGTTAGTTTAATTGTAAGCTAACTAATTTTGTAACTTTAGTTAGTTTAATTGTAAGCTAACTAATTTTGTAACTTTAGTTAGTTTAATTGTAAGCTAACTAATTTTGTAACTTTAGTTAGTTTAATTGTAAGCTAACTAATTTTGTAACTTTAGTTAGTTTAATTGTAAGCTAACTAATTTTGTAACTTTAGTTAGTTTAATTGTAAGCTAACTAATTTTGTAACTTTAGTTAGTTTAATTGTAAGCTAACTAATTTTGTAACTTTAGTTAGTTTAATTGTAAGCTAACTAATTTTGTAACTTTAGTTAGTTTAATTGTAAGCTAACTAATTTTGTAACTTTAGTTAGTTTAATTGTAAGCTAACTAATTTTGTAACTTTAGTTAGTTTAATTGTAAGCTAACTAATTTTGTAACTTTAGTTAGTTTAATTGTAAGCTAACTAATTTTGTAACTTTAGTTAGTTTAATTGTAAGCTAACTAATTTTGTAACTTTAGTTAGTTTAATTGTAAGCTAACTAATTTTGTAACTTTAAAGCGTAATAAAATCATTTGTTATAAACTTCAAATTGACGAAGGAGTTGCAGCTGTAATATGGAATGACGTTCAGGTAATATGAGAGAGAGAGAGAGAGAGAGACAGGGCCTCGCTTTCGAATCTCGATCTCTTTCAGTATACCTACGAAATTCACTTTTCTGAAAACTGGAATCGGATGCAACTGCTGGAAACACTCGGGTTGTCAATCTTCAAATGCTCTCCCGTCGATTTCTCCGTAGATATAAACGATTTTCTAACTGCGGAAGACGACAGTAAGGCCCTAGGTAGTCTTTGCTCTAGCTTTTAACAATCATCAAGAGACTATGTCTTTGAAATTGATTAAATTGTCTCTTTTTGTTCTCTCGCAAGCAGGCCGATGTCATGCAAAAAACCTTTCAGTCTCAGAATTGGCGCAAATTCGGTCAATAATCTTCCCGGGACTAATCAACGCGATTTCGAAAGTATGAGCTCACTTTTTTGACTTCGGTTACGGAAGGGTACTGTAAAAGTTTTCCCAAAAATCCTTAACTAGTCCTTTAAGGAAATAACAAAAAGTGCCGCGATCGGTGCCTTTCGTTAGCAAAAAAAAAACAAAATTGATAAAAAATATCTCTACGCGACGTTTTGGAAACAAGTGTTGTAATATCCTGTCCTAAAACTCCTAATGTCCTAAAACCTCAAAAATGTCCTAAAATGTCCTAAAACCTCAAAAAAGTGAACTTTTGCGTTTGAAAATGCATTGTTTCGCATTTTTCGGCCTTTGATATAAAGTTGCGCAAAAAGTCATTATCATCATTAAATTCTCCGTGTTCTTGCGCACATTCTGAAAATGTCCGTGACCTTCCTAACGAAAATCGACTTTGAAGACGAATTTTTCCATCGATTTGATCAGGAAAAAGTTCATTTTTGGTTGGTCAAAAATATTTTGTGCGCTCAACCGGTAGAAAACATTTTCGCGATGTATCACAATGACAGTTAAAGGATTTTGTCAAGTTTGGTTCAATTTTCGAGCAAAAAATATTTTTGACCTACCAAAAATGAACTTTTTCCTGATCAAATCGATTGAAAAATTCGTCTTCAAAGTCGATTTTCGTTAGGAAGGTCACGGACTTTTTCAGACTTTAATTTTGGAAAATGTGCGCAAGAACACGGAGAATTTAATGATGATAATGACTTTTTGCGCAACTTTTATGTCAAAGGCTCCGCTAATTTTTTGACGCTTACAAAATACGGTATCGGCTTTCCACAAAAACACGCCGGAAAAAGCCGCACGGTTTCCCTCAAAGACCGCGGACGCAACGCGTGAATTTCAAATTTCTTTAATTTTCGAAAAACTTTTTCTTCGGGCGTTGAACGTCTACGAGGGAAACCGTGCGGCCTTTTCCGGCGTGTTTTTGTGAAATCACGCCTTGTGCCAGGCGATACCGTATTTTGTAAGCGTCAAAATTAGCGACAGCCAGGTCCATCCTGTTTTCCGCGGCTCCCCGCCTTGTATAGTCTGTTTCCAAGGTAAGGTCTTCGACTTTCGGGCAATCTTGAAAAATTACACGTATTTAACCAAAAAGGGTTTGAAACATTGAACAGAACAGAGATACAATAGGCGAAAGAGCACTGTAAAAGAGGAGTGCGCAGACAGTTTAGAAAAATTGTTGCGGGACCAAAGGTACCTAGTCCTTTAAAAATTGGGAAAATCCTTGCCCATTCGTTGGAAATGCTGTATAGTAAGTTCCAAATGGTTATCCCAGTTTTTCCAAAAACAGGAACCAGAATTTTGTGGCAATCCCCGCCCTTTTCCTGAAAATGTACGTCTTGCAAACCATGACAGTGCGTATTCAGCACAATCGCAGAAATATTATGGAATACAGGATTTTAGCAAACTACCAGCTATTTTCTTGGCAGGATCCTGTTTTTGATCTGTCACGTACGTTGGTACGTCACTGGCAGAATGTCAACTCAGTTTTATCGGCCCACGAGTTGCTCTTCCGCCAAACCCCTCACCATTCCAGTTATGGCAGTGGGTACATCTTTGGAAAAGATGTTAAGAAAGGGATAGGGTTTTAAGAAATAGGTGTACATTTGTCGTAAAGGAAAAAGGGTTCGGGTGCGCATGTTTTGGACAAGTGTTAAGAAATGGGAATTTGAATTTCCACAACAGAATAATCGCACTGGGTTCCAGGACCCACGGAACAACGACTGGCGGGCAATTAAACAAAAGAATATTTCAAAAAAAGAACATTAAAGAGGCTTTTATTGAAACAAGACCATTTCATAAAATCCTTTCAAAGGACTTTGCGGGAAATCGTTCCAAAAGACATCTGAAGGCAACTTCATCTGTTTCTGCAGACATAAAAAGTTCATGTGAGTGAGAAAAGTCACATGGGTACTGGACATCCCTTAGGAGATTGCACCAGACTAAAGAAAAAAGAATTGCTCGAACACATTGTCCAAAGCGGAAAGTGAAGAGAGACTGAAAAAGTTAAATTTTTCGAAATGTGTTTGACATAACCGGGTTTGCTGTAATAAGCATAGTTCCACCAGCAATACGCATTGTGTACACGCTAGAGAGGCCCTACAAACGTAAAGGTGAGTGTGAGTGTGCGTGTGAGTGTGCGTGTGAGTGTGAGTGTGCGTGTGAGTGTGAGTGTGAGTGTGAGTGTGAGTGTGAGTGTGAGTGTGAGTGTGAGTGTGAGTGTGAGTGTGAGTGTGAGTGTGAGTGTGAGTGTGAGTGTGAGTGTGAGTGTGAGTGTGAGTGTGAGTGTGAGTGTGAGTGTGAGTGTGAGTGTGAGTGTGAGTGTGAGTGTGAGTGTGAGTGTGAGTGTGAGTGTGAGTGTGAGTGTGAGTGTGAGTGGGAGTGTGTGTGTGAGTGGGAGTGTGAGTGTGTGTGCGTGTGAGTGTGAGTGTGAGTGTGAGTGTGAGTGTGAGTGTGAGTGTGAGTGTGAGTGTGAGTGTGAGTGTGAGTGTGAGTGTGAGTGTGAGTGTGAGTGTGAGTGTGAGTGTGAGTGTGAGTGTGAGTGTGAGTGGGAGTGGGAGTGTGAGTGTGAGTGGGAGTGTGAGTGTGTGTGCGTGTGAGTGTGAGTGTGAGTGTGTGTGCGTGTGAGTGTGAGTGTGAGTGTGAGTGTGAGTGTGAGTGTGAGTGTGAGTGTGAGTGTGAGTGTGCGTGTGCGTGTGAGTGTGAGTGTGAGTGTGAGTGTGAGTGTGAGTGTGAGTGTGAGTGTGAGTGTGAGTGTGAGTGTGAGTGTGAGTGTGAGTGTGAGTGTGAGTGTGAGTGTGAGTGTGAGTGTGAGTGTGAGTGTGAGTGTGAGTGTGAGTGTGAGTGTGAGTGTGAGTGGGAGTGTGTGTGTGAGTGGGAGTGTGAGTGTGTGTGCGTGTGAGTGTGAGTGTGAGTGTGAGTGTGAGTGTGAGTGTGAGTGTGAGTGTGAGTGTGAGTGTGAGTGTGAGTGTGAGTGTGAGTGTGAGTGTGAGTGTGAGTGTGAGTGTGAGTGTGAGTGTGAGTGTGAGTGTGAGTGTGAGTGGGAGTGTGAGTGTGAGTGGGAGTGTGAGTGTGTGTGCGTGTGAGTGTGAGTGTGAGTGTGTGTGCGTGTGAGTGTGAGTGTGAGTGTGAGTGTGAGTGTGAGTGTGAGTGTGAGTGTGAGTGTGCGTGTGCGTGTGAGTGTGAGTGTGAGTGTGAGTGTGAGTGTGAGTGTGAGTGTGAGTGTGAGTGTGAGTGTGAGTGTGAGTGTGAGTGTGAGTGTGAGTGTGAGTGTGAGTGGGAGTGGGAGTGTGAGTGTGAGTGGGAGTGTGAGTGTGTGTGCGTGTGAGTGTGAGTGTGAGTGTGAGTGTGAGTGGGAGTGGGAGTGTGAGTGTGAGTGTGAGTGTGAGTGGGAGTGTGAGTGTGTGTGCGTGTGAGTGTGAGTGTGAGTGTGAGTGTGAGTGTGAGTGTGAGTGTGAGTGTGAGTGTGAGTGTGAGTGTGAGTGTGAGTGTGAGTGTGAGTGTGAG
>OZ059902.1:17726096-17801096 GCA_964057215.1 Oscheius myriophilus
AAACTAGTCGCATTTCTTTTAGAATTGGCACAAATAATTCTTCAAACATATGTATTTGAGCCTTGGCAGCTCGTTGAAACCGTGGCAAATTAGGAAGAAACAGGCGTCGATCGCAAAATTCCTAAAAATTGGTTAAACGCCTATGGGTCACCCACCACTAGAACACATTCAAATCTTAACGCAGATAACTGAGAAAATGGGTTTTCGATCGGGGATATGCCCTTTTTTCTTGGATGTTGAAGTTCGAAGGTTCTGACATCTTCAGGTCTGAGGAGAAGAGATGCGTAGTAATTTAGAAGGATCTAGAACGTTCTTTTCAGACACGCACACACACTCACACACACACACATACACACACCCACACACATACACACACATCACACATACACCTATACACATACACACACTCACATACACACACACATACACTCACACACACATACTCACACACACATCACACATACACACACACATACACACACCCACACACATACACACACATCACACATACACACACTCACACACACACTCATACTCACACACACATCACACATACACACACATCACACATACACACTCACACACACTCACAACACACACATACTCACACACACACATCACACATCACACATACACCTATACACATACACACACTCACACACACTCACACACGCAACACACACACATACACATACATCACACATACACCTATACACACACACTCACACATACACACACACACAACACACACACATACACACATCACACATACACCTATACACATACACACACTCACACACACACACACACACACACACACACACACACACACATACACACACACATCACACATACACCTATACACATACACACACTCACACACACTCACACACACACACAACACACACACATACACATACATCACACATACACCTATACACACACTCACACATACACACACACACAACACACACACATACACACATCACACATACACCTATACACATACACACACTCACACACACACACACACACACACACACACACACACACACACATACACACACTCACACATACACACCTCGTTGTGTTGCTTCCGTTTTCCGACAGATATTTCAATTGCGAATAATCCCGTTTTTTCATTCGGTAATTGAGCCAATTTGAATCTCAAATCTTCTATTATTGAATCCATAACCTTAGAAGTCTGGCCAATGCGACATCGGGAGACTTGCTTCATCTGAATTTTAGCAAAATCATAGAAAAATTGTTTTTTCCTCGCCGACCAAATACACCCTGTTTTATATATTCACTACGTTTTAACCGACTTACTTTTGAAAGAATGGGAAGAAAAAGTTCAGGCAGAAGTGATGCAATAGGAAAACTCATCTGAAAACAAACTTGATTTGTAATCTATAAATCGAATCTTAAAAATTAGATATAAAGTATACATTAATTAAACAATTTGAAATTTTTCGTAAGAATTCATTTGAATTTCAAAAAAAGCGATTGAGATTTGAACGCGTAAGAAAGCGAAATGCTGAGATTTTTCGCTTTTTTCCGCAGGATCGCAAAATTAAAAGTTAGCGAAATTTTATGTGCATTTTGTAATTTCGTAATCCCATTTTCCTATATCTTTGAAATTGATAAATTCTCTCTCTATTTTTTGTTCTCTCGCAAGCAGGCCGATGTCTTAAAAAATGCATTTCAGTCTCAGAATTGGCTCAAATTCGGTCAATGATCTTCCCGGGACTAATCAACGCGATTTTGAAAGTATGAGCTCACTTATTTGACTTCGGTTACGGAAGGGTACTGTAAAAGTTTTCCCAAACATCCTTAATTAGTCCTTTAAAAAATTAGCAGAAAGTGGCGCGATCGGTGCGTTGTGTTAGCAAAAGAACAAAATTGTAATTGATAAAAAATATCTCTACGCGATGTTTTGGAAACAAGTGTTGTAATATCACAGTGATGGGTCCCGACACGATTTTCCAGAATTCAGCTGTTGACCCATCATTTCTAGCGTCAACAGCTGAATACTGTAACATCGTCTCGGGGACCATTGAAGCCGTGAACAACACTTGTTCTCGGTTTCACTGGTCCCGAAACGATGTTGCAGTGCTCAGCTGTTTAAGCTAGAACTGGTGTTCACGGAGCAAGCCCCTATATATTTTCAATACAACCAGGGCAATCAGACATATCGACTACGACATATCGTTTAGATGACATTTAACGGTCTTTCTTATTGGCAAACAAAGAATCCCGCCACGATAAGCGCTGAATTCCCGCGTATTCGTTGCAATTCGTTGATTTGGCACTTTGCAAATGCTATTCGTGGCGGGACCAATGGGGCAGCCTTTAACACTTTGTTCTGGCCTGTTTTTGGCAGCTGCGGTTCCTTCAAACGTTAAGAAGGGAAAGGCCGTGATTTCAAATATTGTTTTGTTATGAATTTTCATCCCATCCCCTTCCCTAAATACTTGAACAAGATAGAATTGGAAATATCTATTTATGTATGCAGCGTCTGGGCAATGACTTTCAACGCACTCCATTGTGCATGACGGACAACAACAGTTCGGCCATTACTTCGGAGTCGATGATCATCTGCTTCTCGCGGGCGATTTTGAAGGCGGTCTTGATGGATTCCGAATCGAATGCAGAAACCTGAATAATCGTAATTAGAACTGAATTTAACAACCACTCACATTCAGCTTGATTCCGTTCTGCATCGCGAAGATTTTACGAAGAGCACAGTTGGAGCAGATGGAGACCATATTCTGGTTGATGGGAGAGGCATACCCTTGTGCTTCAGGAACTGAATAACTCAGTCTTGTACCCTGCAATAATTATAGTACAACGAATAACTTCAAAAATATCACCTGAGGGCAGCAGTTTATATTCAAGTGCTTCTCGAAGTACTTCTGCCCGATCTGCACGTCATAGCGGTCCAGAAGCTCCCACAAGGGAACTCCCTCCTTCCAGAAAACTTAAATTCTTCAGTGTTGTTAAAAGCGAAAAGTCACCTTCAGGGAAATTCTCGTTGCACTTGAAGAAATCCTTGTTGTCACAGCGTCCCTCGTACACAATCTCGAGCATCCAGTGGAACTGCACCGGATTGGCCTCCATGGTGATGCGCTTCTCGTGCTTCTGAAACATCGAATCAGAAGCTTTTGAAAATCTTCGTACCTCCTTGAAGTCGCCGAAGAAAAGGGTCTTGAAGTGGGAGGAGCGGTTGGCGAGCACCTAGAACGAGATATTTGCATGAGCACGACCTTTCTGCTTTACGCAATTTGGGAAGTTCACCGTCATTGCGTACCGGCTACGGACCGTTGGCGGGAATTCAAAATTTACCCCTGCAAGGATTACGGTCGCTCAATATGATGCTGTCGACATGGGAAAGTTGATTGTTATAAATTATGTATTTTTTCATATTTTCGCCACATTTTTTTGGTATTTCATTAAGAAAATTAAATCAGAGTCGTAATTTTAAAGAAATATACCATAAAAAGCGAAAAATTGGATAAATAAGGTCTTTTCTTACCCAAAGGACCTTATTTAGGTTATAATGGCACTGATCCTTCTGTTTACGTTTTCTTCGTAAACTCCTGGTGTTTTAACATTTGTAAAAAGCATTTGAGCTCTTTTCAAGGCAAATGCAAGATTAGAACTTCAAACCCTAGAAATGTCGTGATTTCGTTCGATTTTTCTCATAAAATGACTTTATTATTTGATTGCATTTTATACCACTTTTATTTGCTGTATTAGACTTATTTGAACCGTGGGTAATGGTTTAGCAGGCGGCTACATGGAAAATTGCTCTGTGAATGACTGCGGTAGTGCTTAGACTATGTGAAGACTACGTGAAATCCCTTTAGAATATTGGCGAACCTAGGAAGTACTGCTTAGTTTTTAACTAAAAACGTGGGCTACGTAAACTGACGTACTACGTCACGGATACCGCTGTTCCATTTTCCATATCACGCATCAGAAAATTTTTTATGTAGCCGCCTGCTAAACCATTACCGAACCGTGCAATAAGGAAAGAGCCGCCCATTTCTGCGATTTCAACTGTTTTTCAGCCGCGCGGCGGCGGCTGCGTCGCGGCTCGGCAGACGTTTCCATTACCGCCTACTTCCCCTCCCATGGTATGTTCACCATATGGTAAAACGCAAGTAGCATTCCATTCAGTCCATCTGCTTTTTCTAATGAGTAAAGTTTTCGCTGCGGGATATCGTCAATGGAAAACGCTCATTAGCATATTCTAAGAATGTTTTCTCCATTGAACTAGGACCGGAAGTGGGCTCCGATCTCATTAGAATGAGCAGATGAATTCACTAAAAGCTACTTGCAAGGTGAACATGCCGTGCTCCAGAAAGGCCGTGTGAGGTTCAGCAGGTTTTTTTAATGAACATCCATTTAACTTTGTAAAACCGCCCAAAAATGGCCAAATGACGCAAAAAGTGGATAGCACGGCCTTTCTGGACGGGAAGTAGGCGGTAATGGAAATGGCGGCCGAGCCGCGACGCAGCCGCCGCGCGGCTCAAAAACAATTGAAATCGCAGAAATGGACGGCTCTTTCTTTATTTCACGGTTAAAACAAGTCTAATACAGCAAATAAAAGTGGCATAAGGTGAAAACCCAAGTAATAAATTCATTTTATGAGAAAAATCGAACGAAATCACGATATTTGTAGGTTTGAAGAGTTCTTCTACCCTTGCGTTTGCCTTGAAAAGAGCACACATGCTTTAAAAGTGTTAATACATACCAAAGAAAATGTAAACACAAGGATCAGTGCCATTATAACCTAAATAGGGTCCCTTGGGTAAGAAAAAAACTTTATTTCTCTAATTTTTTTTTTGCTTTTTGCGGTATATTTCGTTGAAATTACGACTCTGATTTAATTTTCTTAAAGAAATACCAAAAAATGTGGCAAAAATATGAAAAAATACATAATTTATAACAATCAACTTTCCCATGTCGACAGCATCATATTGAGCGACCGTAATCCTTGCAGGGGTAAATTTTGAATTCCCGCCAATGGTCCGTGGCCGGTACGCAATGACGGTGAACTTCCCAAATTGCGTAAAGCAGAAAGCCCGTGATAGGGTAGCTGACAAGCGCAAAATTATGGAAACCAACTATTTTGTGAACGTTGAAATCCGTATTTCCCACGACCAGACACACATCGGACAGCCCCACATCGCCGAAGTTGACCACGACCCTTTCGACAGAGTCCGTCATCTTCTGAAAGAAGGTTATTGCAAAATAGTAGAAGGTTATTGCAAATTTTTAAAAAAAATCCTATGGAATTTAGGCCATACGAAATAAAAACGGATCAACAATTGATTATGTGTCCCGTCCCGATATTGTTTGAAATAACCGTAATCACTCATTTATTGGTCTCGACAAGAAATTTCCAAAATTCGGCTGTTGACACGTGAATCTCAATTTTGCGCAGTCGTGCCGGACGACATTATCACAGAAAATTTTGCAAAACCGGCCTTTTTTTATGAAATTCTAAACCTGCGAACCCATGAGTGTGCGAATTCAGCACACTCACAGATAAGATGCTGATTATTGTGGCGGGAGCACGTTTGCTGATCTGTCACGGCCTTTCCAATTGGTAACTCGGGTCACTCCAAAACAGAGCTGGAGTTTTACCAATCCCCGCCCCTTTTCCTGCATTTGGATAAAAAGTCCCGCCACGAAAAGCGCTGGTGATGTGCCGTAAACCGCGTATTCAACAGATTCCACGGTTCACGGGGATATGCGAGCGCACTGGGCCCTTTAGCCAAAAGCGGCGGGGGGGGGGTGCGACACGCATCGCGTCACTAAGGGTCCTGCAACGAAAGCGCTGAAAATCAACAAAGGCACGGGTTTGACTCTTCAGTTTTTGAAAAATTTCACATTCTTGCTGAGTTTTACCGACGCTTTTCCCGATTTTCAGGGATTTCGTTCTGGGACCCTGATTGGCACGCCTTTGTGTCGCCAAGCGGTCCGCCGTTTCCGTTTGAAGAGGGCGAGTGAACTCATTCCGTTTAAAAGAATCGCCGTGATTCGAGGGTTTTGGCACTTTGCCAATCCTTTTCGTGGCGGGACCACATGCAACCTCTCATTCGACAAAGTGCCCATGCTGTTTTTGGTAAATGTTCCTATAAATGTTGAAAAGGACGTTGTTTGTGAAGAAAATAGAAGGATGGAAGTTGGTCTCACGTACCCTATTTGAATAACGATAAAAATCATACGAATGATTTCACTAGTGAGATTTCACGAAGTAGAGAATGAGCCCGGCATAAGTGTCGGCTTCGATGACGATCTTCTTCTCACGGGCGATTTCGACAGCAGTCTGGATGGCGCTCAGTTCAAATCGGAAAACCTAAATAACAGTCATTACGAAAAGATTAAAGGACTACTAACATCGAGATCGATTCCGTGCTGCATCGCGAAGATTTTACGAAGAACACAGCAGGGGCAGGTGGTGGTAAGATAAGATATGTGTTCAAAGGCACATTTACGACACAAATAGGCAGTCTAAAGGTATATAATTTTACTTAACGAAATGGAACATACTGTCTGGCAGAAGTACTTTTCCAGGTTCTTCTCGAAGTACTTCTGTCCCAGCTTCACGTCGTAGCGGCCCAGAAGCTCCCACAGGGGGACCCCCTCCTTCCAGAAAACTGAAATTCGAATATGTTATTAAAAAGAGTAAAAAGCCACCTTCAGGGAAATTCTTGCTGCACTTGAAGAAATCCTTGTTGGCACAGCGTCCCTCGTACAGAAGCTCCAGCATGCGGTGGAACGGCGCCGGGTCGGCCTCGATGGTGATGCGCTTCTCGTGCTTCTGAAAAATCGAATAAGAAGCTTCTGAAACACGTCGTACCTCCTTGAAATCGCCGAAGAAGAGGGCTTTGAAACAGGAGGAGCGGCTGGCGAGGACCTAAAAGTAGATAATTACAAAAGAATAGCAGCGGATTTCAACACACGACCTTTCTGCTTTACGCAATTTGGGAAGTTCACCATCATTGCGTACCGGCCACGGACCATTGGCGGGAATTCAAAATTTTCCCCTGCGGGGATTACGGTCGCTCAATATGATGCTGTCGACATGGTAAAGTTGATTGTTGTAAATTGTGTATTTTTTCATATTTTTGCCACATTTTTTGGTATTTCATTAAATCAGAGTCGTAATTTTAACGAAATATACCGGAAAAAAGCAAAAAATTAGATAAATAAGGTCTTTTTCTTACCCAAGGGACCCCATTTAGGTTATAATGACACCGATCCTAGTGTTTACATTTTCTTTGATATGTATTAACACTTTTAAAGCATGTGTGCTCTTTTCAAGGCAAAAGCAAGGCTAGAAGTCTTCAAACCCTACAAATATCGTGATTTCGTTCGATTTTTCTCATAAAATGAATTTATTACTCGGGTTTTCACTTTATACCACTTTTATTTGCTGTATTAGACTTGTTTGAACCGTGAAATAAAGAAAGAGCCGCCCATTTATGCGATTTCAATTGTTTTTGAGCCGCGCGGCGGCTGCTTCGCGGCTCGGCCAACGTTTCCATTACCGCCAACTTCCCGTCCAGAAAGGCCGTGAACATTAACATCCACTGAGGTTTGTGAATTCGCTCGGAAATGGCAAAATACCCTTCTGGGACGAGACCCGTAGCTGACAACGGTAAATTTGTAAAAACCAACCATTTTGTGGACATTGAAGTCAGTGTTTCCAACGACGAGGCACACATCGGACAGATCCACATCGCCGAAATTCACAACGATCCGTTCGGCAGAGTCCGTCATCTTCTGAAAAAAGATGTTTAAGCCGTTTACAAAGGTTAAATTAGATATTTATTACAAGAATTAAATAAAAAGAAGTATTAATAAAAGAACAGCAAAACAGGAGTGAACTCGGCGGGAGCCCAAGGTAAGATGGCAGCGGAAGCCAGCCAGCTGGTATGTATTCTAATTACAAGAATGATGCCATTAGTGTAATCAGCGTACATAACGATTCTCTGCAATAAAAGATATTTTAAAATTTTACACCATTTTATAACAAACCAAATGGTAAAACGGTAGGTGAAGACAGTATAACGAATAGTAAGTTCCAAATGGTTATTCCGGTTTTTCCAAAAACGGGAACCAGAATTTTGTGGCAATCCCCGCCCTTTCCTGATATTGGACTCCTGCCAACTCATGAGTGTGCGGATTCAGCACAATCGCTGAAATGCTATGGAATACTGGATTTTTGCCAGCTGTTTTCTTCACACGAGCCCGTTTTCTGATCTGTCACGTACGTTGGCAAAATACCAAATCCATTTTACCCACTAAGCGTGGCCACGTGCAGGGCCTCTCAAAAAAAAATCTCGGCCCGACCCGCGGTCAAAAATTTCCGAAAGTTGAGAAAAAGTTTTTTCACAAACTATGAGCAGGCATTGCGTTTTTATCATATCTAGTGTAGAAACAATTGAGGAAAAAAAAATGTCGGTGGGGGATCGTGCTGGGGCACCTTCGGATTGCCAGTCCGACCTCTAGCCACTCGGCCATGAAAAACACAAAATTTATATGGGGTAGATGGCGCGCACTTTCAGGCGACAGCTTTCGGCGCCCCTAATCGGCGCTGCGACAATGCCTGGCGTATGCGGATTCTCGGCGCTGCGCTGATTAGGGGCGCCGACCACCCATATGGCGCACTTTAAGGCGATTTTTGAGGATGAGGCATGCCCTAAAATTTTTTGGTGAAAAAAGATAAAATGTGGCAAAAAGTGTGACAAATAAAAGTCATGTGGTCGCTTTTAAAGGGGCAGTCAGGCGGGTTTTGCAACATTGGCTAAATTAGGAGAGAAAAATTCGCTGATCATGAAAATGTATATGACTTTGGGTCGAAAATTTACCGTTCTCGGGGCAAGACAATTTAGCATAGTTGATTCGCATAATTTCCGACCGTATCCGATCGAAAATTGAATGAAAAACCCTACTTACTGCCCCTTTAAGACTTTTGCGGTATAGACTCACCACATCGAAAAATGTCGAAAAAAGTCACTTTTTGCATATCTTTTCCACATTTTAGCAATGAAAACCTTAATATTATGTTTTGCCATTAATTACAAAGTTTTTAACATTGGGTTTATCTAACTTTTTGTAATTGGCAGTTTTTCAATTGGGTGACGTTGAAGCGAGATATAGTTTTGCCGTTTTGACATCGATAATCTGGACTACAGTAACCCAACCAAGGAAAAAAACAAGTTTAATTGCTTATTTTGGTCTAGTGTAACATAATTGGTTAGTTTGGAGTGAATGAAAATTCTATGTCACTGTTGTCATTTGTCCAGCTCGAGTCTTATAAAAATTGCGTCTTAACAGTATGTTTTGCACCATTAGTGCTGTGTTTTGCAACAAAAAGAACAGAAAAATATTGATTTTGAAAATAGTTAATTTAAAACAACGATTTTCAAAAATACTCCGGCCGGCCCCTTCCCCAAATTTTCGCGCCCCGGGGCCGGACGCTGAAGAGCCGCCACCTGTCCCCCACAATTCGCTCCAAACTACAAAAGTACAACAGTAAAGCCTGCGTTAGAACAGTTCTCACATTTAGCCAAGTGCATATTTAAACAAGGAAAAATCGATTTATCTCTACAACAAATCAACAATGAAACAGAGATTTTAAGTAACTCCATGGCACATGATGGTTGTGACGAGATCGGTCAAAATTTCGGCGTCGATGACGATCTTCCTCGTGCGGGCCACATTCAGGGCGCTTTGGACGGAGCTCGAGTCGAATTTAGAAACCTGAATAACCTCAATAAATGTATAAAGAAATACTAACAACCTTCAGGTTGATTCCGTGCTGCATCGCGAAGATTTTACGAAGAACACAGTTGGAGCAGGTAGAAACATGACCCCCCGGACTACTTTTCTTGGCACTGTAGGCCGATGCGTACAGGGGAGTACCCTGAAATGACTAATTTTCAAATTTTCTGCATGGATACTTACAGCAGGACAGCAGTATTTGTTCAATTTCTTCTCGAAGTACTTCAGTCCCAGCTGCACGTCGAAGCGATCCAGGAGCTCCCACAGGGGGACTCCCTCTCTCCAGAATGCTGAAATCCAAATGTGATTTTTAAAAATGAAATGTTACTTTCAAGAAAATCGCTGTCGCATATGAAGAAATCCTTATCGACGCAGTGTCCCTCGTATAGTATCTCCAGCATGCGCTTGAACGGCCCCGGGTCGGCCTCGATGGTGATGCGCTTCTCGTGCTTCTAAAAAATCCAATGTGAAGCTCCAGAAAACAGTCAAACCTCTTTGAAATCGCCGAAGAAGAGCGTCTTGAAGTAGGAGGAACGGCAGGCGAGTGTCTGAAATTCAAGAATTCAAAAATGCCACCAAAACTTTTTTTTAAAATCCGTTAAGAAACGAACCATTTTATGAACGTTGAAATCCGTGTCTCCCACGACGAGACACACATCCGACAGCTCCTCATCGCCGAAATTGATAACTTCTTGTTCGGAAGTGTCCGACATCTTCTGAAAATGAGATTAGCATAAATGGTAAGAAATCAATCGACGGCGGGGTCAAGTTCCCTTAAAAGAATAGTTCTCAGGAAAGGGCCGGCCCGGTTTGTAAACTTGTGAAATTAAAATTTCTTCAAACACCTTTTTAAGCTTACGTTAAATTTTTTTAACCCCGCAAACACTATTACAATACTTCCATTTCACATTTAACCTGATTCTAAGTTAGCAAAAAAAGTGTACCGACCGGGATCGAACCTTGGTGTGGGTGACAGTTTAACTGGGTGGTCCGAGAGACGGGGCCGAAGCGGGCCGGGGATTTTTTTTCAAGCCGGCTCGGCCCGTGTGAACTATTCTTAAAGGAATACCGATTAAAGGACTATTTATAAATTGGAAAACTGCCAAATCTCCACACAAAAACGAGGTCAGAAAGCAAAATAAATATGACAGACGAATTTAGGCACAAATGGGTCCTGAAGTGTGCTTAGATTCGCACGAAACTTCTGCGGTATTGCCCCTTTAAAGGGAAAGGACCTCGTAGAATTGGTATAAAAAATTTCAATAACATCTTCATTCAATAGACACCATTGTCACGATTCTGAAACATACCCATTTTATATGATTTGGACTGCAACCGGTGCAGATGTACACGGCAGAGAAAGGCGAGAGAGCGCGGGAAAAAGCGAGACGCAGAACGGCGCGCTATTCAAACGATATTTTCGATAAAATCAACTACAAAAGAAAATGGGGTCAACTACAAAAGAAAATGCGATACCGAGAAGCTAAGTCCGCGGACTCCGCGAAAGACGATGTAGTAACATGCAGCTTCCGTAATACTCCCCACCACACCCAAAACGAAGTTTATTTCACAACAACAACTGGACAATTCACGTGTCTAAAAGAGAGAATAAAATATCAACAGGATTTCAAGTGGATCAAAAACAAAACAGGCACCGGTTTGCAAGAGATTACACCGAGGATCAATTAAAACTATGGGGTACCCGGGGCTCATTATGGCGGAGGCTTCTCAGTTCCACTCGTCCTCATTCTCCTCGTCTTCGTTGTCGCTGTCCTTGTAGGAGAACCTTCCTCTGTTCTCCTCCGCCTCCGCGTACTCCTTGCGGTCCTCCTTCTGGTCCTGAAAAATGTGCCATTGTTTCTCTGTCATGAGAAAAAAAGTGGAAAATATCTTGCATCTTGAGAAGTGTCAATATTGCGCTGTTATAGATTGAAAATTCATGGCCGGACGGATTTTTACCACAGTGTTGGTATGTTCGCAATAGAGCGCATTTCTCATGAGCGGGTGATAATTTTTTTAAATATAGATTTTGAAGGATAAGAAATTAAAAGTACCAACAACAACGGGGTTCTCAAGGGCCGGAACAACCCTTTGGAAATTTTTGTCGGCCCGGCCCGTTTACCCTGGACCACCCATTCAGATTGTCACCCACACGACCAGGGTTCGATCTTGGTCGGAGATATTCTTTTTTTGTACAACTAATATTGACGTATATGTTAGTAACAAACACTATTAAGATTTTTAAAACCGTTTAAAAATAATTGTGCCGATTTTTACAAAAATTAAAAATTTGATTTTCATAAACCGGCCGGCCTGGCCGTTCCGAAAAATCCCTCGGCCCGGCCCGTCATTCGAGAACCCCTACCAAAAAAGTGAGCTGAAATACCGGGCAATACATTTAGTCATTGCCGAAAATAAAATTACGGAAATAAAATCAACTGCGGTTAAAAGCAAAGGAAACTAATGTGGAACTTTACAAAAAAGTATAAACAAATATTTTTTTAAACTTTGTTAACTTACTTATTTTATCCACAAATTGGCGGGGGTATTGGTTTTATAACAGAGGTTGGCTCAACGAAATAAAAAAGCATATATGACTGAAATTTTTGGCGTTAAATTAGAAAATACCCAAAATTAACCAAATTTCGTTTTGTGGGATTTTTTGAGACATTTTTCCAAGAAAAAAAGCGCAAAAAATAAAAAGAGTTCTATCTGTGAGAAGCCCGATTTTTTTTACTATTTACTTACCCCAATTTTCGACCCATAATGCCTCTTTTTGGAATGGAAATTGAGGAGTTCCTAAATGTTAAACATTTAGGAACTCCTCGTTCGGGAAAATACCGTCCGTGCAAATGTTTCGCTGTAGCAAAAAAAAAATGAATAAAAACGCACTCGTTCCTCGTCCAAATTGACAGCCAGATCCGTGTAGTCGTCCTTCTTCCTGCTCTTGATCCTTTCCCTCCTCTCCTGAAAAATTAGCATATTATAAAACGCTTCCCCTGCGTGTCTAACCCTCTCAAGTCGCCTCCTCTTCGCCTCCCTGGCCGCGTCTCCGGACATCTTCTCCACGCACGCCTCCAACTTGACCATCATCTCCTCCTGCACCGGCGAGCTGCTGTTGTTCAACGCGTTCAGCATGCACTTCTGAAAACGAAGGGGTCTTAGAGAGAGAGAGAGAGAGAGAGAGAGAGAGAGAGAGAGAGAGAGAGAGACTCACAATGTCGCAGTCGGCGAGGGGAGGCACGTAGAAGTTCACTCCGGCGATGGTCTTCCAGCTCTTGCAGGCCAGCAGAGGAGCTTCCTCTTCGGAGATCTTCTTCTTCTCACGCAACATGATCTGGTCGGCCTTCAGGTGGGGCATGAAGGCTCCACTGAAATGTAACTTTAAAATACTAATGCTATATTTCGAACCAGTTCATTTAGAATATGCTCAAACCATCAGCAGCCAACATCCGTGGCAAGAGCATTGCCTTTTTGCCTCAGAGTTTTATTACAAAGATAGAGAGTGCTTCAACAATCAAAATGAAATCATTTTTGGCCCAAAATACGGAAGACCACCCACGAAATATAAAATTTATGGCACGCACAGGATATAGCGCAATCGGTAAGCTACTAAGGACCAGGCGTGGCTACGGGCCGGGCCGGCCCGCTCTACAAAAATTCACGGCACGGTCCGGTCAAAAATTCCAAAGTTGAAAAAAAAAGTTTTTCACAATTTATGCGCAGGAATTGCGTTTCTATTGTACCTAATGTATAAAACAACTATGGCAAATACCAGTGCGACCTCTTAGCCACTCGGCCATGAAAAACATTTATATAGGGTAGTTCGAATTCTTCACATAGTATGTTTTGCACAATTAGAACTATGTTTTGCAACAAACAGAACTTAAAAATAATGACTTTGAACAGAGTTACATTTAAAAATAGATTTTCAAAAAAAGTGGGGCCGGCCCGGCCCGTTCCTCAGATTTTCTCGGCCCGGCCCGCTGATCAGCCACCCCTGCTAAGGACAACGTTGTCAAACTCTCAACTTCACCGCACCCAAAATTACAAATTTTGCTTTGACCCAAGAAATCAGATATGGCTCACAGCTTTGCATGATGATTCAGGCAGATTTTTCAAACCGGCACAGCCCGATCGTTGACAAAATGTGTGCAAAACTAACGAAAAGCCACTTTTAGTAACGATTTTACAAAACTTCAAAAACTAGAGTTGAAATCAGAAGACAACAAGTTTGCACTCGATCCCCGTCTAGGTGGTCTACAGTATTTTATGCAGCCAGGTGTCACCAACGGAAACAATCGCGGTTCTAAAATGACGTGACGGGCCGAGGGATTTTTTGGGACGGTCCGGGTGTAAAAAATAAAATTTTGTATAAATCGGTACAATATTTTTTAACTGCTTTAAACAATTTCATAATGTTTGTTACTAACATATAAGCCATTATTATTTGTACAAAAAAGAACGTCACCGACCGGGATCGAACCCTGGTCGTGTGGGTGACAATCTGACTTGGTGGTCCAAGGTAAAGGGGCCGAACGGGCCGATCCTACCAAAATTTTCCAAATAGCCCGGCCCGTGACAAGGCCACAAACAATGACGCCATTATCAACATTACGCGCTCTCTTGAATAATGGCCCGGTCCGTAAACATTCGCAGTTACATTTTTCACAGGCCAACCGGTCAGAAAATGTTATGATGGTCAATTCCATGTTACCCATTCTTACACCACAACATAAGTGAAATACGACTCCCGTTTGATGCACTGATTCCACATTTTCATGTATTTCAATATGAACTTACGCCAGTTTCATGATCTTTCCGACGGTGCATCCACAGGCCTGCGCCGAGGGCGCCGAAGTGGTGTAGTCGGTGAGATCCTCGATGCGACCTTCTCCCACGCACATCACTTCTCCCAGCATCATCGTCTCCGTGTCGACGGCCTTCTGAAAATTCCAGCTTAGAATCTTAAGCCCGAAAGGAAACTTTCGACGACCTTAGGGTGCCACAACCAATTCAAAGCGGCCTGATGATACCAAAACTTAAACTTAGCGGCCTAAGGGTGCCATAAACAATTTACAGCGGCCTACGGGTAGCATAAATAATTCTAACCGACCTTAGGGTGTATAACCAAACAAAACCGGCCTGCGGGGGTTGCAACCACCCGAAAGCGGCCGTAGGTTGTCAAACACAAATGAATTACGCCTCAAGGCGATACACAAAATTATAAGCGGCCACAGCTAGCCAAAACCGTTTTGATGCCGCCTGAGGGTACCATAACTGAATATCAGTATACGGTATCAAGCGGTATACGGTATCAAAACTAATTCAAAGCGCCTGATGATGCTATAATCCAATAAAAGCGGCCTGAGGGTGTCGTTACCACGTCAAAGCGGCCTGAGGGTGCCATGACCAATTGTAAGCGGCTTAAGAATACCACAATCAACTCTAAACTGCCTGCGGATTCAATAGGCAATTCTAAGCGGCCTTAGCTTGCCACACCTCCTGACGGTGGCCTTACTACGTTTTAGCGGCCTGAAGGTGTCTTTACGAATTCGAAGCGGCCTGAGGGCGCCATAATCAATGGAAAGCGGTCTGAGGGGGCCACAACCGACAGAAAGCGGTATGGGGTGTCATAACCAATTCTAGGCGGCATCAAAGTGATATAACCAACTCAAAGCAGCCTGACGATGCCACTGGTATTTCAAAGCGGCCTGAGGGCGCCATATCCAATTCTAAGCGGCTTAACAATGCCGTAGTCCATTCTAAGCGGCCTGAAGGCTCATTCACCAATGCAACCGGCCTGAGGGTGCCATAAGAGATTCTAAGCGGCCTCAGGGCGCAACAACCACGTCACAGCGGCCTAGTTTGCCACGCCTCTATTTCCTCCAAAAACTAACCCTCTTGTGCGTGATTTTGATCATGAGCCTGTCCCAAATGAGCGGATCCACCACCACATAGTGGCTTCCCTCGAAGCGGATGCTGTCACTGTTGCAAATGTAGTGATTTCCCAGGCGACAAACCACCTCAAACCTTAAAAACGCTATTTAAGGCCTTAAACAAAGGGCACACTCACTCCCTTCCCTGCAGATTCTCCAGAAGCTTGGCCTGTTCCTGCTTGATCTTGTCGGCCTCCCTCTTCTTCTGGAGCACAAAGTTGCGGATCTGAAAGGAAATCGAATTGCAGGCCCAAAAGTCAACATAAATCGATATATTTTAGGACAAAATAAGTAAATTTTGCCTTCCCCACCTCGTTGCGAACGGCCGCCTCGCCGATGTGCATCATCTGGGCCACACACTTCCTCATCATGTTTCCGGTGAGGATGGCACTGTACTCGGACTCGGCGATTCCCTCATGGAGACAGAGGAGCACCGACTTACTGTTCCACGCACGGGCACGACCTGGAAAATTATAAGATTAGCCAGGCTCTCGACTCTCTCTCTCTCTCTCTCTCTCTACCACACAAAATACAATTTGAAACGGTTTGAACGATAGATGGACTTGAAGTGCTTGCGGTACTTACGTAATTTGGCGTTTGGTTGAAATTAGTAACAGAAAATCAAAGGGACGAAACGTTAAGGGGGCTACCCCATTTGTGGCCCCAAAAGTTACAAGTGGGTCCGCAAACTGCCAGGGTCTCCCCAGGTATGAACATGAATTCGTTTTCCCAGTGTCTTTGGACGTTAGCCCGACCGGGGTTCTCAAATGACGGGCCGGCCCGGCCCGAGCCGAGAGATTTTTTTGGGCGGCCCGGCCGGCCCGTTTTTAAAAACCAAATTTTTAATTTTTGTATAAATCGGTGCAATAATTTTTTAAACTGTTTTAAATACCGTAATAGTGTTTGTTACTAACATATAAGTCAATATTAGTCGTACAAAAAAGAATGTCACCTACCGGGATCGAACCCTGGTCGTGTGGGTGGCATTCTGACTGGGTGGTCCTGGGTAAACGGGCCGACCAAAATTTTGAAAACGGCCCGGCCCGTGAGAACCCCGAGCCCGACTAGCGCAGCATCGGACCTATTAGCCACTCGGCCATGAAAAACATACCAAATCTATATTGGTTATTTCAAATCCTCTTTAGCAAAGTATGTTTAGCACAATTAGAAATATGTTGTTCATTAAAAAGAAAATAAAAATATTGACATAGCAAAAATTTAGATAATAAAAAAAATTGGTGAAAATCGCGGGGCCGGCCCGCTCCCAAAATTTCTTCTTGAATTTCTTGATTTCTTGAATTTCTTGACGGTGTTTGCCACCGTTGGTCATAGGCCACAATGACGCCACTTTGAACACTACTGACATCCGGCTGGCACAAACTGCAGTGTGGAGGATGGAATTGATTGAAAAAGGGGGCGCACTTAATTTAGCCCCATTTTTGCCCTTTTCTGGCCCCCTGGTAAGGTCTTTAAACGAATAATTCCTCCGCAATCCTCTTACTCTCTCTAAGCAAGCGCCTTCGAGATCAAGTTCACTCTGCGCCAGTTGCCTTCTCTCTACCTTTATGAAAAGCTCTAACTCCCTCCGGAAGCGTGACAGAACACTATTTTGGAAGGCCACCATCCAGTCTCATCCAAAACTTACCAGCCCTCTGAATCTTGCTGACGGCGCTCGACGACGTGTTGTACTTGATGATGAGGTTACACTCGGCCACATCGATACCTTCATCCAACACAGACGTAGACACAACGCACTGAAATTAAGTTAATTACCCCAAAATTGTCCATTAAGAGTACCTTAAGGCTTCCTTTCTCCATGGCCTTCCTCCTGAACTTCTCGAGGGTTTCCTTCTGCTCCGTGGCCGACTGTCCCGTGCCCATCTTGCTACCTAAACCGGGGAATTAGCAAGAATTCCGAAGACAAAAGTTCAATTCCGGGCCGGCCCGAAGTCCCTTCACTTACTGGTAATGTAGCCAAAGTCGGGCACCGTTCCGCGCTCATTCCCGGGGTCGGTGTCCTTCAAAACGCCCTGTCGGTTGAGAAAATCGCACAGATTGCGAGCCGTCGATCGTTCGGCCACGAAAACGATGCACTTCGAGTCGGGCTTCGCCGTGAACTTCGTCTTCAGCGTCTCCTGAAACCGAATTTACATAGGAATTCCATGTAGACCCACGATCAGCTTGTTGAGGATTGGCTTGTCTTCCGTAACCTCGGCTCCCGATTCCAGGTACTCGAGGTTGTCTGAAAAAAATTGGTCGATTTATTACGGATAGGGTAATGTATGTAACTAATTTTTTCGGCTCACATTGGTATGATACTTTTTTTCCTTTTTCGAAACTCGTCCGTAAAAGTAAAAGTCCGTACCGCCGTGCGGCCAATGTAAGCGGCCTACTTTTACCAAAAATACCAAGATCGGTTACAAACAGCGTAGGGTTACCAGGAACCGATACATTGAACTGCGGTTGCAAAAAATTCCCAATGGCGGGCCAAATCCGTTAGAATCCACCTAAAGCTACTGCCAAATTTCGTTAGAAACGGTCTAACAAATGTTAGATGCGGCCTAAGGTTGTCAGATTTCGGAAGAACCGGCCTAATTTTGCCAGGTTCGGTCAGAAGCGGCCTAAGGTTATCAGATTTCGAAAGAAGCGTCCTAGGATTGTCAGTACTGTCAGAAGCGATCTAAGATTGACGATCTCAGTCAAAAAACGGCTCTCGATTGACAGTATGGTCAAAAGCGGCCTAAGGTTACCAGGTTCTGTTAGAAGCAGCCTAAAGGTGACACAGTCCGTCAAAAGCAGCCAAAGAACTAAAGTTCAAATCAGAAGCGACCTAAGGTTGACAGTTTCTGTCAGAAACAGCCTAAGGTTAGCATGTTACATTAGAAGTGGTCTAAGACTGGCATAATCCAATAAAAGATGCATAAACGGAGCACGATTTGTTAACCATGATGTGCGAAATCCGCCTGCTGGTGCCACGATTTGCTAGAAGCACCATAAGGTCGTCAGTAACAGTCTGGAATTGCAAGGGTACCATAAAAAGCGGCCTGAGATCATCGGGAACTTCTAAAAAAGAGCCCTGACGCCAACTGGATCCGTTACAAGCGGTCAAAGGTAGGATATGCTTAAAGCAACATGAGGGCCTCTTGAATCTCAGCCCACCAAGTGCAAAAAAATTTCAGCCCACTAAGTGCAAAGCGTCCGAAATCTCCCTCTCTTATACATTGCGCTTATGGTCTCTGTGTGTTTGTGTGTGTGGTGTCCCAGGGTGAAATTGCGCAGAGTCCGTCACGTGTCTGCGTCTCTCCAATTCATCTGCACTCTCTCTCTTACGGGTTCTAACTCCACGTAAATGTTACGGAAACATTACGGAATTTGGCCTATACATTAAACATTACGGAATTTGGCCCGCCGCAGGCGGGCCGGAATATTCTGGTATTTGAACAAATCGGTCCGATTTCGCCAAAAACGGCTCACCTTCGAACTGGAGACGAATGTCCCTGACGCGATCCGAGGGGTGGAGCTCTCCGATGCGCTTCATCTCATCTCGCAGGAACTGGAGGGCGTATCTGGCGGGCATCAGTTCGTCCATGGCGAGAGCCGTTCCAATGGCCTGAAATGGTTGAAATTAGCCGACAAAACGGGGTTTCAAGAGGAAAAAAGTGGTAAAAACTCACGATAAAGTAGTCACAGGCGGCGAGGGGCTTGTGCTTAAGGTTGTTGGTCAGTCCCTGCAGGGCTGAGCGGAAGACGTTCACGCGGGCGAGGAAGGGACCGGGAGTCTTGTAGGCAGGCACCATCTCGTTCTGAAATTGGTTGTTTAATAATGTTTCAATTGTACAATCTAGCCCAAATAATGGTGTAGAAGCGACCTCGGGCTTTCACGGGGCTCTTACGGGCCGGGCCATTTGGAAAATTTTGGTCGGCCCGGACCGTTTACCTTGGACCACCCAGTAAGATTGCCACCCACACAACCAGGGTTCGATCCCGATCGGTGACATTCTTTTTTGTACGACTAATATTCACTTATGTGTTAGTAACAAACATTATTCAGTAGTTCAAAGCGTTTTAAACAAATATTGTACCGATTTACACAAAATTTAATTTTATTTTTGTACTCCGTCATTTGATAACCCCAGGTTTTCACAAAACCATTATAAAAATCAGAAGTCTGCGGTAGACAAAAGCTAGTTCAACCGCCCTTGGGTCGTCATACACCAGTTGAAGCTGCCTGAGACTGCCATCATAGCTGGACATGGAGCGTTGGGGGCTCGATACGTAAACCCCCTAAACAGTGCCTCGGAGGCAACGCAAGTCCCCCGTTAATTTTTGTTAACAGATGGAAACATCCCAAAAACGCAGAAGTTAAGGGGGTTAGCCACTATTATGGCAAAATTAAGCACGGAAGACCAAAAGATAAGGGAGGCAACCCCAGTTTTGGCCCCAAAAGTTATGGGTGGGTCCGAGGAACCAATCAATAACTCAAAACTAACACAACTGTTAGTTTGGTTATCAACAAAGCTGGAAGCGGCCTTAGGCTACGAGAAACCTTCAGAAGAGGCCAGGGGTGGCTGATCAGCGGGTCGGGCCGGGCCGAGAAAATCTGGGGAACGGGCCGGCCCCACTTTTTTTGAAAATCTATTTTTAAATGTAACTCTTTTCAAAGTCATTATTTTTAAGTTCTGTTTGTTGCAAATCATACTTCTAATTGTGCAAAACATACTGTGTGAAGGAGGATTCGAACTACCCTATATAAATTTTGTATGTTTTTCATGGCCGAGTGGCTAAGAGGTCGGACGACTGGTAATCCGAAGTTGCCCCAGTTCGATCCCCCGCCGGCGAAACTTTTTTGCCATAGTTGTTTTATACATTAGGTACAATAGAAACGCAATTCCTGCGCATAAATCGCAAAAAACTTTTTTTTCAACTTTGGAATTTTTGACCTCGGGCCGCAGGCCGGGCCGGGCCGTGAATTTTTTGAGAGCGGGCCGGCCCGGCCCGTAGCCACTCCTGGAAGAGGCCCAAGGCAACAATTTCGTCATGGAGTGGCCTGAGGTTACCGTGTTCTCACCGGTTTAAGGTAGGGCGACGGTCCGGGCTTGCTGAGTTCCTTGACGTCGTGATCGATGAGACTCCTGATCTTGGCGATGAGCAGAGACGCGGCCGATGCGAAATTGTCCGGAACGGCCTTCGCAGGCGACACGCGGTGGAACTCTGAAACCACGTCCTTTAGATTTGCTCTCAAAACTTTGCAGTCCAAAGGCCGCTTCGCGGTCCACAAAAAACTAGCCTTCGTCCGGTTTGGGAACATATCGTTCCAGACTGGCCGTGTTCCTGACGACCGTGCTCAGCGTGTCGCAGTTGGCGCTGGCCATGAGGCGGTAGATGGCCTCAAGGGAGGACTGCAGGTTCGTCGTAGCCACGGGCAGCGGAGTGGCGGTGAGACCGAGAATCTGTAAAGAAAAGGCGTTAAATGAATAAAAGGCCATAAAAGACCTCATTGTGTAAAACTATGTTGGCCAAAAAGTTCAAAGCGATCCCACAGTCGAAACGTTAGAAGCGGCCTTAGGTTACCATACATCGTTAACAGAAGCCTGAGGATATTTTTAACTGCTAAAAGTAGTCATAGGGCTCTAGTACTCGTTAAAATGATGTTGCGAAAACAATTCAGCAAAGAAATTCTGGAAGCCCCAGGCCGCTTCTACCCAATCTCGGTAACTTCAGGAAGCTTCAGACAAAATCTGGCAACCTTAGAATCGCTTTTAACTAAAACTAGTAAATTTTAAGCCCCAGCAAAAGCCTCAGGCCGCGTGCCAACTCGACACCATTAGACAGTGGTCAGGCTGATTTTACCAAAGACAGCAGCCTCAGGCCGCCTCCTACTAGACCGGCAGCCTCAGGCCGCTTGTCACGAAACCCGGCCAGCATCAGGCCGCTTTTAACAATACCGGCAGCATTAGGCCCATACACCGGCAGCATTAGACCCAGCCTGGGCAACCCACCGCGGGGGTCTATTTTGAGACAGCCCCCTCTACGAAAAAAAT
Organism: Oscheius myriophilus; assembly: GCA_964057215.1. Lineage (NCBI taxonomy): Eukaryota > Metazoa > Nematoda > Chromadorea > Rhabditida > Rhabditidae > Oscheius > Oscheius myriophilus. The sequence goes on from OZ059902.1 coordinate 17,747,881, forward strand.
ATTTTTCAAAAATTGCGGCGGGTCCCATCCCTTTACAAAAATTGAGTAAAGGTCAAAATTGCGGCTCGCGGAGGTTGGCCAAGTATGATTAGGCCGCTTTCAACAAGACAGGCAGCCTCAGGCCGCTTGTCACGACCAGACAGCCGAAGCATCGAATGGCTTCTGGCAGCCTCACGTGGCCTGTCAGAAATCCTGCTCACTCTATGCCGCTTCGTACAAATCTTGACAGCCTCAGGCGGCTTCTAACGATCCTGACACGCTCAGATCCACGTTAGGGGGTCAGAAATCACTTTCGGCAAGAAAATATACCTGAGGACGGCATTCGGGATGGGGGTAGTCGATGATAAAGTCCATGATCTTCTTGTACACGTGTTCCTTGTTGCAGTGGTGCATCTGGAAAGTTGTTATTTTCAGTCAAAACGGAAAAATACCTCGTCAAAGATGAGGAGAGAGATGTCGGAGAGGTAAAGACGCTCCTCGGCGCGCACGGTTCGCAGCATATTCCTGAAAATTCTAGATTCTTTAAAAATTCTAGTAACCTCAGACCGCTTCTAACGCATTCCTACAAACTCAAGCCGCTTCTAGCGCATCCTTAAACTCAGGCCGCTTCTAGCACAGCCTGACAAACTCAGGCCGCTTCTAACGCATTCTTAGGCCACTTTTAACATATTCTTACAACATACCTTGGGAACCAAATGAACGGGTTTTCAAAAGTGACGGGGGGTCCCAGCGACCCAAGTGAGTCAAAAGTGAGGGGGGGGGGTGGTAATCAATATTTTTTTCTTTTTTACATTCTTAGCATTACATAACATTTTATATCTCATCATATAAGCCAAATTTGAAAGGATCTAGTCATTTTCATGCAGAGAAAGGGGCTTTGCTTACAAAAACTTGTGTTTTTCGTACCAGCTGGCTGGCTGCAGTATTATGTCGACAAAGGAAGCAATATTCTCAAAGTTTGAAATAAAAACACCGTTAAATATTCTAAATAATTTGTCGTGTTGTAAAAATATAAGAGAAAACATGAGTGCGGTTAAAATAGAAAACTTGGGAACTCATCGTTTACTCTTTTCGCGGCGTTTTCTTCTTTTCTCGCTAAATGGTATTAAAAATACAATACTGAAAGTATTTTCCATTTATTTTTTTCAAAATAAATAGCACAAAAAAGTTTTAAAACTGATAAAATTTGCGAATTGTATTGAGAATGCTTCAACTTTCATTTTTTTTAAAACCTAACTTAGCCAAAAGGTCCCGCAGCGAAAGTCAGGCAAGACTATTGTATTCAGGCATGATTGCCCCTGCGTGTCTGTCCAACTGTCTCTTTCTCTGACCTCTACCCCCACCTTCACACGTGAAATGCGATCTTTCGCTCTCGTGCCGGGCAGAGTCCGGAGTGAAGGTCCCACCTTCACCCCCACCTTCACTGACCACTTTCACTATGTGTGTAGAATAAGTCAATTGACGCAGTTTTTAGAATTCTTTTAATTTTTAATTATTTTAGTTTGTTTTTATAATTAAAAAAATCATTATTTCAGTTAAAATATTTTTGTTATATAAAATTTAAAATTGTTTGGTTAGCTACAGAGACGGGGGTAAAGGCGCTTCCAGAACTCAAAAGTGACAGGGGGTACCGCTACGACCGGGCCTTCCCAAGGTATGTCTTACAAACTCAGGCCGCTTCTGGCATTGATACAAACTCAGGCCGCTTATAACACAAACTTAGGCCGCTTCTAGAGCAATCTGACAACCTCAGGCCGCTTCAAACGCATTCTGACAAACTCAGGCCGCTTCTAACCCAATCAGGCAAACTCACGATCAGGCCGGTTCTAACGCCTTCTTCAAACGCAAGCCGGTTCTAACGCATTCCTACAAACTCAGGCCGCTTCAAATTATTCCTGACAACCTCAGCCCGCTTCTAGCGCATTCCTATAAATGCAGGCCACTTCTAACGCAATCTTAAAAACTCCGGCTGCATCTAGCGCAAACGTGATAATCTCAGGCCGATTCTAACGCATTCTGCCAACCTCAGGCCGCTTCTAGCGCGATCTTAGCCCCCCCCCCCCCAACTAAAGAATATTGGAAACCTTGGCCCGCTTCTAAACGGGCCTCCGAAGAATTCTTTCAGATTCAGGCAATCCCAGCCGCACAGCTTTCAATTGTTCTGAGCAGTTTTAGCCGCTTCTGGTGACCTCAGGGCGCTTCTTTTAGATTCAGAAAGCCATAGGCCGCGTTTTTAGCTCTAGAGAGCGTCAAGACGCCTCTATAAAACCCTAGCAACCATATATCGCTTTTAATGATTCCAGACAGTTTAAGGCCGCTTCTGCAGAAACCTGGCAACCTTAGGGCGCATCCAACGATATCCAACAATGTCAACGTGCTTCTAACAAATCTCAGGCTGGCCACATCTATTTTCAGCGGAGAAAATTCAACTCACAGAAGAATCTCGGCGGTCATGACGATGATGTCGCTGCCGAGGAAGACGTTGCGGCGAGAGTTTCCTCGGATGGTGATGTCTCCGTGGAAGCCGGTGGTCCTGTGAGTGGCTTTGAAGTACTTTCGGAATCGCTCCTCCTGCTGGTCGACGAGAGGAACCTTCGGCACCAACATGACCACCTGAAATGGGGGAAATGAAATGTGATACACGGCTCGTGAAGTAAACGTAGGCCTTTTACGTCGCGTGGCATAAAAATGTCACATTTTCCGGGCAAATTCGCTTAACAATGTTATTTTGCGTAATTTTCACTTTCAAACGGTAGTTTTTCACATGTTTGTCACCAAAAATGGCCGTTTCGGCGCGATTTTCATGAAACAAAAAATTGTCGTTTTCCGCGTGATTTATGACAACAACGTCAATATTTAAAAAAAAACAATTTGCATACAGCTTGAAAATCCTAAATTGCCGTTAGCAGCACACTTTTCAACAAAACGCGGATTTTAGATCAAGAGTGCTAACCGCCGCACGGTCTTAGATCGAAAGCGCCATTTACCGCATAGCTGAGAGGAGAAATGCAATTTGCCGCACGGTTTTTCGAAAGTAATTATCATTTACCGCAACGTTTAGAACGGAAATACCGTCTTTTGCACAGTTTTAGATAGGAAATGAACAAAAATGCCGTTTTTCGCATATTTTAGACATGAAATGCTGTCTACCACACAGTTTTAGACAGTATGTCGTTTTTACCGCGCAGAATTGGATATAAACTGCCGCCTGCCGCACAGTTTTACACAGGAAATGCCGTTTGCCGCGCAAATATAGACAGAAAATGTCGTTTTCCGCACAGTTTTAAATAAGAAACACCGTTTGCCGCACGGTGTTAAACAACAAACGCCGTTTGTCGCATGGTTAGGCTATAAAAAATCGTTTGCCACATAGATTTTATAGGACATGCCATTTGCAACACAGTTTTGGATACAAAACCCGTTTATCGCATAGTTTTAAAAGTAAGATGACGTTAGATGCACATTTTTTTAGTAATTTCCGTTTGCCGCACGATTTTCGACAAAAATTACCGTTCGCTGCACAGTTTTGCACAGGAAATGCCATTTGCCGCACGGTATTACATCACACGTCATTTTTCACAGAAAGGAACATTCTCAGCACGAGTTTACAGTAAAACGGGATTTTTTGAACTCATTTTGCCAACGTCTCCACAAAAAAAACCAACCCTCGAAGGTTTGTCCGCATTGGCCATTTTCTCGATGTGCTTCTTCGCGACGAAGATACAGACTTCGGTCTTTCCCGCTCCCGTAGGCGCCACCACGAGGGTGTTCTTTCCAGCCACGGCCTGTTGGACCTAAAATTTACTTAATTACGCAAACATTTAGCCAAAAACTGACCAATTCCTCCTGGTAGTCACGGAGATGAAGCTCTTGGTTGGTTTCTCCGTAGTCGACTGAAAAAGTGCAAAATAACAAAAAATTGTCCAAAATTTCATACTTGGGGTGGCGTAGGCGGTGTAATCGCTCTGCGGCCTCATCTCCTTCAGGTCTTCGTCCGCGACCACCTCCTCATTCCTCCTGTTCAGATTGCGGTCCTTGTCTCGCTGAGCTCGCTTCAGCGCTTCTCTGTTGTCTGAAAAAGTCAATTTTATTTTTACATTCCCTTTTCAAAAAAAAATGTTTAAAAACAAACCTAGGACATCCTGATAATCGGGCAACAGGAACGTGAGCATGGCGGTGTTCATGCCGTCCTTGTCGGCGTCGCACATCTCTATCAGGGCGAAAAACCTGAAAAGTATTGTTAAAAAAGAATTATCAGCTAGGTCTTTTAGAAGCTTTTGCTAAAACTACCTCGCCCCACAACGTGCCAATGTTTCGATGTTGTTCCTATGCTTAGTTTTTCGTGGTATATTGGCTACTCAGGCAATCTGAACAGCGAAATAATTCACCGTAATATATGAAAGCAATAGGCATTCGTTTAAAGTGTGCGATCTATCAATCCTTACTTTGTGGGTGCTTTACCGTATTCCGTGCCAACCGGATGTCAATAGTGCTCAAAAACGATGTCAGTATAACCGTTGACACACCGATCCTGTGTAACAAAAGATTGAAGAGGCGAGTAACCATGGCAAGGGGTCGGCCCGACTCTCAAATTTTCTCGGCCGGGCGGCCCGATATTTCTTAACAACAAATCCCAGTTTTCCACGGCCCGGCCCAAAAAAATCTTTGAAAGCAGGGAACAACCCCAAATTTGGCCATGGTCGAAGGCGAGATATGGCATTTTTTGTGTGGCTGCGATTCACGGCCAACGGTTTTTTAGCCGTGATGAGCTAAACGCCCCCTGAAGCTGCCGGGATCCGTTAGAAGAGGTATTAGCTAGGCAATAAACCGCACCCAATATCGATTTCTAAGGTGATTTAACCAAACTGTCGGGGAAAGCTGAGCATAGCTGGGCATCGTTTGAGGGCTGGTTGCGTAAGCCCCCCCCCCCCCCAAATGATACCTCGAGGGCAAAGTAAGCCCCCTTCAGATTTTTATCAGCATTTTTAAGCAAATGCCAAAATACGTAGGTACACTTATCGTTAGTACCTCACATCCAGCTAAGAAGCTGAGGCCGCCTGATGCCCTAAGGCAAACTTCAAAGATCGCGCAGAAGCCATGGCTGGGAAGGGAACATTTGGGGGTTCGATGCGTAAGCCCCCCAACCAATGGTTCCTCCGCGACAACGTAAGCCTTCCATGTGTGTTACCAATTTCAACAACACGCCGTATTACGTAGGGGCGTACCACAATAGAAACATATCCACAATAATTTTCCGTTTTCTTTCGCGCCCAGCCGAATTTCATACTCGGTGGCCTTGCGCCATCATATTGAACATGGAAGGTTGAGGGGTTCGACTCGTAAGCCCCCAAATCGGGGTTCTCACGGGCCGGGCCGTTTTCAAAATTTTGGTCGGCCCCATACTTGGCCAACCTCCGCGATTCGCGGCGGTGGGGGGCGTCGCAATTTGACGTTTACCCAATTGTGGTAAAAGGAGGGGGCCCACCGCAAATTTTCAAAAGTTTTTCTTATAGAGGGGTCTGTCGCAAAATATACCCCAGCGGTAGGTTGGCCAAGTATGGTCGGCCCGGCCCGGCCCATTCGGCCCGTTTACCCTGGACCACCCAGTCAGATTGCCACCCACACGACCAGGGTTCGATCCCGGTCGGTGACATTCTTTTTTGTACGACTAATATTAACTTATATGTTAGTAACAAACACTATTACAGTATTTAAAACCGTTTAAAAAATTATTGCACCGATTTATACAAAAATTAAAAATTTGATTTTCAAAACCGGGCCGCCCAAAAAAATCTTTGAGAACCCCGCCCCAAATGAGACCTTGGACTTAACATAAGTTCATTTTTTGCTAATATTTCAAACTAAACGGCGAAATACGAAGGTACCGCAAGAACCTCACGACCAGCTATGCGCCACACGCATACTTGGGCAACCCGCCGCTGGGGTCAATTTTGCGACAGCCCCCTTCTATTACAAAAAGTTTCGCAAAATTTGACGAACACATAGAATTGCGACGGCCCCACCGACGCTTTTGGCGGAGCTTGACTATGTATGGCCACACGTCGTGAAATGTGGGGTCGCGCAAAACGGACCCCTCTGGGCGATCGTTCATCTACGTTCGACAGATTCTCGATTTGGCTGTGTAGACGGCCTCATTATTCTATATTGCACGCATCAACCAAAAAACGAACCATTCCTCGTCCTCCACGTCAATGCGGGGAAGACACCTCAAGAATTGGCGGATCTTGTTGCGAGGATCGTCGTCTATAAAACAAAACTTATTAAAAGTACCGTAAATATAACATACTAGGGTCGTAGAGAGGATAATCGGCGAAGGTTTTGTAGCGCTCGGTCAGACGGGAGATGAAGCTGAGGTTGCCCCACGAGGCGGCGAGGCTGAAAACAAAAAATTAGACTTTTGTTTTTTTTAAATTTCGAAAAGAATCATTTTTCCCTGCACTTTTAACTCAAAACTTCAAAAAACACGGTTTTTAAGCACAAAAATATCATTTGCTGCATGTTTTTAAAATCAAAATGTAATCTAGCGCACGGTTTTGCTGCACGATCAAGCCAGTTGCCGCACGGTTTTACAACAGAAAATGCAAATTGCCGCATAGTTTTTTTTAAGAGAAAAGTCGTTTTCGCACGGTATTGTCATTTAACTAACTGGCACGGCTTTCCATACAAAAATATGCCATAAACACCCGGTTTACACGAAAAAATGTCGTGTGCAAGGTTTTCTATAGAAAAATACCATTTGTTGAAGAGCTTTACATATAAGAGTTTCGATTTTGGGTTCGATTTCTTACGAAAATTATCATTTTCAGTGTAGTTTTAGCACATATATACGACAAAAACGCCAAAAAACTCTACTTCAATTATGATTTGTCGGCACACGATCTTAGTAGAAAATGAAATTATATCGCACGGTTACGATAAAAAAATGCGGTATTCCAGAAAAACTTCCACTTTTTGGGCGATTTTCCGTGTTTTTGCGGGGGAGAAATCCACTTACGCATCAAGCAGATTCACGTCGTCCTCCCTGTAGAACCTCGCGAAGAAGATTTTCACTCCCATGGCGTTAGGATCCAATCCGGCGAGGTGAATTTCCTGGTACAAGGCGAAGAATTCTGAAAAGTACACGTTACAAATTCCAGTCAAAAAAAGTATTTAACAAAATTTTAGCGCACCTCTCTTCAAAATGTCATCCAACTTGCGGATGGCGTCGTCGTTGTGGGTAATGTCCCAGACGAGGGTGGAGACGAAGCGTTCCTTCATAGCAGCGGCCTCGGCCTCGATCTTCTCCTCGATCAGCTGCGCCCTCTTGTGCATTTCTTCGGCGGCTTCGGGACCTCGTCTGAAAAAATAGGCTCATAAATTAGATTCTAGGCGGCCTGAGGGTGCCTCAGCATAGTCCAAGCGGCCTTAGAATGCCACAACCAATTCTATGCGGCCTGCGGTGCAATAACAAATCTAGGCGGCCTGAGGGTGTCATAACATATTTTAAGCGGTCTGAGGGCGGCATAAGCTATTCCGAGCGGCCTGAGGGTGCCACAACCTATAGTAGGCGGTCTGCGGGGCACACAACATCTAAGCGGCCTTAGGCTACCACAATTCTGGCTCGGCGGCCGGAGGGTGCCACAATCAATCCTAAGATTTCCAAAGCGTTCGGCTCCAAAGCATTTGATGCGGCATCAGGACGCAACAGCCTATCCTAGGCGGCCTTAGGCTATCAAAGCCAATTCAAAGCGGGCTGATGCTGACCAAGCCTACTAAAAGCGGCCTGAAGGTGCCGCAGCAAATTTTTGCGCAACCGCAGGGTGTAAAAATCGAGTTTGGGCCGATTAAGCATCATCACAGCGATAAAAAAAAGTACACAAACTTTAACTCACCCACGGGTCGGAGGAACACCCATGTCCTTGTACTTTCCGGGCTGCCTCGAAAGCTGCCTCATCTTCTCAACGGGTTCCTCGATTCCAGGCCGCGCGGTCGACAGGTACCACTCATCGCCGGTCTTTTCTGAAAAGGAGCCATACAAATAATGATAAAAAAGGTGATATTTTCGCACAATTTCGGTTTTTCGCGCAAAAACTGATGCAAAAACGGCAGTTTTTCTCGAAAGTCGTGAAGGAAACGCATTTCTCATACCCTAAATTGGGGTAAGGATCTGCGGGGGGGGTGCGCCGGGGTAAATCGGGACCCTGAGTCAGGAGAGGGGTTTTCGGGGGGGCCCGCAGGGGGGGGGGCAAAAATTGTGTCCTCGAAAACGCGTAAAAACGGGGGGGGGGTTCCGCCGGCCCACCGGACCCGCCAAAAAATCCGGGGGGCTCCGCCCGGACCCAGCCGCACCCACCAATTTAGGGTTAGTGTAAAATCGAGCTTGAAGCTCAAAACTTGCGATAATTTTTGGTAGCAGAAGTGCGACACCATTTCCTGTTTCGATGCAGAAAAAAACCCAAGTTCACTGAAATCGTGCGAAAAATGACATTTTCCACTAAGAAATTGCACAAATTTTTACATTTTTAACCACATAACAGATTCAGAAACTTAAATTTTATAAAAATTTTAAAAACTAACTAACCCGAGAGAAAGGTGCAAAATTCGCCGAAAAGGTTCGACCGACTCTCCAGGAAATTCAGAATCTCCTGCCGGAACAGGCGAAGGTAGGGCGGGAAACGCTCGTCGTCAACGGGAAGAAGATAACCTTCCCCCATTTTCTGAAAAAGTTAATATCTTTTGTGGAAAATAACACAAAAAGTGATAAATGCAACAATAAACAATGAAAAAGGGATGTCAATTAACGGGGCGGGACTAAAAGTCATCGCGGCGCGCAATTATGAAAAACCACAAGGCTTTGAAATCACTTTTCAAAAAATTTAAGACAATTTCGTTATTTTCTGCTATCATTACGGATAAAATTGTAGTATGAACAACAAAACAGCTGATTTGAACCTTCTAAATACTGAAATTCAAAAAACTCCGCAATTAAACTTTTTTACACATATTTTTTTTGTTTTGATTAATTTAACAAAACAAAATGGCTTTTAAAACAAATCTGCAACAAACAACTGCACAAAATTAGGCAAAAAAGCCATTTTAGAGATAAAAATAAACAAAAATGACCAAGGGGCATTTGAACAGCGCAGTCGCGCGTGGGAACGAAAATAAGAGAACAGATGGTTTGAATTCAAAGAATTTTGCCTTTGAAACCAGAAAAATAGGAAGTCGTGGGAAAGGAACGTTTCGAAATGTGCTAAAAAGCGAGAATTCTTTCTAGGGAATAAAAAAAAGCTGGCAACGCCTCAACGTGGATTTCAAACAATGCTAAATGCAATTTTCCATATTTAATCTATGTATTTAAGCTTGTAAATAAAAGAAAAGCTTAAGAAGATCAACACAACGACGCTTTAATCGAAGAATAATCGAATAATAAGGATGATGAAATATTTCGAAAATACTACCGTAATCAAATAGTCTTTTCCGTATCAAGGCCTTAAAGATCGTGGCGGGACCCACATTTCCATTGACTGATTCCTATTTTTGCTCTTGTTTTTCTAAATTTCGTGGAATTCCGAGTACTCGTTTTTCTTTTAAGTTTTGAAGATAATTTTGTTTGTAATCTTTTTTTCAGAAGATGACGGACTCTGCCGAAAGGATCGTTGTCAATTTCGGCGATGTGGATCTGTCCGATGTGTGTCTCGCACAGCGGGCCCAAGTATAGGAGGTGGCGGCGGCGGCGCCCTTTGATCGGTGAGGTTGGCGCAGAGCCAGGTTACGCCCCCTTTTCGAATTCCAACGCCGTCTCTAGGCCTTTTTGGGTCCCTGCGCATCTAACTGGTTCTCTCTGCACGATTTATTTTATTTGTTTAATCATTCTTTTTCTTAATTTTTATTGTAAAAAAATCGGAAATTGTATATGTTGGGGCCACGCCCACTCGTATTCTAGAATATTCCATATTGTTCTAGAATGTTCCGTAACGTTCCATTTGTTCTAGTACCTTCTAGGCCCCGCCCCTTTCACGGTACTAGATATTTCGCCCCGGTTCTGGATCTTTCCAGAACCTTCCTTGGTGCTATATAAGCCCAGGTTTTCCCTCATTTCGCAGCTTTCTCTTGGCTTTGCTCTCAGCTTATCTGAGCTTCGTTCCTCGAATAAATCTCTTATTCGAACCTCGCGTCTTTCCTACCTCCGGACACAACAACTGGCGATCAGGATCAACGACTACAAGAACTCTCAGCCGGAATGGACCAAGCCGCCCTCATCAACGAGCTCCTCCAGAAGATGACTGAACAACAAGCCATGATGTCACAGCTTCTGAAGCAAGTCGCCTCCACCGCTGCTGGCACTTCTTCCGAATCGCTGTTCGACCGCATTCTCAAGCGCATCGACAAGTTCGCTTACGACCCGGACCAAGACGACTGCTTCGACCTTTGGTACCGTCGCTACGACTACGTCTTCACGCATGACTGCGCTTCGCTCGACGAGCCCACCAAGACTCGTCTCCTCGTCTCCGCTCTCGATGGACCTAGCCACGCCCGGTTCTCTCGTCACATCCTGCCGAAGAAACCGTCGGACCTAGGCTGGGACACCACACTCGAGACGCTATCTACGCTCTTCGGCAACAAGAAGAGTCTCTTCCGTCGCCGTTTCGAATGCCTCAAGATGACATTCTCGCCGAACGACGACCTCACCAACTTCATCAACCGTCTCAAGGCTCGATCTCAGGACGCCCAGCTGAAGGACATCAAGCAGGATACCCTACAGTGCCTCGCTCTGGTGTTCGCCTTCCAAGCTCCTGAACTGGCTGAGTACCGTGTTCGCTTCCTCCGCAAGCTCGAAGAAGACGACACTACCACCATCGACGATCTTGCCAAGGAGTACCACATCTGGAAATCCGCAAAGGACGACTCGCAAGCTGTGGAAGCCGCTTCGAACCACCGACCCTTCGGAATCCAGGCTGTTCATCAACGTTCGCAGAAGAAAACCGATTCTTCGTGCCCTCCGTCGCCGTGCCCGATCTGCTCTGGAGACCACTGGAAGAGACAGTGCCCGAAACTGTCTCGCTCCCAGAAGAAGCTCAAAAACGTCTCTCACACCAAAGACGCTCGCAGCATCAACGTCCAAGTCAGCATCAGCGGCACTCCTATCGACCTACAGCTCGACACTGGCGCATCCGTCACCCTCATCTCGCTCGAAACATAGAACAAGATCGGACGACCACCGCTCGAACCCTGTCCGCACACCCTGCACACTGTCGACGGATCTCCTCTTACCAACCATGGACGTTTCATGACCGACTTTGTCATCCAGAACAACGACGGTCACTCCAATCGAGGATATGGCTGGTGCTACGTCAGTGACCACTCCGATCTTCTCGGATTGCCCTGGATCAAGCAGATGCCCGGATTCAGCAATCTCTTCAAGAAGATCTCCGTCTCCAAGACTCCGAAAGCCGTCAACTCCCTCGCAGTTCACTCGCTTTCCACGACCCGACGCCGCAACTTCGACATGATGACCACGTTCGACGTGCCGTTCTACAAGAAGAAACTTCCCCGAAGTCCGTCTTCGTCCGGTTACGCCACGCCCATCGATGCCAGCGACGCCGATGCTCCCAACAGTGCCGTTCTGACGACGCCTGCAGGTTCCACGACTCCCGATGTGCCTCAGCGCCCGAAGCGTCAACGTCACCCGCCTGTTCACCTTCAGATTGACCCTCACCGCGTTTCCTACCGTGACCATCAATCTTAGGGGGGAGGTGTTGGGGCCACGCCCACTCGTATTCTAGAATATTCCATATTGTTCTAGAATGTTCCGTAACGTTCCATTTGTTCTAGTACCTTCTAGGCCCCGCCCCTTTCACGGTACTAGATATTTCGCCCCGGTTCTGGATCTTTCCAGAACCTTCCTTGGTGCTATATAAGCCCAGGTTTTCCCTCATTTCGCAGCTTTCTCTTGGCTTTGCTCTCAGCTTATCTGAGCTTCGTTCCTCGAATCAATTTATATATAAATTTAAGTCAAATAATGAAGAAAATGCAATAAAAATCCTGGAGTCTCCGAATCATTGCCGCGCCGCGCTCGTTCGGACGCGACGCGGTCAGGGGTGGACTCCCCCGCCGCCTTGGGCCCGCTGTGCTCGTCGTGGGAAATACCGACTTCAACGTCCATAAAATGGTTAGTTTTTGGGTTTTTTCCCGAGGCTTGTTACGAACCGACCCGCTTTCCTTATCGACCCGGGTAGTACTTTTTTTCTTGTTTGGTGAATTTATCAAAATCGGGTTTATAAAGCCACTATCGTCTTCCTTTAATCATTTCCTTCTAGGTCCTAGCCAGTCGTTCCTCCTACTTCAAGACCCTCTTCTTCGGCGATTTCAAAGAGGTACGATGGTTTTGAGAAGTTTCGTAAAGAATATTTCAGAAGAACGAGAAACGCATCGCCATGGAGGCCGATCCGGAGCCGTTTCAGCGCATGTTGAACATTCTGTACGATCCGTTCTGCACCAACTATGATTTCTTCAAATGCGGACCAAATTTCGCTGATGGTGGGAGTTTTTATATATCTTTATTTTGGGAATAATCTTGATTTTTCTAAGTTATAAACTGTTTTTAGTGTTCTGGAAGGAGGGAGTCTCCCTGTGGGAGCTTCTGGAGCGCTACGACGTGCAGCTGGGACTGAAGTTCTTCGAGAAGAACTTAAACAAGTACTGCTGCCCTGAGGTAGTATTTTATCTAGCAAATGATGAATTTAGTTCCAGAATAGTGCTGTGTACAAAAACAAATGGGAAGCTAACAGATATGTGAACCCCGAGATGGTTTCCACCTGCCCCCACTGTGTCCTTCGGAAAATCTTCACAATGCAGCACGGAATCGACCTGGACGTGTGTTTTATTTGCCGATTTCAATTGTTTTGATTATTTAGGTATCTTCATTCGATTGGAGCTCCATCAAGACCGCCATCGATACGGCCCACGAGAAGAAGATCATGATCGAAGCCGATATTTTGACCGAACTCATCAGAACCGTCATGCGCAATGGAGTTTTCTGATAGCTAGATAACATGTTTTGTCATTTTGTACATGTTTTGTAGAGATAAATCGATTTTCGCACTGTCACACGGTAATACTGGTCGAGGGCCATTTACAAAGTACGGTCGATTTGAAACTACGGAAGGTAAACTACGGACGGCGAGACTGCACTTTTCGAGGCTGGTAAAGTACGGACGACTTTAAGCTCCGCCCCCCTGTCAGCCGTAGTATGCCAAGCTGAGCCTTGGCGGATTTTTCGAGCAGGGCCACTGCCTTCGTCAACTTTTTCGACCAGGACCATCACATTTTTACCAAGGAAAGCACGCTATGCTTTTAGTGACTTATATAAAGAACTGCCGTGAGTTGTTTAAAGGTTGGATAACAACAACAAGAAGACGGACAAAGCTTTTCCGAGGCGAGCACTGAATTTCAAGACGAATTCACCAAGTCGTAGTCTGTTATACACAACTTGAAAAAGTTTACAAAAAATTACAGATTTATCTGGAGACACGCGGTCGCAACAACGAAAAATATACTACAAGTAAAAAAAAACAATAAGTCGAATATTCACACTTTTTCCTATCCTTCCTCTGGTGCTTGGCCTACGGAGACATCGGATCCCTGTGGAGTCGAAGATGTTGCAGAGCAGTCCGTTGTCGTCCGAGGGCCTGGTTTTCCATTCTCCGGGGGGTGTTTCCATTTCTCCCTGCTCTTCTCCTCGAATTTTCTCCGTCTTCAGCATGCCGCGAAGAAGGCACTGGGCCGCACTGAAAATAACAAATTAAAAAGAATTCTTAAGGTGGAATCAAATGGAATCTGCCAATCGATAACCATTTATGTACAAATTACTATATTTTCATAGTTTCCCACGATTTCCACTGTTTGGAAGCTTGGAATTTCGAAAACGGTGCAATAAAACACTCACACTTTATCCTATCTTTGTTGACAGCCGCGTGGGCGCAGTGCGATCCGAGGGAGAGCGAATGGCACAAAAGGCCGCACTGAAACCATAGAAAAATTACAATACATTACTCTCACGTACACTGGAAGAGACTCTGCTCTGGAAAACAGTGTTGGTAGAGATGCCGTAGTACCACTGCTCGAAAGACCCATCGGAGGAGTGAGTGGAGGCGGAGTCCAAACAGTTACGAATCCTTTGCTGGAAAATTGCTATTTTCAAATGGTTTTTAGGAATCACGATGGGGTGCAAGGGGAAAATCAATTGCTTACGTCGTTTTGGAAGTCGATATCCCAGGGGAAGTCGAAAATTGTGCAGGGCAGTTCAGAAGAAGGCACTGGGCCGCACTGAAAATAGTAGATTAATTACGGGCTTTAAGATGGAATCAAATGGAAATCTGCCAATCGATAACCATTTATGTACAAATTACTATATTTTTAAAGTTTCCCACGATTTCCACTATTTGGAAGGTCGGAATTTCGAAAACCGGGCAATTTCGGTGCAATAAAACACTCACACTTTATCCTATCTTTCCTCTGTTCTTCAACGCGCGGCAGCTGGTTATCGTTGGAATCGTAGTTCACAGCCACGTGGCGCCAGGCACTCGGCTGCACTGAAAATAGTAGATTAATTACGGGCTTTAAGATGGAATCAAATGGAAATCAGCCAATCGATAACCATTTATGTACAAATTACGATATTTTCATAGTTTCCCGCAATTTCCACTATTAGGAAGCTCGGAATTTCGAAAACCGGACAATTTCGGTGCAATAAAACACTCACAATTTATCCTATCCTTCCTCTGCCGCTTGGCCTACGCAATCAGGCCGTTGTCGTCCGAGGGAAGCGAAGACGTCGTGGACCCGCTGGGAGATGGATCGGACCAGCGGTAACTGCGGGGGAGGCTCTCGGCCGCACTGAAAATAGTAAATTTATTACGGGTTTTTAAGCTGGAATCTAATAGAAATCAGCCAATCGATAATTTATGGCAAGATAGGTTGTGAAAATAGGAAAAGTGCAAAATGTGCAATAATAATACAATGCAACTCACACAGTGACCTTTCGTCCTTCGTCCAGGAAACTTCCTCTCCTTGGCCGCACTTTCCCAAATTCACTACCCAGACGGAGTAGGATAAGCACCAATCGTGCTACAAAGTGAAAAAGCAAAATACAAAAAAAAGAAATAGGCAGTGGCGTCAACCAATTCAAAGTAGATAGAATAAAAACTCTTTTTCAATGAAGGCTCACGGCCGCAACAACGAAACAACAACTTGATAAATGAAAACGACAATAGAGGCACTAGACCGCAACTATCGTGTTAGAAGGCACATGGCCGCAACATAACTACAATGTAGTGTAGGTTGCTCCAAAAGAGAAATCAGTCGGAACCAAAAATTGCAGAGCTTGCCCAACTGCGGAAGAAGTAGAGTCATCCGGAGGTTCTTGCTTGACTGTCTGGCTTGACCACCCATCGAAAAGATCTTCCACAGGTTCGGCCTTCACATTGAATTGGTCAAAACCTTGAGAGGACTCTTCGACAAATTCTCCAGCTAAATTGTCCCCCTCTTCCAATTTAGGCATTACGCTGCAAGACGGTTCTTCGTAGAGCCTCATGGAGTTGTCAGCCATCCACGAATTGTAGAGCTCGTCTACATTGGAACCCTGAAACGAATAAAATTGTGATAACAACGAAATCCTACCATAATTTCCGTTGCTCCATCTCGCAGAAGAATCTTTCCGTCATTGTTGAAGAGCAATACCATTGGAGATGCCTTGACTTCAAAGCGAACGAACAGTTCTCTGCAAAAAACGTAAATTAACACCAAGAATAAAATGTAACTCACTGCGCTTTATTGTTTCTTTCCATGGTGTAAGAAGAGACTGCGCTCGCAACACGGAATTTCTTGTCATCAATATGTGGGACGTTGATGATTAGAAGCTCATCGCCTCTTGTGTACGCGAGTTCACTTAGAACCTAAACAAGTACTGTAAAAAAAATATACAAAGAAAACCATACCTGTAAGTATGGGGCGAAACTCCTTGAAGCAAGGCAGCCGGATCTCAGGAAAACGAGGAAAATTTTTTTTTTTGCTGAAAACAGTAATTTAGTAGAATTTCGGAAAAAGAGAAAAGAGCTATTCTTCCCTCTAAACTAACCATTATAAAATCAGCTGCCCGTCGATACGTCTTGTCCTTTGCAAAGAAAATTTTGAGATCATCGTCCAGAAACATACTTCTAAATAGTGCATTAATACAATTAAAGTACAAAAATATGAGGAGACGTGTAAATACACGAGCAAGTCAAAAATACATACATGTCTCATGAATGCATTTTATGGAGACATAAAGTCGCAAACAACAATTAACAACAGTTTGAAGAAGGCAAGTCAATTAACAACAGTTTGAAGAAGGCGCAAGGCCGCAGCAGACTAAGCTTCTAGATACTGACGGCATCCTCATCGACAATCTCCTGGGCAACGAAGAACTCCAAGTATGCACCGTCGGTCATCTCAAAACTGAAAATGATGAATTTATGCACTAGTTTAAATAATTAATTAAAAGCAGAGAATTAAAAGCATAACTCACCGGAAACAAGCGGGCTTTCCATCTTCCAAGCGGATTGTAACCGAGGGCGACAAAGTGTGGACTTTCGCAATTTGGTAGAACTTCTTGGAAGAAATGGTGGCAGTGTGCTTCTCCATCACGGGAGGGGGCATGTTTTCTTCTTCGAAGAAGAACTCCTGATCTACTTCGATGAAGACTTTTCCGAAGCCAGGTTCGTAAGTGTTCTGATATTGCCACGAGGTAGAACCAAAATTTCCGGAAGATCGGAACTTGATTTCGTTCTGAAACCGCATAATTGAACCAAAACACTGAAAAACGACGTACGTCATCCATCGAAATCGTAACAGTCTTCGAGTAGTAGTAGACATCTTTGGCCACCATCAATAGGTCCTTGCAGGGAAATGTGCAGGTGCTTTTCATGGCCATCGAAACGTCCAGTTTAGTCCGTTCAATATTGAGGAGTCGGATACAAGAACTCTAAAAATAACAAATGAACCAAATAGATTATTTTAAAGTGAAGAAAAAACCCACCGTGATTCGCTTGTTCACTCGATCGGTGATAGAGACGCCGAGGTTGCAACTATCCGGGAAATGAGTGAAACGACACTCGCAGTCCTTTTCCAGGTGGCTCAGAACGTGGCGAACTTTGTTGAGAGGAAGACACAAGGTCGCAGATTCATCAACTCTGTATTTCTTGAAGAACAAAGACTGAAACAAACACATAAGAAAGTAATTCTTTGCTAACGTACCGGGAGAACCAGGTGGAAAACGGAGCTTATGCATCCATCGATCATCGTACAGGTAATCTCGTTAGGCTTCACCTTCAGCGTGATGTTGTCGTGCATTTCGGCAACGCAGTCGATGACTCTCTTGAAAGATTCATCCTGAAGTGTAAATTCGATCATTCTGAAAGTACATTAGGCAAACAAATACAACTTTTCGTAAGTATGATTTACAGTTGAGACTGTGCAATCTGTGCAAACAGCACAGAATGAGAGTACAACAAACAAAAGTTCATATTGAAGTCACAAGGACGCAACAAGGCAACAAAAAAGTCACAAGCACGCAACAAGTCATTTATCCGCGACGGAAACGGGGCTTTCCAACATTGACGACGTGGTGTTTCGAACAATCAGTAAAGACGTGGTGGTTGCTGAAAAAGAACGTTTTGTTACAAAAAAACTGCATTTAAAGCAAATAATTAAACACGTCAAGGGTCAGGGCCACAATTCCTTTGCGCGAGTGAATATACCGGAAGCAACATTGGTTTTAGGATTTATACACGGATCTGACAACCCTCAGGGTTTTCACAGGCCGGGCCAGTTGGAAAATTTTGGTCGGCCCGGCCCAGGTGGGCCCGTTTTCGTTGAACCACCCATTGAGATTGTCACCCACACGACCAGGGTTCGATTTCGGTCGGTGACATTCGTATTTGTACGACTAATATTGACGTATAGTGCTTTTTCCAAATATTTTTTTTAAACTTTTCAATTATTACTTCAAAATATGCGGCTACAAAAGGGCGTGGCCCATTATTGGCCTGAGTAGGATTGGCGAGAAGTATATATGTTATTAACAAACATTATTAAGCAAATTAAAGCAGTTTAAAAAATTATTGCACCAATTTAGACAACATTTAAAATTTAATTTTTCATTACCGGGCTGACAGGGCCGGGCCGTACCGAAAAATCCCTCGGCCCGGCCCCGCCCGTCATTTGAGAACCCGTAATTAAAAATGGCGATTCAAAACACCAACCATTCTTGTCCGCTGTAGAGCTTGCGACCTGGCTGCTTGTCCAGAGACAAGAGGGTGTTCCTCACAATGAAGTCCAATTTGGCGTCGTAGCACGCTATGATAGCAGAAGACCTAAATACGCAATGGGTTTACCGAACCAGACTATAAACTCACACTTGGTCGCAACGACAACTTCCAAAACGGCCGTAGCAGGCGTTGCAATAGAGAACTCCACTAGGGGAGATAGTAACATCATAGCAACAGATAGGTCCGGAACGGCATGGAGATTTGTAGGTGTGCACGGTGACAACCATAGATCGAATGTTGACGAAAGCAACATTCAAAGCCCTGATCTTCAGAAGATAGTCCTCATCTACAAATAACCCGAATACTACCAATAAACTAATTAATAACCCACCAAAGAACTCCATGGGGTTTAAAGGCGTCTTCCACACATCCAGCCAGTTGGTGACCTTCATAAAATCCGTTACAAATTCGTCTGAAGATAAAACTGTACCAAATTCTTAAAAAGAAATCTCACCATCGTGTCTGCCAGAATCCCAGTTTTCAAAGTCGTCCCAGATCTCCAAAAAATCGGACATCGTAGATCCTTAACAGAGTTAAAAACATACTAAATATGACAAGTATAATGTGCTTTGACACATGAAGCGATAAAACAAGCGATTGACGTATAGTGCTTTTTCCAAATATTTTTTTTAAACTTTTCAATTATTACTTCAAAATATGCGGCTACAAAAGGGCGTGGCCCATTATTGGCCTGAGTAGGATTGGCGAGAAGTATATATGTTAGTAACAAACATTATTAAGCAAATTAAAGCAGTTTAAAAAATTATTGCACCAATTTAGACAACATTTAAAATTTAATTTTACATTACCGGGCCGACAGGGCCGGGCCGTACCGAAAAATCCCTCGGCCCGGCCCCGCCCGTCATTTGAGAATCCGTAATTAAAAATGGCGATTCAAAACACCAACCATTCTTGTCCGCTGTAGAGCTTGCGACCTGGCTGCTTGTCCAGAGACAAGAGGGTGTTCCTCACAATGAAGTCCAATTTGGCGTCGTAGCACGCTATGATAGCAGAAGACCTAAATACGCAATGGGTTTACCGAACCAGACTATAAACTCACACTTGGTCGCAACGACAACTTCCAAAACGGCCGTAGCAGGCGTTGCAATAGAGAACTCCACTAGGGGAGATAGTAACATCATAGCAACAGATAGGTCCGGAACGGCATGGAGATTTGTAGGTGTGCACGGTGACAACCATAGATCGAATGTTGACGAAAGCAACATTCAAAGCCCTGATCTTCAGAAGATAGTCCTCATCTACAAATAACCCGAATACTACCAATAAACTAATTAATAACCCACCAAAGAACTCCATGGGGTTTAAAGGCGTCTTCCACACATCCAGCCAGTTGGTGACCTTCATAAAATCCGTTACAAATTCGTCTGAAGATAAAACTGTACCAAATTCTTAAAAAGAAATCTCACCATCGTGTCTGCCAGAATCCCAGTTTTCAAAGTCGTCCCAGATCTCCAAAAAATCGGACATCGTAGATCCTTAACAGAGTTAAAAACATACTAAATATGACAAGTATAATGTGCTTTGACACATGAAGCGATAAAACAAGTTTTCTTCTTATTTTTTAGACTCGCAACAGATGTAACAACAAATATAGAGAAAGCAGAGATTTGAAGGCTCTAGGCCGCAACCAAAAAACTCAAAAACAAACAGAAAAAGGCTTAAGGCCGCAACAAAAAAGGATCAAAGTTAGTGGCGGCGGGACCTTTTAGGCGGTGGAGCGTCAGAGCCAATGTGGTAGTCCTCAAGCCTGTTAGAAAAGGTAACATTAACATTTTCAACAATTACACCAACCTCTTTGGCACAATCACACGTCTACCATGGCGAGTTTCCTTCACAACAGGGCTGGTCTGGTCTTCAAAACAAGGAGCCGGAAGCTCGTTTGGAAGGGTGTCGTCAATCGATACTGACGAGTTGGCAGGTTCCACACGGTCGTTGAGGTCAACAGGGTCATCAATCATCTCCCTGAAAAATTTAGTTTAACATTAAAAAATTTAAAATAAAAATATAAAAACAGTTTAATAGAAATACTACAAAATATACGACTCACCAGGGTTCTGCTGTTAGTGTCACAGTCCGATCGTGATTCCCTTTGCCTGCAGCACTTCCCACTTTTCGAGATCCTTTGCCTCCAGCGTAGTGGCTACGAGTTTGGTTTAGTAGAGACGCAGTAGGCAGACTTTCAAGCGTCTTGCTCATGACGTGTTGTCTGAACTCTTCATCGGGAATCTCCTGCACGAATCAAAACCTTAACCAAGCTAATTTTAAAGGGTGATCTCAAATAACTCACATGTGGGTGCAAAACTTTTCGCACGTAGTTCCATTCCCAAATCGAGTGCACTTGGCCACGTGGTCAGTAACTGAGACATAGGCGACAGGAGCAGCCGTTTCACGGTCCTTCAAAACGCAGCCCTTCTCCGAAAAAACGTCGACGTCCAAACGGGAAACGTATTCGATTAGGGCAGCCCTGGATGCATCGTTGCGCTCTAAACAATACGATGAAGTATTAATGTGCAAAAGTAGGCCGAAAGGAATGCAAAACTAACCTGCCAACAACTCTGGAAGAACTGGCGGGTCGAAATTGAGCGTCGAACTTGGCATCGGAAGGCCAAGAGAAGCGTAATGAGAAGCTTGCTCAGAAGGGTCTAAGCCCGCAACATCTACTACTTTTGTCAGTCTCACGTAGCCTGTTTAGTCTCCGTCAGCTGCAGGGTAGATTGCATTCATACGGTCTAAAGTTAGTGCTAATACACGTACGTTAAAAACTAACTTTTCATAAGCTCCCTCAAGTCCTTGACGAGTTCGATGGCTCCTCGTTTGTGGGTCTTGATTTCTGCCTTAATCCGTTTGTTGAATGCTTCCGAAACGTTGGTGGTGCTGAATCCAATACTCTTTTAATAATCGTAACCCCATTTCCAAACTTTGCTGAAAAGTGTGTGCTTGGAATCAGTTTTGGTCATACTGTAGCCAGCTTGGGATATTTTGATTAAACATGGTATTCTAATGTATTGGGAGCGAATGAGGACCTAACTAACCCTTTGACCCAAGTTAGCCGCGAAGCGCTTATTTCACCTTAAATTAGCACTTCCGACCCCATATCCGCGGTTCTACCAAACAGATCGAGCTGATTTTTGGATATGTGCTGTGAATTCCTTTATACTAACTATTCCCAGCGAAATCCGAAAGAATTTTGGCGCGCCCGCGCGAGGACAGCCTCATACCGCTCGTGCCAGTCAGACAGCTGGCACAAAGGAAGGTTCCTGTAGCTTCGCTCCCAGTTGAGCTTTCTTCACGAAAATTTGGCTGTGATAATATACTATAGTAAGCGTATTACAACCCAAATTTGGTGATAATCGGTTAAGTGGGAGCGAAGATACTCTCAGTCAAGCAATTGTGCTGTACCCAACTTACTTCTAGCGCGGTTTTGACCACTTTCCGATGAGTGAATTTTTTTAGTTCTGCAATATGTTAAGTGTAATGATTCATTTGTTGTAAAATAGTATCACTTTCTTGGCTCCTGCGCAGCGGGAGTCCACCAGGCGATGCAGACTCTGAAAATAGGCCATTTTTGGCATACTTTGAACTAGTAACTCCATTGAAATTATTGATATTGGCCTCCCAATGGAATCCGCACCCTGTATGAAGGTGTTAAACATCCCCTACAAGTTTCGTTCGAATTGAGAAAAAAATATGTTTTGCTCCAAAAAGTACCATGGAAATTTCCAAAAATGACCAAAAAATCGATTTCGCTGAAATTTGGTGAGGATGGTCTAATACGTCTCAGAAACACACCCTTCAATTTTTTTCCCGTTTGAAAGCCTTGTTTTTGATTTCTATCACCACAGAGGGTGTAACTTTAACCTCTGAGGCCCACCATGGTATACTACGGACGCCCCAAGACTCCGCCCACCAGCCTCAGGCCACGCCCCTTGCCCGCCGTACTTTCACTTTGGGGGCGCGGGAAGCAGTCTCGTCGTCCGTAGTTTACCTTCCGTAGTTTCAAATCGACCGTACTTTCCACCGAGCCTGGTCGAGTGGTTACAAGAACCTAGATTCTCTTTATAGCCAAGTCGTTTACTCTGTGCGGGACAGCCCGTTTTGAGAATTGACTTAGTAATATCAGGCCAAGAAAATTCTTTTACCTTGGTTGGTACTCGCACAAAAACGAACAATTTTAGAAATCGGGAAGGTACTCCCATTTAACAGGTCCCGACGCGACGTTCCATAATTTAGCTGTTGTCAATAGAAGCTATTTAGTCAGCATTTGTATGGTTTAGTTATCGTAATTTTCTGCAACTTGGTGACCCATTTTCAATGGTTGGTACAAGAAGAATCGTTGAGGATCTTCAACATGAGCTGGACTTCCATATGTTTTATCTGCAATAGCTATGTTTTTGTCTAGTTTCATTATTCATTAAAAATTTGGAATTTTTCCAATTATAAAAATAGTCCTTTAACCGGGATCCTTTCACGGCCGCCTGTCCCCGCGGTTAAGAAAATCTAGCGTTTTAGCTTAATTTCCAACAGTTTTCTTTGCGTAATTCATGATTTTCTGATCAATTTTTCGCTCGTTTCGATCTCTGAAGTTTCATTATTTAAAACTTTCCTATTTTTAGAAGATGACCGACTCTGACGAGAGGGTCGTTGTCAATTTCGGCGACGTGGAGCTCTCCGATGTGTGTCTCGTCGTGGGAAACACCGACTTCAACGTTCACAAAATGGTTGGTTTCAATTTCGAAACGAGAACTGTGGACATTTCATATGTTTTGCTTTAAAAATGGTTAAGAAGTCTCCAAATTTCTTGCCCCAGCCGCATTTGACTCAGAAAAAACGTTTATTTCAGACCCTCGCCTGCCGTTCCTCCTACTTCAAGACGATGTTCTTCGGCGACTTCAAAGAGGTTTGAATGTTTTCTGAGCCTTCAAATTGGATTCTGTCAGAAGAACGAGAAGCGCATCACCATCGAGGCCGATCCGGCGCCGTTCAAGAACATGCTGGAGATTCTCTACGATGCTATCTGCGCCAATGAGGATTTCTTCAAATGCGGGCGGAATTTTCCTGAAGGCGGGTTTTCGATACCGGATTTGGTATTAAAACGCCGGTTTCAGTTTTCTGGAAGGAGGGAGCCCCCCTGTGGGAGCTTCTGGATCGCTACGACGTGCAGGTCCGCTGGAAGTACTTCGAGAAGAACTTGAATAGATACATCTGCCCCGTGGTATCTTTTTTTCAGTGAACAAACAAACAAGTTTTTCTTTTTAGAATAGGCAATTGTATGTGAACAGAGCAGCCGCCCAATTCAGCTCTACTGTTTCCATCTGTTCCAACTGTGTTCTTCGTAAACTCTTCGCGATGCAGAACGGAATCAATCTGGAGGTTAGTAACCCTCCATCTTTTTCACTGTAGTTATCCAGGCGACTGCATTCGATTCGAGCTCTCTCAAGACGGCCGCTGGCATCCTCAAAGCGAAGAATTACATCGTCGACGGCGAGGTTTTCACCAAGTTCATCTCGTCTTTCATGTACCTTGGATTGCCGTAAATTGTCATTTTCCTTGTTCACTCAGAGATAAATCGATTTTCCCGTTGTTCCAGAAACTTGTAAAACTGATTCGGCAGGGACAAACTGCCACGACAGGAAACGCAAAGTGTGGAGTTTAATACAACAGGCTATATCACCCATTTTGTAGATTATTATGTATGTGGAAATTGGTGAATAAGTGAATGTGGAAAAGAGATACACCGTGAAATCTAAAGAGAACATCCAAAAACAATCCTTTGTATCTTTATTTATTGTTCTTCTCACAGTCGCTCGCCTTGAGCTCTCCTCTGAAGACCTCTCCCTCCGCCCCCTTCATCCACTTGACCCTCTGTCCCCCTCCTTCGCAGAAAACCCTCATTCCATCCGAAATCCACGCCTCCGTCCTCTCGTTGAACTTTGTCAAATCCGCCGCGTAGATATTCACCACGTGGAACACGGGAACCTCTTTCATCTCTTTGCTCCTCTCTTCGCTCACAATTGATCCCTTCTCCTTCACCAATTGACACGTATTCGGCATAAAGACCTTAAAAAGCTTTAGGCCTTAGTGCTTTAAGGCACTTACCGTAATGTCAGTTTCATTCAGGACCACATCGACCTCTTTGGGAATCACAACGGGTACCGTACCCTGGCACAGGATTCGGGTGAAGCAGTTGGCCGTCGAGAGGAGAAGCGGCTGCCATCCGTGCTGGATCTGATAGGCCAAACAGAGATCTTCGTACTCGTCTTTGTCTCCTTCTTCAATTGGAGTTGTGTAGAAGACTTTGACGCTTCCACTGGAGCACACTTCGTACATTGAGGGAGAGGGGAGGGGAGGACGACCCATTGAGGAGGGAGGAGGAGGTGGAATGAAGGGAGGAGGAATGGGTGATGGGGTAACTTCGAATACGTGGGAACGCTGCGTAGCTAACGGAAGATTCAATCTCTCACTCTATAGTGCCCGCCAACCCTTCGGCGTTTTTGAAAATGAGAGAGATTATTCTGATGTTGGAATTCAAATTTCTAATTAGTACATCAAAATATTCGGCTAACAAAGGCCGTTGCCCATTTTGGCCGAGGTATAACTGGCGAAGAGTATATATCTCTTGGTCTCTCTCTCTCTCTTTCTCTCTCTCTCTCTCTCTCTCTCTCTCTCTGTGTCTCCCATTTTCACTCTACCTTTCTCTGTCTCATTTCTTCTCAGTGTCCCTCTTTTCTATGCTTCCCGATACTGACAATATGAAAATAGATATGTGCTTTGCGTTATATGTCTCTCTGCGTCCCTCTCGCTCTTTCGTTCTCCGCACACACGCTCTCTCCCTCTCTCTATGTTTGTGGTTCTCTCTCTATCTCTTTCACTCACTGTTTGTATGTCTCTCTGTGTCTCTCTATTCCTATCTCTCTTTGTGTTCACCTCTGCCTCTCTACCTAGTTTGTTCTCTTTCAAATTTTTCATCTCCCCATCTAGTTTTTCCTCGCTCAGTAACTGTCCTCGCTCCGTAACCGTCCCGCGCGGCTCATTTCCTTTCTCTCACTCTCTCCCCCCACCCTCTCTCTCTCCCCCTCTTTCTCTCTCTCTCTCTCTCTCTCTCTCTCTCTTTTTCTCTTTCTTTCTTTCTTTCTTTCTTTATTTATTTCTCCTTCGCATTAAGTTCCTAAATAAGCACTTTAACCTTAGACAAAACCTTAACCTCTCTTGGTGACCAAATCTTACCTTAACATGAAAATTGTTGCTTTAAATGATCGAAAGCGACCAATCTGTCGCATCCGCTGAATTTGGAAAATTCTTGGCTTGTTTTTGATTCGCTTTGGCTTTTTTGCCAATACGTTTTTTTTCCTCTAGCAGAACATTTCAAAACACAAGTTCACACTAGTCACTGCACAACTTTTACAATGGTGAGTTTCTTTCATTTAGAACTTTTTTTTAAATATTAATTTTACAAATAATAAAATTTATTGTATTTTAGCCTCTCCTCTGCGGAACCTACAAGGCTATTTTCCCCTACAACAAGGCCTCAAAGACCATTTTCAAAACCACACAAGGCCCTCAGCCTGGTTTGAACAAGTATTGCAAATTGAAGGCTAGAAAAGTAGTAATTCAGGTAACAAAGTTTACATTTCTTTAATAGAATAAGAATTTTCAGGATGAAAAGCTAAGGATTACAATGATAAATGGACTTTCGAAATTCTATCCTCTTAAGGAGTTCCATCTGTTAATCGAAACGGAAGTTGTTGACGCCAGCAATGTAAGTTTTATTTTTTAAAACTTTACATTTTGCATTTCTTTAAAACTTATATTTAAATTTTTTTTAAACTTATATTTGTTCCAAAATCAATAATATCGATTTAGGTGAACCTAACGAAAGAATTGTGCGCGTTTCTCCAGAAATTCGTCAAGTCATCCAACATCTTCATTTGCAATTTGAAGGAGGATAGGCCGTCTAAGGAGACATTTGAACAGCTTCTGAAGGTAAAAATTATATTTTGATAAAAATATTAATTTTTTTTTCTTAAGAAATGGCAGCTGGAGAAGTTGGAGATTGTGGCGCTGGATGAGAGCCGTGACTTTGGCTATGATACGAGCTGTGTAGAGAAGGTTGGTTGAAACTTTTTCTCTCTGCCTCTCTTTCTCTCTCTCTCTCTCTCTCTCTCTCTCTCTCTCTCTTTCACTATGAATAATTCGATTTCACCTTAGATCATTCCCTTTAACCCTTTCACAGCCTCTGCCTCTTTAAGTTTTGATTTTTCTATCCCTATTTCCAGCTTTCTCTCTCATTCATTTTCTATTCTCTGTCTCTCTCATTTATTGTCTTTTCTCTGTTTCTCTGTCTTTTTGTCTCTCTGTCTCTGTCTCTCTGTCTCTCTGTATTTTTATCTTTCTGTCTTTCTGTATCTCAGTCTCTCTGTCTACCTGTCTCTATGTCTACCTGTCTCTCTGTTAGGCACCACAACGAATTTTTCAACGTGACTATTTTTAAAGGAGAAAATATCCAGCGGATTACTGAGGTTCTAACTAAGAAATCCTTTTTTGAAAAAGAAAATTTGGTTAAGTTTGAACCGAGTAACGCCAGTTTGAATGTGGCACCCCGAGGCGGCATATCCTGGCCTGGCTATCGCTGCTGATGGGAGGCCACGCCCACTTTTGGCGACTTTCACGAGCAGCCGCCGCGGCATTTTCGGTTGTTACCGCTTCGTTTTCACAGAAATTGGGGTGAAATAGCTAGGAATCAATCACCCAACAGCAAAAGGTCTATAATTTAATTAATATTCATAAATATACGGTGAAATACTACTCTCTTTTGAACTCTCAAAGTGTCTCCAGAGGGTATAAAAACCGTTTCTTTTGCCGATTTGTCTCCTTTGGAGTATAAAAAACCTGTTAATTATATTATTATACAATTTAAGAATATATCATGCCGAGAAACTACCGAAAATGAGCTTTTTCAGCCAAAAACTCTAAATTCGGGGGATTTGGCAAGGTGCCAGTTGTGACTGGGGCGCTGACAGGGTTTACCGCAGAATTCAATGCAAAAATTGAAGAAAATTAAACTTTGAAGACCAATTGTGAAAAAACCGCAATTTAAAATTTCAATTTGTTGTTTTTAAAAATAAACACAGACATCGGAAAATTTAATTAAATCAACAAATGTCGCGTTAGCGCTCCCCAACTGCATGTTTACCGCGATCATGCATTTAAAAAATATACACTTTCACGATCAATTGCCCACCAAAGAGGGATTTCTAGATGAAAAATGCAGTTTAATGGACTTTTTGTGATCGAAATTGAATGATTTGTTCAAATAAACCATAAAAAGTAGGGGCTGTCGCTGAGAATTCTGAGATAAGTGTTTTTAACAAAAAACTGATTTTTCTGACTTAGAGGCGGAATATCACTTTTTTCCACTTTTAACCTGCCTACAAACTGTAAAAACCAAAAACTTTGATTCGGCTAAGGCGCGCGAGACGCAGGAAAGCCGAAAGACTTTCCTGCGTCTCGCGCGGCCGTGCGGTCGGTCCCTTCCCCGCTCTTCCAACCGGGCCTGGATTGCCCGTCCTCAAGCCGGAGTGGAGCCCCGTGAGGACGTAGCTCCAACCAAATGGATCACAGAAGTCGTCTACAGTCCCCCGATCGTCCCAGGACCCTGAGAAGAAGCTGCTTCCCCCAAGGAGAACTGTACCAGAACTTGGTCAGGAGGCATTTGGAGCCGAATCAAAGGAGAATGGGAACTACCAAGTCAACTTTGTGGAATTGAACTCGACAACTGTGATTCATTCTGGCGGTTCAGGGTAGATCCCTAGAGAATAAACCGTGTGTATGTATGTATGTACAAACTGTATACCATTCGAAAGATCGTCACTTATTCTCCCATATTCCGTTGTTCAACCTTAAAAAAGTCAGCATTTACTCGTTTGGCAGGGGTAGGCCCAGGATTTGCCTCCCTTTCGGCGCCGAAAAGTGGGCGGGGCTGCGGTGCCTACTCTCTGTTTCTCTGTCTCTCTGCCTCTCTGTCTCTCTGTCTCTCTGTCTCTCTGTCTTTCTGTCTCTGTGTCTCTGTGTCTCTCTGTCTCTCTGTCGATCTGTCTCTCTGTCGATCTGTCTCTGTGTCTCTGTGTCTCTGTGTTTCTCTGTCTCTCTGTCTCTATATCTCTGTGTCTCTGTGTCTCTCTCTCTTTATCTCTCTCCCTAAATTTTTTGTCTCCGTATGTTTCTATCTTTCCTCTTCTCGACCTACATTTTGTTATCATCAACTCTTTATATATCTCTTTCTCTTTCTCTTTCTCTTTCTCTTTCTCTTTCTCTTTCTCTTTCTCTTTCTCTTTCTCTTTCTCTTTCTCTTTCTCTTTCTCTTTCTCTTTCTCTTTCTCTTTCTCTTTCTCTCTCTCTCTCTCTCTCTCTCTCTCTCTCTCTCTCTCTCTCTCTCTCTCGTATTGTGTCTCTTCCATAACCCTCTCTCCTCGCTCCGTCTGCCTCACACCTGTCTCTCTAAACGTCTCTCCCCAGATCTATATTTGAAATGCTCCCCTCTTTTATCTTCTCTCCTTTTTCTGAAATGTCTCCCTCCCTGATGTCTCTGTTGCTCTCTCTCTCTCTCTCTCTCTCTCTCTCTCTCTCTCTCTCTCTCCTTTTAGTCTCTATAAGTGTCTGTCCCCCACCCTGCCTCCCTTTATCAGTTTTTCTCATAGTCAGTGTTGCTTCTTTCATTCACACCCATTTCTACGTTTATCTCTTTCTCTCTGTCTTTCAGCTCTCCATTCACCCATTCTTTCTCGTCTCCCCATATTCCCCTCTATTATACACCTTTATTCTCACTGCCATTTCCAGGTCGAAATCAAAACCTGCCCGTTCCTCTTTCCAGATGTTGTCTTGAACATCCAAGCCAAAAAAGAAGTCAACATCGGTTCCTGTGTTCTGGGCTCAGATGGCCTTTTCCCCTTCCTTACGGTAAATTCCCTAACAAAGACTTAAAGGGACCATCAGGGACCTTTTTCTACAATTAAAACCAACGTCAGAATACAATAGTACGATTTTATCATTCGATTTTCTTTTTGCCAGCAAAATCATTCGCACAAGAGAGGAACCGAACCCGGGACCGTTTGGTTACCAGCTACCGGCGCTAACCAGTTGGCTATAAGGTCGATGGAAAACTAGTGCTGCGCGTTCCTAATCCCCAGCGGCTCTCACCTTGGACAGCGGGCAGATGGTGTGAAAAAACGTAAGCTGGAGCCCGTTGGAAAAAATTAATTTTGAGTTTCGATTGGAAATTACGGCTTTTTAGGAAAAGGGAGTTAAAAATGATAAGTAAATAATCGATCAACTAAATTAAATTTATTAATTAAAATAAACTTTTAAAAAGACCCTGATGGTCCCTTTAAACTAATTTATGTTTTATTTTCAGATTTTCTTAGTTCAAGACAAATCAAATATAAAGAAGTCGTTCAAAACCCAGATCACGCCGGATGACTTTCAACTGGTCCTGAAGGACTTACCATTCATATACATGCTTTACAACACACAAATGTCGGACAACAAGTTTGAGTGTGTGAGAGACAAGGACAGTTGGGTGATCAGGCTGCAGGAACACAAATTGAAAGTTTCCATTGAAAAAGATGTCTCTATTTCTATTCGCCCTGTATACGTGTAACTAGGGACCGCAGAGCATAAATTATATTTGAGAATTTCGACTTTTTATGTAAATATTTAAACAGCTGATACTCCAACTTAAACTTTTCTTTTTTAAACTATGAAATTTCATCCACAACAAAACGAGATATTCCATTTTGAATGCCTCAATTACAATCCCGTTTTTCAACTACCGCCGTGGTTGGGCGGGGTCTTTCTCGGTCGAGTGCACAGGCGCCGCTAAACACCGGACAGAAACTTGCTTGAATGCAAAATCCCTCAAATGGAAGAAAATGAAAGGATTTTGGTATTGTAATGAGTAACCGTATTTTTCTAAGATTTATGGTACCAAAATCAACCCCAGAGTAATAAAAATACACGTTTAATTAACCGTTTTCGAAATTGTTGTGAGAAGGGGATTTCGCATTGGAGCGCGAAAACCGGTTGAAATTCATAAAAAGTTCACTTTAAATTATATTTTTATAAATCTGCACGAATGAAATTGGCTCAATTTTACATTAAACGAAAGAGATTTAATAGTAAATTCATAAATTTAAAACACATTGAGCGCTCCGGGCCTGTATTTCGCACACATAAGGGAAATCCAAAGAACGCTTGAAAGTTGACTTCTTTTAAAATTGTTTCGCTGCAAAATAAAAGTGGTTTTCTCAAGTTTTACTATCTTAAAACAACAAAAACACTTAAATAAGTTCAGTGCGCACTAATAATGCTACCAAACGTGATTCTGCGACGAATGGGAGCGCCGCAGATGTTAAAAATCGGTGTAACTTTTTTCTGCACGAACGAATTTTTGAGTTTTTTGGGCAAGTATATGTAAAATAAGTTGAGTACTCATTTTAATTTAAAATCGGACGCGCTCCGTGCCCAACCTGTTTTTTATAGCCAAAAAACCGAAAAATTATTGTTTTTGGCTCAGAAGACAAAGATGTATCGGTTTAAAAATAATTCCGTCGGATTCCTCGTGTTCATTTACGTCGGATTCACTGTTCAACAAAACAAAATAAAAAATAATACGCGCGAGAGCGATTCAAACCATATTTACTTAACATTTCGGGCTGCACTGATGGGCGCACCTCTGCGGTCCCTACGTGTAACATTACAAAGTTAATATAATAAAAGATTTTAAAGCTAGAAGTGTGCATTAAAGGGACCGTCAGAGACCTTTTCATTTTCATTTTCATCGGGTACGGTCGAAAATTATACTAATTATGACGCCGTCTCTGTAAGATTCGAGCGGCGGCCTTAAAGCCACTGTCTTAGGAAAAAGTTGATAGTACTAGAATTGACCCAAAACTGGTTTATAACCTTCCTATGGGCCGTATAGACCATTTTGAACGTTTTAGGTCAATATCGATTTTTTTTGACCTGGGTTACAGTAGGGTACTGTAATTTCCTAAAAATGGCTAAATTTCTTTGTAACAGGGATTCGAGTAATTTTCAAAAAAATTATTTAAAAAAAAAAAAATTTTTTTTGAAATAATTTTCAAAAAAAATATTTTTCTAAATTGGTCTCCTAACTTGTTCAACTTATCATAAAACATGTTTTCTTTGATATTTATAAACATTTTCGTCGACTCCAGGAGAAAATTTTTTTTTGACCTACCAAAAATGAAATTCGAATCGATGGAAAAGTTCACTTTCAAAGGCAATTTTCGGCATGACGGGCTCCAGATAATTTCAACATCAGTATAAGTTTTCGACGCGCAAAGAAACGTGGAATTCAATGACTAGGGTCTCTTTTTGCGCGTCTTTTAAGTCAAAGGTCGAAAAATGCGAAAAATTTTTGAAAGCAACTTTCACTTTTTTGACGTTTTTTGTGTCCTGTGCGGAAAAAACACTAACTTTTCGCTTTTTAAGGACCAGTCGGGTTCGCGCGCCTACGGCGCGCACCCTCCTGGTTTGCGGACTGCGGCCGCAACAACACGCGGCCTTCGGCCGCTTAGTTAAGCGACCTGTAACCGCAACATTCGTGGCCTACGGCCACTCATTTCTCGGCCTTCGGCCGTGAAAGTGACGTGAAGTACGTCTAACTCGGCCTACGGCCGACCTTCCCCTCCCCTTCGGGGGGAAATGAACGCGTGTACCTACGCTGATAGACAACACACACACACACCATAGCGTTTTGTTATATAAGAGGATTGTATTTGGTGTATCTAAGACTAAACGTACTTGAAAATCCCTGTTACAAGGAAATTTGGCCATTTTTACGAAACTACAGTACCCTACCGTAACCCAGGTCAAAAAACCGATATTGACCTAAAAGTTTCAAAATGTCGTACATGGGTCCTAGGAAGGTTATTGACCAAATCTGAACCGATTCTGAGACTATCACCTAATTTCTAAGATAGTGGCCTGCTCGAGTTTCCCAGAGACAGCGTCTTACATATGCTAAATTGTCTGGAAAACTCTCATTTTCCGAGTAATCTCGTCCTATTAGAATAACAACTTCGAAGTTATGATTTCTCTTATCTAGGCACCACAACAATTTTTTCAAAATAATTTTTTTGAAGCGAATTATAGCTCACCAAATTCATCAGGTTCTAACTAAGAAAACTTTTTTTGCAGAAGTCAATTTGATTAAGTTTGAACGAAGTTAGGTCACTTAAACTGAGGCATCTGAAGGCACCGATTTCCGGGTTTGGGGTTTTCATGCGGCACGCGGGATGTGGCTGCTTTATAATAACAGCCCCGTTGCGGGCGCGGCGACCCTTTCACATAGCCGAGTGGATGTGTGTCTGATTGTCGTTCTGCGATTGAGGAATACGCCGTAGATCGACACTTCCTTTGTGATTTATCTTTTTCTTGGCAAAAGAATAGAGAATTCATCGTTATAATGCCCAATTCATCTTTGATTTTGTTCAGTTTAGCAAACCACATTTGCTTTTATAAGTTGAGAGTGATTTATAAGAAATCCCAGCGCACTAATGGCCCTAAATTTAAACTAATGTGTTTGAAAACTTAGTAAAATAGCTCAACGCTCTATTTTAAGCAGTTTCTGACAAAGCAAAAGAAAAAGGACAAAACCGGATCAGAACCCGGGTCACCAGCGCAACAGTCAACTGCTTTGGCACTGCACTATTCCGCACCTTGAACGTGCGTTTTGTCGCGGTCTTATAAGTAGCCGTGAATCTTATAACACGGCGCCAACGAAAAAGTTAATTAAAAAACAAACGGCAATCTAGTTTTGAAGGAAATTTTTTTGAGGTTTGCATGATAATCCTACTTATCTTTGAACAAAAGATCTCGAGTGTTCTCCACCTGCACGGGCTGAATAATCCCTTTTTCAATTTTGAATGTCTCGCGTAAGTTTGTTTAGAGGTTGACTACATAGCCCAAATTAGGTGAAAAGTGTTTATGTTGGCACTCAAAATGATCGAAAAACATGATCTATTCAATAAGCAAATAAAAAGACATGGTCATCGCGCAACTTGACGAGAAAAGTTCGTTTGAACGAATTAGTAAAACTTACCAACTTTGAAAGGATGGTGTGAGCGATCGGCAATATGAAATTGCGATTTTATCATCTCAAAATGTTGCAAATTACTTCAAAAATTATATTTAATCGGTAACTATAGTGTTCGCCACCTGCAACTAGGTTTTATGCTCGAAAAACTGTTTTTTGCAACTTTGAGACATTTTTAGCGGACATTTCTTAAATAGAACGTATTGTTAATGCTACATAATTGAATAGATCAAACCATTATCTCCAATTTCCTTTTTTCAAAAGCCGAAAAAGTTAACTTTGAAAGATTTTAGAAGGGTAGGCCCAGAAATCGTGACATTTTTTGCGCCGGAAGTGGGCGGAGCTTGCGGTGCCTACTCACTACTACCCCAAAGTTATGATTTTTATCCCAAAGTTATGATTTTTATCCCAAAGTTATGATTTTTATCCCAAAGTTATGATTTCTCAAAAACGGAGAATTTCGTCCCCACATGTTGTATTGAGCTTTTTGATCAGCTGGTTTTCATCTTTCACATCAAGGTTGCAAAAGGTCCTTGACGGTCCCTTTAAGACGCAATGTCTGAGAGAATCGACACGTGCCCAGTTACTATTGGTCATAAAATTTCAAAGTGGTCCAATCAAGCTGAAATTTTGTCTAGTTACTATCTAGGACCTTTTAACATGAGAAACAAAGCGAAAAATTGATTATCGATTTTTGGGTCGGAGTACTGTAATCGACCGTCGCGTTACTGTAACTACTCTCAAAAATGAGAAAAACTAATATGTTAGGTATGAAATCAATTGCAAAGGTACGCTGACAAAGAATGTAATTAGCATAATTGATGATTTATCTGGTCTGAAAAAAGTTATGGCCCCAAACGTGCTTGAAAAACCACCAAATTCAACTTTTCTTTCGCGAATCGAAAAAGTGTATCGCAGTTTTTTGATATGTTGTTTAGCTTACTTTTTAGTACAAAATGTATTTTCAGAATATTTGCGGAACCCGAAGTTTTCGTAAAATTGCAAAGAAACCCGCGCGCCGCGGAGCGAGGAGAGAGGGTTATGGAAGAGACGAGATCGAGAAGAGGAAAGATAGAAACATAAGGAGACAAAAAAGTTAGGGAGAGAGATAAAGAGAGAGAGACACAGAGACACAGAGACACAGAAACACAGAGACACAGAGACATAGAGACAGAGAGACAGAGAGACACAGAAACACAGAGACACAGAGACAGAGAGACATAGAGACAGAGAGACATAGAGACAGAGAGACAGAGAGACAGAAAGACAGAGAGACAGAAAGACAGAGAGACAGAGAGACAGAGAGACAGAGAGACAGAGAGACAGAGAGACAGAAAGACAGAGAGACAGAAAGACAGAGAGACAGAGAGACAGAGAGACAGAGAGACAGAAAGACAGAGAGACAGAGAGACAGAGAGACAGAGAGACAGAAAGACAGAAAGACAGAGAGACAGAGAGACAGAGAGACAGAGAGACAGAAAGACAGAGAGACAGAGAGACAGAGAGACAGAGAGACAGAGAGACAGAAAGACAGAGAGACAGAGAGACAGAGAGACAGAAAGACAGAGAGACAGAGAGACAGAGAGACAGAGAGACAGAAAGACAGAGAGACAGAGAGACAGAGAGACAGAGAGACAGAAAGACAGAGAGACAGAGAGACAGAAAGACAGAGAGACAGAGAGACAGAGAGACAGAAAGACAGAAAGACAGAGAGACAGAGAGACAGAGAGACAGAGAGACAGAGAGACAGAGAGACAGAGAGACAGAAAGACAGAGAGACAGAGAGACAGAGAGACAGAAAGACAGAGAGACAGAGAGACAGAGAGACAGAAAGACAGAAAGACAGAGAGACAGAGAGACAGAGAGACAGAGAGACAGAGAGACAGAGAGACAGAAAGACAGAGAGACAGAGAGACAGAGAGACAGAAAGACAGAGAGACAGAAAGACAGAGAGACAGAGAGACAGAGAGACAGAGAGACAGAAAGACAGAAAGACAGAGAGACAGAGAGACAGAGAGACAGAAAGACAGAGAGACAGAGAGACAGAGAGACAGAGAGACAGAGAGACAGAAAGACAGAGAGACAGAGAGACAGAGAGACAGAGAGACAGAGAGACAGAAAGACAGAGAGACAGAGAGACAGAGAGACAGAAAGACAGAGAGACAGAGAGACAGAGAGACAGAGAGACAGAAAGACAGAGAGACAGAGAGACAGAGAGACAGAAAGACAGAGAGACAGAGAGACAGAGAGACAGAGAGACAGAGAGACAGAAAGACAGAAAGACAGAGAGACAGAGAGACAGAGAGACAGAGAGACAGAGAGACAGAGAGACAGAAAGACAGAGAGACAGAGAGACAGAGAGACAGAGAGACAGAGAGACAGAGAGACAGAGAGACAGAGAGACAGAAAGACAGAGAGACAGAGAGACAGAGAGACAGAGAGACAGAGAGACAGAAAGACAGAGAGACAGAAAGACAGAGAGACAGAGAGACAGAGAGACAGAGAGACAGAGAGACAGAAAGACAGAGAGACAGAGAGACAGAGAGACAGAGAGACAGAAAGACAGAGAGACAGAGAGACAGAGAGACAGAGAGACAGAGAGACAGAGAGACAGAAAGACAGAGAGACAGAAAGACAGAGAGACAGAGAGACAGAGAGACAGAGAGACAGAGATAGATACAGAGATACAGAGAGACAGGAAGACAGGAAGACAGAGATACAGAGAGACAGAGAGACAGAGAGACAGGGAGACAGAGGGACAGAGGCACGGAGAAACAGAACAGAGTGAGTGAGTGAGCGATACAAACTTCTCTGTTTTTGTGTCTTTTTCTCTTCAAGAAATCTCATTTTCAAATTCATCCTGTTTTTTTCTGCCATCCGCCAACTAGCTCCATACTGTTGCACTGTTCGCTGCGGCGTGGCTTTTTGAGTGCCCAAACGGGCGGATTAGCGGCCGCCACACTCGTAACATGACTGCGTTGTCATCCACGTTGCTAGCTCTACTCTTGTTAATATTTCCACTTACTTTACAGCAACTACAACAACTTCCTGGTAAGGTTTTATTCATTCCTACCCTTTGTTAAAATAACTGTTGTAAGAAAAACTGCGCTCGTTTTGAAATTGCGAAGCGGTTGACAACCTGCTCAAAAAATGTGAACGTCACGCCGCCAAAAATACAGTCTTTACCGTCACGGCACGGCACGGTGCGGCACGCGCGCGTTTAATTTTTAGAAGCTTTTTCACGGACACTTTCCAATTTTCAAGGTTTCCAGCGACAAAATTTAGAAACCTAAGGCCGCTTTTTTGAATACGGCGCTTTGCCAGAAGTGTGTTGGAAGTTTGAATTTTGGGTAACTTTTACCAACAACAATTCTTCAGACGGTTTCGATATGAAAACTCTACTATCAGCAGTTGATGACAGAGCTAAAGCAATTGAAGAGATGACGAAGCGGGCAGCTATGCTTCAAAATCAGGTTTTTTTTTCACTACTCCAAAATAGAAACACGGAAAGAACGGGAGAAACCTTGATCGGGGATTAGGACTCGCTTTCCTTGCGAGGACAGGCTTACAAGGAGCGTTGAAGGCCGGAAATTGAAGGCTTTGTTTAGTCATTCGATGAGTCACGCCAGAAACATAAAAAAGAAAGACAGAGACAGAGACAGAGACAGAGACAGAGACAGAGACCGTTCAGAGAGAAGCCGCTCTGCGCGGTGAGACCCAAACGTCTCCTGAGCCCTCCATCGTCCTAACCCTCCCAGTCACCCTTCAACCACCAGCCCTCCTCTCCTCAGCTACTGTACCCTCAAACCGTCGACCTACAGAAGAGGACGACCTTCTTTTTCTCCACAGTAAGCGATTTCCTTGATTCCTGTAACGAAAATGTTAATAAATTTCCAGAAATGAAAGAACAGTCGGAAATAGCTCAAAACTCACTACTTCCAATTCCAAGGACTGTTCAAGGTATAGCTTGGATCCCGAAAACGTGCTGGCCCGCAGTTCCGTTGGCGGCTGTAATCCATTCTTTAGGCGTGGAGCTGTTTTCTGCTCCTCAACCACCTGTTTCTCCCTTCCAGTTGATACAGTACCCTCCACATCGGCCGTTTTTCTTGCCCCAAATGGGTAGGTGCATAGCTCGGAGTCGGAATCGGAAATTTTTCAATAATGAGGCGTGGTTTTTAAGTTTGGAGATCCTAGTAATACCACACGTATGAAAACATGCATCGCGTCTAATGTCGCCATAACAAGCGTTGCTCTAAAGAATTTGTGTGATTTTATTCTAGTTTCAGTTTCGATTACCTCGTTATTCGCAAAACCTCTGTCTTTATTCTTATCATAGAGTTGAATTCATTTTTATTCTACAGCAACGTGAATACTTCAGCATTTTAAATTTTTTTGATTGCTTTTTAACAGTTGTCGCTGATTATTATTAGGTTTGAATATCTAAAAATTTTGCGATTGATAAAAAATTTTATTTTGTTTTTTGAAAGATCTTTTTGTGGCTATGACAATCAGTGACCATCGGTTTATTTTTTTCTCAAAAATAGCTAACTTTCATGAAATCTGCTTGCAATTAGTCCATTTTTGGCAATAAAAACGCTTATAGAAAGTCAATTAAAAATGGTCCTTCAAAAGCAGAAAGTCAATTAAAAATGGTCCTTCAAAAGCAGAAAGTCAATTAAAAATGGTCCTTTAAAATTGGACCCACGTAAGAAAATGACCAGCTGCAGGAATTCTATTTTAACAATAAATCAGGGCGTTTTGACCTGGAAACATGGTTTGCTGTAAATAAAAAAAACCAATTGCTTGTGTTGAGTTTACTCAATTTGTACTATTTTGAGGGTATAAACAGTGACTCAATGCCGTTAAAAGTAAAACTACAACGAAAGAAAAAAAAAATCAAAAACCTGTTTAAAATAGTCCTTTAAAATTCACAAAGACAACCCCGATTTATCATGTTGCACTTTTCGAAAACTCTACCTTCTAGAGGACATATGAAGGAGAGAGAGAGAGAGTATGTGTGAGAGAGAGAAAGAAAGAAAGAGAGAGAAAGAGAGAGAGAGAGAGAGAGAGAGAGAGAGAGAGAAAGAGAGGGAGGGAGAGAGAGAGATGAGAGATAAGAGTATCATCGGACCAGGGAAAAGCGCATTCAGTGAGAAAAGGGGAGATAGAGACAGCTGAGAGATCGAGACAGTTAAGAGTAAGAGAAAGAGAGACAGAGGGAGAGAAAGAGAGAAAGAGACGGAAGAGAGACATAGAGAAAGGGACAGACAGAGAAATAAGAAAAGAGAGAGAGAGAGAGAGAGAGAGAGAGAGAGAGAAGAGAGAGGGAAGGAGTGAAAGAGAGAGAGACCAGAGAAGAGTGGATAGAGAGATGTCTCACCGCAATCACCTCTCTTTCAGGCTACTTCCCCGAAGTCACTCGGATATCAGCGCGTCCCGGCTCCTTCATGCTAGAAGAATCTCGTCCCAGTAGTCCCTACCTCCCTCTAAGGGGCGCTCGTTCCCTCAAAACTAATAAATAAAATGAATAATTAATGCCAAATACTTTATCGTCTGGAATATGGCGATTGACCCGTGATTAGAATCGAGATACGACATTAAACAAATAAAAATGAATGAGGATTTGTGCGTGTGAAACCCCACTAAAACTCAGGGGGTTATGCCCGCCAAACGTTCTGCGAGTGTGTGGACATGGGGAGGTAATGGCCTGAGGGTGGCTGGGGTGGGGGGCCGGACGGCGGTTCCAAAAGGGGACGGGAGGCCGTCAACTGAGTCTTCTTCGGAGGGGCTCCGCAAAGACCACAGCAGAGGAATCGCTGCCACGCGCAGAAGGACTTGGTGGAGAGGATCCAGACGACGGGCGCCAGACCGACGACCAGAGACATCATCAATCCGAGCATGTAGACTTCGACCTGAAGAAGAAAAAAGTTTGTATCTGCCTTTGTTTGTTTATTTGTTTGTGTGTGTGTGTGTGTGTGTGTGTGTGTGTGTGTGTGTGTGTGTGTGTGAGAATGTGTGTGTGTGTTCTCACCTGAGGCAACTGTGGTCGTACACAGTTATCAGCCCCTCCGAACGTCTTGCACTTGGTCGTAGCCGGCTGCCACCGCCCAATCTGGAGGTAGTGGTAGGCTTCGCAGACCAGGGCGACCACGGTGGGGAGGAGGTACAAGGCACAGAAAATCAGTGTCTTCATCATCAACTTCTCCGATTTCGAAGTGTCCACTCCCTGAAAAAAAAATCTTTTCATACAAAAAGTGGTGCATCAAACTACAAACACAGGAAAAATCTTCCTAACACAAAATCCCAACTTCGAAGTCTACTTCACCAATTCATTGAAAAATTTTCACTTTTGAGCACAACAATGTCACAAAACCAGAAATTACCAAGAAACCAATACTAAAAAATATTAAAACCAGAAACCTATACTAAAAAATATTACTGTAGAGACTTCTAATGACAACAAGATGCCGCTGAAGGCACCTCATGGTAATCTCAAGCCGCTTCGGTAATCTAAACGGAATTTGAGCTGCTAAAGGTAACTTTAGGTCGCATAAGATACATTAATGTAATATTAAGCAGCTTAAGGTCGTTTAGGGTAAGCTAAGACCGCTTCGGAAACCTAAAGGTAATTTTATGTTACAAAAGGTAGTTTATCGTAACCTAAGGCGGCTTCCTCAACCTAAAAGGTAACTTTAGCCCGCTTAAGTAACCTTATGCTAACCTAAGTTCGTTTCTATAAACCAAAGGAAACCTTGGACCGCTTCGGTAACTCAAGGCCGCTTCCGAAACCAAAAGGTTAATATTTAGGCCACTTAGGGTACCTTATGGCAACCTAAGGCCGTTTGGCCCACTAAGGTACATTATGGTAACATGAGGCCTTTTCGCCAATCGCTCAAGGTAACTAATGACAGCCTAAGGCCGCTTCAGCCGGTGAATGACAACAATAGGTAAGGTACCCTAGGGTCGCTTCGGCAACCGGGGCCGCATAACCGACCTAACTAAAATCTCACACCGTTAAAAACATATTTTTGCGGACGTTGTTTCAAAAGGTTTTCAAATCGATTTTCAAGGTAATGATTAATTTTGGGGCCCGATTTTGAGAAATATTTTGGGGCCGTCTATTTCTCAACCCCTTTCCCCACAAATGCATCCAAGAGACAATGCCAATCTCGGCCTCCCTTCAATGCAAACGATGCGCATGATGAGGCGTGTCGGAATTGCCTCCTCTCACTGCCCCATTTCGGCCTCTCTCTGAATGGGACTGGTACCCACCGCGTTCCTCATCGAATCCCTCTCCCTGCACAAACTGGCAAATCCGGCCAGAACGAGGAATGTGCCGGCGAGGAGGAGCAGCGTCCGGGGAAGAAGGGAGAAGATCAGCTGTGTTTGGGGGTCGGTGTTGCCCACACCGCAGAGGCCGGTCAGTTCGGAGGCGTCCACTCGGTTCATGGCGAGAACGGCGATCATGAGGATGGTGGAGATGCCCCAGGCGAAGAAGTGCATCACACTGCTGTAGACGGAGATTCCCTCCGAGACCCATTTGCAAGCGGCTGAGAGGTACCTGAAAAGAAAGGAATTAGTACGAAACGAGATAAAACATGTGAATTTTGGCACCCTAGAACACTTTCTAGCGGCCTGACGGAACTGCAGCGTTAAAAAACGGCCTGAGGATGTTATAATGACCAGAAGCGGCCTTAGGATGTCATAATAACCAGAAGCGGGCTGAGGACGACATAGTGACCAGAAGCAGCCTGAGGATGTCATAATGAATGACCAGAAGCGGCCTGAGGATGTCATAATGACGTAAAGCGGCCTGAGGATGTCATAATGACCAGAAGCGGCCTGAGGATGACATAATAAGCAGAAGCGGCCTGAGGATGTCATAATGAATAGAAGCGGCCTGGGGGAAGACATAATGACGTAAAGCGGCCTGAGGATGTCATAATGAGCAGAAGCGGTCTGAGGATGACATAATGAGCAGAAGCGGCCTGAGGATGTCATAATGAATAGAAGCGGCCTGGGGATGACATAACGACCAGAAGCGGCCTGAGGATGTCATAATGGCCAAAAGCGGTCTGAGGATGTCATAATAACCAGAAGCGGCCTCAGGTTCCACAATACAATCTAAAGCGGCCCGAGGTTTTCACTAATAGCCAGAAGCGGACTGATGTTGTAATTAATGCTACCTGCAATGAGCGGCCTGAGGTTACGATTACACCGCAAAAGAGGCCTGATGTTAATGAAAACAACGGCCTGCGATTACTGTAGCCTATTAGAAGCGGCCTTACGTTACTGTAAACCGTCTGAAGCGGCCTGAGGTTATCTGAAGCGAGACAATACGAAGCAGCCGGCTGTTGTCAGGACTTAAAAAAAGCGGCCTAAGGTTGCCACAATAAGTTTCAGCAGTATGAAAACTACATTGGGAGCGGGCTGAGGCATCCGAACCAAATAGGAGCGGCCTGACGTTATAGGAAACACCAGAAGCGGTCTAAGGTTACTGTAGCCTTTTAAGAGCGGCCTGAGGTTACCGAAATCTATCGCAAGCGGCCTCGGGTTACCCGAGGCTATTACAAGCGGCCTGAGTCAACCATAAAATACCGGAAGCGGTCTCGGGCCCTTGTATACAATCCGAAGCGGCCTGAGGCTGCCATAAACCATTAGAATCGGCCTGAGGTTGCCAAAAAGTAGAGAAACATGCTCAAACATACTCGGTTCTCTTGTTTTGGCTGAAAACCCGGTCCCTCGACTGAATTCGCTTGCGTACGGGATTCGTAGTCATTAATGGTAACGCGCGTGTGGCATAATCGCATTTGGGGAAGAGAAACGAAGAGCGCATTTCATTATGGGCAGTCGGGGCCCCAAAAGACCACTATACGGGCCGAAGACCAGTTGGAGGCTTTTGGAAGAAAGTTTTCAAACGATTCTTGTCACAGTAGGATGATTTTGATGAGCTTTCAGCAAATTTAGACCGATTTTGTGTATATTTGGCAACATTAGGCCGCTTGAGTCGCTGTTCGGCTACCTTAGAGCCGCTTCATCCGTTATATGACAACCTCAGTCCGCTCCAGTCGCTATATGACAACCTCAGGCCGCTCCAGTCGCTATATGACAACCTCAGGCCGCTCCAGTCGCTATATGACAACCCCAGGCCGCTTCAGTCGCTACATCACAACTTCAGGCCGCTCCAGTCGCTATATGACAACCTCAGGCCGCTCCAGTCGCTACATGACAACCCCAGGCCGCTTCAGTCGCTACTTCACAACCTCAGGCCGTTTCAGTCGCTATATAACAACCTCAGGCCGCTTCAGTCGCTATATGATAACCCCAGGCCGCTTCAGAAGATGTGTGACAACAATAGGCCGCTTTAGTAATAAAAAATTTTTGGGCAGCTTCAGTCACCTTAGAGTAACCTCAAGCCGCTTCATCCGTCGTGTGATAATCTCAGGCCGCTTGAATGGTTGTATGACAACCTCAGGCCGCTTCTGCTATCTTATGGTGACCTCAGACCAACTCTGTGATAATATGCTAAACGCAGGTTCGCTTCTGCAACAATACGGCCGCTTCAAACATTTTCCATCGTTAGGCCGCTTCTGAAGACATTTGAAAAGCTCAGGCCGCTCTTGGGCAAAAGCGGCTTTACAGACCGCTCCCGGCAAGCTCAGCCCGCTGGTGAAAAAGATGAAACTAACCAGGTGAGGGCGAAGAGGAACCACCAGAGGAAGACAGCCGTCCCGAAGAAGTAGGTAAGAGCAAATGAGAAGAGACAGTTCGTGTTCTCGAATCCGGAGAACACCAGGTACGCCTGTCCGCTGGCGGTCCTAAAGTTATCGTGTTGACTCTCCTATCTCTCTCTAATTCAAAATCTTTCAGAACTCACTTATCACAGGCCATGGCTGGATAGAGCATGAAGAAGGGGAAGAGGTGCGGAATCGAGTGGAACACGCCGCAGATCGCCATGAAGAAGGCACATCTGAAGTAACGAAAGGATTACGGTAGATTTTGGGCACACTTACTTTTGAGGGAAGGGGAATCGCGTGCGATCGATGAGGAAAGTGAGCACGGCGGCCACGGACACGCAGAAGTCGATGGTGCCCCAGATTTGGAGCCAGAAAGTGGCCTGCTTCTGAAAAAAAAGATAAAAAATTTAGTTTTAAATTAAGGCCGAAAAAAAAAGAAAAACATTTACCTTATCTTGGAAGGTGAACATGACGTCGTGGCCGCACTTGGTGGCGCATACTCCTTTGGGGTCGACGGGATCCACATCCAGGAGATCCGACGGACAGGCCCCGCCGCTCGACAGCACAGAGGGACGCGTCTTGTGACTACTGAAATTTCTATTTAAAGGGACAGTCAGGCGGGTTTTACAACACTGGCTCAATTAGGAGAGAAAAATTCGCTGATCATGAAAATATATATGACTATGGGTCGAAAATTTATCGTTTTCGAGAAAATACGCTTTAAAGTAGTCAAAAACAGGTCTCCGTCTACAGATTTGTAGACGGGCAGTACGCCCTGCGTGTCCGGCATTTACAAGGCAATCTAATGAACCGAATTTCATTATCAGTGGCTGAGAGAGCGCTGGAAACGAGGAAGGTGCGAGGAAATTTAGCATAGGTAATTCGCATAATTTCCGACCGTAGCCGATCGAAAGCGAAATGAAAAGCCACCTTACCGCCCCTTTAAGCTGCTTTTTTTGTTGCTAAACCGGACCAGCCCAGCGGTGAAAATACCCCTTCCTTACCTCTGGTGGTGGCGCATGTCGTGTTGTTCCGGCTGCTTCATACAAAGAGAGGGTTCCTCTGGGAATTTGTCGCAGTTGAGCAGGTCGGGCCAGGCGATTCCGAACTCTTCGAGGATCGAGACACAGTCTCTTTTGACCTGAAAATGTGGTATTTTAACGGCTGTCTCAACAGACCACTGTGCAGAACACGGCAGTTTCAACAGAAAACCCCACGGAAAATGGCAGTTTCAGCAGAATACCGCACCACACCTGGACGCGGTACGGAGGAGACTCAAAAAGTA
Organism: Oscheius myriophilus; assembly: GCA_964057215.1. NCBI lineage: Eukaryota > Metazoa > Nematoda > Chromadorea > Rhabditida > Rhabditidae > Oscheius > Oscheius myriophilus. The sequence continues at coordinate 17,792,407 of OZ059902.1, forward strand.
CTGTCCCCCAAATGAGAGGGGACCCTTAAAATTTAGAACACACATTTTCACAAGGCCCCCCTACACAGCAACCCTCCAAAAGCAAGGTTCCGCAAGCACTACGTGTCCAGCTATGTACCGCACGGTAAAAACGGCAGTTTTAACCCAAAACCGTGCAGAAACCGGCAGTTTCAACAGAAACCCCCTTAAAATCGGGTTGTATTTTACACCATAAACATACGTATTCGGCTTAGCGAGCAAAAATTGGGCCAACCAAAAAGGAATCTACAGAGACGGAGTTTTAATTGTCCACGTTCTAGTGCCAAACTTCAAGGGACTCTTCTACTTTTATATGAGGCCGGAAATTTAAAGGATGCGCTCTATTTTAAAGGGACAGTCAGGCGGGTTTTACAACATTGGCTCATCGAAGAGAGAAAAATTCGCTGATCAAGAAAATGTATGTGACTATGGGTCGGAAATGTACCGTTTTCGATAGACCTGGCTTCAAAGTATCCAAAAACGGCTGACCATCCGCAGATTGTGCGGATGGCCAGTACGCCCTGCGTGTCCGGTATTTACAAGGGATGCTAATGAACCGAATTCATTCTAATTGACTGAGATAGCTCTGAAAATGAGGAGGGTGCGAGACAATTCTGCATAGTTGATATGCATAATTTCCGACCGTATCCGATCGAAAATGAAATGAAAAGGCCCCTTACTGCCCCTTTAAGACATTCGGTGAAAATTAAACCTATTTATAGCGTCCAACCTAGAAGTAAAAACGTCTTTAGCTCCTAACGGGGTTATCGCGTACCGGGTCGGGTCATTTGGAAAATTTTGGTCAACCCGGCCCGTTTACCCAGGACCACCCAGTCAGATTGCCACCCACACGACCACGGTTCGATCCCGGTCGGTGGCATTCTTTTTTGCACAACTAATATTGACTTATATGTTGGTAACAAACATTATTAGGTTATTTAAAGCAAAAAATATTGTACCGATTTATACCAAATTTAAAATTATATTTTTCATACCAGGGCCGACCGGACCGGGCCGTCCCAAAAAAAAAACTCTCGGCCCGTCCCGTAATTTGAGAACCCCGGCTCCTAACCAGTGGGTAGCACCACGATGGTTAGACCCAACACTGGGTTCGTAATCCTTCCATAATCCTCGCCTTGGCCATTTTTTGCCCTGATTTTCCGCCTTTTCGCCCGTCATATTTACCCACGCGTTATGGGATCAAAGGCATGTCGTCGATATTCGATCCCGGGATTAGAGCGAGGGCGCGGCGTCTCGCATCTGGCGTGCCAATTACGCGACGGCTAGCGGAAACAGGTGCTGACCTCTGCAGCTGCAGGAGACACACAGTTCTCACAAACACCTACGTACAAATAAAGACAAAATATACACACCTGGAGACAGACGGAACGGCAGCTGGTCACCTCCTGGGGCATGTCCACGGGGCACATCGGGGCGAAGACGGAGCAGATGAAGAACTGGATGTGGGGGTTGCATTTCGTCTTGATCAGCGGCTTGAAGTGGTCCGTTTGCGCCTGCGCCTGGAAAACAGAGAAGTTAATAATGAATAATATGAATTTGTCGGGAAAATGATTGAAAAGGTTTCGTAGGGAAATGAAGCCCCAGGCGTTCATTGAAAAATTACAACTAGAAAAACTAACTAAGGTATTTACGACAGTAACTGCCCACATTTTGCCTTTGCAAAGTTATATAACAAATATTGAGTGCGTCATCTGTCATAGTGACGTCATTTTAGGCCCTATTGACACCCGGCTGGCTTTTCTTAAAGGGCTCGTAAGGGGCCTTTTCAGAATCGTATGCTAATGAAGACTTGGCAAGCATTTTGCGCACGGCCGTTGTCTGGAGCGGTGTGCGGGAAAATGATTTCAATTGAAATGGGCCAATTTGCATACGTTTCATTTCCAATCTGAAAAGGCCCCTTACGGCCCCTTTAAAAAGAGGGTGCGTACTGGCAATAGCATTTTGTTTCTCCATAGCTGGTTTACTATTTCAAAAGTGCTGACAGCTAGGTGGTAGAATTGCTGACACCCGACTGACACTAATTTTTGCGAACCAGGGATTCGTGACAGCCAGCTGTTTGAAATTTGTGCCGCCCGGAAGGATACCAGTAATTTCAAACGGTTTCACAGTAGTTTACTGACAGACTGATGGCACAAATTGACTAAAAGACTCATAGGTAGACGTGAAGTTCTTGCGGTACCTACGTAATTCGCCGTTTGGTTGAAAATGTTAACAAAAAATAAATGGGGAGCTTACGTTTCGAGCCCCCAAACGAGTCTTGTTGAAAAGACTAGACTGGTAGTAGTTACTGTCAACCGATTGATAATAATCATAGAACCGTCGAAGCGGCCTGAGGCTCTCCTACAGCCACAGAAGCGGTCAGCGGTAGTATAATGGTCTGAGGTTGTACCTTGAAGATTTGAACGGTCCAAAATCGTTGCAAGCTAGCTGGGAAAATACGCGACAGCCGGTGGAAGTTGCCACTCGACTGCAGGTGCTTCAAAGTTACAAAATCAATAGTAACTAGCTGGATCGAATTGGAGACAGTCGGGTGAATGTGCGCTGCTGACAGCTCACTGTTTTGTGACAGCGGACAGATTGTAGCTTTAAAGTAGCTGGTTTAATTTGGTTTTCGTAGTTAGTTAAATCCGACCATGGCAAATTCTGGGGCCTTGGACCAAGACATTTTCAGTAAATCTGGGCCGGCCCTTTATGGTAATATCCAGCTGAACGTACCGCCAGAGAAATATGCGGCTTTGGGCAAAATTTTCCCGGTTTTACATAAATACCCTCTTTTTCCCTTTATTTTGCAATGTCAGCTTCAATATTGGCTCAAATTGGGTGCAAAAAGCTGGATGTCCCGTGATTTTCTCGGCTGGCGAACCCTCGGCGTCAAAGGTGAGACCAGGTACCCGTGAATGACCAATGTCGTTTTTACGACCCAATAGCCTCTCCTCGCAGCTGGCCGGAACATTTCCAATTACCAGCACGGCTTGTAATAACCATAACCGCGGTCATTACGATCCAACGCCTCGAAATCATAATGGCCTTTGGGAGTGGTAGTTATCAAGCCGTGCAGGGCGATTGGGCTGTACCCACACCCTAAATTAGGGTCCATATACGATGCTGTGTCTCCAAATTTTGGGTGAACAATGAGTGGGGTTGTGTGCTTTAAGCCCCCATTTGGGGTATGCCAAAGTTTCTATACTTAGCCTAGGTCAGGCGATATCAACCGAGCGATTTTGCAAACTTTCGAGCCTGTTTTCACAGATAAATCCAAGATATCGAACTTCCAGGTTCTATTTCTCCCCCAGCCGCCGGGAGACCAATCCAATTATCGGGATCCAATTAACTCTTGAGATATTTGTTGGCGGTTGTACAATTTACACAGCGCAAGTGTGTATAAACTATCGTTTCCGCAGCGTTAAGGGCGTTAACGAGGAACAGCTGTGCCCATCGGCTGGGGCACTCTTGACGCCACAACTTTGTTTCTCGGCGGTGGGAGCGCAGTCGACTGCTGGTGATAAAACTGACTGTTTCGGAGGATTTATGGATGGTTGGGGCGGAAAGTTACAGTACGGAAAAATGCTTTTCTTTGCAGTAAATTGAAAACAAATCAAAATAGCTCGTATCTTTTGGTCAGCCCCTTGCTAGGCCTCATTTTCACAGGCGCGGCTGATTGGAAATTAAAATTGTGAAATTTGGAGCAAAATTGCATTGTTGTGGAGCAAAATTGCCATCATTGTGGTCTGGAACAATTTTGGCGAGTAAATGGAAAAACTGGCCAAATTTTAAGCATTTGTCAATTCCCGCCTCTCCCTTTCATTCTTTTTGCAAAAATATGCCTCTCGTCAAATAAACAACGCACGATTTGGCTGCGTACACGGCCTGAGTATCATATATCGCACGCATTACTCCAGGAACAATAACAAAACATTGACATGTTGTGATAAAGTAGTTTTGGCAACTACAGCCAATTTAGATAAAATCAGTCACGGCGATAGCACGTTTAAGGTGTAAATTCCGGATAATTTAGTCAAAAATTACCAGGAACCTCACTTTTCGCTACTGGAAAATCTCCATGTAGCTTCATATTACCGTTATAGCGACATTTTCAAAATTCGGTCAAAAATGGCCTATTTTGATCCATCGAAATATCACTTAATTGTGAAAACATTTGTCACGTTTTCAATGAAAATGATAACGGGCTGGCCCGTTTCCACGCTTCTCTCTTGTAATAAAACTGTTTCTTTCCTTGTTTTCCGCCAAATTATGACCTCTCTCTTGCTCCTTAACACACTTCTGCGCATTTGGCCATTTTCGTTGTTGGAAAATCACCTGTTCAATGATTTTCGTGAAAAATTCCCGATGGGGCGAAGGAGTTTGGACAGTAAATATACCATCATTTTAAATTTCAGTCAAAGTGACCTATTTTTGTAGGGACACCACTGTGAAAACACCAGTTCCGCTTATCCAAAATGTTGCCAGTGCACCGAAAATGCCAACGGGCTGACCCGTTCCCCCCATTTTTCTTGTGATAAACCTGTTTCTTCTCTTGTTGTCCGCGAAAGTGTGACCTTTCTCTTGCACCTGAACACACTTCCCCTAACTGTCATCTGCAGATGTTCCCTCTATTTGTCTTGCGGTCACCGCCGATGGCCTGTCGCCATATCATCACACACGAAAATGGAACACATCGTTCCCACGCCGCGTGAAAAACGACTGCACTTTGTGATGTGGCGTACCGGGGCGGCGCGCGCGTTCAAATCTTGGCGCCACAGACTTCACGCCCTGCTGGCCGCGTGCCAATAATTGACGCCCCGGTAAAAAGCGAGAGATAACATCTCCCTCGGTAGGGCTGGTGATTCAGGGCCGAGGCATTTCCATGCGGCTGTGACAGGTGTGACGGATATGGCAATCTCTTACGGCCCCCATCCTCTATTTATGGCCAGCCGGAGGCATTTCCGCACGGCACGCCGGGTTGTAGAGAGGGTCGGCTGGGGATTTGCCAATTTTCTCGGGTTTTTGAGCGAAAAGTCATGAAAACGACCGTGTGGGTCTTTCATTCGATTTTGGGCTGGCTCGTGTCGACCCCAAGGGGTCCCACAACGAAAGCCACCTACATGGGCGGTACATATCGTTTTCGCGGCGATTGGCAAAATGTCAGCTAATATAACCGGTTACAGTAACATTGCTACCGTAGCCTGAGACCACGTTGTCAATGGATACTGTAGTTTTGCCAGTAATGAAATCTTACAGTAACCTTTCTGCCGCAATTATCATAATTTTGCCAATATTACACCAAGAAAAAGCCTGGCAGCCCGAAATTTCCCAGCCTTGACACGGTGAGATTGTCCTCCAAAGATCAGATTCCGCAAATTACCAGTCCATCGGACCAAAAAACTACAATTAGTCACTCGTTCCAGTGGCTGAAAAAACACTCTGCCGTGTTATTTGCGTATCGCAACGACAGAGGAAGGTCACTTTCGTGACTTCTAAGACAAAAAGAGGTGGTTCAAGGCGTTTCTCCACATTAGGGCTGAGAAAAATCAGGAATTCTCGGACTGGCCCGTGTTTCACAGAGTCAATAAGAGGTTGGAACGGCTATTTTGGTCAACCAACCCGGGCTGACCCGTTTTCTGCGTGATAAATATCCACTTTTGGTCGTGCCCATCCACCCCCCTTCCTTTCCCAGGCAGAAGTCGACAAAAGCGTCTGCGGGCTCGTTTCGCGGGTCGTTTTCACAGCCTTTCGTAAAGCAGCGCATCCATGGAGACGCACCTAACGACGTGATTACTCACCCGAAATGGGAGAGAATCCCGGAATCGACCCCCATGCTTGAAAATGCGGGGGGTTAGTTTGGGGGCCAAAAATGACACATTTCCTCCACACAAACTCAAGAATGCGAGGCGAGAGGGTGCCAAATCGGCCCCAGATCAGCCATTTAGGGTCCCCGAGCACGGCGGGCTCCTCGCTTTTTGCACCACAAAATGGGGTACTGAGGAGATAACGATCAGAATGAGGGAGTGATGATAGAGAGAGAGACGGAGACACGCAGAGAAACTGACTTCGTGCCAGCCAGCTGTCACAAAAGGTATGATCCTACCAGCCGGGTGGCACAACAGTGTCATGTCACGGTGTGTCACCGCACTGTACCGCTTATACCGACCATTACAGCCATACGGGTGTCACTAGCCAAGTCAAGCTTGCTGACAGCCTTAGTGACAGCCGGCTGTCGCTACTAAACTCTTAGTGGCAGTCTCACTGTGCCAGATAGCTGTCACGGTGGAATTCACACCAGTCGGCTGTCAAAAAAGGCATTTTCCAACCACCCGGGTGTCCTTTGACTTCCTGCCAGCCGTAGGGGGTGTAAAAACTTTCTGCACGCCGCGACAGTGATAAAAATGGCTGCAAACATTGTAAATTCTTCTCCGACACAGCTGATTTTCAATCGGGAAATCGGTAAGAATTACGAAAAGTGACTGAAGAAGCCATTTTTGCCAATTCTTGTTGCAAATTTGTAAAAATTGTAAGAATTTAATAGTATTTACGGAGGTTTTGGCACATTTTGCAATATGTTCAGTGAGAAATTGCCAAATTGCTAAATTTTCGCAAAGAAATGTCACATTTATCCACAATTCTCAGAGAATTCCATACAAAAGCCACATTTTTAAAATTCTGCCGGAAAAAAGCGAATTTAGCTTCAGTTTCTGTCCGGAAATTTTAAAATCTTGGCTTTTTTCTATTCAAAATTCCAAGTTTCCCGCCAAAATTGTCAAAATTTGACAAGGTAGGCTGTTTAAACCATGGTATTTTAATGAAATTTAGTGAAATTGCTTGGCAATTTCGCAAAGAATTCACCAAAAACGCCATTTCTTTGTGGAAAATCACAGTTTTCCATAATCACAATTGAGTCCAAAAAGACCCATTTCGACCCGCATTTCCTCCCTTTTATAGCCGTCTTCTGGAAAATACTTCCGTAAACAGAGCACTCTCACTTTGGAGAAAAGAGTTGAAAGCGTCCAAATTGGTGTCACTATCACTCTCTCTGCCCTCTCCCCTCTCCACACTCTCTCGCGCGGTCATCGGGCGGCTCCCTTTGTTATGCTAATCTCCGCAGCCGACGCACAACATGTGTTGTTGCCGGCGGAGATCGAGAGCTCTTTTTTGGCGATGATCCATCTGGGAAGGGAATCGGAGCGGTATTTGAATATTAACACCGTATTAAAGGACTGTGTGAGGCCCTTCAAAGGTCTAACGCGTCCTTTAAAGGGGTTAAAGGACATTACGACACATTTAAAGGTCTGCATCCCCTTTGATAGGCGAATTCAATCATTTTAGGCCCAAATAGGGCGTAATGCCGGCCGGCGCCCCTTTTGGGGACTATCATAACACACATAAACGTTATCAAAGGCGAATGAAATGACTATTAAGGGCCGGCGAGCAGCAGATAGCGCCAAAAGAGCCAGCGAGAGGCGAAAGAGGGCCAAATACCTAATTTTTACTATAAAAATTGCAGAAATCTTCAAAATACAAGGTTTTAAAGCAAGAAAAACTCACGCCATGTTGGTCCAACTGTGAAAGGGAACTGGGATAGTAGGTGTAGTTGTAGGGAATATCCTTGCAAATGGGAATGTCGATTGGCATGCATTTGCCACGAGACGCCTGAAAAAAATAAGGGAATTGATGTGAAACAGTAGAAAATGGGGGGGTAATTTACGGTTTTGGCGCGAAAACGCGATTAAAATTTGGTAAGCGCAAGTTTTCCCCTATTTTCAGCTATTTCTGCCCCGAAATTTGTTAAATGAATAATGTCGGTAAATGCAAAACGTCGGTAAATGCTAAAGCACGTAAGAAACACGAAAAAGCCTTGAAAATAGAAATAAGCTTTAAATTGGCGCCAAAAAAGGGGCCCGAGGCGCCCGCGCGAAATTCGAAAACTCAATTTCGGTCGAAAGAAAATTGCGATTTTCGGCAAAAAAAAAGCTATATTACAGATAGAAACTTAACATTTGAACTTTTAAAAAAGAGATTTTGAAAAATAAAAAATCTCCGCCTTTTTTTGCCCAAAACGAAGCAAAAACACTAAAAATGGGGTTATCCGCGAATAGTCAAGCCAAATTTTTTCCACAAAAACGTATTTTTTGTAAACTAGGCACTGTATTTTTGTAATTTTTATAAAATAAAGTAGTTTTTAACCGATAAACAGTGCTTTTCGTTTAGAACTATGTCTCAACTGGCCAGGGAAAAACGAATAATTCCTTGTCGAACTGCGGGCAAAACCTGTACTTTCTGACGGTGTAAACCCGCCAAATTCAATTTTTAATTAAAAATAGTTGAATTAATGAATATAGTATAGTAAAATCTGAAAAGAAGACGTACATGTTCGAAAATGCTGGCCGCTTGAGCAGCAGCTGCTAGGAGCACGACGAGCACCGCGGCGGGCGGCATTCGGTGTGGCGTCGGCGGGCCCCGCCCCCTCGCAGTACCATATTTCAGCGGGCGCCCGATTTATTGCCCTCTTCTCCCCCCATTTGCCTCGACGATCGATCGACGACCCCCCAACCAGGAGTGACCACACGGGGCTACTGACCATCATAACTGGGGATCAGTCGCTGGAAGGCTGAGCAAGAATTTTTGAATTTGGTTCGGGGGGAGTTGAGATTTGGACC